>OU911053.1:5149686-6349686 GCA_918358695.1 Melinaea menophilus ssp. n. AW-2005 | reverse complement strand
TACGAAAGTGTCAATAATCTTAGAGATAGGAAGTGTCATTTGTATAGCAGACATGCGTTTTTAGGAAGCCTTTTATATAAATAAATGATATATAGAAAAATAGCCCGCTGTTAGACTATGGCATTAACTTCCGCCATAGCAGTTTGTGTTGCAGTTTCCTGAACGACCTTCAAATATGACGTATCTCTATAGTCTATAACATTTTAGTCGGTGAATGTCTAAATGTTAAAGATTACAACACATTTACAGCTGGAACGCAGTCAAACTTGTTTCTCAACGAAGCTACCGCAACATTATTCTTGCGAAACCGTTTATTGCAACGCCCGATTATTATTTTTGATTATGGATTTAAAATATAACGATTTTGGTTTTAACAGATTATTTAAAATAATAAACCTAAAATTAGGAATCACACTAAAATTCTTAGTAATAAACTTACAATTTCAAAATGTAGGTTCGTTAACCAATATTAAAAACTTATTTTGTCGTCACATTGATACAATTATCTTACTTAAACTTAAATATTTTGTAGTGGATATTTGAGGGTTCAATAGACTCTGATACTCACGTCTCCTACTTCTTAAAGTAGAGGACGTGAATATCAAAATACCTACATGAAGTCCGTAAAATTATAATCTTTTAATTTTCTTCTGCGCATGCGTGAACTCGTATTGCATTTTGTCAGTCTCAATTGTATTTGCCACGTAATTAATCATTAATATGATTAATATAAATACATTCAACTTGTATTTCTTAGTGCAAATACGAAAAAATCTTTAAAACTAATTATAAATATAATTTCGCAATGCTTATCATTATAAAATCGTTTATCTCTTGTTATTTTTAATTAGTCGATTAGATTTAATTAGCAAATGAAGATATAACAGCGAATTAGTTTTTGTAATTAATTTGAGATTTCTTCCAAAAAATTGTTATGAATATGTGATTTAAGAATCATATAATTCGTTGTTGCATTACAAAACATTTCTTAAGACTTAGTCATATTCAATAACGCCTTCATGTTTCGGAAATAAATACAAAATAAGTATCAGTGAATCACACATTGTATAGTCTTTTACCGTGTCTTCGTCCGCGCCAAATATATTATTTAGTGTAATATGATATTAGTTTAAAAAAATATGTATCTAATAAAGGGCAATGTTAATCGACATTCAATATATAAGGTAATTAATATATTGCTTAGATATTGCCTGTGGTTGAAATGGGAAGATTCCAAATAGTATGTAGTCTTAGCGTAAAACGTTCAAAAAAAAATAAGAAATAACATAATATGTTATGTATAAGAGATATCAATTCCATTTTGTGTTATTTACATTATTTTTTATTGATAAGTTGTAATGTTAGTAAACAAACGGACATATATAGTGGTATAGTATAGAGGCAATCTCCCTCCTCATCCGACTCATTAAACCAAATACCATGACAAAATAAATACAAATCCATATTTTATTACCGTGAAATATGATAAAAAAAATCACAATGAAAAGCATCCTATATTTTGACACAGACTAAAAACCACTTAATATTATCAGTACAGATGAAGAGGAAACACAACACAATTTTTTTTTGAAGTCGGTTAAAGCACTCTGACCTCAAAATGTCCTTTCACTTTTACATTACGATATTTTGTCTGTAATATTAGTTCTCATTGTTGCGAACCAAATTTGTTATTTAATAATTACGCAATTTGTTTTCTATTACATATGACAAGCTTGCTGACTTTTTTTTTATCTTATTAATAACTCAGTTTGGCAAGCGTATTGACCTTATGACGTTAAAAGAGGTTGGAAGGTTCTTAATTTTTTTTTTTTTTTTCATAAATTTGCCGATGATAAAACAAAATAATTCCATATGATTTAATTAAAAACTTTAAATTTAACCTTCTTGTATTAAATAGCCTTAAATTTAATTATAATATATTATAATTATATTTAAATGATATTTAAGGAAACAATATACACAAAAGTATTTAAAACTTGTGACGATTTTAAAATGTCATCTTGAAACATCTTATAATGTCAAGGTTGAAATTTAAACTTTACCACAGATATATTGTTTTGTAATATGTTACCAGTAATCGTTTTGAAGGTTATCTAAAATTAAATAGGGACAACCAAATAAATTATAATATATATTTTAAGTGGCTGAAATAAGTCAGTAGTTGCTTAAAAAGTTTTAGAATGAAATGTCAAGTACGGAAAAGGTTTTATACAAATATAGACACAGAAGAGTTCAGTACCTTTGTTTTTTTTTCAACCAACCTTTTTGTTTTTTGTCAATTTTATTGGGGTCGAATTTTAACTACTTGTACTTTTATCTTTTCTATTTCTGTACGTATGTTATTTTGTATTTACATAATTAACCGGAGGTGTATACAACATATATAGCCGCATATATTGGTAATTACGTAAGGATTTTTTTATAACGAACATATATTTATATTTATAAATTACTATTTATAAAAAATAACTTATTTTGATTCGACTTTGAGAAGCCTTCTTATTCTAATTTCATTGTATTGTAGATCGATTATTATTGTCATTAAAATGATAATATATTTTTAATAATTTGACTGTATTTAATATTGTAATATTTGTCAAAGTTTGTGTTTCATTAATACAATGCAGTTATAAAACGTCACTAGTTGAAGGGTTTCAAAACAAAAGAACCGCCGAAAACGCCATTATACTAAACGCTTAAAGTACAGTAAAATATCAAAAAATATATATTTTAAACTTGTTAAATAGTAATTCTGTTATATATAGCGTTTTACCGTAATTATTGCAAAATTATCGCTCATTCGCTTTCAGTTTGATAATAAAGTAGTTTATCAAGATTTGTGGTTTGTCAAGGACAAATGTAAAACACGATTTATATTGGTTTTAGCGTCTATAGAGTTATATTCATAACCATAACATAAACTAGAAGAGTTTAATTTTTGTATGTACTAATTGTTGCCAGTGACTTCGTCTGTTTCACACTCTAAAACGGTCTAATTATTATTAATTTTATCTCTATATTTCTGTGTTTAATTTTAAAATTAAGTAAATTTCCTGAGGTGTGAAGAATCTTTAGTTTTTAGCAACATCAAATTTTATTAAAATCTATACAGTTGCTTACATAGGATGTATAAACCTATAAAGGCACTTTTTTAATATCTTCAATGAATATAATGTTAACTTTTTTATTATTTGTGATTTTTTAAATATACTGCGATATAGGCTTACTGATCAATAAACTGAAATTTTCCTTCCGGAAATTATACAATAAAAAAAACAAATAATTCGGGCTATAATTTAAATAAAAATAAGATTTTATAAATAATTTGTGACAATAAATCGGCAAATAAAATCACTGGTATAATACAACTAAGAGAAAAAAAAATATGTTGCGGTCTGTACATCAAATTGTGTGATATTTTTTATATGTAACCCATCACGATTATTGAGGTACCATAAAGTTTGTACGTTCTTTTCAAACTTTTTCAAAAATAAACTAAGTTTATCTCTCTTCGAGCATCCACATACTTGATATGTGGTTGAATACTGAACAGTTACTATAAGGATTAAGGATATGTATATTTATAAACCGAATAAAAGTAGTAAAATCCACTTTTTCTGCTTTTACAATATTAATTATATTGTTATACAAAAAGTCCCTCACATAAAATTGAAAATTATTATAGTTTATCGCAGTAAAATAATTTTAAAACTGATCAGTGCGTATGTTTGTATAGTCTATCATGCCTGATCGTGACGTCACAAATGTAATGTATGTTGGTTTCAACGGATTATCTTATGCCTTTTTAACAAAGTAGTGTATAAATATTACATGGAAAAACCGTATGTATATTATGAGTACTTAAAAAAAAACAGACCAATTACTTCCTTTCAGGGCTAATACGAATTTATAAGTACCAGGAAGACAGAAAACAGTGAGAGTTGCTTTCCTTGGAACGTATGAAGATAAGTGCAAAGCTATGACGTCAATACATCAAGTGCTTCAAGCGCTTTCAAACACATTTCAAGCGCTCCAAGCCGATTTATCACCGGAAGTAGATTTATCTTATTTCGCATATGTGGAAATAATTTGTTTTTTAATATCATAATTAATACAGTGTTATATTTTTACAATAAAAATGTATATGTTATTAATTTGAAAATTCGCGTCTGGGTCGGGATTTGGGAAATTATTTTTTTTACCAAAACATTATAATAAATAAAGTAATGGTAAAACAAACTGATATAGCAATGCCAAATAACGTGCAAAAAGTTGGAAGCTAAAGAAGTATTAATATAAATAAAATATAGTTCGTAAATCTAACACTAACAATAAGTTTTTGGAAAGTAGTTATATTTGGATATAAAAATCTTTAATATCATTTTTATTGTGTATGTATATGATAAGCACTAACGCTGTCACTTAAGAAATAAATAAATATAATAAATAAATTGGCAATTATAAGTTAACCAATTTTCAAGTTTCTCTGCGAGAATTTATCGGAGTGAAGATCATCCTACAAGTCTACTTAAAGAATAAGTTAAGAACTGCAAACAAATGTCATTAAAATTCTTCTAACAGTTTTGATGTGATTATAGATTAAAACAGACTTGGAATTTATCCTTAAACATTTGAGAACATAACAACAAAGAATTCACCAAAATACATCCTTCTTTTTCCTTGATGAACAAAAAACCAGTACAAAAACCTATTGCTTTAAGGAATGTCGTGTACTGAACGCGTAACAAATATTTTTATCCACAAATATTCATCATTATTTTGTATCGGCAATTAAAGTTTTTAATAATAATTACAAAATGAAAATCAAAATGGTGGTCGATCTAAAGAATGAATGTTTTACCACTTAAAATACACCAATCACAAAACGATCTTATCAGCAAATAGTATGAAGCGTAATAAATGACACACAGAGGTCTTTCTTATCGTTAAATCAATTAATTGATAACAATTTACGATGGACTGAAGTTAAGGCAAAGTTGTTTATTTTTTATTATATTTTTAATATCATTCAGATTTGTGGAAAATGCATAATAATAAAATAGAAATCAAAATTAATGTTACCGTTTTAGATTCATTAAGCAGCCAATCACAGCTTTTGGTTTTTGATTGATTGCGAGTAAACCACCAATCACAGATCTTCCTTTTACGAAGCTGTTAAATCATTTAATTTTCATTCTTCCCGAAATGAGTCATTATTTAAAAAATATAACGATTTTAAGATAAAATTTTACTTATTGCTATATATAGTTTGCATATCATTCTTTTCTATAAAAAAACATGGTATTCTTATAAATATCTTATAGCAAGATAATCACGAGGGAAAATCTTTTGCAGTCAGTACAATTAAAATTTTATATGTTGTTTTAGAATCAAGGGAATAATTATTAAAATAGCCACAATATGTAATTATAGATTATAAGTTGACAAAGTCAACATTTTTAATTTGAGATATAGTTCTAAGGGATAGGTCTACATAGAGGAACATAAATATATATATATATATTATTTTAATATTTTGTTACATCATGGCGCCCCTATCGACGGTAGTAGACATAATCAGTCTGTAAGCTGATAAATCAGCTTAATTTGCAATTTATGACTATTTGTTATATGATGCAAAATTTGCATATTTAATATATCCGAATGACATTGCCACAATTTGCAATTATAGGACTATTTCTAGCTAATGATAATCACAGTAACAGTACAATCTGTATCTTTATAAACAATAACTTCTAGAACAATTACATTTCATGTATAAGTGCTTTTCATATAAGTAATATTTATCAAACACTCGAATTATATACTGATAACATGTTAAGCGTCTTTGTAGCAATTGTTGTAAGTATAATAACTATTGAAAATATAAGTATAAGTATATATAGTTTTTCATATGGAGAATAATTAATTATTTTTCAAGTTTTATTGTATTATTTAACATGTGCCCTTATCTCTTCTATTTGAAACTCTTCCTCTCTCTTCTCACACGTCATCTTAGTGACGTTTCTTCGCCATTTTTTTTCACTTATTCCATTCTTCGCCCTCTCTTATTACCTTATTCATACTTAAGATTCTTCTCGTTGTTTTTCATACAACGAAGGATTACCTGTAATCTTTTTTATCACCGGATTTCAAATTACTAATCTATATATTCATTTTTTACTGCATGTTGTGTTATTTAAGTTACATGAATAAATCTGGTAATTTATTTTATTATAAAATGGTTAAGGTTTAGAAAATTACACGAATGACGTGAGGCCGTAGTGAAAATGTTTAATATATTATTATTTTGAGGTGATACCAAACCAGACGGATCTCTGTGTCTGTTTATTTGTTTTTAAAATTTATTTATAAAATAAACATTACAGAACTCAGTTATTAACCTCACAACAGTCAACCGTCAATTGCTTTTCGTGTGTTGTGATAAACAAAACGATATCTCTTGTTGAAAATTTACAAGGAATCTTACCTTTTAACGTCTAAGAAACTTTTATATTCGTCGTAAACCAATATTAAAATTTTATTATAATTTATTTTACAAAAATAATTTCATTCTTAAATTATAACGATTATATAAAGGAGTTTCATAAAAATATCAAATTTCGATGATCATCCGAACAGATTCAGCTTCCGTAATTTACGTAATATATATAGAGAACATAATATTTTGTAAATTTTAATGACGTAAATTCTTTGTGGATAAGAAGAAAAGGTATACAAGTATATATAATACGTCAAACTCTACAGGTAATTTGACAGTCCACATAAGAAAAGGTACCAGCAACTGTCATCTTATGAAAAAAAATCGCTGAACATTATTATTTGTACAGTTATTAAAAGAATAGTAAACCGAACACGTATACTTTCTTCTATTTCTTACTTATTAAAAATCATTTAAATTCAACGCTATACCTTCCTCTGTTGCTTTTTCATTTCTCTGATCAAACCGCCATCTTGAAATGTCACAATGGTTATAGACAATATTTCAGACAGCTTTAATAGGGATGGGAATATCCAGTATAATTATAGCTACATCTGGATGAATATTTAATAGAATTCTATCAAAATATTTTTGACTTCATTTTTTAGACGATGACAGCAGAAAAGGAAGGCCTTAATAAACTAATTTATTACGTAAATTGTTTACATTTAAAAGGTTTCTCCACTTGACGTGTAGAATTTTGGAGGGGGTGGGTCATGACCCGTGACCCCCACACTAGGACACGCCTATTATTTTATTTATATAAATCGATTTTCTTTGTTTATAAACAAATTTTCTTTGTTACGGAGATAATGAAAACATTATAAATATATGTAAAATAACACTTTGTTCAAGGATTTCTTTTAAAACAAGCTAGTATAATATATTATACACAGTTATGTAGAAGACATTCCTGCACACTAGTGTACAAACACTAAACCACAGATCATACAATATATCTGTCAATATCTATTTACTGTATAGTGAAATATTCTATTATATTATAACACATACATAATTAGTTTTTTGGAAATATTTTTGTAATATATAATAAAATATATTTTTAAAAAAGTATATTACAGTGGGTACAGAAAATCAATATGACATTTTCTTTTTTTTTTATAACATACTGGTACACTAAAATGTAATATTTTTGTTAGTAGCATAAATTATATATATTTTTCTGCCATAAAATGATATAAATAAAATTATGAATATTCTCGTTTATTATATTTTATTGTATAACGAAATTACAAATTACACTTAGTACTATCTGTATTTACTACTCTTTGACAAGTGCATTGACAAGGAAAAGGTCCAGACGACCTCGTGAGTTGAAAGTAAATGGCCTCAGATCACACGGAATAAGCTTTTACAATCACTTTGTCCAAATTTTAACGAATTAATACACAATTATTAAAATAATAATGGCGCCAGATCTGTTTTATTAATATTATATATATATATATATATATATATATATATATATATATATATATATATATATGTATATATATATATATATATATCTAGGTACATGGCCTTTTAAATAATTGTATTTAAATTGATTGATTGTTTCTTTGGTTTTCAAAAAGATTTAGACCGATTTTAGAGAAATTTAGCAGAATTATACTTAGTTTTAGTTAACATACTTTCACTATATTGTTCCAGTTAACGTATTTTCAATTTCCTTTCAATCAATACTATGGTTTTCTGAAAAAAATATTGGTTTGGGCTTTCATTACAATTAAACTTAAACATAAATATATTTATATGGCTTATTGTTTAAGAGGTACTGTGTTTTAAAGAATACCGGTGATAGAAAAGATGTGAAGTAATCGTTTGTCGTGATATAATTACGTAATGGAAGGATGAAAGACATGTAACCAAAAGTCTTAAGTATGAATATGATTGTGTGTGGATGTGTGTAATCCACACACAATCACATTATAGGATCACTCAAAAACAACAACAACAACAATAATCACGTCATAAGAGAAGATGGCTACAGAATATGTATGAAGTGTTTGAAAAACAAGATGTCTCCCCAAAACTGATATGATAAAGCATGGAAGAAATTGACATATTGTGGTAACACCAAATAATTGAGATAAGGATTAAGGACAGGTAATTAATGAGGATCAAATGGAGGCTTTAACAACAGCTGGTGTATTCATAAAATAATATCTATTGTCTATGATAGACAAAAGTCTGGCGCAATGGTAGTATTTGTTATGGCATTTTGGTTATGAAGATTTGAATATTTTGTCCGGATCGGGTCGATTCCGAAAAACACACCATAAAAATTCTGTGGAAGGTAACCCAGAAGACTGCAGTGGAGAAGCAGGGTGGATGAAGTTTCCTTATAATTATAAAGATGTCCAGAAGTGGGATACAAATGGGTTCGATACTTATTCCCTACAATATTTAAGATAGAATCATAGATAAAAAAAAACAAAATTTTCGTGTTTTACGTAAATTAACATTTATATGTAATTTATTAAACATACTAATTTGTAATTTATTAAACATACTAATATGAACAGAATGTCAAGGTTAAAAGTGAACGCGTTTCGCATAATTATATGAGAAATCGGAATAGATAAGAGTTATGTCAGTTAATGAGTTAAAACTATTATGCACTTGGATAACACATCGTTAATGAATTTATATAATGATAGTGATATAGCTCCTTTAGAAGTATCAAGTTTAATAGATACAAATAAATTATCAGCGCCATCTATTGTTGAATAGCAATTACTATCATTTAATATTTTAAACAAAAAAATTTGGTACTTTTTATATAAATAATATTTGACTTTTCACATAACATATCTTTCATAGTAATTCTTTAAGGGCTTTTATGCTAACATAAAAAATATTTTTTTATTGCACGTTATTTATTATAGTTAAGCAGTGCAGCCATCTGTTTTTGTAGAAGAGAACAATTAAAATAAAGCACCTAGTCCAAAATAACAGCCCATTTAATAAAGTCTATAATATTGTCGTTACTTAATTGGCTTAAATCAATATAAATATTATCGCATATTAACTGTAATATAGAAATTTTCCTTGATCTAAAAATAGAGGGACAGGGCGCTCAATAAGCTCTTTAGACATGCGCCATTCGAACTTCTAGTATACTCCGACAAAATTAAGTTGATAACCTTGTGCTTAAAGCTTCACTGTTATGTCATACCATTTAATTTAGTTGCATTAAGTGTTTGTCAAACATCGAAATTCGGACCCTTTCTGGTCCAGGGAATATTATAGCGCCATCTCTTTTAGAAATGTTCCAAATAAAAGAAATAGATGATTAATGGCCGCTGTTTGACATTTCCTACGTAATTCACGCAATGTTTGAATTGCCTTTTGTGTAATAATTATTTTGAGTGTTTATGAATAAAACGTAGTAAAATGTAGCTATTTATATAAACAAGATAATTCTATAAAAATTGTATTATTTCAATCCAAACCAAAGATATGAAAGCTCTTCCAATAATCTAGTCCAGTAAATTTAATATTCTTATAAAAATAACTTACAATTTGTTAAATTCTAACTTAACAGTGTTGAGTGCAGTGTTGACTTAGTGTATAAAATGGAAATATACAGAGACTGAAGTGAATTGTGTATTTGATTAAATATTAAATGCAATTGTAATTTAAGATATTACTCAAAATACAGTTCCTTTAATAAAATAATAAAATGATTCTTATATATCATTTATTGTAATCTGATCTATTTTTCTAAAATTTTTAATTGAATTTTAACTAAAATGGTGACAATGAATTCTTCGGAAAAGGCGGCGCAAAAAGCCTGTCAGCAAGGCCCATCCAGGTAATAAAGTTTCTTAAAATCAATGGATATAAAAAAAATAAAATAGGACCTTTATAAAGCTGTTGCCTGACCTGTTGCATCCAACTATTGTCATAACTTAACCAGAAAACATTTAAATTAATAGCCTAGAATCTTGATCATCTCATTATTAAGTATAAAGTAATAAAAGTGAGAACAATTAAAAATATATGATTTTATATTCATTAATTTTATACTTATTCATTTATGTACACCACTTTAATGTTTGAAGTTTTGATCTATCTATACCGAGGTCATTCAGACTCATACTAGTGCAATTATTTATAATAATTAACCCTTTGCGCTCAAGGCGCTTTTCTGTTGAACCAGCAACTCGAAAGTAATCTCACATCTTTTAACATAATACATACTTTTTTAGCTTAATGAAATACAATTATTAGAAATTATGTTCTATAATATCCCAAAACAAGACATTTAGACACATCGATCTGAACCTCTCAGGCACCGCTCGAGTTATTGCATCACATGCAATGGTGCCGGAGAGACACCGTTCGAGCGCAAAGGGTTAAATATATATATTACAAATTTCTTTAATAGTAATGTTAGGATACTCATCTAGATTTGTAGATGTTCTATTCAGTGTTCTCTGCAACAATCACAAGTGACAAAGATGATATTAGTTGACAGAATTGTACATATATTACGTATATATCTGAGATATATCTATTTTCAAATTAATTTAACACTAAACCTACCGACAATTCTTGTATACCTGTGCCTACCGCACACCGTCAAATTGACCGGTAATTAAAAGTTATGTTATTATATAATGCAGGTAATAATAGAAATAACTAAAAGTAAAGAATGATGAAAATATTATATGCATATTCTAAGAATTGTCATGTAGTTTGATAACGATATTATAATGTTTAAAAATGTGTAAGTTTTACAAAAGTTTAAGAACGGCCAATTTGACCGCTACTTGGTAGGTTTAGTGTTAAAACTTGTTTTATATGTTAGCTTAATTGGTAGAGTGATGGGCTTGTTTCTCACAGGTTGCAGGTGTGAATCCTGCCAGCATCAATAATATTTTCATTCTATATTTAATTAAAAATGAAAAATATATATATATCTACATATCTACACACAAACAAAAATATATCAAATAAAACATTTGTATCATATTAGTGTGTGTGTGATATTTGATTCACTCCAGAAAAAAAATAGAGTTTGTATTACATATTAATCTATATATATATAATAAAAAATAATAAGAACACATATAAAAAAAGTTATTCTTATTTAATATTATCTGTGACTGTTAGTCATTTTAGTATTGTTTTTTTTCAAATCAAAGTAATTTTACCGCCTTAATTTAACATATAAGATTGGTTACTTGGTAAGACTTATAACAAGATTAACACTTTCACTGCCAGCTCCGTAGCGTGTACGGAGACGCAAGTATCACCCCGTGTACTGGCTCCGTAGATGCTACGGACCTGGTATTATTAGGCTAGTTAGGCTAGCCTGCATAACATTGTTCTTAATAGCTATGTGCCAGGGCCGTAGCATGTACGGAGCAATTAAAAGTCATTTTTTTATAGTATTTAATTGGCTCAACAATTTTTTTTACTATTTTTCCGTTTATTTAAATGCCTTTATGCAAACTTTTATATGAAAAATTGAAACAGCACACAGGGCTCAATTTCTGAAAATCTGGTGGCAGCGAAAGTGTTAAATAAATAATTAATAGGTAAAATACTTGAAAGATTTCCTTTTTAATTTTTATTAAACAAGTCATCAATAAACCCAATAATTAACTATGACTGGTATATATTAATCATTTGAATTCTTCTTAATAATGACAAATCATTTTATTGTAAATAAATAATATGATCAAAGTTCATCTAACTAACTATATTGACTTATAAAGGCTACTTGATCTTATTTATTAGAATAATTTTTTTTTAAGTTGAAAAGAGAGAGAAAAGGACAAAGAGAGACAGAGAGAGAGAGCTAGATATAAAAATATTTACATCTTGGTATATTTAATGCTGCACTACCTGAGTTAATATCAATATCATAACTATACAAGACTTTAAAATAAATACTAATAATGTTAAAATTGCCTGTGTCTTGTTTGTTTGTGTGAATGTGTATGTGTATGTTTGTGTGTGCGTGTGTGTAACTGACTCATTTTAGAGTTGAAAGTTATATACATGTAAAGGGTAGTAAGGGTAAAGGGTAAGTAATATGTATACAAGGAAGAACAAGTAAAAATTATATGTATACTAGTCTGATAATGGATTGAATTCATCAAATAAGTTGAAGTAATTTGTAACAATGAGCCAAGTGAATGTTTTTTTTTTTAATTTTTAGGATAACAGATTTTTGAGCTCTCTTTTTAACTTAACGATAAATTTTATAACAAACGATAAAAGGTTCAGAAACCTAGGTTACTTGAAATCACTTAACAATGCCACATGAAATAAAAACTGTAATTTTTTTGTTGGTTTGTTGTTTATAGAATCCGTGATCTTAATATCAACCCTATGAATCTTTCTGGGCTTTACCTCAAATATAATTTGTCAATATGATGTCTTTTTTCAGTCTTTAATATTCAATTGCGATTCCTTTTTTTTTCCCATTTTTTTTTTATATTTGGAGGTTCATAATGTCTTTTTATAAAATCAGAATCTCATAAGAAGATATCATCCTTGGAAACCAGACCAACATCTTTTACCCCTTAAGATTTTTCTTCTGCGGATAGAATCCAAGTTATTAGCAATTCACCATTAAAGAATTTGAAGACATGGTTATATTTCCTTTTTATACCAAGGTTGCGAGCTGTGCCACTGATTGGCACTACAGTCCTCTATTGATTGTCATATTGTCTATTCCAAGTATCATAATAACGAAAGCGCAGAGAGTAGTATCGTCTGATAATTAAGCCCACTTCTGTGAAAAAAGGCGCGGTTTTTGCATGGATGCTACACTCTGTTTCAGACATTATTTCTTGTTCTAACATTCTTCTTCAAAGAAATAATCTCTGAATCACGGAGAGTTTTACAAACATCAACTAAAACATAGTACATTCGAAACAACAATGTGGATTACAAAATGTACAAAGTATTGTTCTGTGAGGGAATCAAACCCACGACCTTTACCTGATCAATCGGGGTCACTAACCACTAGACCAATGGATCGCCAGTTGACCCCATCGGGCGATGGTGACCTGTATTTGCGAGTGTGGGTCACAGATGATTGAATCTATCCATGCGTGATATTGACATGAGCATGGATCGTTCAAATTTCAATTTCGTTTAAATCAATAAACAAATATTATAATAATATTAATCAAGAGATTTCATCGTCTTTTTCGGTACAACAAACCCTCATTACAGAATAATTTAATAGTCTTTCAAAGATTAATAGTTGATACGCCCACGCGGGGAACTCTAATACGATTTGCATCTAATTTTAACAGAAATTTGAGTTTGTTCAAAAGGTTTATGAAATATTTTACGTATTTTTTTTAAAACAACTCAAAAAACGTTGAAAATATATCTCATTCCTATATAAAAAAATTTAATAGCAAAAAATATGTTTAGATCAAATATCAAAATAAATGTACATCTTTATTATATGTATTAACAAAGAAAATAGTATTTAAATTTAATTTATTGGTTGTATTATTAATAACAACTATTGATGTGTGTTTGTTTATATATTTATTTACACACTAGTGTGTGTGTGTGTGTTTAATTATTTCAATCTCATTAAATTTAATAAAAACTACTAAAAAAAAAAATCTAGGGACACCACGAAATCGACAAAGGAAGAGAAAGAGAAGGAAAAGGATAAGAAAGAGAAAGAGAACATAGCAGCAAACCTGCCGCCGAGCGTGCAGGCACTGATGTCAACTATACCGTCACCTGAAGAGTCACCAAACTATCTCGTGTATAAAAAGGTTAGGATCTATTCACTATGATATACAGTAATCCTCCTATAACACGGTAGTTTTGTTCCGCGTTATAGGAAAACGCGTTATAGTAATATTCTTGTATGACGCGCTCATATAATCGTATAACGAGTTATGCACAAATAATTCACGTCTAACTTTTCTCTGTTTAAAGGTGATTTAAATGGAATATTAAGAAAGAACATAATTAAATTTAATTTTTACTTTTTTTTATTTTATTTAATTTTATAACACCACAATGTGCAAAGGTAATCGAAATTAATTATAAACTGTAAAAAATAATTTTAGATTTCATAGTATAGAAATATATTGTGGGAAATACCCGCGTTGTAGGGGGGAAAACACGTGTTATACGAGGGACTGCAATCGCGTTATAAGAGTACTGTGTTATAGGGGAGATTATTGTATATCAAAGTTAATTTATTGAAATATTCCATGGAAATGTTGGATCAAAATCTGTTTAGCCATTCCAGGAAAGTATAGGTTTAATCAATACAATTTAATTCTATATACTCAAGTTTTTATAATTAAAACTATCCATAACAATGTTGTTGAAATTATGTTAAGTCATTTTTAGATCATTTTAATGTCACTTTTTAATAATGTTTCATTAATTCCAGATGGAAGCTATTATAGAGAAGATGCAGGATGAAACTACAGGTGTTCCCGTTCGTACTGTCAAGAGCTTTATGACTAAAATACCATCTGTAAGTTATTCTTAAAGCAAGGCCTCCTTTATATAATTGGGCCCTCTCTTCATAATGATTACGAAGAGAGGGGCCAATGTTATAAATGCCAATGCTACCAAATAAACGATTGTTCATGAAATAAGCTTTTTTAAAAATTTATTTTGTTTTTAGTGATATGTCAAAGTTTCATAACCTTTATATAATTTATAAATGTTCTTTTTAAATTGCTTGATTTGTTTGTAATTCATCATATAACTATAAAATGAAAAGGGGGGATGGTCCGCCATTTTGGAATATCATATCTAAAATCTAGTTTTGTTGTCAGGTGTTCACAGGCTCGGATCTAGTCGCCTGGCTGTCTAGATATCTAAATCTAGAGGAGGGATGGGAGGCTTTACACATAGCGCACCTGTTGGCGGCTCACGGTTATCTATTCCCCATCGATGATCACTGCCTCACCGTCAAGAACGATAACACTTATTATAGGTTAGTAGGCCCAGAGCAAGGTGGGAGTTGGGGGGGGGGGGTATGTGTGTGCGCGTGTACGTAAGTGCTTGCGTGCATGTGTGTGGGCGTGTGTGTGTGTGTGTTTCTAGATGAACATGAATCTTAAGACAAAACATACTTGAAATGTTATACATATCTTTATTTTGTATTTGTTAATATGTAATTATTATTTTTGACATTTAATTTATCTGTTATAGATTCCAAACGCCATATTTCTGGCCTTCAAATCAATGGGAGCCGGAAAACACTGATTACGGTAAGATACATATTTTCATTGAGATACACGCACACACCCACACACACACACACACACACACACACACACACACACACACACACACACACACACACACACACACACACACACGCACATCTACATTTACACCGTTACACGTACCTTTTCTTGAAAAACATGACCAAAACCTGAACCCCAATTCCCTTACTTACTGCAACTCAACGACCCTCAACGTGTTAATACCTCTTTCTCCTTTCTAACAACCCCTTCTTACCGCTTTGCAGTCCTCGAATCCCCTAACTTGACAAACCCCAGGGCCGTCCATGCAGGTGTATGTATGACTTCCAGCTGTGTACCTCTGCAAGCGCACGATGCAGAACAAGGCCCGCCTGGAGCTGGCAGACTACGAGGCGGAGTCGCTTGCCCGGCTGCAGAAGATGTTCAGCAGGAAGTGGGAGTTCATATTCATGCAGGCCGAGGCTCAGAGCAAGGTGGGCGTGTGTGTGTGCGGGGGTTCATGCCGGTGTGTGTGTGTGTGTGTGGTTTAACACATGTATGTAATGATAGTCATTGTGGTTGCGAACTGTCTTTCATACAACCCGAGGCTCAGAACTAGGTGGGTATGGGTGTGTGGGTGTGTGCGCGTGTTAGTTACGTGCGTGCATGTGTGGGTGTTTAAACACACATATGTAATGAGAGTCGTTATGTGAGTATATGGTGGCGAGTTGCGTGCGTTTTGTGTATATGTGCGTATTGTGTATGTGTGCGTTGTGTTGTGCACATTAGATTTGTTGTTAAGTAATGTTAAAAATCGATAATTTTTTTCAAGTTGTCAAAAATATTTATATATTTTAATAATTGATTACTTTTATTACAGGTTGATAAAAAGCGCGATAAATTAGAACGTAAGGTTCTCGACAGTCAGGAGAGAGCTTTCTGGGATGTACACAGACCTATGGTAATTATATATTAATTACAATCTTTGTGTGTATGTTTTGTTCGAATTTTACAAAATTAATATTGAAAAATTTTTTTAAACTGGCCGAGTATTTCTTACTTAAAATTATTTTATTTCACCAAATCTTGTAACCGAAAGTTTTAATTTATATGAAACGGTAACGAAAAAATTTGCGATTTTTTAATTTTTTTTCTTTAAAATTCTTTTTTTTTTAAATTTTATTTCAGCCCGGTTGTGTGAACACAACCGAAATGGATCCCAAGAAATTATCACGAGTCAACGCACTGAAGGCGAAGCGAATGAAGCAATGTCAGGAGTTACTACAGCACAATGTTAAAGTATGTTTAACAATGACTTTATTATGACGTACCTATGACCTCATGATATATTATCCAATCTTTTACATAAGATCTAGTTATAATTTATAATATTAGTAATAATATTTTTTTCATCAAAATCAGTCTAGTCTTTTTTGAAATTTTGAAGGAAATTTAAAGAAAAAATTACAAAATTTGTGCAAAAAAAAACAATTAATGTAAAGACAAAACGTATTATATAGTAATAAATATTATTTCAGACAAATCCGATAGTGACGATCACAAACGCCCAAGAGAGCGAGGAGGCGATACAAAAAAATGATGTCACAATAAAAGAGAATGGTATGTACTAAACATTAATATATTCAAAATTGAAGATTATTCATAGAGATCACTATCCTATCTATGAGTTGGACAAAACGATAGGTTTCAAACACACAAACATCGTGATATATATATATATATATATATATATATATATTTATATTAGCCTTATTTGTTTAGTATATAAGATAATTATGCTTAAAAACTATACCTATTTGTATGTTTCTTTGTGTATTGTAAAATAATTTAATTAATAATACAGGAGAGAGTTCAAACCAGGCTTCGATAGAGAAAGACAAGTGCCTGGAGCAACAGATAGAGGCGGCGAGACGACAACTCAGTATACTGAAGGCGAGACTGGAGAGACGGAACGTACGAGTTAGTAAGGTGGCTGACATGTGAGTACATATACACACACACATACACAAACACATGCAAGCGCGCACACACACACAAACACATTAACAGCTATAAAATGAAACATACGCTTATATAGACAACGACCACCCTCACAGAAGATCGACGTGCAGTAACCAAATTCATTTCGTTATGTTCCGTCGGTAAGCGAGAAAATCCGGAAGCCCAACATCCCCCCCTGCCAAACATCATATTGGATACCTCCAAAAAGTATACCTCAGGAGGGTACCGGTTTTGATGAAGCCGGAGAACCCCTCCCCAAGCAAAATCAGAGTAATGATTCTCGGATTTTGCTAGGGCTGCCCGTCGTATCTGGGGCGGGCAAAGTATCGCAGTTTCTGTTTTCTGAGGGCAAACGCTCCACTCTAGATATGGACTTTTACAAAACACCGTCCACTACCACCTTGGGAGGGTGCACCGGCTTTGTTTTTGACGGAGACGCAGATATCTCAACCTAGTGACACAGCGAACCTATCATACCCCGGGTATAAATTAGAACATCATTTTATACCACACGCTGGGATAACTGTGTTCGTAAGGAAGAATATCTGCTACCGTCGCCTTCAGATTATTGAAGATCGGGACCTGTCCTTACTCTCACTGCGCGTGGACATGGATGGCCATGTCAGAGTTTAAACGTGCATTTACAGGTCCCATAGTGGTAATGCAGAAACAGATCAACTCTTAGGCCATGTTCAAGCGAAGATGACGTGATGTGACGTGATGACGTGATGACGAAGATGACTCCCACCACCGAAGTCCCGAATGGTTGATTACCGATTGGTTGGGGTCACGTGCCACTCGTAGTCACGATTGAAGATCTGTTTAACTTTGCTCTGGCAAATGGTCTGTCCCAGTTGGTCAAGACGCACAGTCGTCTAATGGGCGTAGACAGCCATATGCCTTCTTTGTTGGATCTTTTGCCGACTACACATACCGGAAAGTATCAGATCACTGTCGAGGCTCCCTTAGGGTTCTCTGATCATTGCTTGGTACGGAGTGTAGTGCCCATTCAACGTCCGGCTCGCACAAGACCTGCGATTCAACGGTTTGGCACACCAAGTCAGCGGATTGGGATGGAATGCGGTCCTTCTTTGCGTCCTACCCATGGGGGCTGGTTTGTTTCCCTTCCTATGATCCCAGTGACTACACTGCGGCTGTAGCTGATGTGATACTACAGGGCAGGGAGCTATTTGTACCAAGATCTGGTACCACACTTGGTAGCAGATCGTGGCCTTTGTTTGATGCGTCTTTCAGGTCTGCAGCAGCTGGAAAACGGCACGCGTATCAAGCTTGGGCTAACACGTTAATCATTTGGGTTCCGAACTCTTAGACTTCGGAAATGGAAATATAATCGTGCCTCCAGACTATTCAAATCGCTAAAGCAAAGTTCAAACATGTCGTCAAAATTGGGGATCAGCTAGTGAAGTACCCGCCTGGCACGGGCAAATTCTGGGCGCCGCCGGCTGGGCAACTTTAGCCAGCTGTCCCTACCAAGACCTCCTCGACTTTGGGACGACCAAGGGAAGACATCGTCTATCAGACCTGTAGCCATTACCTCTCTTCTCTCCAAAACAATGGAGATCAATATCAACCGACAGCTCCTAACGCACCTTAAAGAATACAAGATTTTCGCCATGGTCGAGATCAGCTGGTGATCTTATATACCTTACGTACCGTTGGGCAGCGGTTATTAAAAACAAGGTAGAGGGACCTGGCAGTTAGTCTGGATATGGCAAAAGCCTTCGATCGTGTATGGCACAAGGGGCTTCTTTCGAAGCTTCCATCCTATTTGCGTCCAGAGACTTTATGCAAGTGGATAACCAGTTCTCATTAAGCGGACCATAAAGGGCATTCGATGGTTTTTGCTTGGACCCCAAGCCCGTGAACGCTGGTATACCCCAAGACTGCTATCCCCAACTGTTCTTCCTGCATATCAATGATATGTTGAATATTTCCAACATACATTGTATTGGACGACAGCACGGGGGATGCGGTATATTCCGGCCGTGCAGGTCTCTCTCGGGAAAATGTCGACGAGTGCCGAAAGGAAGTTGTGTCTTCTATAGAGACCTCCCTGGGGATGGTCTCTTGTGTGGGGTTAATTGAACTACGTTCAGTTCAATCCCTTAAAGATACAGATTTGCGCGTTTATCACTAAGAAAATCCTATTGTCGTATCACCTCTTTTCGAGAGCATTCCTCTCAATGCCTCGTCAAGTATCAGAATACTGGGTCTCTGACATTACGAGCGATTGTCAGTTTTGTGGTTATCTGGAGAGCAAGGTAAAGTTAGCGTCCATGAAATTGGGAGTGATCAATAAAGCGAGGCAGTACTTCAAGCCTGGCCAAATACTGGCGCTCTATAAGGCGCAGGTTCGGCCACACATGGAATACTGTTATCATCTCCGGTCCGGATCACCCCAATATCAGCTTCTACCATTTTATCGCGTTCAACGGAGAACGGTTCGGATCGTCAGGGCCCCGGTGCCCTGCAAACGGCTGGGCTCTTTGGCATTACGTAGCGACGTTGCTTCTCTGTACGTGTTCTACCGCATTTACAACGGGAAGTGTTCCGAAGATCTATTTGATCTGATGCCTGCCGCCGAATTTCATCACCGCACAGCTCGTCATAGTCTCCTTTATCATCCAAACCACCTGGATGCGTGGCGATCTTCAACTGTGCGATTTTCAAGGACTTTTTTTTCACTTACCACTTTAACGTGGAACGAACTTCCTTCTGCGGTATTTCTAGATCGATACGACATGGGTACCTTCAATAAAGGCAAACTCCTACCTCCAAAGCCAGAAAAGCTCTTGTGAATCCTCTTATATTGCAAGAATTCATGGGCGACGGTGATCACATATCAACGGTGACCCGCAAGCTCGTTTGCCCTTCTCTGAAATAAAAAAAAATCAGTATTAGTACTTATAGTATTATACTTATAGTACTTATCAAATAGAACATCAAATACATTCAATTATAAATTCTTAGGAATAAGAAAACGTAGCACAATAGAAAAATATCAATTTTAAAGAATTAAAACATCAAACTTATTATCAATAACAAGTAATTTAAAATAATCAAAGTTCTCTAATACACCCACTTTTTATGATCACCCACAATAAATGAAAACTTAACTAAACCTAATATTTCATTAGGAATAATTGAAATGATTAATTTAAAGTAATCAGAGTTCTCTAATACACCCACTTTTTATAAACACTCACAATAAATTAAAACTTAACTAAACCTAATATTTCATTAGGAATAATTGAAATGATTAATTTAAAGTAATCAGAGTTCTCTAATACACCCACTTTTTATAAACACTCACAATAAATTAAAACTTAACTAAACCTAATATTTCATTAGGAATAATTGAAATGATTAATTTAAAGTAATCAGAGTTCTCTAATACACCCACTTTTTATAAACACTCACAATAAATTAAAATTTAACTAAACCTAATATTTCATTAGGAATAATTGAAATGATTAATTTAAAGTAATCAGAGTTCTCTAATACACCCACTTTTTATAAACACTCACAATAAATTAAAACTTAACTAAACCTAATATTTCATTAGGAATAATTGAAATGATTAATTTAAAGTAATCAGAGTTCTCTAATACACCCACTTTTTATAAACACTCACAATAAATTAAAACTTAACTAAACCTAATATTTCATTAGGAATAATTGAAATGATTAATTTAAAGTAATCAGAGTTCTCTAATACACCCACTTTTTATAAACACTCACAATAAATTAAAACTTAACTAAACCTAATATTTCATTAGGAATAATTGAAATGATTAATTTAAAGTAATCAGAGTTCTCTAATACACCCACTTTTTATAAACACTCACAATAAATTAAAACTTAACTAAACCTAATATTCATTAGGAATAATTGAAATGATTAATTTAAAGTAATCAGAGTTCTCTAATACACCCACTTTTTATAAACACTCACAATAAATTAAAACTTAACTAAACCTAATATTTCATTAGGAATAATTGAAATGATTAATTTAAAGTAATCAGAGTTCTCTAATACACCCACTTTTTATAAACACTAACAATAAATTAAAACTTAACTAAACCTAATATTTCATTAGGAATAATTGAAATGATTAATTTAAAGTAATCAGAGTTCTCTAATACACCCACTTTTTATAAACACTCACAATAAATTAAAATTTAACTAAACCTAATATTTCATTAGGAATAATTGAAATGATTAATTTAAAGTAATCGGAGTTCTCTAATACACCCACTTTTTATAAACACTCACAATAAATTAAAACTTAACTAAACCTAATACTTTATTATGAATAACACAAAGAATTAATCACTAATACGTTCTAAAAGAATAAGTAAATAAAATCACTCACAGTACAACGCCAATATGTTCTTATCCAACTCGAGCACCAGCAAAAAGTAAAGTGGCGAAGCGAGTTGTCCGCTATCTATACAAGTTCTCAAATAAGTTGATCGTTTGACTCGATTCCGGAAACTGACAATATCCAACGATCACGTGACAGCTTTGACTTCACTAATAAGTTTAGTCAAATCAAAGTATTAGAAATTAATGAATCCTAACTTTCATTACACTAATTCTTATTTATTTTTATCTAATTTATCTTATTTTTGCAACAAAATTAACAAATTTAATTAATAAAATTATTATTTATCAAAACACTATCCGTTTAAAAATAAAAGGATAGCGGGTAGTTTTAAAACTACCCTATAATATTTTATAAATAATTTTTAATACGTAACAAATAGTTAACATAATAATAAGACTTTAAGTCACATTTTATTATATTAAAGAGTTTTTTAAATGTCTATAACGAAAAGATGTCCTACATTTTCTAGATCAAATACAAATATTCTAACCACCAATTCCCTTCTGACCCACAGGTTCATCTCGTACTGTTCCCAGTACTGCGAGTACGACGCGCTGCTGACGCCCCCCGAGTGGCCCAACCCCTGGACCAGCGACACCACGGAGCTGTGGGACCAGGAGAAACAGTGGTGGGTAACTGTGACTGACTGAGCTAACTGACCTATCTGCCTTACTGACTGATTTAACTGCCTTACTGATTATATAAATACTCATATACTTGACTGACTGACCTTTAAAATAACAATTGTTATCATAATCTGTGTCATAACGTCACAACTATGACCCACCAGCAAGGAGCCGCTTCCACTGCGTCGTGTGCGTCGCTGGTCGTTCAGCCTGCGGGAGCTGCTCCGCGACGCCCCCGGGAGGGAGCACTTCGGGAGGTTCCTCGGGAAGGAGTTCAGCGGAGAGAACCTCAAGTGAGAGAGTGGCTGATATTAGTGACACACCTGTGATACCATTTACATTGTTTATTTTTTATTATTACATTATTATATATGCTATAATAATGTGCACTGTTGATTTGGTGTGTACTTTTTATTTGTCCCTAGTAAAGAATTACTTTTAAGTCTATAATAAATGTTGATACTATTATGCTTTCATTATTGACTATACTGTTTAAAACTTATAATTAAAAACTCGTGACACAGAGAATGACTTGGAAGAGAACATTGTTACGACATGACCTCCCACTGACGTATCACTGACGTTTGTTATATATACATATATTAATTATATTATTAATTCCTTTGACTTTGACAGCCGAAAAGACCACCTACCTACACGTCACTAGAATATAATTTCCATGACGTTAAACCTTGAATTAGGTTTAAATAAAAGTATTTATCGATAGGTCACTGAAAGGTCATTGAGAGGTCCAAAGCTTTTTATCGTCACGGGAGAGGTCACTTACACGTCACAGGAATGTCATTTCCATTTCATTAAGCCTTTAGATTGCGATTAAATAAAATCATTTATCGATAGGTCACATAACGTCATTTAAACGTCATTGATCTTTAATGTCTGTACAGGTTCTGGCTGGCCGTTCAAGAGCTAAAGGCACTCCCCATACGCCGCGTGTCCTCGCGGGCTAAGGAGATATGGAAGGAGTTCCTCGCCTCGGACGCTCCGTCGCCAGTCAACATAGACGCGGCCAGCAGGTGGGTCGATATTGCGATCCGAGATTGGAATCTATCTCGGATTGCTTCAATAGATATGTGTTGTTTATGATTAAACAAATGATGGGACATTAATTTTAAATTTAATAAAGTAGAAATTAATATTTGATCCGGGATTGAAATCGATCTCGGATTGCTTCAATACTTTGGTATTGGTTATGATAACACAAGTGATGGTGTGTTGATATTAAATTTAATTCAGTCGATATTAATATTCGATCTACAATCCGAGATTGAAATCCGACAATATACCTTCAATCTATGCATTTTTTATGTGAATCTAAATCAAAGATGGACTCTTTACGTAAATAATTCTAAATCGGCTGGTTCTCACCTAAAGATGGGTGTTCCACAGGGATCTATTCTCGGCCCCTCTTTATTTTTACTATATATTGATGACTTGCCCTTTTACGTCAAAGTTCTGTCTGACATTGTAATTTTTGCTGATGATACCTCACTAATTTTTAAGTTGAGCGTGATAGAATTAAAAATGGCGAAGTAAACAGTACTCTGTTACGCGATCTTCTTTAATCTTAAATGCTAAGAAAACTAAATGTATGGAATTTACACTTACTAATGTAAAAAGGAAAACAAAAGTAGCTTGCTTTTTAACAATATTACAACTGACTGACTCAAATTTCTAAGGTACAAGTTTAGATAAAAATTTCAGTGGAATTCCCCCCCCCCCCCATTTCTCAGCACTCGCAAGCAAACTTAACTTGGCCGTCTTTGCAATTAGAAAAGTTAAACAATTAACGGATTTTAATACGGCTCGACTTGTTTATTGTAGTTATTTTCATAGTTTTTAGTTATCTTACAGTATTTTATTATGGGGCAGTGCTGCCGAAATTAATTCTATATTTATTTTACAAAAATCTCAATACAGATTTAATAACATAATATTTATTCGCCAAAATTTATATAGTTCAATAAAAACAGTGAGCGACACGCGATAAATACGAGAAATAAAAACAAACTCGTAACCCCAACATTTCGTGTTCAAAAAGCTAACAAATCCTTCATGGGCTTGAGTGTACGCATATATAATAAAGTTCCACAGGGTATCTCAGACCTTCCTTTACTTAGTTTTAAATTTAAAATCAAAAGTGTACTATTAAATAAATCTTATTATAACGTTGAAGAGTTTATAGTGGATCGAAATGTGGGGAACTTAAGTTGTTGAATCATTTGCAGGTTATTATTCTCATATATACATCTAAGATTGTTAAATTTTATTTAAAAAGAGCAACTGTTGAGTTTCTCGCCGGTTCTTCTCAGCAGAGCAGCGTTCCAAGGTGGTAGCTTACTCACGGACTGACTACACTCACCTTTTGTATTGTAGTAATTGACGATTCAAAAGTGCGTGTAAATGCCTACTTAAATAAAGGCATTTTGAATTTGAAATTAAATAAAATTCTTAGATTCTCGTTGATGTAAATTCTATGTCCTATTTGACCCTCTGTTATCTGAGATTGATTTCAATCGCGGTTCATAGATTGATTATTAATCCCATACTATTATATTAATAATATTTTCTTATATATTTTCAGGGAGTTGACTCGCGTTAAAGTGGAGTCGGGAATAGCTGATCGCTACTGCTTCGACCAGGCACAGGTACCAATGTATCATGATCTACCTATTGTATAGCGTGATATGAAACGAGAGATCAAGTTTAATTGGTTATATATGGGCTTGATATTTTATTAATTACTTGAATCCTGGCCCCAGTCATAATATATAATAATACAGGTCAAGTTAGACTGGTTTGACGTTACAGGCTCACGTCTATCACCTGATGAAGTCGGACAGCTACTCGAGGTATCTACGGTCTGAGATGTACAAGGAGTACCTCAACGGATCCAAGAAGAAGGTAATGTTATTGATATGTTAAAGATAAGTTTTATCAAAATAGGTTTAGCATTTTATAATAAAGATTAAATATAATATTAGATTATTTTTTTTTTTATTATTTAGAAACGATCCAAGGTGTACTTTTTACGCTCTATATATTATCTGTATTTATAATAATGTAGCAAAATATGTATATTAATTAAGAAAAAGTAACATGGGCAATACATTTTTAGAATTTTGTCTGTTTGTCCGTTGGTTTGTTCGAGCTTTAAACGAAAACTACTAAACTGATTTTTGTGTAATTTGGTATAATTTAATTTAATATTAATTTAATTATCTAATATTATATAAAATTGTTTTCTCTTTAATATTGTAAGGTATTATGTATGTATGTTTTTCTGTTACAGACCTCAGTGAAGGGTATAAGATCTATCGTATCTTTCACTGGACGGAAGGAGGCGGGGAATTAAATATATATATATATATATATATATATATATATATATATATATATATATATATATATATATATATATATATATATATATATATATATATATAAAATTAGAAAAAAGTTTAAAAGACATTATAATGTACTTATGTATGTATGTATGTATGTATGTATGTATTTTTTTGTTAGATCAAATAAGTGTTTATATATAATATAATATTGACGCAGTGTCGATTGAAATGATATTAAATGTACGCAATAATTAATTAAAAAATATAATAACAGAAAAATATAAAAATCTATCCTAAATTATGAGATTTTAGGTATAATTTTTTTTTCATTTTTTTTTACTTCATTGCTTTAAATATAGGCCAAAGTTTTTTTTTACAATTATCAAGTGTCCTTGGATTTTTTTTTCTCTTTCTCTCTCTTTCTCTAGATTAGTTTTAACTAAACCAAAGTTTTATGTATGTTTTTTAATCTCATACTATTTCTCTACTATTTTGTAAGTTTTTTTTTACTAAGCTCTCAACTTTTTTTTTTTAAATATATTTAAATAATATGTAACGTTAAAAGCCAAATGCAACTGCCATCACGGGTTATATAAAAAAAATAATCTCCTATTATCCCAAAAAAAAAATAGTGTAGAAAAATCCGTAAAAATTAGTATAAATGTATAAAAATTCCGATATATTTAACTTTAATAATTAAACTCTTTGAAATGTCGTTCGGAAACAGAAAAAAAATAAAAAGAAAAAAATTCGACCGCGTTATTTTGTTATTGTTAGCGACAATTTTTTTTTTCGGTACTAAAAAAATTTTTTGTTTGAAAAAACTTGTATTTTTTTTATAAACGCACAGACGGACAGTTGTTTTATAGTAATAAGTAGAACGCAATATCTCTTCTTAGTGTAAATTGTAAGTCAATCTCTCACTAGTCGTTAGATCTTCCGTTAGTATGAATGAAATTACAAAAATAAATTTTGAAAAAAAAAAATAATACAAAAATGTCTACGTTTTTGTATTTAAAGTTTTAAAATTATTTGATTTTTTTTTGTTTAAAAAAAAAAAATATTACAAAAAAATATATATATAAATAAAAGCCGACATGTTTTTATATAAAATATTTTATTTGTAAGATTCAATCTTTAGGGGAGAAAGTTAGTAAGTCGCCATTTTGGATTATCCCCCATTTTATAATTTTAAAGTAGCAATTCTATTTAATTAATTTTAGACAAATCTTAATATAATATAAACCAAATATGTTTATTTTAATTGTAATTTAATATTAAGACAATAAGGTCCGGCCACATACAGTTGATTATTATATCAGCGCACTCATTGTAATCAACTTTACAATTTATCATTAATACTAGGATCCGCCAACCGTGCGCGGCGGGTGTTGAGCTGAGCCCCTCTCCTTTCTTCTTTTATTGATAACTTTTGAATAGCTGAACATTTTTTCAATCTGTTTTCGCTATAACATCCGTGTTCGGCTCAAACATACATGAGAAAATTTTTAGCTAATTATCTCGTCGCATTCTGGAGACAACTAAACACAAAAAAAGGTCTCCCAAACGGTTAAGAGCTTTGTTAACGCTCAGCTCAATTAGGTATCGATTATTTTACATTATTTCAATAAAACCGGTATTTTGATAAAAAAAAACCAATTTTTTTTACCGATTTTTTTTTCTTGAAAAAAAAATTTTTTTTAATGAAACTTCTGAAAATACCACTTTTCTTAATAATTACCTTGAAACTTTGTTATAATAAAAAATGTAGTAATTCTGAACAAATAAGCGACTCAATGTGGCCGTGCCTTAAAGAGTCAATTCGACTTAATAAATAATTTTAATAATACTTCGTTGTAATTAACTTGAGGAACCAAATATTTTTTTATGTTAACTATTAACCAGAATGCATTTATTTTTTGTATGTTGTTTTTCGTTCGGTAAGTGTATACTTAACTCATGTATAGATTAGCACCAAAGCAATTACTCAATAAACTATCGTAAATGTTGAATTCTTTTATTTATTATATGTATGTTTGTTTTTTTGTACCCCCTTATCTCTGTAACTGTGTTGAAAACATTTTTTTTAGTCTAGCAATATGCAGACAACGCAGTTTCTTTCTCAGATGTTGCTTCTGTAGTGCAGACGGAGCCAGGGTATCAGATAGTATGATAGTATGTGAAGAATAAAATAGGTTGTCAATTAACTGATTCCCGACATTCCAATGGAAGCAGCTGGAATAATTGGGAATTAAATTACATAAGTACTTTGTTACAAATTTTAGGATAATCATTATTTATTTCTTGAAAAACCAAGGAAAGGACAGACAAAGTCACCAGCAAGAGCTAGTACATAAAATAGTAAGGAATAACGCACTGAATAAATAAAGTAACATTTTCATTACAAAGGAATCTCAAAAACAGAAATTACTTTATTGAAACATTATTTAACAAACCTCTTTGTTGTCGTTAAAACAAAAAAGGTTTTAGTTAAATTGAAATCTGATATTATTAATAAATAAATATATATATATATATGTATTTACAAATTAAAATTGATGTATGCAGGGACCGTAGCGTTTGGCGCTCCGTCGTCTCTGGCTACCCCGCAAGGGATATGGCGTGAAGATAAATAAATATATAAATAAATATTAAAATTGATTTTTCGAGGGGAGTGGAACAACCGGGGCGTCACGGTGAGTGCACAAGCGATCCCGTGTCGTCCCATTAAGGCGTTGAGGGCAACCGTTGGTTTTTTAGTGGGTAACCTTAAAAATGGCAGCGTCCTCTATGCTGCCAGGTAGTCCCACATAACCCTCCGGCCACCACCTTCCAGGTCGGCGGGTATCCGTAACGGATGTAACTAAAGAAAAAAAAAAAAAAACAAAAAAAAAAAAAGGGGAGTGGAACAAAAAACGAAACTAAGAAACATTAATCAGTACCGCGTCACTACTATATCAATAGATTTATTCTTTCAATATTTTCGTTATATGATATATGTACACAGGTGTCAATACGTTCCACATATATATATATATATATATATATATATATATATATATATACATATATACAGTCAATAAGTAATATAACGCAAATTAATTTGCATATTTTTACGTCTTTAGCATTACTTTATTTATACATTAGAATTTTATTGAGCTGAGCGTAAACGAAGCTTTTAACCGTTTGGGAGATCTTTTTTTGTGTTTAGTTGTCTCCAGACTGCGACGAGATAATTAGCGAAAAATTTTCTCATATATGTTTGAGCCGAAGTCAGATGTTATAGCGAAAACATATTGAAAAAATGTTTAGTCATTCAAACATTTAAAAAAAAAGATCACTCCTGCCATAGGCAATACATTAGAGGAGCCCTGCGCGTGCGAGCAATGTGCTGAGCTAGAAGGTGACAATTAGTCCTAATAAATCGATATTTCCTGTAGCTATTCAGATGTAAGGAGAGGGGCTCAGCTCAACACCCGCCGCGCACTCTTGGCGGATCCTAGTATACTTTAAATCAAACAGAAAACTTTTATTTTAATATTTTAGTTTAATTTTTGTTTAACTGAAATATAATTTGTCTTAGAACTTTGCAAGTTTAATTTCCCGCCCTTGTACCTGTCATCTTAAAAATAAAAATATATTTATTCAAATGTAAACATATAATAAAAATGTAAATGTCTTATTGTACATACATTAAAATAATAAAAAAAACAACAATCGAAGCTATTATTGTTTTCTGTTTTTGTTTCTTCATCTGTTTATTAATTTGTTTGTTCTTTTTAAGTTTGCACTTCTTTTTTACGAGTTAAAATAAATAAAATAAATGTTTGAGCTACAATCACATTTACTGACCCCAAATGTAAGACCACAACACTTAGTCCAGTCTTTATTTTATTTTTTTTTAACAATAAATATTAAATATAATGATTTTTCCTTGTTTTCACGGTGTTATTAGTATATGTACCTAATGTTTCTGTATCATATAAATCAGAACAAATAAATGAATACTGGCGAGACCTCGTTGTCTGCATTGACGTTAGAAAATATGAACAAAGCATCTTTCGCGTAAGAATCTTGACCATAAGTATATTATAAATAAAATATATCTTGTCTCAAAATGTACGTATACAAGTTATTATAAGTATCAAGACTAGTGCAGCACTATTTAAATTTACATTTACTAGTCAACGTGAATTTAAGTAGGCACTATTATTTTTTGATTTAAATAAAATTAAAAACGAAATACTTCATGAATATTCATATATACTGACTTGGTAGGTTTATAACAATCTAGTAGCAGACGCAGCCCTTGGGAGGAGTGGGGAAAGGGATGATAATGGGTACAATTGCCCTTCCTTAAATGAAGGAGTTTTTAATTTTTTATATGAATATTCAGTCTATTCATAACAAAAAAAAAATATACACATTGCATACATTTAACAGTTCTATTTTATTTTACTATTTTAAGATATTTTAATTTTGCATACATTTGCATTTCTTTTGAATTTTTTATGAAATTTTTAAAATAACCCAAAAATTGTCTTGCTTGAATTAAAATTTGTACTTGTATCAGTGATTTGGGATGGTCCAAGGAATACTAAATCTATAACCACAAATTTTATACCAACATTATAAGTTTTATTTGTGTCTTGCTTTTTTACGTAACTATTTTCTGCATAATACTTTGATTCCAATATAAATCTGACAATAAGGAACATGATAATGCCAATATTAGCAAAAACTGCCTATATTTTTTGCAAGATACACAAACAAAAACTTAAAAACTACTGTTTAGATGTCTGTATATTTACATAACATGTAACTTATATACTATTGTGTGTGTAGATGACATGCAAACATACAAGATAAAAATAATATTATAAAAATTTGAAAAGTACACCTTTGCATGTAACTAAAATATCTTTTAAAATCTAAATATGTTACCAACTAGACGTTGCCCGCTTTTTTTGTTTGACACTCGAAACGCCTTTTTTTGAGAGGGTACTACATCCCCCGTAGCGTTTTCCCATCCAATCCCATGAAAATATCGGGATAAAAAATTTCAACGGTGAAATAGTTTTTGAAATCGTTAAGCAGTTTTTGTGTTTATTCCTACAAACATACAAATATACAAATCTTTATATTCTATTATATAAATATTTATAGATTTGAATCTTACATGTACATATTGAAATAAACAGGTTATCTACTAACTAGCACGACTCGTTTAGTCTAAAATATTTTATTTATTTTATTTCTAAAATGTGACGATAAAACAATAAATACTTTATGCACAATAACTAGAATTATCTGGTTGGATAACGCAACTAACACAAAAGTTACTGCAATTAAGTCTTTATAACATTATAGCTGGTATGGTATGGTATGGTAACATATGGTTCGAACGCGTTTTGCGCAAAAATACAGTTATTTCTTCAGAAATATTGGATATCTTTCGATCTGTGCAGATTGTGACAAAAAATATATATTATTATATATAATGTAATGTATAACTTTATATGGAATAATGTATATACCTTCTATAAATAAGGAAACTTTCAAAAATCTTTCTCTTTATATCCTCTTTAATATTAGTATGAATAATAACAGTATATTACTCATGTTTCAACAGTTGAAATCCTTTGATCTAGAAAGTCAGAATTATTATTTTTTCAGATTTTGAACAGAGCTTTCATTTATGTTATAAACAACAAATAAGGAATAGTGTAGCCTAAATATTTACATAGATCCGTTACTCTGAAAATCGTAATTCTTATTTTTATATTTCACAAGAAAGTTTTATCGAAATTATGTTTTAGAATAATTTCAGTAATTTAAACTTTGGAAGTGGTAAAAAGAAAGAAAAACATTTTTACACAAACAAAGTTACAGACAAATGATAATTATATATAAAAAGACCATGCAGCTATTACGACGTAATATCCATTCCCTTGCCCCCCGTCGCTGTTTCACTACACATTCTATGACAAATCCTATAAAATCGTAAACACTAATTAATAATCAAAAATTTCAATGCTAATATTAATACAATTATTATGTTTGTACAACTGTTAAAATTTAAACAATATGTCATATAAAGTCTGAGTCAACATAATATCGACGTGGATAAAGACTTAAGTCTGACCACGAGGCGCTATCGAGATGAACATCAGTTTTGTTATATTGGTGGCGGTGCTGCATGTAAGTAAAATAACAAGTTCAGTGTATTTTGTTGTGATTTGTGCATAATTTATTATATTACCGTGATAGTGGAGGACAAAATGGCGCTTAATCCGCCATTTTGCGATATGATACTGCGTGTTAGTTAAGTGTGTTGAATAAATTAACAATATTTTTTATACCCAAAGATGTTTAGTATATCTATAAAATGATATTAAAATTGAAATATGAATTAATTACGATTGATTTTTTTTTATTTGTTAATTAACCCTCAGGGAGTGAAAAGTTCTTAAAACATTTTCGAACTTAACAATTGCCATTATCGCAAACTAATGAATGTAAAAAGTATAATTAAATACTTAAAAATATATGTAAGTAAAGTTAAAATTTAAAGCATTAATTGTAAAAGTTACAGTAACGAAGTTTATAATACTGTTATAGGTCTATATGACATCAGCAGAGCCGCTACCACATCGTGAGTATTATAATAAGTAGTATTAATTAATATTATTTACGGGTTACCAACCACTTAGGTGTGATCATATCAAATGGAAAGCTCTATAATTGTGTTTAAAAATAGATAGAGAACAAAAAACAATAATTTAAATTTATTTTTGATTGTTTGTCTTTATACTTAGTCGCAAATTATGCAAAACTTATGTAACGGATTTTGACAACATGTTATTTTTTATTTTATTCTATTGGTAAAATACTCCTCCTTACTACGGCAAAATATTTTATTTTCAAGATAATATACAAATAGAATACTAACATTAACCCAAAATTTGTGCATTTCTTTATGCAAATTCAAAATTAGTACTAATTTGAGTTAAGGTAGATGAAGTCACTTGCAACAGATAGTATTTATTTATTTATTTAATTATCTTCACGTCATATCCCTTGCCGGGTAGCCAGAGACGACGGAGCGCCAAACGCTACGGTCCCTGCATACCTCTTTCGCCTCAACCACAGACATCAGCCTCTTCATACATGCCTTCCGGGGGATCCTCATGCTTTTAAAACTTTTCAACAGATAGTAAAATAAATAATTCAAAGTTTTATGAACTTTCAGGTAGCGCACATTCCATGAGCGTAGTGCAAAGAAGAAAGAGTTACCAAGGTAAGAAAAGTTTAATTAAAATAAAATATTTTAGCATAACTTAGGCGACAGGGGAATGATAATCAATTCACTCATTTGTATGTTGTAACCGAAAATTCGATGTTTCCTTACAACAACACTTAACAGGATCTTAAAACTGAATACATATATTATTTCTGCCAAATAATAATTCGTAGGTTTGGATCAATCAGAAGAATATCAATCCGGCGAAAACAGCAAAGAAGAGGACGATGATGACTGGAATGAATCAAAAGAACAAAAATATTCTGAATATGATACGAAAGATTCTAATGATATTAAATCATTAGACGCTAAACATTCTAACGAAACAAATAATGATGAAAATGTTTCAGATCATGATAAAAAACATCATCATACACATGAAATCGGTCATTTAAAAGAAGATGTTGGTAGGTATCAAAACTAAGAATTAGGATGAAAATTGTGTTTCAATAAAATTGCGTCATTTCTTTTATCCGTTCTGAAAGGACGCTATAATAATGAGTAGTGTATCGTAAATAGTTTATTAAATTGATTTCAGACAAACCTTACAATTATACAAAAGAAATGGAGGCCGCATTGGATTTGGGGGGTGAGATACACATTTTTAATAAGCATGCTATGATTAAGTGAAATTAACTGAAACGAATTCGAATATTTTTCTACGTTATATTATATTTCCAGATCCACGTGAAATATCCGAAGTTTTGTATGAAATCACAGGTTTTAAGTGTGAGTAGTTAATTTATTTTAACGACTTAATTGAATCTATCTTTCAGAATTTTTCAGAAATACTCCTAGCTTAACACTCACACAAATCAAATACATACAATAAAATAAATTTTCTAAAAACATGAATAAATTAAAATAATTAATAATATACGATTCCTTGGAAAGTTTCAATTCATTACAATACAAACAGACGGAGAGAACAAACACAGATGTATCAACAAACCTATTAAAATAATAACTGACGTCATATATAATTAAAATGTTCACGGAATTGAAAGAAGAATAAAAACATTTATAACAATATCATAATTATAATATTGTTTTCTTTCAGACGAAACCATGGTCATAGCGTATTGCAAAACTACAGCCGGCGTTAAAAGTGAGATTTTTACTCCCTTAGGGAGAACTTGTTGCTTGAAATAGTTGAAATCACTCCCTATTAACATAATTCTATTAATTTATTTTAAATAATAAATGTAATAATCTTTTTCTCAGCTGATCAAGAAGCGTATGACTTTTTAACGAGCTGTGGAGGTGCTAGGGGTATTAAGTTTGTAATACGACTAATGAAAAAACTTGCCGGCACTGCGAGTAAGTATAAAATAAATATGCGACTGCCTTTAAGTATATTTAGTTTAGATAAAAACTAATATAAGAACCGTATGGTCATATAATTTCAAAAAGATTCCATTCTCTTCTAATATTGCAAATCTAATTAAATAGTGACATGTCAACTAACTTATTTTAATTTTCTGATTATATGTTTCATATTATTTTTCAGATATCAAGGTGATAGTGCATCTTGTGAAGATTATCACTGATGAAGATTGTAAGTTTAAGATTTATTGATTACGAATAATTATAAAAACTATCATAAAAAATACAATAATATTGTTTAGAATAATATTTAAACACCAGGACAAGACAATTGAGAAAAAAATAATAATTTCGGAAGTATTTTTCAAAGACCATCTTTCTAAAAAAGAAAATTAACCCAAAATGTTCTCTCCAAGGAGCCTGGCCAAATTTTTCTTTTATGTAAATGTATAAAAAAAAATCTTTTTTAAATGTTTATTTTGTTACTAGATGTTATACCGGGTTTTAAGATCATACAACGTCTCACGGGACACAACGACATTGACGGTATTATAGAAGTACTACAGAGGATTTCTGGCAGAAATAGTAAGTTAAATATATATAATAATTATATTAGTAGTATTCTGTCTGTTCGTGTATCAAACAGAAACTACTGCACTGATTTTTATGAAATTGAAATATAACAAAAGAAAACACCCAAAATTGTTTGGCATATTGCTTTATTCTTCTCATGTTACGTTTAATTCTGTCTGTTATTTTTTTTTAAATATATAATTCATATCGATATGTTAAATAAAATATTTTACTCTACAATAAATGTGATAATGCCATTTATAAATGTATCTTTTAAATAACTACCATATTTTATTTATGTAAAGTTAACACCGTTTTAATATTACAGGTATTTCAGACCTCATTGACTTTTTCGAACACAATGAAAATCATACGTCAGGTGGGAGATTAATAAAATTAAATATATTTATATTATTTATTGTCAAGATGAGATGATATTCGTCCTACTCTGATTTAGAAATAACTAGTAATTTTAATATTGTTTCCTTACATTTAATGCCATAGGTCTTGACGGCATCAGTCATCAAATATACAAACTAACTGGTGATGTAGGACCACAGGAGTTTCCAGGTGTTTTTGAAGCTTTGAAATCTGAAGTCGGTAAGGTTTATAAAATACAAATTACACGCCCTAATTAGGGAGTAAGTTTAACAATTCTCACTCCCTATTACAGATTGGACCGCGACTTTCAACATACTTATAACAGTCATGCGTTGTAATGGTAAGTTAAATATATATAATAACATATAAATCAGAAAATAAAAATTAGTAAGATTACTGAAACACTCATTGTTGAATGTATTTATTTATAGAAAAAATTGCTTTAATTTCGAAACTCTTTGTAGTTATATTATTAACTATTTATGGTCTTACATAAATATGACAGGTGGTAATTAGTACTTATGGTTATATATTATTTAAAAATACTGCTGAAAAAGAAAATCTTTTAAAGTTTCATTATAGCATACTTAATCTGTCGAATCAAATGATAATTGGCGTATAGGTTATAATATATCAGATAGATATTTTGGAAATAAATATAGAATGATAAAACTATATTACTAGTCGCAGGTTCACATCCTGCTTGTTTTGACAAGCAGGACGTGAACCTGCGACTGTCAATTCGTCCTCGTCGGTATGAAAATTGAGCTATTATGTATCATACGAAATTCTTCAAGACTAAGATGACTTTAATATTGAATATATAATCGCCTTTACCGGGAATTAGGCTTTATTATAAAATTCTTATAAAAATATATAATTTTTTTAATAATTTGATATGATGCTACACAGATATTAGTGAAGCTATTATTGATTTGAAAAAATTGATTGGTGCCAAGACATTCCCAGAAGCAATAGATGTTATGAAGCTGGCCACTGAACAAACACGTAAGTTATTTATGTTACTAATTAAAACATATTTGTTAATCGATTTATTATTTCTATGAAAGATTTAAATATATAATGTAGTTATAGTTAAATTTAAATCGAACTAAAATATGAATTAAAACCACTATAACTAAAATCTATGTTTCTGTCATAGTTTCAATTCTCCTAGAAGTTTAGAAATACTGATTATAATTTACATTTTCAGACTTCAGATACGCTCTCGAAGCATTTTTGGAAGAAACCGGAAGAGTTAGTAAGTCAAATTTAACCTTTTTATTTAATTTCAAATGAAGCTAATTTGTACTTTTAATTCAATAATTATTTATTGTTTCCAGATTTGAAAATTGTCATTGAGACATTGTACAGGTTGACCGGCAAGTCTGACTTAATGTCGGTACTTGGAGAGGTGCAAAGGCTTTACAAGATAAATAGTAAGTAATTCTATAGTAAGATTTTTTTAAACTACTTATATAATTGAAAAAAAATACCAGTATAAACTAACTCTCTTTTCACTCCCTCAGGGATTGAACTTTGATAATCTTTGCTCGGTGTTTAATAGTCTTGCACCTATTTTTTTTACCCTTATTTGTATGTTTATAGAACTCGATAAAGAATCTGGATTATTATTAACGTGCGCAATTTAAAAAAACTAATACTCCATTAAGTAACAATTAACTTCTAAAATATTTTTAATTTCCATGAAACAATTTCAACATGAAGTTATTACGTTTCAGATATTATCAAAGTAATGCAAACCGTCAACAAGATATCCAAGAAGCGTGACCCGCTGGTAGTGTTGTCCAACCTGCTGGACCTCACAGGTGCCGCCAACCTCAGCGACTGCAGCGCCATCTTCACCGGACTTACCTTCAAACAGAGTGAGTATGTGTGCGTGAGTTTTGTATGAGTGTGTGGTATATTAACTTATATCTTTATTGGACTCACTTTCAGACAGAGTGAATGTGTGTGCGTGGCTTGTGTATGTATATATGGTATAATAATTACCGTATTGGTGGGGATACGTACAGATTGCGTATGTTGGGGTGGGTTAGTGTGAATGTGTGTGTAAGCAATAATTTCCCGACATAATTTATGATTAAAATAAGTATAATTACTATGAATTATAATTGTTCAATTTCAGTGACTGCATTGGAAGTGATCAATGACATTCAAGTAGAAACCGGTTGTACCGATATTGTGGAGTTCTTACGTGGGATGCTGACTGTTACAGGAACTAGAAGTACGTTTAAAGTAGAATATTAATATAACAAATACTTTTTTACTTTTGATTAACTTATGAAAAAATGTGATTTGCAGCTCTTCTTAAATCCTGGCAAATAATTGTGACCGTGACTCAGAAAAATGGTAAGTTTATATAACGTTATACGTTCTTTTATATTAATAATTTATTAACACTATTTTATTACGAATACATTTTGATGTCTATTTTTTTTAATACTTTCTTTTTTTGGTCCCACGTCGGGCGCCACTTTTTTCTAACATTTCCAATTTTATAGATATCTTCGTTTTGATAAGCGCTCTGAAGCAATACACATCAGTGGATCTTATCACGGTATTCCAGTTGCTGCATAAAATCACGAACACGATCAACATTGTACCGGCTGTTGAGAAAATAAATGAATTACTTGAGATTAAAGGTACATACATATATTTAGAATATAATATACTAGGGGCGCCAACAAACCCTCAATTTCGACTTGCTGCGCTCGCGAAATCTCGGGTGCCGTTTGCATATTGAGCGAAGCGAGCCACGTGTATTGACTCATCGTTTCCCATTGACTTCAATGCGATATCAGTTTATTTAAACAATAAAAAAAAAAAATTCTTGATAATATTTTTCAAAAAAATTTTTGTAAAACCATCATCTAATGTGTGTCTTTTTGATTGCAAAGTTTCCAATTCGTGACAAAAAATGTAAAACGTCTCCAGTAAAACGCTCCGCTCACTTCGTTCGCTTCGCTCAATTAAATAATATTTTGAACATTATTACTTATTCAAGAATTTTTTTTTTCATTTGCTAATTTTTTAAAATACCTTCTCATTTAAGGATTCTTTGAGTGGCTTGAAGTTCTTCATCACATCGTTGAAATAGGTAAGTATATTTTATAAAATAGTAATCACAGCTTGGATTGTAACCTACTCTACTTTATCTTTTACTGGCAAGCACGACAAAGGTAAAAGAAGCGTAAAAGTTAGAACTTACTATCATAATACTATTTTCTTATTTATCTCCCATCTATTTAAAAACATACGCTACATAACATAATGTATATGCATTTGAAATCAAATTTTATCATATTGTAACACATATTAATAAACGTTCAACTTGATTTACTGAGATTTTGTTATCTGATGCTTCTTTAACTGCCAACAAGAAAATCGCCATTCCTTAAGCTCCATACGCGTGAATTGCGATTTTTATTGTACTATTATTTAAAATGAGACATTATTTTTCAGATGTCATCGTGTTCTTGGAAATATTTACCACTCTGAGTCCTCGGTCATGTAAGTACTAATTGAATCATTTAATATAAAGACTTTCATATAATATTTTCTGTTATAAAACATGATTATAACTGGAGTCTTGGTGTATTTAATATGTATTATTACTAAAAAAATTAAGTTTATATATTTATCTGTTGTTTGTATGCAATTAACTAAACATTTATATCCCTTTTTCAGTGTTAGAAGATGCCCTTGACACTACTATGCACTACACGGATATTTATGGTAAGATATCTCTTTAATATGTAGACCAGGTAATAAGATATTCCTTTTACAAAAAAATTACAATTAATCTAATAATCTGTAAATAAATAAATAATTGCAATCGTAGTTAGGATGTTAGCGACATCTTTATGCTGACGGAATTCAGGTGGGACTGTCAGCTTTATAATAAATATTTATCTGTTAGATAAAACTGATATACCTATCGGAATATCATGTGCTCCCTAAATTCGTTCAAGAAATCTGCATACTGAAATATTTTATAATAACCACCAAATAGCAGTGAAACGTTAACACGCTTTTTATTTTAATTTATTTTAGTAAAAAACTTGTTCTTTTGAAGATTATTTATTATGGTTGTTAAGAAGCGAAAGCTGCTTTATAGAATCGTCAGGAATGTCTGTCTGTCTGTCGGTCCGTACTATTTAGTAAACTTTAGCTTTCGTCATTGTCGTCATAACAAGCTATTTATTATTTGATTATATAGAATCAATATAATATTAGATTAGGTATTTTTAGCGCGCTCATGTTATTTTTTGTTATCAGTCGATTCATTCATGTTAAGTATTCAGCATGTGGACATTCAAAGTTGACTTAAGCATGTCTTCATCAGAAGTTGAGCTTTTGCTACTTTGCGAGTTCCGTATACAACGACCTACGTTTTTTATAATATACGTTAATGTATTTTTTCAGAACCAATACAAGCCATCGTCGATCTGAGAGAAGCTACGCAACAGGAAGGTAAGAAATAATAAAAATGTTTGAGTAAAAAGAATAACATTTTTAGATAATTAGGACTTCAACGTACAATAGAGTACAATGAGCGTATTTTACATCGTGTCGTTTGTAAATGAATTATATCACTATGACGTTACTGTGAAAATATATTGTATCTATCAAATAAAACTTTGTCATTAGCTGACAAAACGCTGGCAAAATTAATAAACATTCGAATTAGATATTTTTAGAAAATGTGACGAAAGCACTTTAGTTACTTAGAAAGTTGGGATTTTGTACAGCGATTACCTGACTATCTAAACTGTAGAAGAATACGCATTTTATTAACTTTTAAAGTTTTTTGGTAGTACGAAGAATTAAAATATATTTAAAAGTATATTTACGCAAAAAGTATATTCAATTGTAGAACAGACCTGTTTCCATGTTTATTTTTTTATAGTTCAAATCAGTTATTGTGGCTTTACGTAAACATTATCTTAAAAATAATTTAATGCACAGTATTTTGACTCGTTACTATTTGTATATACATATTATTATTGAGCTGAGCGTAAGCGAAGCTTTTAACCGTTTGGGAATTAATTTTATGTCGCCACATCATATAAAAACTACTCAGTCGGTCTTCATCAAAATTGGCATTGCTGTAGCTCCTGTTGACGGGCTTCGGAAGAAAAAACTGATTAATAAAATCTTGATTTAATCAAAAGTTATGGTCGAAAAACTGAATCCCCATAGACTTAAGTTTCACTGTTCTCGCGCGCGCTTGTCGATCGTCTTCCTAAAAATGAGCTGAATCGCTTCATCACATGAAAACTACTGGAGTGATTTTAGTCAAATTTGGCACAAATGTAAAACTAATAAATAATCATCTACAGAAAAAAAACAGAATGAAAATAGCTTGATTAAATCAAAAGTTATAAAGAAAAAATCAAGAGACTCGTGATTGTGTCGCTTGTAGTCTAACTTTCATGGCGACAAACTTTTTCAATTAATTGTATATTATTGTTATGAAATATTTATTTCTTTTTATTCTTTTCTAATGGATTTTCCTGCGCCCAACTCAATTCCCGCCACGCACGATGGGCGGATCCTAGTTTTTAAAAGCATTTAACTTATTTAAAATTAAACTTATTATATGTTATTATATAAAAAATTGCGATATTTTATTATAAACGAATTTGTCCACGATTTTTGTTGTGTGATAGTGCGCAGTAATAAAACATATTTTATGATATTAATGTTTAATTAAATATTATAATAATTAATATTTATACATTATATAGTATAATTGATGTGTTTATAACATATTATTTGCCGTGACCTGTTGGTATACGAAATAAGAATTAAACAACCTCTTAACTAATAAATATAATATAATAAATAGAAATCTCTATAAAATTATATACATATTTTATTACAGATATAATAAAAGCAATAGAGATTGTGAAGTTGAAAAAATCCAAAAATAATACCTCAACCACAACAACAACTCTGACGCCATCACCTATCCCGGAATCAACTCCAGAAGTCTCATCTGAAACCACCCCTGAACCAACGACCGAACAACATCAACCCGAAACTACACCAGAAAGTCCAGAAACAACAATTGAACAAATTACTGAAACCACAACAGAACCCACTACGCCAACTCAAGAAATTACAACAGAAGTAACAACAGAAACTACAACAGAATCACCCCCAGAAACTACAACAGAATCACTTCCAGAAACTACAACAGAAGCACTTCCAGAAACAACAACAGAATCACTCCCAGAAACTACAACAGAATCACTCCCAGAAACTACAACAGAATCACTCCCAGAAACTACAACAGAATCACTCCCAGAAACTACAACAGAACCAAATACAGAACCCGTATCAGAAGCCACGACAGAATCCAAACCAGATACCACTACAACCCCAACTCCAGAAGTTACGGTGGAACCCACTACGGAACAAAGCGCTGTGCCAACCAACCAATCTACCACTGAAGGAAATATATCCCAAACTACTGTTCAACAAGTTGAAGTTATTACTATTGATGAAAACCAACAACCTCCTACAAATTCAAGTGAATCATCTAATAAGCAACAAAATAAACCTGTAGAACAGGAACCTCAGCCCACGACAAACACTGATACAAAAGAAGAGAAACCAAATCCCGATCAGCAAGAAGTAAATAAAACCGTACCTAATGATAAACAGTCACTTGAAAATCCAGCCACAGAAGCTCCCAAAAATCAAGATGTTGAACCGGTAGCTGGAGATCAAAAGGTAGAAGATAAATCTAAACCAAATAATGAGGAACCAGTGACTACTCCAACGGATGGTAACAAACAAGATGAAAATGCCCCAATCAACAAAGAAACACCTGTAAATCAGGAAACGACGCCTACTCCTGATAATCAAACCGATAATAAAGCCCAACCAAGCGACAGTGATAAAAAAGATGAGAACAAACCGTCAGATTCTATTGATAAAAAAGATGAGAAAGATCAAACGACATCAGCTGATAAACAAGCTCCTGTTGATCAAGCTCCAAAAGATGAAAACAATTTAAATGATAAATCTAATCCACCAAATCAACAAGATACTAAAGATAACCCAGAAAAAGAAACTCCTGTCACACCAAACACACCTACAGATATAGCTACAATTGAAAATCCAAATAATAAAGGAAATGAAACAGGTTCACAGCCTGCAGTCCCTGGCGAGCAATCAAATACAGTTAAAGAAGTAACAATCATTGTACAAACAAATACTGTACCCAGTGAAATACCAACACAAGAAAAACCAGCGGACAAACCCACCGAATCAACTCCTATTGACAGTTCTAAAGACGAAAATGTATCTAATGACAAAGCTAAGGAGGAAAATAAACCAAGCAGTACACCAAATGGGGATTCTACGTCTGATAAGACGTCAACACCTACCGAAGCAACAGAACCTACCTCAAAACCTACAGAAGTATCGCCTAGTGAGCAAACTGAAAAACCAACTGAAGAACCAACACAAACTGACCAACCAAAAGAAAAGTCATCAGCAGATAACCAGCCTAGTACTGAAACGTCTACTGAAAAACCAGTAAACGAAGTAACAACACCGCCAAGCGTCACTCCAGTAGATCAAACACCGCCGGCTGACACACCTACAATAGAAAAACCAAGCGATAACCCTGTCCAAGAAACTAAACAAGATACAACTCCTAGTACAGATAACAAACCAGGTGAAGTGACCTCAAATGATGCATCTACCGTAAAAACGACTGATAAAGAAACACCGGCTAGCGATAAAACTGTTGAAAATTCATCGCCATCTAATGATAAGCCCAACGATAATCCAGCGTCTGTTCAACCAAGTGAACCAAAATTTGATGGACAAGATAATAAAAATCCTAACGGGCCTACTGAAGTCCAGTCTACATCTACAACTACAACTACCACTACAACGACTACGACTACCCAGTCGGAACAGGTTCCCGTTACCGCCCCTGACCAGATCCTGAAACCAGAACCACAAGGTTAGTATAAGTTTTCTGTTATAGATAATAAGGTTAGATTAGATGTTGACATTTCACGAAAAGAAAACAGACTTTAATGGAAGATTTAATAATTTTACTACGCATTTTGTCTGTTTTAGTGTTTTTAGTAAGTATAGAGATATATCTATTCCATATTTCAATATTGTTACATAAAAGAATATTTTTTTTTACTCATAGCGCTGCAAGTGAACATGAATCTCAAGTTACTAATTCTACCGAAAGGACCGAAAAACACTAAAAACTGCTACTGCGCTTGCGACAGCCAGGATCCACCAAAATTAATACCTATGAAACATTTACCAGTCGGAATAACTAATTAATTAGAACTACAAATAGTATAAAATAGTATTGTTACCTTTCAGCCTTTTTATATCTATATTTTCAGTACATATGACAATCGTATATTGGGTATTATTTTATATTGTGTACATAAATGTCGTTTAATAAGGATGTGTTCTAAAGTGTCGATACCTAATGTATCCTTGCACGTGGTCACTTCAATAAAACAATTAATAAGTCGCATGCATTTAATTTTTATATAATATGTAAAAATCATAGGTAATAAAAATATTTTTTTGGTATATCCCTTTAATAAAAAACCGATTTGTTATTAAAATATAAATTAATACAGGTTTTGTCTTCGTGTGGTATTTTATATTTTTGATGGCGTGGAATTAAAGAATAAAAACACAACTGTAGCGAAAAGACTACACTGCGGCTACAATATTTTTTCTATAATATTTGTGCCTACCCGCATTCACGGGGCTACGAAACATTCTCATCACTGGAATTCTAATTGGTAGTAAAATCATAAAGATGCTTAAAATAAAACAATTTTTAATTTTAATGTATTATTTTCACATCACAACTAAACAAACATCACATTTTCACGGTCGTTAATACACGACTGGAACATTTCTTAAATATTATACAAAGAAATATATTTTTTTTACTATACTAAATGTGTAGTTTTTGACTTTGATCTTGAAATATAGTAACGAAATTCTCACTTAGTACTTTCACACTAGACGACGTATTTTAGTCATGTCTGAACATAACTCCTAAATCCCTGAAATACGATTTAATAGATTGGTGCATATTTTTTTATAAGTTTTTATTAATTTATATGTATATTATTAAAAATTATCATACATTTAATAATTAAACCATATTATATTTTCGAAATATTTAGATAATTTTTATTTCAAATGAAATTGTATATAAAAATCTTATACCATCTAAAAATTTTCTCCTAAACTAAAACCCATCGAGCAGGATCCAAATCTGCGATTCTGTGAGTCCGTATCCTGCCCTCTGACTATTGAACTCTATTTCGCAAATACTTTGATAAATCGTTGTTACAGAGACTTTTTCGTGTATTCATTTGAAGTCAAACATACCTGCGATCCCTCCAAATTCCATAGCGCTTAGTTAGTTTCGTATTAGAGGCTCCCAAGTTCAGAGTGACGTTGGCTACAGCTGTATACATATAAGACTTTCTCCCTCGTAAAAACTTATATGTATTGAGAATTGTTGATACGTCACAATTAGATTTTTTGTAATGAACACCATTAAAATTTATATTGATATGAAAATTTCTGTACGAATTTATGTAAAACAAAAGTTAATCTAGATATTATTAAGTCATGGTTAATACAATATATTTTTTATAATAATAATAAATAAGATAAATCCTTCTAGAATATTACATTAAATTAAAAAACTAACAGTGACATTCCACAGAACGTATATACTTTTATATATAAATAATTATACTTTTTCATATAAATCCTAATAATAGAAACAAAAGCTATATTTTATAAATATATTTACAAAAACGATAGATGTTATTATACACCTCACATTCCAAACAAATTTTGTGTTTAAAACAACATCAAATAAAAATACATACCATTCTCAAATATGAAATACACGAGGTTCTTTGCAGAATTTAACTTTAACCTTGGTTCCTCCCGGTCTGTTCTGGGAGAGATGTAATAGTGAGTAATCCCAGTTGTAGTCGTCGTAATCGCAGAACTGCTCCTGAAGGTCTACGATATTCTCCCAGACGGTTTTATTGAACGCGAACCCCATGTTATGCATATATATTGGTGTAAAATGAATTCTTCTATCGCTTTTTTCACATATATGTATTTGAAATATAATCCTTGAAGGTATTGTGAAAATAATAAAGAAAAGTAATCACGGGACAAATGCAAAAGAGAAGAAAAGTTTTTTTCAGATTATTAACTATTTCTAACTTTTTTCAGTCTAATGAATCTATCGATTTCAAAATGTACAATTACAAGTGGAGAAGTTTTTAAAAGCACAATTCTCTTTCTTTTAATGATAATACCTTTATAGCCTCACACTCGTATGATACATCATTCAAATCTGACATACTCGTATGATTGTTAAATAACAATCTTTTAAGATTCTTAGTCAATAATATAATAAAATTATATTTTTATTCAAATACTAAAAAACTGTAGAATAGGAAATTAAGAGATGTCTGCACATTTTGTGCCAAAATTATAATGTTATAATTGACATGTAATTTTAATTTGTATTTGTATATTTAATTTTAATTTACACGATCAGCAGCGAAATGATGTTGATATGTCTTGAGAGAAGTCCCGAGACAGAGTATCTCACGAAATGGATACATCTTATCTTTAGTCGCCTGTAGGAGATGTATCATATGTATGAAGTCCTTAGCTACATAATGGTCCTCTTCCAGAAACACTACATTCATTACCTGAAATAAAATCAAATATCATTAAAAAAACATATGGTTTTTGTAATTAAACATGAAAAAAAACTCTTCAAGTATATACTGAAACTCATTTAATTATAAGGTATTTTAAGAATATATACATATATATTTGTATATAAGGGGAAGGCAAAGGAGTTGGGGATAAGCGCAACTCTCGGGTAAACCAGGGCTCACGGGCTTGAGGTCCGAGCAAAAACCTTTAAAAACGACCCGTATAGTCCACTCAGTGGGAAATAAGGTGATTCATTTTCATAAACTCAGGAAAGGAAGCTTTTGAAGGTAGCTTAGAAAGAAGGCACTTGTGCTATATACGATCGAAAGGTTTCGCCATATCCAGACTAACTGCCAGACCCTTGCTTTCAATAACAGCTACACAACGGTTCGTAAGATATAACACAAGATCACCAGCCGACCGTTTATGACTAAAGCCATATAGCCATTGATCAACTAATGATCCTCGAGGTACGTTAGGAGCTGTTGATTGCTGATATTCTCAAATACTTTGGAAGAGAGGTAATGGCAATAGGTCTGTAGTTAGCTACATAAGTTACAGCTAAACTATACTACCTCTAAGATAAACAGAAAAATATGTATTCGTATTTAAACTGTTTACATTTAGCCCAATATCGTAGCACAATTGGAGAAATACCATCCGGCCCACTCAACGTAATATAATTATTATAATAATTATTATTTACGTGAATTTAACTCACTTTAGTAAAATCAATACTTTTAACAAGGTTGTTGATATCTTCGTCGTAGTGATCGTGAGAGAAGATCAATAGTGTCTCTTCAATATCTCTAGCTTGGGCTAGCGATACGATGTAAGATGACGGGGGTAGGTAAGTCGTGTATGCACCTGGAATTATATAAGGGTTTATGGCTAATTATGAAAGAAACTTAATTTTTTACATTTATTAACTGCAATTAGATTGACGGAAAAAAGTACAAAATTTAACTGTATTATTTTCCAACAGGCTATTTTAAAAGTCTACAAACTTATCTTTGTAAATTTTTACACAACTCTTTTATCATAGGATTGAATAAAAGTTATCATAAATTTATTCTACCCTAGTAAGCTCAATGCCATTTTCATTAACATTTTAGCAACAACGGAACATAATGATCTTGCATACAATCTCTTTTCACCTGTTCACTCTTTTAGGGAATGGCATTTAAAAAAATCTTTTCTTAAAATCATAAAACCTGATACATATAACGAAAGGCTTATTAAGAAAAAACTTTAACTTATAAGACAGTTTTTTGAAAATATCTACCGTTCACTCCGTCGACTACTTTATATTCTCATATAATGTATCCTCCAAAAAGACGTATCCATAATCTTGGTGAAACATCCGGACAAGTACAAATCGGACACACCCACTGAAGGTTTCTTAGAAATTCGTGGTTACAAATATTTCTGATATAGAAAGGGTAAACTATATTTTTTTGATATTTTGCATTATAAATGAGAATGTATGCATCGTAAATATAAATAAAACTCTTTCATGCGAAGGTATATGTATGATTTCCTTGAATTTTATATTTTGACTATCTATAAGAGTAAGTCAAGCCACTAAGCGCATCTTAGTCACTGCACGTGTATTTTAATCTCCACATGGACGACTACACACCTGTCGCACTAAATGGCACCAGCTTTCCCCATTGTTCTAAAGTGAAGCACCTAGGCATGGGCGTAGACCGCAAACAAGCTTGGAAGCAACACGCCCAAGCTAAAAGAGATGATGATGAAATCAACTTGAGGTACACCAGTCTCTATTGGCTACTAGGCAAGATTGTCCATGACTGTCCATAACAAGATGCTCATATATGAAATGGTTCTGAAGCCCATTTCAACATATAGCATAAAGCTGTGGGGCTCTGCCACTAACTCAAACATCATGATTATGCAGATGGCACAAAATTATATTTTAAGTGACCAATACCTCATAGTTCACCAGGATATCTGAAATCCATGATCAACACACTGACGATTCAAGAACAAATAAGACAGAGGCACGTCAACTATCATAGATCAATTGACAGTTTCAGAATGCTGGTCGCCTCAGAAAGCGGCGAGACTACTTTGATCGCTAAGGTCAACCCGCAGAGAGGGCAAACTTTATTGGGAGTTGGGTACACACGCCAAAACTCATCTGTTTATGCTAAGTTTTATTCCATCATAGATAATTTAAGAGTTATGGTCCATAGAACCGAGCGCAAAATAAAAACACAAAAAAATAGAGAGCAAAAAATATATATGCTTTCAGATTTTTCCCTGAATTTGCTATAAAACGATCGTAAGAAACAAATGTCATAGTTCTAGGTTAACGGTAAACGGCCATTTTTCTAAGACAAGATTTTCGGCAACTTGGTCATAAATGGGGTCAAAAAAATATAAAAATTCTATGAAACTGACGTCGTTTTTTTAAAATACATTATAAGAAAAACAATAGAACAGCCTTAGCTTATAAAAAAAGAAATTTAAAAGACCTTCAACACATGGCTATAATAATGGTGTCATTTTGTACTGGTCCGAAGATATCTTCATTATAAATAGTCTGCTCCTCGTTTATTTTCTGTATCGCCTTCCTAATATCAGTTATATTCTTTGGTCCATGGCGATCTGTTGAATTACCTGGTGATGGTTCAAAAAAAAAGTCTAAATTTTTGTATTTTATAAATGCTTTATTAATCATTAAAGTATTTTTTTCTGTTTGGCGCCTATCTGCTTGACCCGCCTAATCTTAGAAACGACTGGACTATTTTCTGTTTTCCCGTGAGTATAGCAAAGAATTAAAATTGTTTTTTTTATTTAGATATACCATTAAAATTGACGGTCAGGTACTTATGCAGATAATGTGGTACCAACGACAGCAACTGTTCTGTTGTGTCGTTAGAGTTAACATGTGGAATTTAATTATAAAATACAATGTGAACTAACTTCAAAAGCATTCTTTAATATGTCTATTTCTTGAACTGGATTTGGCAAAGATATACTGACAGATACTAAGCCTTGAGTTAATAAAATATGATGATCTTATAAACTTTTTTTTATTAAACACACTGGGCAATTGTTGCATATTATTTCGGCATTACTAATAATGGCATAGCTAGCTGAATTTACAATCGAGCGAGTTTATGAATATAGAAGCGCGCACGTCTGGACGGCGCGCGCGACTGTGAAATCATCCTTACATTGCACTTCGCAAATCGGTAGTACTTATAGTAAACTTTATTGCCACCAAAAATCTTTAGCAAACTTTTTCTTAACCATTATGAGAAAAACAATATTTCAATTAGGAAACGTAACGCCTTTTACACTTTGACCACAATTATTTAAAAATATTCATACGAATGTTGTCGAAACGTAAGCACTTATCTCTTTTTAAACTAGAACGTAAAAAGAGTATCGTATAGTGATTATCGGTGAGTCCGGGGATTCCCAAACGGTGTGACTTCAACGTCAATTACGGTTCATGTTCATTATGAAATAACAAATTTGCAAAAATAGGAATATTTAAATAATGGCTAAAAAGAAGAAACGTAGCAGTGCGTTTAGGTGCAGACAACGTCAGGAATGAGAAGAAATTAGACAAAAATTACTGGAAAATTACATATTTATTAGTCGGCATTCTATAAGCAGTTTTAGTCTACATTTTTCGACAATGTGATTGTGTCTACTGTAGTGCAGACTGAGAAACCTGCTAAAGGAGACCTGAAACTTATGGAAGTTAAAAATACCGCCATCAGGTTAGATGACGCTTATCATATCAACGACGACAATGTCTGCGTGGCACAGGTAACAGCGCAAAACCAACGATCCGTTGTCAAAAATTTATATAATACGATTCGGGCAATTTTATGAATATTTTATTGTTAATTGATAATAAAAGAGAACAAATTCTTGATCGTGGATCTTTATAGCCTTCGGGACCTTTTTCATAAGACGCTCACCAGAATAAAAGGTATTTTTCAAAATATGTAACTATCCGATCTAATCAAAATCTAATAAAGAACTTTAAAATTAAAGTCGTAAGGAAGCGTCATTTTGAAACATGGTTCTTCCAAAATTATTCGATGCAAGACTTAGCCTGACATAGAGTTCTTTGGCTGCAAGGGAACAACGAGAAAACTTAAATGAGGAGGGGCGCCATGGCAATTTTCTGTGTAATGTAGAGCTTGTCTTTGATAGGATCACATACTGCGGAATGTTTTTGATATTGCCTAAAGGTATTATTTTTATTTCTAAGTTTTTATCTGACCGCTTCAGAAGGAGGGTTGTATTTCTCGAGAGTTTGTGTGCTTGTAAGTTATGACTCAGTGTCGGGAGTAAACTTTGTAGACAAAAATTGACATTGGTAAAAAAGTTTATATATATATTTATATATATATATATATATATATATATATATATATATATATATATATATATATATGCGTGCGTGCGTCCAGATTCGATTTTTGTCAGCACGATAGCGGCCGCAGTTTCGCTCGGATCGCTTTCAAACTTTGCACAAAAATCAACCATCCAAAAATGAAGGTCAAGTTCGTTAACCAAAGAAATCCGGCCACAGGGGGCGCTAGGACCTCACTTTTTCTGAATTCTGTTTTTCGACCATAACTTTTTCCCTATACAAAGTAGATACATCGCGTTCATATTATATGATGTCTTTGATGAATACCTATAACTAATGTAGATAACCCGAAAACCTAACTGCAATAACTTAGGGGTGGGGGTAAAAAAACCGAAAATTTTTGGAAAAAAATTCATAACTTTTTTCTGGTAAACATTGTTACATCACAAGTATTTTTAATTTTTTACTCCAAATTTAGGTATCAAAAGTTTTTCCATAAAAGGTACCGATTCCGAGAAAAAAAATAAAAACCGCTTTTTGATTTCAAATTTAAGGTAGGTAAAACCACGGCAACTTTTTTCTGGTAAACATTCCCTCCTCGGAAATATTTTTAATAGAAAGGTTATTTTTTACTCTAAATTTAGGTATCAAAAGTATTTCCAAAAAAGATACCTTTTCCGAGAAAAAAAAACCGCTTTTTGCTTGAAAATTTTTGATTTAAACAAGGGCATCATGTGATATTTTTAAGTAGTGAGTTATATTTTAAACGAGTTACACACGAGGTACCCACGCGTGTCCCCCTGCGGGCACGGATTTTTTTTTTGGAATTTATGGCTTGGCAGCAAGTTATCAAATTTGTATTAGAGCTGTGACTAGACAAAACCATAAATATATAATTTTAAATAAAAAACAATATATTATATTTCTTATGGTATTTTAAGATACTGATTTTAAATATAATAAATTTAATGCCAAACAGTGCCTTTGGTACTAGCTACGCCACTGATTATTATTTATAAATTGTATTATATGGTAGAGATAAACAGATACAATACTTCATTTAATACTTTTTTATAATATTAAGAGATACATTAAAATAAAATATCTTTCATTCAACACCAAAGTCCGGAAATCAATTTTGTTTACCGTTAAGATTTTGTTGAATTTTAAAGTATTGTAAATTATTTTAAATATTAAAATAACATTCTCCTTATAATACAAATATAATTATGAATGAACTTACAAGGAAGATATCATAGAGACCACTAGCTTGAATACTAAAACATAGATATTTACATAGCGAGCTTTCTCAGAAAGAAATCATGTGACTTAATTAAAACCGGAAAATCCACTTGGTTGCATAAAATTTCCATAGGTTTTAAAATAGTGAACAGAAAGTCTAACGGAAAATTAAATTAAAGAAGAAGAAGAAGAGTGCGACAAAGATTAACAGATAAAACAAAATTAAAAACTATATTTTCCATATTATCTACCTACAAAAGAAATGATAAAATTAATACAAATATGTTTTCTACGGATTTAACTCGCTTTATTTAGTTGCATTTTAGTTTGAACTTGTCGTTTTTAATGTTTTTTTACAATCGTATACACGGAAGACAAGAATTGCCTGACACCTATATTTCTTCTTGAAACGTTGGATTAAAATTAAAATATAATATATATACAAGGGTCAGATTCGTTAAAATTGTTTTATATAAATTAATATAAATATATATATGATTCCCTTTGGATGTGCTTAATAAACAATATAATGCAACTTATTTTAACCTCTTTGTCTTGAATTAATTGTAAATTATGCGATTAACTAGTAACCTACGCAATATTTTTGATGATATTTATAACACCTTTTCTTGCCTTGCATTGTCCTCCTGACACTGAAACTTACCCTACACGAGTGATAAATAAATAAAATAATCCTTCTAAAATCGTGTCCATATGTGACAGAAAATCCGTTTTTGACGTAGTTTTGACGTCATAAATGTTCAGATTTACCCTAAAGAAATTACATTTACATATATTTATATTGAATATGTGGAAATCTTCAAAATATTTGTGAGGAATCGCACTTAATCAGCGCTACTGGAGTGCGAATAACAATGACAAGTTCCCAAATATAAATGCTTATGTAAATTTAATACTTATTGACATTTCACCAGGATCACTATTCATTGGAGTACCAATTGATAGTAAAATGAGGGTAGTTTAAAATAAAACAATAAATTTAAATTCATAATGTACTATTTTTAATATCAACAAAACAATAATTACTTTTTATATGACTAGATTTTGTTTTTCAATATTTTACAAATAAAATTATATTTGAAATGTGTGGTTTTTACTTTTGATATAAAAAAAAATCCGAAATTAAAATTTGTTCACTTAACTGGCATTTCGTTACTCATAAAAGAAATACTTTCAATTTTGACGACCTATTTTGGTCATGTTTGAACATAACTCCCGGTCTCTGAAATATAAATTAATATATTATATAAATACATATTTAATTAGTTCTTATTAATAGTTCATAATCAGTGGTAACTTAGTATTGATGATAAATAGTATTCTACTGACTTATACTTATACTATTTTATATATAATGATTATCATAAATTATACATTTAGAGTTAAATATTTAGCTAATTTTATTTTCTAAATATTTACACAAATCGAAGTTATAAATGAAGCTGTCTAAAAATCTTTGATCACTTAAAAATCATGTCATGGAATAAAAAAAATCACGAGCAGGATTCAAACCTGCGACATATTGTTTAGGTGGTAGAGCCTAGCTGTAGTTATCCGACTACAGCTCGTATTGGGCTGGCTCGACCGGGGAAGGACCACCCTCTCACAGAAGACCGACGTGTAGTAACCAAATTCATTTGGTTATGTTCCGTCGGTGAGTGAGAGAATCCGGAAGCCCAACCCCCCCCCCTCTCCCCGCCAAACATGAAAGCGATGCCAAAAAGAAAAATACCCCAGGAGGGTACCGGCTTTGATGAAGCCGGGGACCCCTCCCCAAACAAACTCGGGGAAATGATTCTCGGATTTTGCTCGGGCTGCCCGTCGTATCTGGGGCGGGCAAAGTATCGCCTTTTGTGTTTTATGAGGGCAAACGACGAGTCAACGCAGCGGTACCCCGACCCACTGTAAATGTGGACTTTTGCAACATCCGGGGACTTCATTGCAATTTGAACGCCGTCCATTATCATCTAGAGACGGCGCAGCCGACCTTGTTGTTTCTGACGGAAACGCAGATATCTCAAACTAGTGACACAGCGTACCTGTCATACCCCGGGTATAAACTAGAACACCATTTTATACCACACGCCGGGGTATCTGTGTTCGTAAGGGAGGATATCTGCTACCGTCGCCTTCAGGTTTTTGAAGGTCGGGACCTGTCTATACTCTGGCTACGCGTGGACATGGATGACCATGTCAGAGTCTACGCGTGCCTCTACAGGTCCCATAGTGGTAATGCAGAAACGGATCAACTCTTGGGCCATGTTCAGGCGAAGATTGACGATCTGCTTTCACAGACTCCCTCCGCCGAAGTCGTAGTCCTAGGGGACTTTAATGCGCACCATGCCGATTGGCTAGGGTCACGTGCCACCGACTACGCGGGGAGATCTGTGTTTGACTTTGCTCTGGCAAATGGTCTGTCCCAGCTGGTAAAGACGCACACTCGTCTACCGGACGTGGACAGCCACACGCCCTCTTTGTTGGATCTTCTGCTGACTACACATCCAGAAAAGTACCAGATCACTGTCGAGGCTCCCTTAGGTTCCTCTGATCACTGTCTGGTACGGAGTGTAGTGCCCATTCAACGTTCGGCTCACACAACACCTGCGACTCGACACGTTTGGCACTACAAGTCAGCGGATTGGGATGGAATGCGGTCCTTTTTTGCATCCTACCCATGGGGGCCGATTTGTTTCCCTTCCGATGATCCTAGTGACTGCGCTGCGGCTGTAGCTGATGTGATACTACAGGGCATGGAACTATTTGTACCAAGCTCTGTGGTACCACTTGGTGGCAGATCGCGGCCTTGGTTTGATGCGTCTGTCAGGGCTGCAGCAGCTGGCAAACGGCAGGCTTATCAAGCTTGGGTCAATGCGTTAGTCACTAAGGATCCGAACTCTAGAGTTCTGAAGAGGAAATATAATCGTGCCTCCAGATTCTTCAAACGGCAAATCGCTAGAGCAAAGTTCAAGCATGTCGTCAAAATTGGGGATCAGCTGGCAAAGTACCCGCCTAGCACGCGCAAATTCTGGGCGCTTTCAAAGGCCACTCTGGGAAACTTTAGCCAGCCGTCCCTACCGCCGTTGCACGTGGGGAATGACTCTCTGGCCCACACGGCAAAAGAGAAAGCCGATCTCTTGGGCACTCTTTTCGCCTCTAACTCGACTTTGGACGAAAAGGGGAAGACACCGCCTATCATCCCGCGGTGTCAGAGCTCAATGCCGGAAATAGTTTTTCGGCAGAAAACTATTAGGCAGTCTCTATTTTCCTTGGACGTTCATAAGTCGAGTGGGCCGGATGACATTTCTCCATTGGTGCTACGAACGTGGATGCTGCTGGATGCGTGGCGATCCTCCACTGTGCGGTTCTCAAGGACATTTTTTCCACGTACCACTCGAATGTGGAACGAACTCCCTTCGGCGGTATTACCAGATTGGTACGACATGGGTACCTTCAAAAAAGGCGTTTATTTCTACCTACAAGGCCGGCAACACTCTTGTAAATCCTCGGATGTTGCAAGAGTTCATGGGCGGCGGTAATCACGTCCATCCGTGACCCGCCCGCTCGTTTGCCCTCCTCTTACATAAAAAAAAAAAAAAAAAAATATGGGTGACCGTATCCAATCTGACAATTTAGTTTATTTGTACCTGATAAATTGTCTAAATTTAATCGTGTATTACTGTAGTGATGTCAAAAATACCTGAGATCTCCCCAACCTCCATTGCCCTTAATTAGTTTTTTGTATGAGGCGCTTTTCGGGATCACAGTGACGTCGGCTACAGTTGGATACGTGTAAGATTTTGTCTCTTTTAAAAACTTCTGAACTATATTGATGACTGTTGATACGTCACAAGTAGATTTTTTGTGATGAAGACCGCTAAAAAATTATATTGATATGAAAATTTCCCCATGCGTCTCACTTAAACATAATTTTTCTTCATTTACGTAAAACAAAAGTTAATCTAGATATTATCATGCCAAAATATAATACAAAATATAATTTATTTTAATTTTATTTATTTATATATATATTTCCGCTTTGTATGAATACCAGTGATCACTAGTGTACCTACGTCAAGCGGGAGTATCAGGAGGTCTACATTGAGACCATATTTGTCTAAATAAGTCCCTCTAAAGACACGAAGCCAGCGCATATTGTGGTAAAGTTACCTCATACAACTCACATTCAAACAAATTTTGTGTTTAAAACATAACCCTACTTGGTACTCACCACTCTCCAATATGAAATACACGAGGCTCTTTACACAATATGACTTTAAAGTTCTCTCTTCCCGGTCTGTTCTGGGAGAGATGTAGTAATGAATAGTCCCAGTTGTAGTCGTCGTAATCGCAGAACTGTTCCTGAAGTTCTACGATATTCTCCCAGACGGTTTTATTGAACGCAAACCCCATATTATGCAGACCCGAATTCCAATTTGTGATTTCCACCTAAAATGTATTTTTGCTGTAACATTACATATCGTATTGAACATGCAGTAAGTTTTTCTTTAGTTGGTCTTATCTGCATTTATTTAAAGCATATTCCTTATTATTATTTATCGTAAAAAAACAGAACAAAATTAATCAATTAAATTATTAAAAAACGAAAATTTTGCAACAAATGTAACACTTGTAATAAATATCCGAAATAATTTCTATTCAAAAACTAGAACTTAATGTAAAAGAAAATTATGCGATAAGAGACCTTTTTTACACTTATCGCCAAAATTATAATATTGTAATTAACATTCTATTTATATTTATATTTAGATATTTAATTATATTGTAGTTACCTTATCAGCAGCGAAATGCTGTTTATATTTTTTTACATAAGTCCCGAGACAGAGTATCTCACAGTTTGGGCACTTCTTGTCTCTAGTCGCCTGCAGGAGATTTATCATGTGTATGAAGTCTTCGGCTACGTAATGGTCTTCTTCGAGAAACACTACCATACCTAAAATGCAACCAATTTATACAAACTTTTTCAACTTTAGTCTATACAACACTTCTTTGTCTCCATAACAGTCCGCCTCTCCCCCTAAAACTGAGACCTGTATGTCCAGCGGTGCTCTGCAGCTGATTAAATATTCTGTTAGCCTTCCACCACCAGTGGTGTTTGGTTTGCGTGTACTTCGCCTCTCGATAATGGCTGTGAACGTCAGGGTGCAGCGCGTTGATACATTTAAGTTGTATTGCTCTGGAATTAATCATAATGAGGTCAAACGCTGAAGTAACAAATTATGACTCAATTTTTTTTTACCACACCATCAAAATGAAGTTATAATTGTTTAGAATCAATGTCAAAAAAAAATCACTGCCGAAGTGGAAAATTATGACTTAATCCAATAATGTCAATTAAATAGTTGTCAAGCCAAGTCAAGGACGAAGTCAAAAACCGTAAATATAATTATACTCAACTCTTCTAATTTAACGTTCCGGGGACAATCGTTGGGATCTGTTCCGGGAAACTCAGTGGGGTGCGTTTGTATTGAATGTGGATAGAATATCTGCATCACCTTAAATGATATCAAATATCGATAAAAAACATGTATTTTTGGAATTAAATAGAAAAAAAGGAAGTTCTTAGACTATATACTGAATAATCTAATAATAACTCAATTAGTAACATAAATTAAAGTCACCTTACTAAAATCAATACTCCTAACGAGGTTGTTGATCTCCTCGTCGTAGTGATCGTGAGAGAATATCAATAGTGTCTTATCAATATCTCTAGCTTGAGCTAGCGATACTATAAGGTGACGGAGGTAGGTGAGTCTTGTGTGTACCTGGAATTGTATAGGGTTTACAGGTACTTATAAATATGATAGAAACCTTACATTTTCTACTTGTAAGAAATGAGAAAAGATATAAAGTAAATGAAAATGTTTCCAACAAGCTGCTTAATAATTTCCATAAAATTATCTTTGAAAAGTTTGCACAACTCCTTTATAAGCGGGGATTGTTCATATATGAAACTAGGAAGGATGACGCTGTGGTGCTCTGTCAGCAACATTATAATTATGGAACATTATGTTTATATTATAAGAATAAAAAACACATGCACACCAACTATACAGCTTGATTGCAGAAAACACTCATAGAGCCGATCGGAAGATAAAAAAACTAATGTATAGTTTCAGATTTTTCCCTGAACTTATACTATTATATAAAAAAATGTTACTTGCCAACCAGGTTAACGTTAAACCGCAGATTTTTTTTTCTCGAGATAAGAAGAAGAGAGTGTATAAAAAATTTTCGGCATATCGTCATAACTGGTGTCACAAAGAGATAAAAAATTCTATGAATATTACGTCGTTTTTTCAGATTATATTAGATATTTAGTATTTGAATTTGCTGACAAAAATTTCCATGTATTTATTTATTTTTGTTATTCCGTTGAAGAAAAATTAAGCAACCTTAGTTAATATAAAAAAAACAACTGTAAAAGATCTCCAACACAGACCTGTATGGCTATTATAATGGTGTCATTTTGTACTGGTCCGAAGATATCTTCATTATAAACAGTCTGCCCCTCGTTTATTTTTTGTATTGCCCTCCTCATATCAGTTATATTCATTGGGCCATTGCGCTCTGTCGAATTTTCTGTAATTTTTGGTGGTGGAGTGAAAGAAAAAAGATAAGGTTATTATAAAGTTATATATCAATTAGACTCAAGAATCAAGTTTGATACGTTTGTAGTTTCAGAACAACTCAACCACAACTTATCTATATAAATATATCTCCCCATGAGGAAAGAAAATAATTAAAATAGGTATAGCTTTTTGTTAAGACATACCACTGGAATGGGAGATCAGGTACTTATGTAGATAATGTGGTACCAACGCCAGCACCTTTTCTGATGTGTCATCGAAGTCAATCCGCTCTTCTGAAAGAGGATGTTGAGAATGTAGACTACCTTAGAAAGCATAGGTTTATTATAAATTACTATGTTTAAAAACGATAATTAGAATAACTCAGGTCATTGACGGGTTGACCCCGAACTACTTGTCTTTATATATAGAAAAACAAACGATTAAATGGAACTGATAAAATAATATAGTTAATAAGTAAATAAAATATTTTAAGCTAAAATAAAACCAATAATAGTAATGTCTATTTTTTACATTTAAGTTTGTTTGTGCAGTATAAGTTCATAGAAATAGAAGTTTACAAAAACAATATTAGATGATTAGAAATAGAAATAACTGCATCTGAACTTCTAATGACATAACTCTATCTGAAATTCTAATACATAAAAGCTACTTCGAAATTTGCTGTTGACACAGTTAATAAATCCTTGTGGTTATATGTGCGGTAGCAAACAAAACAGAAGCACATTATACTAGGTCACTAGATAAGTTTTGCAATACAGCCATATTTATTAGTCTTTCAAAATATTTTTTATTGCAGTTTATACACTTATTTATATGTAAAACGCTGCCAATAACTCAGAGTCGCTTGCAAAATTCCTGCCTTTGAGCTGATCCTTCACAATTGAAATGAAAGTAGAGTCACAGGGAACAAGATCTGGATTGCAAGGAAGGCTGAATGTTCAAGCACTTTTACACCAGTGTTCTTCAAAAATTCAACTGTCGCATGAGCATGATGCGTTGGAGCGCTGTCGTGCTGAAAATGTCAACTCTCCATTATTGAGTTTGGACGAATTTCTTTGAGTTTCTGTACAACTTTAGCCAAATATTAATTGATATACCAAGAGGTCGTGACGGTGCGCTGACTATCCAAAACGACTCGTTTCATTATACCTCATCTAATAAAAAACATAGCTATCATTTTATTCTTTACTGATCCCGATTTACGGACTTGAGTTTGAGTTTGCTTTTACCCACAGTGTACAAACTTTTCTTACTCCAATAATATCATGTAAAATTCTATGAACTCTTCGTGCACTAATCTATACGACCTGCTCTATCTGTCTATAGGTAATATGACGGTCTGTCTTAATCAATGACTCCACTTTCCCTGCGTTTTCATAGCAGTTCATCAGTTTTTCATCACTAATACTGAAGTTACCGCATTCACATTCACGATACCACGATCACCATTAAACAGTTGTGCGATGAGGACACTTTTCATTTCCTTAAAGAATTTATCTATAGATATGCTACGCATAAAATTGTAGCTAATAATTAAGCGTAACTCTTCTCTCGACCACTTAATAATTTTTTACTCTTCAAAAATGTATAACCTTGTAATCCAATGACACACAATGATTTATTATATGGTTATCTACCAGTTAAACTTGGTAATTTTTTTTTTAAATATGTGCATTTACTCTCTGTTTATAGAAAATCTGTATTACAATAAATTCTACAGTTAGTTCTATGATATGAAATAGGATTATTGCTGATTAATTTGAGTAAATAAGATTGCCTATCGCTTTCATGTATTAGTTTGAAAATGAACATTAATGTAGACCTTTAACTAACTGGATAGAAGATTTAGGAAGGCGAATATATATTTTTAAGACATACCACTTCTATTTTTTTGTTGAACGGTCAGGTTCTTGTGTAACTCTGGTGGTACTAATGCCAGCACCTGTTCTGATGTGTCATTGGAGTTAATCAGCTTTTCTGAAACGATGGTTAATTTGGAGAAAGCCGATTGATATTCTATTTTGTTTTTTTAAAGTGATTTCGTGACCAAAATTAAGTATTGTTTGAAATATCATGTCAGTATAAATTCAAATAATTATAATTGAAACATATTTGAAATTTCTATATTATTTTAATAATTAATATTTATACAAATTTAAAGTATATAGTTTCAATTCAAGCTACATTTTGACTTATTTCTTAGACAGACGAAAATAATTTCCAAATTTTAACTGTTTTTTTTCTGATATGTATAAAAAAACCTAGGATTAATCGGAATAATGCTTGCTTGAAAGAAAATCAGAGAAATGAACATAATTTCTGATCTTGTGAACCGGCTTTGAGGATTTTAATTGCATTAAATAGGATTAATAAACAGTTTCAACAATAGCTCATTAAAATTGATTTGGTTATTTTTTGTTTCGAGGTTGGACGTCGACCGTTATGTTGATCTCGACGGCATAAAAATAGTCAGGGTAACTACTATAACGCAACAGTTATGGGACCTAGTGTTATCCTCATCACCAAAATGGGACGTCATGGTATCGTTTTTGCACTCAACTGCGGGGTCACTGTAGAATACCACCTCGGAATATGTACCGGAAAACTTAGGAAACTCTTACAACTGTAGACAGTTTATTCTCTGCTTCCGCTAAGGTACTAGAGCTAGAATTGGAATTGCTTCCTGCGTCGTAATATTCTTGCCTCGCGCCAATGACTTGCCCATTCTGAGGGATGCCATAGATAAACACTGCCCAACACGTCTCACTACCGGGAATAAAAGTATTCCAGCTCAGCAGCTACAGTTTGCTGCATATCACGACCTCCATGCAAAGCCCAGGCGGTCTCAATTCCCGGCGATGCTTAGCGGTACTCACCTTATAGAAGTACTGTCCGAAGGAACCAACAGAATACCTGTTAGCACCCACATAATACGAAAAGTGAGAATTTTAGTGTGCTAGTTGAGACAGCGATGAATCTTGAAATTAACCGAGCTGCAATAAAAGTCTCCACGTGCGGTAACATTGTGCTCGTCTTATCTTTTGCGAGCTTTGTAAAAGGATCTTAGCGTCCGCGGTGAGGGTGCACGACCAAACGTGGGCACGATGTAGCGTTATGTTCTGCACAATGTCCAGCGAGAGTCCTGGTGTAGAAGGCAGTCCCACTTTGTAATTTGAATTTCTCAAGACCCCAAATAAAATGGAAGACTAAGTATTTCCTTAAATCCGTCTGCAAATTGCAGCTCTGATAGCCTAAGAAGATCTCCAGGCTGCGCTTGGGGAGGTAGTACGTGATGACGATGACGTACTACATCACCGTACCACTGACAAACTTAGACGATCATACATAGGGGAGAGAAACGCTCCCATCCCATTGTAGACAACAGCTCTTAATTACAGCCCTCTTGTGATCCACCTCACAGAGAGGAAGCGCCTTGTATGCTGAATGTCACTAATTCTCGTCTATACACCTTACTAAAACTTTGACCAATATCAACTTTTACAAACAATTCTCACCTACCTTTATATTATGATTATATATAAAAACAATACTTGGTACAAAATCACATGTTCAACAGTTAATAAAAACCTGTATACGGCTCTATGTCAGTGAAGTTCTGTGTTAGTATGTATATATAAATATTTATATTTTAAGAGTGACTTAAAAAAACTTACTACTATAAATTAAAAACGACCCAAAATACGTATCGCTTTAGGCAAACTTCGAAGTATATTTCATATACTTCAAAATCTAGAACTATATTGTATATAAGAACTATCATCATGAGACAGTTTATAACAAGTAATACCAGTGACATACGATTACCACCATCCAACTCCATGACGCCGTTTGTCGCCAGTATGAACTGAATCGCGACATAAAGGAGCCCAACAATGACCATAACTCTCAGGAACGAAGCATAACTTATGCGAGCCATCCTTCATACAGGTCTGGTGACGAATCCTTCGTCGGTCATCGTTGTGATGGTTTGGTCTGAAAATTTTGTTAAAATAAAAGAATACATTATTTTCTGGTCATGAAGCACACACATTAGCACACTGCATATAAACACATCTGTATGTATACACTCAAACGAAAATTAATCCTCAATATATAAGTATCAAGTATATTATGCAATTTGGTGAATGCATACTAATATTATACAGATTCTATGTTTATATTTTAAGTTATAACCGCTAAACCGATTGTGATGAACTTTGATGTAGATTAAAGCTTAAAAAAACTTCGTAGCAGGCAAGCTTGAAGGGCATAGAATCATATAGTGTAGACCAGATAGATGGCGCTGTGATTGTTAGTAAAATTAGATGAAGCCATGACCAACTAATAGTAGCTAGTCATATTAAACAGAACTACACTTAAAGTGACTAGTTCATAAACTGGATTTAGCAACAATGTTTATTAACTAAGGCTTAAGATAATAAAATGATTATTTCATAAACTATTTTCCTATTATTTCGTCATTATTACTTATTTATTTATTGTTTTATTACTTCATTGAAAAGATACGTTTTTGGGAGGACGCAATTTTATTTCTTGTATGTGTAGGTGGGGGGTTAGTATAAACTTAATTTCAAGTTTGTGGGTTCGCCACCCTCGACCACAAAACGTCCCGTCCACAATCTTGGAAAAAGTGGTGCAAAGACTTTTCCCGCTGTATCTCCTAAGCTACCACCAGAAAATATTATTAAGCAAATTAAATTATCTGCATCTTTATTAACATTATAAAAGTCATAAACAAAAATAACCGAAAGTTTTTAAAGAATTTTTTTCTTAAACTTTAGAACTTTTTTCTTGTAATTTTATAATAAAATAATAAAAAAAATATTGTTGAAAGTTTTTAAACGAATGAACTTCACTATATATTGGTTAATTCCATTAATAAGACTTTATACGAGTTTGGTAGAGATCAACTAATTCAATTAATACTTTATCGAATTTAAGATTTTGTTAAAAATTAAATTATTATAAATTATTAAAAAAAATAATAAGCATATTATCGTCTTGTCAGCCTATAGACGCTCACTGCAATGTCATAGATCCCCCTACAAGTATATGTCACATTCGCCACGCTTTGCAAGCGGGTTCGCGATCGCAATGTGGTGTTATATGTGATGGTACGCAGAGAATGCTACTGTCTATCCTCCGGTAAACCAATCCCTCTGTAACCTCGATCGACATCAGAGAGGACATTGTGAAATTAAATATTAAAATTCACCCGTATAGTACACAGCTCTTTTACTTCCTTTTCGTGATATACTTGAGATTTAAGATATGGTATTGTTACTAGCATTCCAAACAACACGGATAGTCATTTTACTTGTTAAGAATAAAACTTTCTTAATAATCTATTGAGGTTTTAAATTACTTTAGAATTTACGTAAGTTGCAGCATTCTTTTCAAGGGTTTTAATCAAATGCATTCCATTTTTTATTTTTTAATTTTAATCTCCAAAATCTCTCTGTAGTATTCTCTTAATTAACTCTTTTTTTGTTTTATTTTTGTATAGATGACCTAACTGTTCGTATTATTTATATATGTAGTATTTTATTATTTTATATACATAGGATTCACTTAAATAATTAAAGAAACTCGGACAACTATCTTCACATAAAGAATTATTTAGATATTTTTTTCTTCTTCTATCTCACTTAATATTGATTGATTTAGGATAGTTCTTTTAAATGCTAAAGGTTTGTGAATAAGTAATATCTGAAATGCTGATCTACTAATGAATTGTGATTAGAATAAGTGTAGTCAATATTTTATGACGCGGTATAATACGTCAAATCATCGAGGTAATTTAAAAGATAATATGTTTTACAACCTACATGACGTTTAATCTGTATAATCATGGCTCATACGGATGAGTCAAAATATCGGAAAATTAAAAGAAATACTGTAGAGGAATTGGATGATCTACGTATTTTGTATAACTATCAATAGAAATACTTGAATTTACTTTGTTAAGTTGAACCATTAACTACTCTAGAACGGTGTAATGCAGGTTTACACTTACCCAAAATTAGTTTTATGTCCCAGAATATGTCAGCTCTGACCAATATGTTAATGGTTGCAAATTTTGCTGTGTTAAATTTACGGAAAATCCGCTGTATTAAGATATGAACAAAAATAATTAATATAAAATTTGGGGACTGTAACCCAATGACACAATTTTTGTTGACTGTTGTCGAAACAATTGCCGATAGCGATAACACGATTCGTAGTTATTATCTTTAAAGATAATCTTTTTCTAATGATTTAGTAACAAATGTTGATTAACTGTTGACTCAGCTTAGATAACCTTGATTACAATGGAAAGTTAATAATAATGATACTTACTTACTTAGCTTCACGCCATATCCCTTGCGGGGTAGCCAGAGACGACGGAGCGCCAAACGCTACTTTTTTTTCAGACACACAAATAACATCCAGATCTTTGTCATCCATCACATCTAATAATTCATTCATCTTCTGTTCCATTCCTCCTTTACATTACATTACATTCCACGTAGCTATTTGTAGCTCCGTCCTCCACCTCCCGCCGTTCGGAAGATGGCGTGTTGGTTGGCGGTCCCCAACGCCGCAGTATATAATAATGATAACTCTTAATTGTACACCAAAAGTAAAAGAGAAAATAATAACAAAAAAAGAAATCAAATAAAAATAAAACAAAAACAAAATCAGAAATTATACATAACATATTCAAATAATGTACAAGAGGCGGCCTTATCGCTAAAGCATCGATCTCTGTGAGGCAACCTTGAGGTACAGAACATTGTATAACTTAAAAACTAATGTTTGCAAGTGCAAAAGTTAGGGTTAAGCCAGATTCTAGAACTCTGCTTTTATATCTTTCGTGGCTACTGAAACAGTATGTTGTTTTTTTTTTATTTGTATTGTTTTTGTTGTTTGCCCTACGGCCATGACAGCGTCACCGGTGGAGTGGGGGAAAGACAGTATGTTGTGGTTAAGTTTGCAATTTTCGAAATGACTCTAAGGAACTAAACGACAATTTATATTCTGTACATTGATAGATTGTTTTTTTTTAATAGATAAATCATATATTTTATTATTTTTAATGCATATAATTTATATAAATTTAGTTTTATTTTCATCAAGCAAATAAAAATACACCAACGTATATAACGCACGCAAATTTTTCTTAACACTAAACCTACCAAGTACCGGTCAAATTGACCGTTCTTAAACTTTTGTAAAACTTGCACATTTTTAAACGTTATTATATCGTTATCAAACTACATGACAATTCTTAGAATATGCATATAATATTTTTTTCACTCTTTACTTTTAGTTATTTCCATTATTACCTGCGTTATATAATAAAATAACTTTTAATTACCGGTCAATTTGACGGCGTGCGGTAGGAACAGGTATACAAGAATTGTCGGTAGGTTTAGTGTTAATTGAATTAATATATTAATTTTAATTCTTATTTATTATGAATGATAATTATCAATAACATCGATCATTTATAATTACAGATTATTTATTATCATTTATTATTAATTAACGAGGGAATTTCACTCCATTGGCAGAAAAAAAGAAAATTGTGTACTGGGTCAAATAAGGGTCAGAGGTCACGTATGAGGTTGGCACCCACTCTATTTTGTAGCCTGATTCAATAGCTTTTTTTTGATGTATTACACATTATTGTGTGATTTGTGGGTGATAAGTGATGCGCGTGCATACAGAGTCAATTAGGTCATTATTATATAGTAAGGATAAGGATGGTCGGACGACTCGAACCTGCTACCTCTGAGGTGAGTCCATCCCCGTCGCTCTAACTACGTGTACTCATCATAATGATTCTATCATTGTATAATACTGAAATAAAGCCGGGTACATATAAGATTTTGCTTGATGAGAAAAGCTTATCTATGAAATAGTATGTGGAATATTTATATTAAGAAAAATACTCACCTCATATACCTACTATTTTATTATCACATTTGTATATAAAGACATATATAAAGACATATAAAGTTTTTTTATAAATAGTGTAATGATATTTAACGTAAACCATTACGTTTTAAGGTGATGGCAGCAGTTAATTTCAAATAAATATAAGTAGAATGAAAAATTACTCTTGTTGTTATTGTGATATTTATTTATGGAATTATGTATATTATTATGTTTAAAATGTTCTATTCTCTGGATGAAGATCATTGGACCGGAACCAGTCTACTTGGACTATCCCAGTGGGACTTAGTATGGTATGCATTACTTTGACAGTTCTCAAAACAAGAGACTACTGTTAGTATAATTTGGAATTAACATAATAGAAATACATAATAGTGATTCTTATTACCATTAATATATAAATTTACTTCAATTAATTTCGTTTTATAAACTAATCCACAATTTTTTATGAGAGCTCTCAGTAAAAAAACTATAACTTATGATATTAATGTTCATTAAATATCATAATATTTAATACTTTTTTGATTAATTGATGTTTTCTATAGAATTATATTTTCCATAACCTGTTAGTATTAGAAATAAGAATTAAACAACCTCGTAATTATAAGAATCTGTATAAAATAAATAATAAATACATATTTTATTCCATATATAATAAAAGGAATAGAGGTTGAAAGGTGGAAAAAATCCAAAAATCATATCACAACCACAACAAAATCTCTGACACCATCACCTATCATAGTATTAACTCCAAAAGTCACGTCTGAATTCAACCCTTTTTTTTTTAACTTTGGAAAAATTCGTTATAGATACCCACCGGCCAAGGTGGTGATAGTTATGATGACCGGAGGATTATGTAGAACTACCCGGCAGTATAGAGGACGCTCCCATTCTTAAGGGTACCTACTTAAAAACGATTGTCCTCAACGCCTTATTAAGACGCCACGGGATCACTTGCGCACTTACCGTGACGCTCCGGCGGTATCCCCCCAAGTAAGGGTGTTCCAATCACCTTAGCGTACCGTCACGGCCTAGGCCTGTAATAAATGAGAGGGGTCACCCTTCCCTCCCACCAAGGCACTTCAGTTGATGAAGGAAGCAGCGGGCATACTCGCGCTTCCTTCTTCCGAGCCTACCTCTACGGAGTGGACTGGACTGTCAGATAAGTCCCTGGAGCCAGTCACAGGATCCTCTCCGGGAAGCGGCGATAAATAATATTTCAGGGATCGTTCAAAAGCGGCTTCGTTGGCTTCTACCTCCATGGCTTTTAGGTCAGTCTTGGCCCTCACGAGCTGGACCGCTAACTGTCCTATTAGTGCAGCTAGCATGAACCTCATCTTCTGAGTCAAACTCGGATTCCCCAGACGCGGGAGCTGCTGCTAATAGCCTCTTTGATTTTTTACGTCTACACCGCTTACTAGTATTTTTGCTCGGTAACCATCGTAAAGAATATAGCTGTTATTCAGACTTTGTGTTTAAATCAAAGATAGGAAAAGGCGGCAAAATAAAGAGAAAATTAATAAAAAAGATTCTATAAACGGATTTATATCAAAGCGGGCGTTAGCTAGCTCAGAGTGACGAAAGCACCCATAGTGCTGAAAGTCTAACTCTGTATATATACGCGCAATATCGATTTTTTTATACAGGAGACCTTCTGGTATGAGTGTGGTATTTTTAGAAAGCCCTTGGCCCATAGACCCAGAAAATGCATTTACACTTAGCAATATACCCACCGCCTCACCTCTACGGCCGTTTGAAAAATGAGACTAAAAATTAGTTTTTGGCTCCGCACCAGTATAAAATCACTTATTTCCACCTTGAAAACGTTCCGAACACATTCACATTTTTTGTGTTTGTTTACGTTTGTGAATAAAAATGTTCGTGGTTTTTTTCGTCGCAAAATTCATATCAGGAGTTTTGTCAGTGGATTCGCTTTCGTCACTCGGTATTTACTTCGTTGAGAAGTTTTTGTTTTGATTTTTAATACGCAATGAATTTAAAGTTATAAAACTAAAAAACAAAAGAAAAATGAACATTTTTTCTATACAAATGTATGAATGAAAATATACCAAGTATTATTTGTTTTAAAATTTAGATTTTTTATTAAGAAATAATATATTAATTACTGTTTAGAACGACTAAGACTAACGAAATGTAAAATAAAAACACAAAAACTACGGTATTCCTTCTAAAATAGACCTCTTTCTGAATACCTAAAACCAACCCTTAACCAACGACTAAAAAATATCAACCTACACCAAGAAAGTACACCATAAATTTCGTAAATAACATTACTCACATTACCTACTGAAACCAAAATAGAACCCACTACGCCACCTCAAGATATTATACAAAATTAACCCGTTTCAGAAGTTAGAAATATTATTGTATATGTATTGAGAAGCGATTCTAAGAATACCAATTTCTTTAAAAACATCTCTTAGAGAATCTCTAGCTTTTAAGTTATAAATAGCCCGCAAAGCCCTTTTTTGTAACATAAATATATAATTAATTTCGGCAGCGCTGCCCCATAATAAAAAACCGTAAGACAAAAAACTATGAAAATAACTAAAATAAACAAGTCGAGCCGTATTAACGTCCCTTAATTGTCTAATTTTTCTAATTGCAAAGACGGTCGAACTAAGTTTGATAGTGCTGAGAGATTTATCTAATGTTATACCTAAAAAATCTGTTGAATCAGTCATTCTAACACTTCATTGTTAACAAGCAAGCTACAATTTTAATAAACATTAGTTTAAAATAAAATAAAATTCACGTAAAAAGCATGAGGACCCCCCGGAGGGCATGTATGAGGTTGATGTCTGTGGCCGAGGCGAAAGAGGTATACAGGGACCGTAGCGTTTGGCGCTCCGTCGGCTCTGGCTACCCCGTAGGGGATATGGCGTGAAGTTAAATAAATAAATAAATAAGTAATAAAATAAAATAACAAATCTAAATTAGTATATTTTTATTTTCACATCAACAAAACATTACGTTTTCACGGTCATTAATACATGACTGGAAAATATATCTCCGATATTTTACAAATGAAATTATTGTTTGTCTTTAGTATAATAAATGTATGGTTTTTAGTTTTAATATTAAAATAAAATAACGAAATTCTAATATTTCACATTTTCACTTAATATTTGACTTTCACATTTTACGACCCACCGTAGTCATATTTAAACATAACTCACGGTCCCTGAAATGTAAATTAATAGATTCATAATCGTGAATAATTATAAATAATTTAATATTGTATTACATGGTATAAATATCAAATTGAAATAATTATTGAAAATTATAACTAATGCAATTAATCCTAATGTTATTTTCGATTAATTTAGACCAGTCAAAGTAATAAATGAAATTATAAAAATTTCAGACTCCAATAAAATCTCAAAGAGTAAAAAAAAAAAAAAAAAAATTTCGAGCAAGATTCGAACCTGCGACTTCTGTTAGTCCTTCTTTGTGAGAGGGACAATTGAGCTATCGTAATCGCTTTATAAATACTTTACCATGTGTTAATATAGTGAAATCCAACCTTAGATCCGCCCATCCTCCACATATATTTCGTGTCGTGTTATAGGCGCCAAAGATCACAGTGACGTCGGCTACAGCTGTGCCCATGTGAGACTTTGTCTTTCGTATAAACTTATGAACCGTATTGATAATCGATGATACGTCACAATTGGATTTTTTGTAATGAAAACCGCTAAAAATTATATTGATATCAACTTATCGAAACTTTCATTATAATTTTATGTAAAATTACATTTGCCAATCCTTGAAATTATTATGTACAGTTATTACAATATATTATTTATTTTAATAATAATAAATAAGATCAATCCTTAGGCTATGTTACATTAAAGGAAAAAACTTTTAGTATTCCACAGAAGGTATAAATATACCCTTTCATATAAATCCTAATAATACAAATAGATATAGAAACAAAAATATTAATTTCGAATAAATTAAAAAGCAAATATATAAAATTAAATAATATTATATGAGCCGCTTATTTGAAAGTGGCCTAACTCCAGTTGTCTTCAAATCGAGATATTTAAAGTTTTGCGTTTCAATGAATTAAAAATATACGTATACTAATGATTTAGACGCCTTAAGGATGTTAAATTTAAAGTTCCTGCTAAAATAGTTGGCAATTATTAAGTAAATAACGTGCGTTTTCTTATCGAGAATGAAGCCACTGGACTATGGGCCACTTTCAAAATTAACAGCAAGATTCATTACAAAATTTGAAGGTGCCAAGTCCATTCAACATAATTTAAGATGTTTCAAATTGAAAAAAACAATACTGAATTTGTTTTACATATGTCGAAAACATAATTTATGTCATTCAAAACATTTTTAAATTTATTACAGAATATCGAAAATTACAAACATAAATTTATTACAAAAAAAAAACTATTCGTCTACATTTTGTGCTTGTGAAAGGGATTTGAAGAAATCATGATGTTCCGGTGGTATGTATCGTAATGGGTCAATTATGTCCATAAATTTTGGTGTTGTAATTTGTCTAATATTTTTATACAATGGTGTCAATACAATATTTTCGAACTTTTTTGATCTACCCCGACGTGGTAAAAAATTCAGGACTATGAAATTTTCATTCTCATTCATTGATGTCTTATAGAAAATTTTATATGGTTCAGTTTACCGATTCTCCATCTGAATTCTTTACCCTTTTAAAATCTGCATCTTATAATAATTTTGTTGATACAAAATCGTCCTGCTTCATTTCATTTACAATAATTATTATCCTTCCGACACTTTTTAACAATCTTATAATAATCTTAGGGAACGAATAATATTTTATTTTTTTTAATGCCATTTCTACCACGCCGAAATCTCTATCATTCGGTAAAAATGATATGATTTCATTATAAATAGTAAATATCTTGAAGTAAGACGTATTAATGGGAGTTAGGCCACTTTCAAACTAAACGGCTAATTATCTAATTAACTCCGAAAACTTATGTGTAAAAAATTTATGGTATATTCTCTGAATATAGGCAACCACCTGAAATGCTTCACTGATATATAACATGAAGTTGTACATGTAAATATGGTAACCGCCAAAAAGTTGACAAAATGAAGTTAGGTCACTTTCAAAATAAACGGCTCATCGTATATATATATATATATAATATCATATTGTGGCAAATATATCGCATACAACTTACATTCCAAACAATTTTGTGTTTAAAAAAATCTTAGATAATACAAACCATTCCCCAATATGAAATACACGAGGCTCTTTGCTTAATATGACTTTAAATTTCTGTCCTCCCGGTCTGTTCTGGGAGAGATGAAAGAGTGAATAATCCCAGTTGTAGTCGTCGTAATTGCAGAACTGCTCCTGAAGTTCTACGATATTCTCCCAGACGGTTTTATTGAACGCGAACCCCATGTTATGTTCCCAGTCGGTGATTTCCACCTAAAATCAATATGTTGGTGTAAAATGAATTCTTCAGTCGGTTTTATTTACATATACATATGTGTTTGAAACATACTCCTTGAAGGTATTGTAAAATAAAATTAAATAATAGTAATCACGGGACAAATGCATAACTATTAATTACTTTATTTCAATAATATCAAAAAGAGAAGAAAAGATATTTCAGGTTATTAACTAAGCTCACAAGCCTATTAGTAACCTTATTAAACCTGGAGTTTCGTCAATAATTGGCTATTTTAATAAAAGTGCATATTATAAGCAATGTGAGTATTGAAAAAAAAAATACATTGAGTTCATGGAATGGTATGAACCGCATGAAGATGAGTGTGCTACTAATCACAACAGGTCTTCTGAGAAAATGAAGGTGGATACGATAGTCAATATTCATTTGAAACATAATGCTATATTCTTAATTTTATAATTTTATAAAATAAAATTAATTTACAACACATTTTTGAAACTATATTTTTTTTATGTCTCGACTATCTCTAACCCCTCAACTTACATGAACAGCACCAAAATGTTGTTCAAATGTCTTAAGTCTAGCCCCAGCACAGAGTATCTCACAATGTGGGCACATCTTATCTCTAGTCGCCTGTAAGAAATGTATTATATGTATGAAGTCCTTAGCGACATAATGGTCATCTTCGAGAAACACTACCAGACCTAAAATAGAACAAATTTATACAAACTTTCCCTTGTCACGATAACAGTCCTCCCTTCCCCCTAAAAGTAAGACCTGTATGTCCAGCGGTGATCCGCAGCTGATTGAATATCCTGTTAGCCTTCCACCACCAGTGGTGCTTGGTCTGAGTGTACTTCGCCTCCCGGTAGTGTTCGTGGAGGTCGGGATGCAGCGCGTTGTTACATTTAAGTTTTATTGCTCTGAAATTAGTCATAATCAATGAGGTCGAACTGTGAAGTAAAAAATTATGACTCAATTGTTTTACTATAAAGTCATCAATCATTGTTAAGAATCAATGTCAGAGTCCAAAATAAAATTAAAACAAATACCGTAACAACTAAATCAAGTAGAAGCAAAGTCGAAGTCAAGTCAAAACAAAGTCAGAAATTATAAGTTAACTCAACTCTATTAATTTAGCGTCCCGAGGACAATCGTTGGGATCTGTTCCGGGAAACTCGGTCGGGTGCGTTTGTATTGAATATGGATAGAATATCTGCATTACCTGAAGTAACAACTTTATCATTAAATAAATGCTGAAACTCATTTAATTATAACTTATGCATTAAAAACCAAATGATAATAATTGTTTAGGTGAATTAAACTCACTCTAGTAAAGTCAATACTTTTAACGAGGTCATTGATATCTTCGTCGTAGTGATCGTGAGAGAAGATCAATAGTGTCTCTACAATATCTTTAGCTTGGGCTAGCGATACTATAAGGTGACGGAGGTAAGTAATTCTTGTGTTTACCTGGAATTGTATAAGGGTTAACCCGTTGACTGCCAGACATATTTAGAGCGTCTTGCCCTGGATGCTAAGGTTTTATTTTGAAGAATACATTAAAGTTTACAAAATATAATTATATTAAGTTACTGATTGTATATTCTAATATCATTTATCTGGCGTCACTAAATAAAATTCTTGTGCTAGTTGCCACTTACGAGTAATCTCGTAGTGTTTTTTTTTCAATAAAAATCACTATTAATGCTATTACACTTGTATCAGTAACTTATATACATTTTTTTTTTATTTCAATTATAATCTTATATATATATATATATATATATATATATATATATATATATATATATATATATATATACACAAACATATATGTTACATATTTTATCCTAGTGTATTCTAATCCGCTACGTGACGACAGTCCTTAGCGCAAGTCTATTCAGTATATAATAATAAAAACACGTGATCACAATTTTAATCACGTGATGGTAATAATGTGATCTCCGATTACCAATAATCGTGGATTTTGAGTGGGTGACAGGAGTTCGGACGTTGCACCGCCTGGCGTTCTTCCTCCTTTTTTTGTCAAAGAACGCAGATATATAGACAACCGATAAGAGGGATTCTCCACAATTCGAATTCAGAGGAAATCCAGGATTGAAAATTTCAGATTCTATCAAAAACAGATTTCTTCGATCTGTTTTTGATAGAATCTTTTTCAGAATTGTTCAAGAAACCAATCGCTATACCAACCAACAAATAGCAAAGTTTCCAGTATTACGATTTTCCAGGCTGCGAGATTGAATTTGAAGACCCTCCGCAAACATTGTCGATGCACTGCAGTATCAAGGCTTCCTCAACAAAACTCTCAGCACATTGTTGTACTGAACACGCAGTGCACTATATGTCCGCCGCGTATAGTTCTCCCATAGGCTGCACGTGTAACAGGACTGGCAATAGGCTTTAAATAATATTAATTTTACCTGTGTCGAACGCCGGGCAAACCTACAAACCTACGGGCTAACATATTGCCTCTAACTGACAGAGCCCTGTGCTCCCGCTCGATATCACTATCATCACCCAGGCGTTCATTCACAATATGACCAAGGTATTTAAATTGAGACACTAGCTTCAGAGAAGCTCCACACAGATGTATTTTAGGAATGAAATTTAACTGTTTGTGTATTCCTCAAAAAAATAATATTTCGCTCTTTTTAGCGTTATACCTCAATCCATTCTCCTTAGCATATTCCTCACAGGTTTTTATCAGTCTTCGAAGACCACTAAACAGAACCATATCGTCTGCATAACTAAAATTGTTCACCATTACACCTTCTATCGAACAACCGACGCCTGCTCTACTAAGCCTCTCTATCAGCCCGTTTATGTAAAGATTGAACAATGTGGGGGCCTGACGTCGCAGGCCCCCTTTTTTACTCCACACCCTAATTTATATGGTTCACTAAGTGCATCACCCCATCTTACCACGTTACTTTGGGCACCATACCAGTACTTTAACAGTGATATCAACTTCAGTCTTAAACTGCTATCCTTTTCAAGCTTCTGCCATAAAATTTTACAGGATACGAGGTCAAATGCATTAGACAGATCCAAAAAACACGCAAACATATGGGTCTTTCTATCCGTGTAGTACCTTACAGCTTGCTTGAGACACAATATTGCGCTCTCAGTTGACAGTAGAAAGAGATATCGGCCTGTAGTTGGTTCCGCTCCAACCCCCCCCCCCCCCCTATTCTTGATTATAGGCACGACGATCGTCCTTGCCATCGAGTCCGGCAGAAAGCCGTTATACAAATACTGTAGAACAAAACTAGGACTCTAGGAAGGTGCACACCAGCGTATTGCAGATGCTCAATACTAAGGCCATCATCTCCGGGCAACTTTCCATGCTTCATACCCATTATCATATCTACTACTTCGCTAGACGTGAAACGTAGAAAGCTTTCCACGGTATTTATGATGTCCCCCCTGCCAGCCTCGACGCAATTGATGTTACAGGGATCCACTTTAAATTGTGTCTTAAACATATTTGCTATATTGCGGCAACCGCTCCCTCCCCCTACTTCAGCTGGAATACTCGACCTTATATTCAGTCTGTTTGATTGTTGCCAGAATTTTCTAAAATGTTTGTTTCTTCATGACGTAGCCAGTATGTCCATTTTAATCTGTTCTGCATTGTCTTGGCACCATTTAAGTTTGGTTTAAAAGGCCCTACGAGAGTCCCTTATATCATTATAAATAGTTCCATGTGTTGGTCGTCCTGCCCATATCCATGACATGAAACATACCGAGCCCTGGCATGAAGCGGCGCCACGTGTTTATTCCAACCCGTAACGGATCGTAACTTTATAACAATATATCGCTGCATTCCTTAATATACCTACAATATTGTCATACATATTTTCTATAAGTACTTTGTGTTCCAAATTATTACATACATTACATAAATTATTACAACATTCAATCATCTTATTAGGAAAATCAATAAATTTTAGTTTATTATTACAATAATCCGTATATAAGTGAATCTTCTCACTATCCCTGTGACCCCAGATTACTTCATTACTATCTGTAGATGCAGTAGGCAGCAAACGCGACCGATCTAAACCAAACCTGCAGTAGATCTCCAGAGGATAGTAATCAGACCATGTCACATCTTTCTACTGATATATATATATCGATATTTTCTCTAGCCGAACAAGTAACAAGGCAACGATCTAACGAACGTGTACAGCCATGGCTGTCACTCTTTATATGTGTAAACATCATTACAACATGCCAATAATTCATAATCAACACATAACCAATTTTGATCTTTACAAAAGAGACACATGTCATTAAAAAATAATTCACCAGGATGCGTATTAAAGTTACCCAAAATAAAAGCCATTCCAATACCAGTGTCTTCAATTATTGCATTCATTTCACTCATACGGTCTGTGAAATCTGTAAGATTTTCAGAACTGTCCACAGGCATATATACAGAAAAGTATAGTACAGATTGCTCACGTAACTGACACTTGATAGCGCATAACCTCACACTGTTACAATTAACCACAGACATAAATGTAAACACATTTTTACGCCACAACAGCGTGACACCTCCGTGAGGACGGCCGCGTAACATGCCACCCTCCTTATCCACCGCCAACATACCCGTAGACTCGAACATATCGTGCACAGTGCTGAGGTATGCCAGCCAGTAGCATAAGCCAGGTCTCCTGCAACGCCACCACTTCCGCCGAACTGCACAAACTTATCACGCTATCCACTGATCTCTTTAGATCTAAGAGATTTACAGTTAAAACTCATAAACTTTGAATTTTGATTTTTTCGCCTATAATACTGTTCCATAATTTAGGTCGTTTCCTCACAATCAACTACTGCACTCTTTTTACTGTGTCTAAATATATTTTCTAAATTATATTTCTTCCGGCCTCAACTCGTTATTTGTAAATAATGACAGTTTACTACCAGGTATATAAAACTTAAAAGATGTGTATTCCTTTGATTTTTTTGTATATATTTTTTCAGGTTTTATATTTATTTGAGTTTTTTCATAAACATAATCCGCAACGTTTTTCGCACTATTTTCTTTGACACATTGTATATAAATAACGGGATCATGCTATCGTCTACTTTTAATTTTGTTACCGCATTTACGTTCGCGGAACCCCGCATACCTTTAAATTGGACGTCTTCCTTCGCTTTACAACACGAACCCAATCACCTACGTTATCGTTATGAACTTCGGTGGATATGTCATTCGGCACACAATTAATATTGCATGACGCCACCTTCTCAAAAGTAATGCACTCGAAGTATAGCCGTGATGGGCTTTAGGCCGCGGTGAGCCTCCACGTGTATCAGCTGTTGCACCGGAGCTGTGTCGGGTGCGACAGAGATAGCTTGTTCACTGTTTATTGTTGCAGTTAGAGGGCTTGCGTGTGATGGAGACGGGTGCTCAAATAGTCGTCTACCTTCATTTATGTTCTGAGAAAAATCATCTTCTAGCCCGGTCAATAGCCCCATCGGACTGCTAGCGCAATCATAGCTATCCTGCACACAGAACCCACCTCTATTTTTATTTACATAAGATCTCATGATATCTATTTTATTTTGACAAAAGCAGAGCACCTCATTTACCACAATATTACAACTATTATATTTCAGTGTCTCAATTTTTAATAAGAGGTCACCGACGAACAATAACCTCCGTGCCACGCATTCGACTTCACTCGACCAATAAGCTTTATAATTTCGAGTTTTGGAAGAATAGAATGTCTAGAAATAGTTTTCAATAAAGTTTTGAGATTGACAAGATAATGATCGATTATTCAAGGTATATTCAACGTATAACAATACATTAAAAATAAATGGTATAGAAATGGCATCAAATTGTGTGAACCTAACGAAATATGACGACCTAAGTGGACAAATCATGCTTCATATGTCGTTTTGGCTCCGATGGATGGATTCCTGAATATTGGTTATGAACTTTATATGGACAACTACTACAATTTAGTTAGGCTCGCAAAAAATCTTACGAGTAAATCAACATATGTATGTGGCACGTTAAGATTCGACCGAAGGGGAAATCCAGAAAATTTAGGCAAAAAGAAACTGAATCAAGGAGACTCTGAATAGCTTTTGTTTTATATAAGAGGAGGGCAAATGACCTGGCGGGTCACAGATGGTACGTGATCACTGCCACCCATGAACTTCTGCAACATCCGAGGATTTACAAGAGTGTTGCCAGCCTTGAAGGTAGGAGTAATCGCCTTTTTTGAAGATAGCCGAAGGGAGTTCATTCCACAAGGGAGTGGTACGTGGAAAAAAGGTCCTTGAGAACCGCACAGTGGAGGATCGCCACGCTTCCAGGTGGTAGGGATGGTATTGGAGGCGAGGGCGCGCTGTGCGGTGATGGAATTCGACATCAGATCGAACAGCTCATCAGAACACTCTCCGTCGTAAATGCGGTAGAAGACGCACAGAGGAGCAACATCTCTACGTAATGCCAAAGATTCCAGCCGTTCGCAGAGCACTGGGTTCCCGACAATCCAAACGGCTCTCCGTTGTACGCGGTCAAATGGTAGACGCTGATATTTGGGTGATCCGGACCAGAGATGAGAACAGTACTTCATGTGTGGCCGAACCGGCGCTTTGTAGAGCGTAAGTCTTTGGCCAGGTTTGAAATACTGCCTCGTTCTATTGATCACTCCCAATTTCATCGAGCCCAATGGCCTTGCTCTCCAGACAACCACGAAACTGACAATCGTTCGAAATGTCGAGACCTAGTATTCTGACACTTCGCGAGGCAATGAGGGGAGTGTGAGAGTCAGAGCTATTACCTTTTTTAGGGATTGGATGAACAAGGGTACGCTTCCATGAGACCGGGACTACGCCTTTAAGGTAGGAGTACCGAAAATGACACGTTAGTACTGGTGTCAACTCAGAGGCACATGTTCTTAGCACAACTGGAGAGATACCATCTGGCCCGTTCGACTTATGAACTTCCAAGAAAAAGAGGGCTTTTCGGATGATTTTTTGCGGAAAAACTATTTCCGACATTAAGCTTTGACACCGCGGGATTATAGGCGGTGTCGTCCCCTGGTCGTCCAAAGTCGAGTTTAAGGCAAAAAGAGTACCCAAGACATTGGCTTTCTCTTTTTCCGTGTAGGCCAGAGAGTCGTTCCCAGTGTGCAATGGCGGTAGGGATGGCTGACAGAAGTTTCACAGAGTGGCTTTAGAAAGCGCCCAAAACTTGCGCGTGCCAGGCGGGTACTTTGCCAGCTGATCTCCAATTTTAACCACATGCATGAACTTTGCTCTAGAAATTTTCCGTTTGAAGAATCTGGAGGCACGATTATATTTCCTCTTCAGAACTGTAGAGTTTGGATAATTAGTGACTAACGCATTAGTCCAATAATTATAATTATTATTATAATCTAATCGTCTAAGTTACGATTTTTATAAAAAAAACTGATAATTAATGTTTTTTACAGTATATATATTTTTCATTCATAGACACGAAGCTTCTTAGTATTCCATGGATTCACCGAGCGGGTGCCGGGTCCATCGCGTTACAAGAAGAGGTGCGCAAACAATGCCTGGGACTTGCGACCCAGGTGTAGGTTTAAGGGGCCCCTTTACTGTGCGCATACACGCTCACCTTCACTGTTCACGCTCCTCTCCCTACCTAACCAAATATCATAAGAACCTACTAAAGCCGTCTTTGTAATACGTTCCAGAAATGAACTGATGATCGTTCTAGAAAGTCCGAGATCCTTAAATAAATTGTAGAGAGATTTTGCTGTTATACCTCTCGCTCCTACTTCTACAGCGTACAAATTACGAGTAACTATAAATTTATTCCTGATTAGTTTGTTACATAGTTTGTAATACTTGTTAAGCTTAAATGTATGATTTTTTGGACGAACCTGCCTTTACGAACTCCACTGATATTTTGGTGGTTGTTATAACCTTCTGCGCTCTTGCTACAGAAAGACTAACCGCTTCTGGTATGATTTCTAATACTTTATCGTGGCGAGGCGAGTGTTTGCCTCTTTTTAAAAGTACACCCTAGGGTACACCTTACTAGCAAATGTTTCGCGGTTCCTACTGCCTCCCTACAGATGTTGCAAGATTTTTCGGTGGCTTTGCCCCATCTTACTAAGTTACTTTGATCTGGGAGAGTCATTTGGAGTGCATTAAGATAAAATTTTAATAATGCTGGGGACCAATCATGAAGCAGGGTGCACCATCTCAAAGCTAGTGCACTACAAATATCTCCTATGGTCACCCATTCAATTTGCAATTCTAGGCTCATCGCGTGAAACCGATAATTATCGTTTTCAGCTTGCTGAATAAAGAATTTTATTATTTCTAAGTGTTGTTGCTTCCTACTTGTTCCTAGCCTTGCTTTATTTGTTTGAGCACCTGTCATAAATTGTTTATGGAATTGAAGTCGTGACTCTAGCTCTGTGACAATTTTATCTTTTGGGAGAGACGTTATAGTATCATCATTCGATTTTGAGATGATTTGTCTTTAATTTTAACCCAAAATTGTGTCGGTCTCTAAATAACGTAGAAGAGTCCGCTGGATGCACTAACCCGAGCCATAACTTCAATGTCCTTGTGACGCTTGCATCTAACTTAAAAAATGGGTCTTATTGATATCGTAAACGATTAAAGGCCAATTTAGACGTGATGTTAAATAATTATCATATATCCAAGCCTTTTTGATGTTACTTATTGGTTGATTGTCTACCTGTTTTAGATAATTCAAAAAGTTATCGATTATTATATCTAACGATGGAGTGCGCCCTTGGTACTCGATTTTTTTACCTAAGAATTTCAACGGAGCTGCGTCGGTAATTGTAGTAACGCACTTACCGCCTATTATAAGACCCGGATCGTAAGAGGTATATCTGGTGTTCCGCCTACCCAGACATAGACTGTAGCATTTATTTGGTTTTGTCCTCAACCCGGCCGTCCAAGCACAGAAATCCTCCACAATATTTAAAAGTAGCATTGTTTTGGATTACGTGTCAGCATCGCGAGATCGTCTGCAAATGCTAGTATGGATTCTGTGAATTTGTTGTTAAACTTAAACCGATAACCCCATTTCTTTTCGTTTTTAATTAATTTATCTATTAAAATATTGATGATTTAATTAATCTAAAATTGCAGCACGCACTACGAGATACCTCGTAGCTGGCAGTCAATGGGTTAAGGTTACTTATGAAAAAACTTCTACTTTTCTGCTTTTACTCACACAAAAAAAATTAAAAACTTAAAATTTCAATTGTAATATTTTCCAACAAGCTATTTAATAAATTCTACAAACTAATGTTTAAAAAGTTTGCGCAACTCTTTTATCAACTAGGATGGAATAAAACTTAAAACTTAAATTTATTCGACCTCTATAAGCTCAATATCGTTTCAAAAATATATACTATAAAACAACAGTACTTGCAAAATATCATAGTTCTTAATAGGTCAAAGGTAACGGCTTTTTCTTCTAAGATTTTCAGCAACACGATCATAAACAGTGTAAAAAAATGAATTCTATGAAATTCGCGTCGTTTTTCAGATTATATTAGATATTTAGTATTTGAGACTTCTTTCCAAAAATGTCACGTAAAATTTAGTGATTTCATTTATCCATTGAAAAAAAAACAATAAAAAAAAATTAAAAAGACCTCCAACACAGACCTGTATGGCTATTATAATGGTGTCATTTCGTACTGGTCCGAAGATATCTTCATTATAAATAGTCTGCCCTTCGTTTATTTTCTGTATCGCCTTCCTCATATCAGTTATATTCTTTGGTCCATGACGCTCTGTCGAATTACCTGATGGTTAAGAGAAAAAAGTGGATATTTTTTTGTTCAATTTTATAAATTCTTTTTAATCATAGAAACATAAGTTTTTTTAGGTCTTGGAGTGTCTAAGCTCCACGCACTGGGCTTATGTTATGTTGCCTGCTTTATGTACAATTAATTATTAATTATACGATACTTACATAATAAAAAAAAAAACTGTTTTGTCAATCTGTCTATTTGCATCTATGAAACTGCTGGACTATTTTCTCTATTCCAGTGAGTGTAGCAAAGAATTAAAATTGGTATAGTTTTTTATTGGGACATACCATTAAAATTGACGATCAGGTACTTATGTAGATAATGTGGTACCAACGACAGCAACTGTTCTGATGTGTCGTTAGAGTTAAGGAGCTTTTCTGAAAAAAGATGATGAGGTTATAGCATCTTGGATAAAGTTATTGAAATTTATGATTCTTTATCTTATTAACAGAAGTACATTTTTGTGCTATTTAATTTTGGTTAAGTAGTATCTGGATATAAATTTGCACAATTTTGAAAAATTATATTAGTTTACAAATATATTGAAAATTATATAACATTAAAAAAACTTAATTTCACAGAGATAAATTATTTATAAATTTATATATGTTGCTTTTTTAAAATATACCAGTAGTATTTTTTAGATGGACGGGCAGGTTCTCATGTATCTGAGGTGGTACCAACGCTACCACCTGTTCTGACGTGTCGTTCTGTGTGTCGGAGTTCATCAGCTTTCCTGAAATGATAATGAGGATACGTGAGAAGTAACATGAAAACATCACTTTACAGAAATAGTGATGTACGCGACGAACACATAATCTTGAACTTTTATTTTTATTGTATTTCATACAAATTTTTATCTATATACAGGGTGTTTTGTAGAGGGTCCGACAAACGAAGTGAGCGTGTTCAGGTACCTATTTAGAAAATACAAGTTGGCAAAAATCCTTGACCTCCTATTTTTTTTATAGATTTTTTTTGGAAATTTTTCGTTTTTCACCGAAATTGTATCTAATCACTTAAAACATCATGTGTTGATAAAATATTTAAAAAAATCTCCGTTCAAAAACATTCAACAGGTAATAAAAAAACTTGTATACGGCCCCATGTTAGCCAAGTTCTGTTTTAATATAACGTATAAAATATATATTTTTTTTCAGAAACTAAATATTATATATTAAAGGAACTGACTATTTTAAATAAACAAAATAAGAATACGTATTGCTTCACGAACAATTCAAAGTATAATTCATATTTATGTCCAGAAGTAAGGATGGACCACTCCATAGTTTTGTAAAATGCCAGTCAATATTTTAAGTACTTTAAAGAAGTTAATTATATTTTTCACAAGAATTTTATATAGTTTCTTTTATCCATTTTATTGCTAACAGAAAAACAAAAAGAAAACGAAACCCCACTAATCATTTCCTCCCTCCTTGAAGCTATTGTGATAATACGTAATCATAAAACTCTCCGTGACATTATCGAAGAACTAAGAGTTACAATCAATAGCCATGTTTGTAAATAGCCATGACATACCACTATTTAACTTCATCGCGTTGTTAGTCACCAGCATGGTCTGAACCCCGACATAAAGTAGACCGACAATAACAATAATTTTCAGGTACATGATATAACGTATGCGGTGCATCCTTAATAGAAGTCTGATGACTAATCGCTGGTCGGTCATCGTTGTGTTGGTTCAGTCTGAAAGATAGTTAAAATATAAGATTGCATTATTTTCTCATCATAATATATAGAAGCACATTGAATGAACACATGTAATTCAGAAATCTCGTTATTACTCAAATTTGAATCTGTTTAGTACGCTCCAACGAAAATAACTTCAATATAAAAAAATTCGTAACGCAACTCGGTGGTGAAGACTAATATTATAAAGATACTATCTATGTGCATTTTAGACTGTACGCTTAAACGATTGTGGTAAATTTTGATACATAGATAGCTTAAAACTTACGAAAGCCTTTGTCGTTTATAATGAAAAGATTACGCTCAAAAATAAAGCTTGAAGGCCATGAAATCACGTAATTTAGACCAGATAGATGGCGTTGTGGTTGCGTGAGTAAAATCAGATGAAGCCATGAACCACCAACCAACCAACCAACCAACAACGAACAAAACTTTCTGTATGTTGTAGAACTTGTCGCCAGATACGTTCACATACAAGTTTCGGATATGCGTAAAGGTATTGTTATTATTTCTAAATTTTTACCTGATCGCTTCAGAAGGAGGATTATGCTTCTTGAGAGTTTGTGTTTGTACTTTAGGACTTATTACTTATACTACTATTAGAAGTAGACAATAAGCTGTCACTAGCGTCATCTTGATTTTTATTTTGTATTTATGGCCTGGCAGCAAGTTATCAGATTTGTACTAGATTTGTGAATGGACTAATCCAAAAAGGTTAAATTATATATGTCAGATTAAGTTTAAAAACATTATATTATATATTTCTTATGGTAGTTTAAGCTATTGATTTTAAAAATAATGAAATTAATGATCAGATCTTCACTAAATTAAAATTTTGCTCATGGCTTTTGATTACTTATTAGCCACTAATTATTGATTAATTCTTTTATATAGTAGAGATAAAAAAACAATGCTTCATTTAATATTTTTATATAATAATAAGAGATAGAATATAAAAAGCCCTTTTTCACCGTTAATATTTTTATAGAGTTTAAAATTTTGTTGATTATAAAAGTTTTGTAAATTATTTCAGAAACGTTAAGCATTTTATTATTTCTCCTTGTTATTATTATAATAAATATATAATTCATGAATGTCATCATCATGATAGAGACCCCAGGTTTGAATCTTTTTATTAATTTATATTTCATGACACTCATATCATTTTCTTAGAAACGAAATTTGCGACACAATTGTTAAGATATATAGATAACAACCATAACAATTTTTAACAATTGTGTTGGAATAAAAACATACTGAAACATAGACATAAACATAGGGAGATATCTTATAAAGAAATGTGGCTTAATAAACTCCCGCAAATCCAATGGGTTTAATACAATTTATTGAGCAGAACGTAGCGAGCGGAGCGTTCTATTGGAGATTTTTTTGCAATCTTTGTCACGAATAGGCTCTAAAACTACTTTACGGAAAATTATAAAATTTTGCAATTAAAAAGACAGGCATTGATGGTTTAAAAAAAAAATTTGAAAAATGTCATGTCGTTGAGGAATAATCGTCAAAAACTGATATCCCATTGAAATCAATGGGAAACGATGAGTCATTACACTGGGCTCGCTTCAATCAATATGCAAACGACACCCGAAATTTCGCGAGCGCAGCGAGTCGAAAATGAGGGTCTGTTGGCGCTCCTAGTATTATATTTATATAATACAATTTATACATCTCCAACTTTTGTATATTTTCACAATAAATTCCTCAGTAAAGCCTTAAATTTATCATTAAATAAATCTAAATCATACATTAAAAGGATTTGATAAAAAAAAATTAACGACGGCATAACCTGGGAATGAATTATAATTTTTGTGATTAACTAGTAACCTACGCAATTTTTTTTTTATATTATTTGTTACTCTTTTTCTTGCCTTGCCTTACCCTACTTACACATCCATAATATTATTTCCAGAAGGTTTATTTTATTCATTTATCCGTTGTGTAAGACAAACACAATAAATAAATAAATAAAATAATCCAATGTCGGTGAACGGAGAACATTTAGTAGTTTTTCTATCAAAAAGTGTTTTGGAAATAGGAAAAACAATCATCAGGTGATGAAAGCAAAGGTCACAAGAAACGACTGCTAAAGATACTGCTAAAGACTGCTAAGAAGTCCTGGTTCATGGACTTCACAAGTCGAACAAATTAATACTTATTTAAGAGAGCACTACAAGTTAAATATATGTAATAGGAAAAGGATCACAAAAATTTTAACAAAAATTTTTGTAAATTTTACTATAACATAAAGTAAAGTATACAAAATCAAAAATGCTAAGTTACTTACTAAATTTTCTTAATTATGTATTAAATTTTAAATTACTTCAGTTGCAGCATTCTTCATTAAAAGCGTTGATTTTTAATAAAATACATTTCATATTTTATTTTTCGATTTGATTCGGTTATTAAGTGATCGTCGAAAAATCTATAGAAATTTTATAAATGAATTTCGAAATTGATTTGTATACATGAACTAACTGTTCGTATTCTTTTATATAACATTTAATAGTTTCAAAGTAGGAGATTTTTTCGTAATTCTCACAACTTTTTAGCAAATACATAAGAATCACTCAATTTGACGAATCGAATCATCACATGTACTTAGTTTTATTTAGATGATGTGTTTCACGTATCTTCTATCTTAATATCAATGATTAGTACAGTTCTTTCAGGTTCGGATAAAATAACATTTTGTGAAATTCTTACGTTGAGTTCAATTATGTCAATAAATTTAATTTATTGGTTGTTATAACTTTTAAGCTGCTGCGGTAATTTCAATACGTGCTCTATATCGTTTAAATCTTTATACCGGGTTTTGCAATAAAAGATTGCTTTTAAATAGCCGTTACTTGGGCCATTAATGCTTTCATCTTTTGCCATTTGACAAGTAAAAATTACGTAATTACTAAAAACAACAATAAAAACATCACTACACATGACATTATTACAATAGACTACAATACAGTGAACTTTGTTTTTTTTTTTTATGTAAGAGGAGGGCAAACGAGCTTGCGGGTCACGGATGGACGTGATCACCGCCGCCAATGAACTCTTGCAACATCCGAGGATTTACAAGAGTGTTGCCGGCCTTGTAGGTAGGAATAAACGCCTTTTTTGAAGGTACCCATGTCGTACCGATCTGGAAATACCGCCGAAGGGAGCTCGTTCCACAAGTGAGTGGAACGTGGAAAAAATGTCCTTGAGAACCGCACAGTGGACGATCGCCACGCATCCAGGTGGTAAGGATGGTATTGGAGGCGATGGCGCGCTGTGCGGTGATGGAATTCGGCGGCAGGCATCAGATCAAATAGTTTTTCGGAACACTTTCCGTTGTAAATGCGGTAGAAGACGCACAAAGAAGCCACGTCTCTACGCAATGCCAAAGAATCCAGCCGTTTGCAGAGCACCGGGTCCCCGATAATTCGATATTGCGATAATTCGAGCTGATATTGGGGTGATCCGGACCAGAGATGAGAACAGTACTCCATGTGTGGCCGGACCTGCGCCTTATAGAGCGCAAGTCTTTTGCCAGGTTTGAAGTACTGCCTCGCTCTATTGATCACTCCCAATTTCTTCGAGGCCAACTTGGCCTTGCTCTCCAGATGACCACGAAACTGACAACCGCTCGAAATATCGAGACCCAGTAATCTGATACTTAGCGAGGCAATGAGGGGAGTGCTCTCGAAGAGCGGTGATACGACAAATGGGGGGAAGAGCGTCTTCTTGGGATTGAATTGAACGTGGTTGAGTTCACTCCACTCAGAGACCATCCCCAAGGAAGTCTCTATAGAAGACACAAATTTCTTTCGGCACACGACGTTTTCCCGAGTGAGACCTGCACGGCCGGAATATACCGCATCCCCAGTGCTGTCATCCGCATAACAATGTATGTTGGAGATATCCAACATATCATTGATATGCAAGAGGAACAGAGATGTGGATAGCACGCAGCCTTGAGGTACACCAGCGTTCACGGGCTTGGGGTCCGAGCAAAAGCCGTCGAGAACGACCTGTATGCTCCGCCCAGTGAGGCCTTGTTATTATAATTTGCAAATCTAAATAAATTTTAGGTTGTCGACTTTACGGACGGCAATAGTGAAACTGGTGATAAATTTGAGCTGTTTTTACAAGTTAGTGATGTAAAGAATAGAAACCATCAAGATCAAGAACAACTGAGAATTTATCTTCAGTAGCCTGTAGTGTTGACGAAAACCGAAGTTTGTTGAATCCTTGTCGATCTTTGGATTTATCTTTAAGGATTGTAAAGTTCAGTTAACACAATAATTGAAGCCGGTCGTTCACCACCAACATCTTATCTTCGCGGATTGAGTGCTTGAAATGGATCGAAATGATCCAGATTTTCATCGAAAAATTATCGTCAGTGATGAGGCTCATTTTTCAAAATTCAAAATTCAAAATATCTTTATTCAAGTAGGCATTTACATGCACTTTTGAATCGTCAATTATTACAATGAAAAAATGTCAGTGTAGTCAGTCCGTAAGTAAGCTACCACCGGCTCGGAATGCTGTGCTCTGTTGAGAAGAGCCGGCCAGAAACTCAACAGTTGCTCTTTTCAAAAGAAATATAACAATAGGTGATGTACATTATAATATAAATCCTGCAAATGATTCAACAACTTAAGTTCCACATATTTCGATCCGCTAAAAATTCTTGAACGTTATAATAACCTTTATTTAATAATAAGCTTTTGATTTTAGATTTAAAACTAAGAAATGGAAGGTCTAAGATATTTTGTGGAACTTTATTATATATGTGTATACTCAAACCCATGAAGGATTTATTAACTTTTTGAAGCCGAAACTTTGGCATTACGAGTTTATTTTTATTTCTCGTATTTATCGCGTGTCTGTCACTGTTTTTTATATAACTATTTAAATTTTGACGTATATATAATATGTTATTAAATATGAATTGCGAAGCGACTGTAAGAATACCTATTTCTTTAAAAACATCTCTCAGAGAATCTCTAGCTTTTAATTTATAAATAGCCCGCACAGCTCTTTTTTGTAAAATAAATATAGAATTAATTTCGACAGCACTGCCCCATAATAAAATACCGTAAGATACTGTGAAAATAACTAAAATAAACAAGTCGAGCCGTATTAATGTCCGTGAATTGTCTAACTTTTCTAATTGCAAAGACGGCGGAGCTGAGTCTGGCTGCGAGTGTTGAGAGATGGGGGTTCCACTGGAGCTTTTTATCTAATGTTATACCTAAGAATTTTGTTGAGTCAATCAATTCTAACACTTCATTGTTAAGGAGCAAGTTAAAATTTTTACTTTTTACATTAGGAAGTGTAAACTCTATACATTTAGTTTTCTTAGCATTTAACACTAAATTATTAAATTTAAACCAATGCAGGACTCGTGACAAAGTACTGTTTACTTCGTCAAACTTTACTTTGGAGACTATGTTAATAAGCAGAATTGTCGCATTTCAGGCTTGATAAAAAAATTGTCGAAAGCCTCTTCATCCACAATGTGTCACTGTTTGATACATTTTTTGGGCTGGGGTATGATTGGACTGGCTGGTGGCCAGTGGTAGTGGCTGGGGTATAATTGGACAGGCTGGTGCAACTTTTACGGCGAATGGACTGTGTTAAAAAACTAAGATTAATGATTTTTTATGACCGGCATTGGAAGAATAAGCGACATTTTGCGATATTTTGTTTGAACAAGACGGCGTTATGTACTTACCACATAAGTAGCGAAACAATACAATTTTCGCAGAAAATTTGCTGACCGTGTAATTTTGAAATAAAAACATCATTTTCTAAATAATATTCAGCTTTTGAATAACACATAAACGTTTGTTTCTATATTGTTTATAAGTTTTAATTTCATTTTTTTTGCTCAGATTTTATTCTTCTATCTCCAAATTTAATTTATTATTATAATAATTAAAAGTTCTATTTCATTTTATTTCATTTCATTCATAATTCATCGAAGAAAATTAATTTTCACGTTTAATATTTAAGTGAGCTCCTTAAGATGCAATGAGCGTCATCGTAGTATAATACTTTTCCTAAACAATCGTTTTATATTTATTTAGTCCTTTTGATTGTCCTACGAGTATTATTCATTTCTTTTTTTAGGAACTGTTTATAATTTAAAATAGGAATTGATAGATTTTTCGTAATTTTTCTTAATGTCTGATTTTCCATGATACATGAAATTTATTTTAATGCAATATTATCTGTGTGGAGCTGCACAAACATTTGGTCATAACAGGCGAGTGCGGCTAACACACCGTATGTGTTAATGTTACAATATATATATTTTTTTATGTAAGAGGAGGACAAACGAGCTGGCGGGTCACAGATAGTTTGTGATCACCGCCGCCCATAAACTCTTGAAACATCCGAGGATTCACAAGAGCGTTGCCGGCCTTGGAAATAGGAATAAATGCCTTTTTTGAAGGTACCCATGTCGTATCGATCTGGAAATACCGCCGAAGGAAGTTCGTTCCACATTCGAGTGGAAAAAAGTCCTTGAAAACCGCATAGTGGACGATCGCCACGCATCCAGGTGGTATGGATGGTAAAGGAAGCGATGACGCGCTATGCGGTGATGAAATTCGGCGGCAGGCATCATCACATCGAATAGTTCTTTGGAACACTTCCCGTTCTGAATGCGGTAGAAGACGCACAAAAAAGGCACGTCTCTACGCAACGCCAAAGAGTCCAGCCGTTCACACAGCACCGGATCCCCGACAATCCGAACGGCTCTTCGTTGTAAGCGGTCAAATGGTAGAAGCTGATATTGGGGTGATCCGGACCTGAGATGAGAACAGTACTCCATGTGTGGCCGGACCTGCACCTTATAGAGCGCAAGTCTTTGGCCAGGCTATCTCTATTGATACTGCCTCGCTCTATTGATCACTCCCAATTTCATCAAGGCCAACTTGGCCTTGCTCTCCAGATGACCACGAAACTGACAATCGCTCAAAATGTCGAGACCCAGTATTCTGATGCTTGGTGCGGCACTGAGAGGAGTGCTCTCGAAGAGCGGTGATACGGCAAATGGGGTTTTTTTAGTGGTAAACGCGCAAACCTGTGCCTTTAGTTGATTGAACTCAACGACGTTCAGTTCACTCCACTCAGAGACCATCCCCAGGGAGGTCTAAATAGAAGACATAAATTTCTTTCGGCACTCGTCGACGTTTTCCCAAGAAAACTGCACGGCCGGAATATACCGCTTCCCCAGTGCTATCATACATATCATTGATGTGCAGGAGGAACAAAGTTGGGGATAGCACGCAGACTTGGACGCAGCCACCAGCGTTCACGGGCTTGACGTCTGAGCAAAAACCGTCGAGAATGACCTGTATGCTCACCCAATAAGAAAGCTGGTGATTCACTTGCATAAACTCTCGGAAGCCCATAGAAAGGTAGCTTCGAAAGAAGCCTCTTGTGCCATACACGATCGAAGGCTTTCTCCTTATCCAGACTAACTTCTAGACCCTCTCCTTTGCTTACAGCAACAGCTGATCGACCATGGCAAAGCCATATTGCCGGTCATTGACCAACTGGTAATCCTCGAGGTACGTTAGGAGCCGTTTATTGATTAAGCTCTCCATTACTTTGGAGAGAAGAGAAGTAATGGCGATAGGTCTGTAGTTAGCCGGGTCCGAGCTATCACCTTTTTTAGGGATCGGATGAACAAGGGCACGCTTCTATGAGACCGGAACTACGCCTTTAAGTTAGGAGTACCGAAATAGACGCGTTAGCACTGGTGTCAACTCAGGGGCACATGTCCGTAGCACAATTGGAGAGATACCATCGGGCCCATTCTACTTATGAACTTCCAAGGAAAAGAGGGCATTTCGGATGTTTTTTTTTTTGCCGAAAAACTATTTCCGGCATTTAACTTTGACACCGCGGGATGATAGGCGGTGTCAACCCCTGGTCGTCCAAACTCGAGTTTGAAGCATAGAGAGTGCCCAAGAGATCGGCTCTCTTTTGCCGTGTGGGCCAGAGAGTCGTTTCCAATGTGCAGTGGCGGTAGGGATGGCTGGCAAGTTTCCCAGAGTGGTTTTGGAAAGCGCCCAGAACTTGCCAGGCGGGTACCTTGCCAGCTGATTCCCACTTTTGACGACATGCTTGAACTTTGCTCTAGCAATTTTTATAATTATATTCTACTATCCGCCAACCGTGCGCGGCGGGTGTTGAACCCCTCTCTTTTCTTTTTTCTTGATAACTTTTGAATGGCTAAACACTTTTTCAATCTCAAACATACATGAGAAAATTTTTAGCTAGTTATCTCGTCGCATTCTGGAGACAACTAAGCACAAAAAAGGTCTCCCAAACGGTTAAGAGCTTCGCTTACGCTCAGCTCAATAATATTAGTCTCGTACTAGAATATAATCCAAACTGGATTATGGGAATCGAGCCTAGGACATTATTATTAGCCACTAACCACTGGAGTATTAACTGCGGGTAGTTTGAAATAAAACAATAAAATCGTTTCATAGTTTATTTTCACATCACAACAAAACAAACATTACGTTCTCGCGGTCGTTAATACATGACTAGGACATTTCCTTCGAATATTACAAATAGTATTACTTGTATAACAAATATATGATCACATCGGTTTGTAACTATTCAGGGTAATCCCAATAACTTACTGAAGATAGCAGATTAACTGAGACAGGTAATTCATCCACGACTTATCTTGAATTATTTCTTAACACTAAACCTACCAAGTACCGGTCAAATTGACCGCTCTTAAACTTTTGTAATACTTACACATTTTCAAAGGTTATAATATCGTTATCAAACTACATGAAAATTTTTAGAATATGCATATAATATTTTCTACACTGTTTACTTTTAGTTATTTCCATTTTTACCTGCGTTATATAATAAAATAACTTTTAATTACCGGTCAATTTGACGGCGTGCGGTAGGAACAGGTTTACAAGAATTGTCAGTAGGTTTAGTGTTAAATTCCTAATGATAGAAATTAATAGGCGAATATTAAAAAACGTATCAAATTCGATACAAAACAACCGATCCGTGAATTAAATAAAGCCCAATTAAACTTCAATCTTGGATTGTAGATCGATTATTTATTTCAGCTACTTGGACACCATAGATAGAAAAGAGAAAACAACCAATTAAAAATAGAATTAAAATATTACAAAATCTGTTAGAGTGCGAGTGCCAATATAAAAAAAAAATATTTTTTTTATTTTAAGATTTTAAACTAAAATCCTTTTAATGAAATGGAAATTAATAATAAATATATATATAAGACGACAATTTTAATTCTCTCGCACTCATATATATATATACATATATATATATATATATTATCATGACATTATACTGGATAACGAGATTACTTGTGCATTTTAATAATATTTTTTTATACAATAATATATAATTCATACAATCAAATACAAATAAGTGTTGAATTATATTAAATTGTTCTTATTATATTCTTATTCTGAACCAGAATTATGAATTTATCTATACATGTTTTAATTTCTAAGTGTAATAGGTATGTATACTCAGAGGGATCAGCAATTTTATGACCCCCTCATACTTTTACGATTGCCAGTAATTTTATCAATCAAGTTACTTTATGACCCATGAGTAATTTTATGACCCCGTCACACTTTTACGATTGCCAGTAACTTTGTGATCCAAATTATTTGATGACCCACGAATTATTTTATGACCCCGTCACACTTTTAAGATTGCCAGTAACTTTATGACCCAAGTTACTTTATGACCCATGAATAATTTTATGAACCCGTCACACTTTTACGATTGTCAGTAACTTTATGACCCAAATTACTTTGTGACCCACGAATAATTTATGACCCCGTCATACTTTTACGATTGCCAGTATTTTTTGAACCCAATGAAGTTTATGACTAACAACTTTTATATTTTATTCTCTAGATGTTAATAATTATTATTCCTTGTAAAACCACTTATCCATATTTGATTGCACAATATTGTAATACATTTAAATATTATTTGTCTTTCATCAATTCCTTAAATACATACATTTTTATTACATATTTTTATATACATTTTGTTATAATAGATAAATAATTGTCACTACATTTTTTTTTATTTAATTGTTTTATTTGTTAATATGAGTATATCACAAATTACAATATTACGATTAGAAGGTAATAAAAAGTGTATTTGTATACATTTACAGTCCAATTTCAGCACTGTGGCCAGCCAATCAGAGCGCTTTGATAACGACCAATCAGATCTGAGATACATATAATGACCAATGAAGTTGTAGAGCCAATTTACGTTCTTTATTTGAATATTACAATATGATTTAAATCATTTAATATTAACACAACAAAATATGTATTGAATTATATACATTTGTAACAAGCAATTCATATTTCAAGCACCTTCTGGTATTAAAATAAATTAACGAAATTTATAATATAATATAATATTCTGACAACTATTGTTTCTTTGGTGACGTCTGAAAGTTACGTATAGTGATGATGAAAAAAACAAAAAATCTAAAAAATCTATAAAAAAAAAGTAAAAAAAATATATAGATATAAAAAAAATGGACGTGTCAATAAAATCAAATCGGAAACACGATCAACTGATATAAATTCATACTAATTCATATTTCAAGCAAATCTAAACCTTGTTTCATTTGTATAATGTGTCAATTTTGAAATCAAATTAAAATAAATCGGACGGATTTTATGTTAGTTGTCAAAATATTACTAAAAAATACACACACGTGTAAAAGAGATAGAATTATACTTTTCAAATTAAGTACGATATAGCCATCCCTCTCTAACGCACGCAAGAAGGAGACGCAATGCTCTGATATAACAATTTATATTTGGTATATGAAAAAAATGGCGTTTCGTTACGCGTAATAGAAGTACTTTCGCATTTGTCGACCTATCTTAGTCATGTTTGAACATAACTCGCGGTCTCTGAAATATAAATTAATTAATTATTATTTGATAATTCTCATTAATAAAATAGGGATGCCAACAGACCGTCAATTTCGACTCGCTGCGCTCTCGAAATCTAGGGTGCCGTTTGCAAATTGAGCGGAGCGAGCACAGCGTAAAGACTCATCGTTTCCCATTAACTCATTTCCTATTCAATGGGATATCAGTATTTTGACGATTATTCATCAACGACATGACATTTTTCATAATATATTTTTTTAAACCATCACCTTAATGTGTGTCTTCTTGATAGCAAAATTTTTGAATTTTCCGTCAAGTAGTTTTCGAGCCTATTCGTGACAAAGAATATGTAAAAGTCTCCAGTAGAACGCTCCGCTCGCTACGCTCGCTTTGCTCAATTAATATCAAATCAAATCAACCATACCTGAGATCCCCCCAACCCCCATTTCCCTTAGTTAGTTTCTTGTTATGCTTTGCCCCTCCCGAGGTCACAGTGGCGGTGACTCTGGATGGGTACATATAAGATTTCGCTTCCTGAAGCAACTTTTGAACTTTGCTTATAACTGTTGACGCGTTGCAATTCGATTTTTTATGATGAAAACCGCTGAAAAATAATTTTAAACTGAAAATTTGTACCTTAATTTAACATTTATATTCATTCTAAGTCATTGTTTTTCCAAATCCGTTCTGTAGTGTTTTTGTAAACGTAGTTACGAGGGGAGGTCCAAAAGTTCGTGGAATGGAGCGGATGAAGCGGGGGTAAGGGCGCTCGCTTGGTGTCATACGAATCGGAGACTCATCATTAATATAAATACCGAGTTTCAACCCGATTGCGTCATTTGTTTACGAACAGTCGCCTGCTGAACAAGTCAATCCGGAAGAAAATTGAAACTATGGAGAAAATTGAACACCGCGCTTTGATAAAATTTCTTACCAAGCAAGGAAAGAACGCTCAAACCATTTTGAATGAAATAGGAGTCGTTTAGTCCGTCGTCGTCCGTCGTCGGAGGGAACAGTGCCCTAGTAAATCAATGATTTACAAGTGGCATGGTCTTTATAAACATGGGTCACCCACCCTACAGTCCAGACCTGGCCCCAAGTGACTTTTTTTTATTCCCCAATTTAAAAAAAGACTTAAAGGGAAGTCAATTTCCCGACGACAATGAGGTAAGAGAGGCAATTTCGGCTCATTTTGACGGAAAAGATAAAACATATTTTTATAGTGGTTTAGAAAAATTTATTCATAGGTCTAATAAATGTATTGAGCTTTAGGGTTTGAATTGAATTGAAAAGGAAAAATAGTTTTGTTGTTGTATTTTATTTAGATCCCTTTCATTCCACGAACTTTTGGACTTGCCCTCGTATATAGGCGTTATAAACACTATTTCGTGTTTCTTGTATAACAAGTAGATCATGGTAAATATTTTTATGGTAGAGCGAACGCGTCACCACACACCGTGTGTGGTCAAGCCAGCGCCATATGTTGTGTTACAAACATATCACATTTAAATATTTTCTGAATACCCACCACTCCCCAATATGAAACACACGAGGTCCTTTACACAGTATGACCTTAAACTTCTCTCTCCCCGGTCTGTTCTGGGAGAGATGTAAGAGTGAGTAATCCCAGTTATAGTCGTCGTAATCGCAGAACTGCTCCTGAAGGTCTACGATATTCTCCCAGACGGTTTTATTGAACGCGAACCCCATGTTATGCATACTCGAGTGCCAGGGGGTGATTTCCACCTAAAATATTTTTTTTTGGTACATTGTATTGAACAACTCTGTCAAATATTGATCATATAGAAACTTTTTTCTGGTTTATTTACATTAAATGTTTTTTAATAATTTCTGGATGTCATTGTCAAAGTGACGTAAATGTCAAGCTTGTGACATGTCAAAGTTCGTTCGTCAATTTTGTCATTCATTTCAAAAAGGGATCCGAAACTTTTTTTTTTATATAAAATTTAAAAAATTTTAAATATTGAAATATAAATTAGTTTTTTGTTTTCGTATTAATTCCAATATATTAAGTAAACATAATTATATAACATGTTATTTACAATCACGTTATTTTCAACAACAAAAAAATATAATAAATATCAAAACGTGCTGAATAAAAATTTGCATCTTAGACGTGCCATATCATGCATCCGTGGAAGCACTTGTGGGGATGTGTACAAGTGCTCTCCAATAGTATGAGCAACAGTCTTTACATACAATAAAATGCGATCTCATACCCAGTCCACTACAAGTTTGTTAACACTAGACTATTTATAAAACATCTACGACAAACGGACGACTGTCTTTAAATTTAATATATATATATTTGAACCACAAGATGAATGAGAATCATAAGCAATGCTTTATCTCAGTTATAGATTTAAACTATAAATCATTTAGATATGTGCTTTTACACGAACGACTGTATAGCGACAAGACTGTCGCATGCGACAAAAATGACGCATCGTATTTTCGTTTCTTAATGACTAGAAGAATAAGACAATCATTTAGATATGTGTTTTTACACGAACGACTGTATACCGACAAGACTGTCGCATGCGACAAAAATGACGCATCGTATTTTCGTTTCTTAATGACTAGAAGAATAAGCCAATCATTTAGATGTGTTTTTACACGAACGACTGTATACCGACAAGATTGTCGCATGCGACAAAAATGACGCATCGTATTTTCCTTTCCTAATGAATAGAAGAATAAGCCTTTTACAAGATGGTAATTTTTTATCTGTATTAGTACTTGTCCCTTTTCCGACTCTGAGTCTTTAGGATAAATTTTGGAAACATTGTATAACAAATAATCATGCAAAAATAAAAAAACAATGTTAGTGTTATAGAATGCAATATTAATATTACCTTAGTTACTTATTCTAAGTACTAAATATATCTGCTAAGTTTGACCAACTTAGCAGATAAGCTAAGCGTCAAAGCTTGAATGATAACAAAATATCTAAAATACCATTACAAAAGCTATTTCAAGTTAATTAGGAATCGTTATTTACAGAAAAAACTATCATTCAACTAACATGTTATAAAAAACCCCTTACACAAATAAAACCACACTACATTTTCAAAATTCGAATATTAAAAAAATTACTAAAAACTACAAAACAAATCTTGCAGCTCTAAATAATTAAATTATAAATTTTAAAACATTAAAAACAGCCTTACTAATATAAAAGTGACAAGCATTGAAAAGCATTCAAAAAAAAAAAAACCTAACTCAAAAAAAGCATTACATTCTAAAACCGAACAAACCTCAAAACTGGCGGGAAATAAAAAAAAAATAAAGAAAATCCAAGCAATAAATACCCTACAACCGGCCAGGCATTTGAGATTCAAATTTGGAATACCTTCTGCGTACTGGCGTAAAGGTTTGGATACACTTGGTAGTTCCAAGTGTCCTGTCGACGTCGCCTCTCGTCGCTTAACGCCCTCACTTGCTGTATATAACTTAGCGAGAGTTGCTTCTTCCTCTGTGTGTGCACATTTTATATAATGTGTTTGTGTGTGTGCATATATATTATAATGTGCTTATTTATGTGAGCATATACCAACATAAAAATGTCAATTTGTAAGTTGAATGTATTTTTTACGGTTTCATTGGCTTTAAATTAACTGATACGTAGTTATATGGTAATAATAATATTAAAACTATTATTATAGGCTGTATACTTTACATATAAATGTATCTTTAACTCTCTCTCTCGGTCGAATAAATTACCAAAATAATAGTACGAGAAATATTCTAATAGTAACTTATTTACATTTTATCTCCTTTTTTAGCCCAGGACTAAGACAACAAGTATTTTATAACTTTCTCTGTGTGTGTGTGTATGAGCGTTTGTATGTGCATGTTTTGTGTATATGTTTGTATGTGTGTGTGTGTTCGTGTTAATGTGTTATGCCATTTAATAAACATCGACCAGCCGTGCGACAAATCAGTATTAGATTCTGCGTGTCGGTAAAAGCGTTATTAGTGAATGCATGTATTTTATATGAATGTTTAAATTCAATTTGTATTCTTATTTTTAAATGATATTCGTATGTACCTTATCGGCTGTGCTGTGGTATTGATAGGTCTTGAGATAGGTCCCGAGACAGAGTATCTCGCAGTGGGGGCACGTCTTGTCTCTAGTTGCCTGCAGGAGATGTATCATGTGTATGAAGTCTTCGGCTACGTAATGGTCTTCTTCGAGAAACACTACCATACCTAAAATGGGACCAGTTTATGTAGAACCCTGTCTGTGATTATAATGATATAGTATCGGGGCCAAGCTGATTCATAAGATATTTAGGAGATACTAGATTTATATGGTCAGTACATGACACATAAAAGAATAGTTTTCAAAATGTTCAAAAATACACTTATTTGTGAGAAACATGAGAAGTTGGATCGGGATCGCTTGCGGTAGCTATTTATCCTTTGTAGCCTCCTAACATCAGATCTTACCACTTCCAACGCAACCGGGAAGGGTTCCCTCCCTCCTCCCCCTACAAAAAGTAATAGCAAGAATACCTGTATGTCCAGCGGTGCTCTGGAGCTGATTGAATATCCTATTAGCCTTCCACCACCAGTGGTGTTTGGTTTGAGTGTACTTCGCCTCCCGGTAGTGTCCGTGGAGGTCGGGGTGGAGTGCGTTGTTGCATTTTAGTTTTATTGCTCTGGAATATAATCAGTTAAATCAAGGATAAAGTCAATCATTATTAAATTAGTTTTGTTTATAACGAGAAAGTAATCAATACCGAAGTCAAGTCAAAACTCTTATATAATAATTTAGATAGCTCGAATGAAGTATCAACAAAAGCAGAAGCAACATCAAAGTCAAGTCAAGGACAAAGTCGAAAATTAGAAGTAAGTTATACTCAACTGTTCTAATTTAGCGTCCCGGGGACAATCGTTGGGATCTATTCCGGGAAACTCGTTTGGGTGTGTTTGTATTGAATAGGGATAGAATATTTGCATTACCTGAAAGAAAAATTATAACTGGAAATCTTTTCAAAATTATTTCAATTACTTATCATCTTAAAAAAAACTAAAACTGAAAACATTAAATGGCATGTTAAAATTAAAAATGACGTAAAATGGCAAATGTTTATTGAACGCTCTCAAAAGCGTTCGCAAGTTATAAAGTAACTAGCGTGTATTGAACAAAAATGAACGCTAATTAGAAAGTAACTAGTGTGTATTGAACTCATATTCAATTCAATGTTTAACATAATAAAATGACTAATGTTTATTGAACGTAAAACGGAAAATAAACGCAAATTATAAAATAACTAGCGTTTATTGAACTCACCTTAGTAAAGTCAATACTCCTAACGAGGTTATTAATCTCTTCATCATAGTAATCGTGAGAGAAGATCAATAGTGTCTTATCAATATCTCTAGCTTGAGCTAGCGATACTATAAGGTGACGGAGGTAGGTGAGTCTTGTGTGTACCTGGAATTATATAATATGTATTATGATATGTGTATGTGTACTAGGCTTTATTTATAAATAATAGTGTACAACATTTATTTCCTGGTTGTGGACTAACTAACTAAGTTTCAGTATATACGGGGTGTAAAAAACTTATTCATTATAAAGTTAATATTAAAGAATATTTTTTGCGTATATTTATATTAATATTAAAATTTTAGATAATAGACAGAGACGAAGCTTCTTAGCGTTCCATGGATTCACCGTGCGGGTGCCGGGCCCGTCGCGTTGCAAGAAGAGGAGCGCAAACAATGCCTGGGACTTGCGACCCAGATGTAGGTTTAAGGGACCCCTTTACTATGCGCATACACGCTAACCTTCACTGTTCACGCTCCTCTCCCTACCTAACCAAATATCGTAAGAACCTACTAAAGCCGCCTTTGAAATATATTCCAGAAATAAACTGATGATCGTTCTAGAAAGGCCGAGATCCTTAAATAAGTTGTAGAGAGATTTTGCTGTTATACCTCTCGCTCATATAATGATATACTAAAAAGAGACAAGTAAAAATTAAAGTAACCCACTAAAGTAACATAATCAAAGATATGCAGTTATATCAAATTAATATATGAAAAGTTTTCGAACTTTAAATCTGTTTATATTTTTTATAAACGTCACTCGTGTCAAGGAACCGTCAAATAAAGATAGCTGTCAAATAAATGGCCTCGTTTTATAATTGAAAATTAAATAGTTTAAAAATGTCAGAGGAAGAAATAGTTGTGGTTTGTAAAAATGATTTAACTTGGTTACATTTAACATGTAATATTATAGTTAAGACTTATTCTAATACTGTATGCTCATTGGAATTCCCTAACATTTATGCAGTATAAACTGTTAAAATCTTTCATACAAACTGTTTCTAACTTTTCACACCTTTAGGGAGTGGAGAGTTAAAACTTTAGGGAGTGAAAAGTTAAAACCCTTAATGCACCATATTAACTTACCAATCAACATAATATTATATAGATTAAATATATATAATCTAATTGGAATATCTAGACCAAAAAGAAATCTGAAGCACCATCCCCACGTCGGAAACCAAAGAAGATAATCATACCACGTCGTGAACCATCAGTGCACACACCAGAACGAGTACCAATCTACATAACACCGGACAAAACTACCTGTGATGAATGTACATGCTTTCCAAAAGAAGACCCCTATGTTAAGAATAAGTATTGAAATTTTATTTTACTTAACTATGTTAAAAACTAAATTTATTATTTAGTTAGTTTCCCTTAAAATATTGATAATCATGGACGACAGAAACAAGTATTTTTATTTGATGAAATTTGCCTTTAATTCTGTCTCATGAGTCACACAAGCTGCCATTTGTAATTTTAACTTTATTTAAATATAACAAATGTTTAATATCTTTAAATATTTCAGAAAACTAACGCCATGTCAAAAATCTCCAAAAACCTTATACGAATTAGCTGCTATAGTGGTCGATATGTTGACGTATCCTAAATCTTTTGAATGGACCAAATATGAGGTCGCCGATTGGATAGAAATGATCGGCTTTCCTGAATACAGAGTCGGTACAATTAGTGGCTCGTTCGTTTCGGTTGAATTTCTTAAAAAAATCACAACTTTTTACATAATATATTTACAGGACTGCATTTTGGATAACAATATCAATGGTCTTCGTCTATTAATGTTGGAGGATCCATCCAAATTGGGAGAAATTAATATTAAGAATTTTAAACACATACAGGTTATAGGCTGCTTTAATTTTAAAATTGATGAACCGATTTCGATGAAATTAATAACCTTTATAACAATTGTCGTTTTCAAAACAGATATCAAAATAACTAATTTCTTTATATTTTTTAATATATGCATCGGCTCCCTGAGGGGGTAAAAATGGAAATGAAATATTTATATAACAAATAATTTTGTTTCATTCTCCTAGATAATAACACATAACGTCCGACAGCTGTACAGCACAGACGTAGTACAATTCAGTCGTAGTATTGGTCTCCCACCCCGAAAGCCTTTAACACATTGTACCTGGTTCAAGTCTAGGACAGGACCGAGCTGGGGCGTGAGACAGAATTGGACTAGGTATGTATTGTATTCTTTAATCTTCTAACTAAAAACAATACATATATATTTAATAATTTATATAGGTGATACATAAATATATATGGTCATATGTTTATATTAATATTTTGCAATCCCTAAAAAATAATTTTATAAAAAAAAAACTGTCCTATTTGTGGGTTCAACAAATATTCCAGAATAGATTTTGTGAAAAAATTATCTATGAATCAAATTGTAGTATTATTTTTTATTGCGAAAACTCGCATACTATTTTATTATTATCATATTTCTATATAAAAAAATATCGAGTTTTGTTACAAATTGTGTCATGATATATATATATATATATATATATATATATATATATATATATATATATATATATATATATCATGACACAATTTGTAACAAAACTCGATATATATATATGAAAAAATACTCAACAAAAGTAGACTCAAGAAACAACTGTGTTTTGCTGATGGCACTCGCTTTGATGAATTTATTGTTATACATATTTATGTAATTTTGTTTGACATTTTTGTCTATCTGTATGTAACAAGTGGCATGTTGTAGATGCGACATTCTCCGCTGGATGAAGATCATTGGACCAGAACCAGTCTACTTGGACCACTGGGATTTAGTATGGTATGAATTAATACTTTATAATTCACTCCAACTCTTTTGGGTACTTTGGCAGTTACCCAAAAGAGTTAGAGTGAATTTAGATAATTTAGAAATAATTCTTTATTAGGACTAGGATTTGAAATATTGATTGGTACCATTTTTATTTAAGGTACCAAAAACCAGACTTCCCAAAGGTCTCATTCGCCAGAGTGAGACACAAACGAAGTCAAGTATTCGTGCCTCGATACAAAGAAAAAGTAGACGTCTGTATGGAGTACATGGTAAGGAAATATAACATATATTAGTAGACAAAACCAGGAGACAACATTTAAGTAAGCTTGATGTAGTACTATCGAACTGTAACTCAAGACAAAGTAGCTATTATAAGTACGTTTCGTACGGTGAGTAAGGGAGATAGATGGTCACAATATCATCTTTTCCCCTCCCTTGTGCCTTAGGAGCCAACCATAAATTACGTCACACGTTAAGAGGGGGAAGAGGGGATCGACGAAGTGCGACATGATATGATAAAGAGTGGGGAGTTTTAAATATGTGACATCACATTTTTTTTTATATAATGCCATTTAAACACTATGCAACGACTCTGAAGAGTTTGCGCATTTTATAATGTTATAGAGAGTTGTCCTACAGTGGATAGAAAAAATATAAGAATTAGAAAAAGAAAAGTTTCAGATTAGTGTTAGTACAATCTTATTTGACTTTATTGCTTATAGTCTGTTATTTTTGTTTGCATCGTAAAGAATACCTAAACCGAAGTTTAGTCAGAAATCGCACTTCTAGAAAAATATTGTAGATCTAGTATCTGAGCTCAATAGCTAGGTTTTAGCACGCGACACTGACTTTGCTAAAGATAAAGCAATGAAAGGAATATCAACTTTGAGGACAGATATTCAGCAAGAAAGAGACTTATTTAAGCAGAAGATTAATGCTGGGGAACGACAAAAAACAAAAATACCGACTTAGCAGCATCGTTAAAATTTCATGATACTGAAGGTCGGCCTACAATGGAAAAGAGTCAATCTGGTTAACTTAAAGTCATAAAGGAGATTGCTGTTTTTAATGTAGCAGCTGAGGATTGACGTCACACTGAAAGTAAAAGATGCTGAAAAACATTTGACGATTTACAAGTCGCACTTGGGAACAAGGATATAATCAATCAGAGTTATATTTAAGACTTCTTCCTAGACGAGTAAACGCAGAGGAAGACAAGGAAGTGCTTTTATCAGGGTGGAAAGTAAAATGCCGGTTCTCAGTCGGAAACTTACTGGTGTTGTATTAAACCATGTTAATTTTTGTTCAAATCTCGATTCTAGTAATCGAACGACCGACTTCGAGTTAAAAAAACGAAACATTGAGACTGCAGGCTTTCTGTTGGCTTATATTTGGAGCCAAATGGTGATTAATGATTTAGCTGACGAATTTATTACGTCAGCAGATATTAGACTGGATATCGGAACAAGGTAAGGTATTGAAAAATAATGCGATTTGGTACGTACATCAAGTATTTATTATAAATAGATATATTTATTATAATGCGAGGAAATTGTATGATTTGGTCTGCAACGATCTAACCTTTGACGACTATTACGAGAGAGTTTTTTACCAGAAAACACCGTCTAACGGCTATGTTACCATAGAAAGAAATGATCACGAAGGAAAATTGGCTCCACTGTGACTTCAGCTGTGTTTGGATCTCCGAGCTTCATCATATTTTGAAGCAAGTTCCGTATGTTAGCTATTGCTTCAGTGTCGCAAACTTCGCGGCAATTGTGAGGCATCTGTGGTCTATATTTTGCATTATACTAGGCCATTAAGATACACAAGAAATCATATAAATCGCAAGATGCCCATCGCGAAAATGCGGCCTCAAAGAATAGCTGCTAGACGTACCAGAGAAATTCTGTGTCTGTGGCACAATGAATATTTCTGATGTTAACTATCTTCTTCTTCTTCTTCTATGTTAGTTATAAATAATTTAAAGTAGTGGGTTCAAAGTCCATGGACTCAATGTGTTTGTTTTTTGTTGATTTTGATGCCTATGTCTAATTTGATGTTGATTATATTGAAAAAGAATTTAAATGGAAATAAAAATAATTTCGGAACACTGCTGTAATAAATGTCTCAATGTAAAATTGTAAAATATGTTACATCACACTAGTTAGCGGGGGGGTGTCACAAAAGTGACTTACTATGATAAGAACGTTGGAGGGGTCAAAAAATCAAAAAAGCCATGGCACAAATTTTATGGATGGCCCCTTATCTTCATGCATCATTGCAATATTGTCCACATTTCTGGCGGTGTATCGAACGAAGTCGCGAACTACAACTATATTTATTTTATCAATTTTCATAATGCATATTAAAAAAAATGGCTAACAAAGAAGTAAGATTTAGTTTTTTAACAGTTAAGACCAAAACTTTAATGGACCCCTATTTTCAGGCTCCCAGAAAATTTATCCTACAAAAGACCATACCAGAAACAGAACAACATATATGGATGGAAAAGAGACCGGAGCCGCAAAAGAAACCTAAAATAAAGAAACCAAAACAAGAATCCCGACTTGTACCAAAGAAAATCAACTTGACAGGTCTGAGTGGAAAGGAATTTGTTTTGGCGAAACGAAAAATGGCCAAACCGAAGTTTTTAACTTGATAATAAAGTTTTGTATTTATTTTAATCACAAATAAATATATAACTATTTTGTTATGTAATAGATATTTTTTTATTTAAACTCCCAAAAATTCGAAAAATGATACACGTAACCAAAAATAACTAGGGTTTTTACTTTATATAAGAAATTTTTTATAGAAGAAATTTTTATTTAAGTTTCCTTAAAACTTAGCTATGACGAGAATTTCAGAAATTCCATTCCTAAGACAAAAATATAATGTAAGTTTCATGAGACTCGCTTGGTATTTTCTTCTCAGATTCTTTCCAAGAAATATAATATTTTTCTTTTCTTAAATGAAATGAGCGTAGTATGTTTAGGTAATAACCAAATAAGAAGATCTCCAATACAGACCTGTATAGCTATAATAATGGTGTCATTTTGTACTGGTCCGAAGATATCTTCATTATAAATAGTCTGCCCCTCGTTTATTTTCTGTATCGCCTTCCTCATATCAGTTATATTCTTTGGTCCGTAGCGCTCTGTCGAGTTACCTGAAATTTAGGGAAACTTACTAAGTATTTATTTTAGAAAAATATATATAAAGAAAATATATATAGTTTTACGAGTCCAAATATAAGAAAGATAACATTATTCTTTTATGCATTTAATTTAAACAAAATGACAAAATAATTTCATCTCTGTTAATAATTTTGTCAGAATTGCTTCGTTTTTAACTTACACATTTAGTTTTTGTCTCTGAAACCCAATTCTTTAAAAATATATATACAATAACTGTTAGAAGAAATATCAAAATTAAAAACATCTATTTTTGACTTTAAAAACAATATGGCGTATACTACCACATTTCTCTTCAGGACATACCAGTAGCATTCTTGGGGTGGACGGTCAGGTACTTGTGTAGCTCCGGCGGCACCAACGCCAGCACCTGCTCCGATGTGTCGTTGGAGTTCATCAGCTCTTCTGAAATGAGGTGGTGGTGATCGAAAAAGAATCTGGAGAAAGCCTAATTATTGGGGGGGTTTTTCATGAATGTTTTTAATTAAAATATTTGTTCTTATTCAAAAATAAAATTACAGTTTTAAAAATAAATGCCAAAGAAAGATATGTCAGTTTAACATCATAGGATGGTTATAATTGAGTCATACTTGTATAACATTTTAATAAAGCGTACGTTAGTTACAAATAATATATTAGGCATAAGCAATTTATTATTAAACACATTTTAATAAAATATATTACAATATTTGGTGGACACAAAGTTGACAAATTACAAGTATTTTATTAAAAACTTAATCAAAATAAATTAATTTAACAAAAGGCGATGCATCGTTGCATTTTTTATTATTTTAAAAATTAAATAAAATATATAAATAACAAATGGATGATAAAAGAAAAAATTTAAAAAAAATGCCACAACGGAAAGCCTTCACCCAAAAATTAAATCGAAAAGAAAAAACATGAAACATCACGTTCCAGAGATAGTGTATGTACACGAGCTGATAAGAGACCGATGAACACACGCTTCCTGTTAAATTATTTTAAAAATGATAAAATATTTAAAAAAAAAAACAATATAATAATAATAATGTCCTTGATAAAGAAAATTACATTTCGTCTAGTGAATTTACAACTATTTAAATGATAATTATAAAATTACGTGTTCGGGTAGAAAAAAAAGACGTTACCCCCAAAAAAATACTTTGGGGGGGAGGGGAATATAAACACCGACTAATTTTAACCGGGTTAATGATAGGGAAAAAAAATCTCAATATAATATCTAGGGGATAGAATAACTTGAAGAATACCTTGTTTATGATAAGTTAGTCAATCAGTCGGTCAGTCAGTCAGGATTAGTTTTGTGTATCGCAAAACCCTCAAGCCGTGTATGTCATTTAGGTCAAAACGTACTTATGCTTTTATTTGTAATTTGATAACAGTGATAAGATAGTGCAGATCCCATGTGTTTGAAATATTTACACACATTCAAAGTAAAAAAAAAAATCTTCTCGTAAAAAAAAAGTAAAAAGTAAGAAAAATTTTGGTAACTTTTTTTAGTTTTTTTTTTTCTACATTTAAAAAGTTTTGGATAATATTGAGCTCTAGGTATTATTATTACAATTGCTATATATTTTTTTCTTACAACCATACTCATAAATCACACACTTCGCAATTTTTAAATATATATTTTAAAAGACCTTTCGTTCTAATAAGTATTCAATAACTATATATAGGCGTTCTCTTAGTATTTTATATACATAATTTTTTTTTTGTCTTGCTCTCCTGTTCCACCATTCACCGCATTCACCAATAAAATAAGCATTATCAGTAATACAAAAAAAATCTAAAGACCACATAAAAGAAATTATTACAAACCGTTATCCACCTACCCTCTACGATAAAAAAAAACATTAAAATAAAAATCCTCGTGAAAAAAAACAAACATTCAACAGATAATAAACCTGTATACGGCTCCATGTTAGTGAAGTTCTGTGTTGGTATTGGCGTTGTGTTAGTCTCTGAAAGATGTCATAAAAAGTATTCATAACTTTAAAATATAACCAGGTATTAAGAAAAATGTGAAATAAAAAAAAATAAAAAAATTCTTTATAACCAGGCATGTCGACAAAAATATAACCAGGTATTAAGAAAAATGTGAAATAAAAAAAATAAAAAAAAATAAAAAAAAGGCATGTTGAAAAAAATATGATGTCACAAAATTATAAAAAAAAATTTAAAAAATTTAAAAAAATCGTTCTTAACGCAAACTTCAAAGTAATATTTCTTTTATAGACGCGACCTTCTGCTAAAAAGTTACGATGTGCCGCGCCATTGACCCGCCAAATGCCAGACGACGCTTCAAGTACGTCGGGGCGGGGAGTTTTATTTTTTCACGCAAAATTTAATACACTTTATATATGTCAGAATCAAACTAAAAACGCAAGTAGTCAAATCTTGAAGATAAATAAACTGAACAATTTTTTTAACAAACTGATGGTATTACAATAAATAGTAGGAACTTTTACAGATAATCAAAAACAATATACAAAATTTACCAGTATCCAGAAATTTTATTGGCTTAACCTTCCTTCCTAATAATTAGTAATGAATTTATGATTCACTATAATTGAAAGAAAATTACTTTTTATTAACGAGACGATGTCTTCAATTAACTGTAGGTCAAAATTAATAATCGATCTACAATCGGAGATTAAAAACAATATTCGATGGCTATACTATACATACTAGATCAATAATTCGTTTATTACCTTATTAATTACTAGTAATGAAATATAATAATAATCTTTAGTAGCAAAAATTGGATCAGGATCGACTATAAATTTCGAAATTAATATATCTGTACATCGCGTACTATATCTAAGATAGCTTTTCTTTTTACAACTCACGGAATCAGTCTCTCAGCAAAAAAAATATTAATCAAAATAATTATTTAATCGAATCCAATCTTATACCTTACATTGTGATGAAAGCTGACAAATATGTTTTTAAAGGAAATAAATATTGCACAAGACAATATTTCATTATATCTATACCACGAACAAAAGGGACAAAAACAAAACCTAGACTCGGAACAACAATCCATGGATTGATACAAAGAATTGTCATGTAAGAATCGAACCCACGATCCAGCTCATCTCATGGACCACTGGTCCGCCAGACTACATATCCGACGGCCGTGAAACAGAGAGGATTAATAGTATTGTGAAATATACGGACCATAAAAGATATCTTAGAAGAAATGTGGGATAATTCCGCAACATTCAAGCCTAGTATCAGCTCTCGCTCCGTGACGCTATCAAGGAAATAAGAGTAACCATCATTAGCCATACTCATAACACCTTCAGTGACGCTATTAAAGAAATAAGAGTAACCATCATTAGCCATACTCTTAACACCTTCAGTGACGCTATTAAAGAAATAAGATTAACCGTCATTAGCCATACTCATAACACCTTCAGTGACGCTATTAAAGAAATAAGATTAACCATCATTAGCCATACTCTTAACACCTTCAGTGACGCTATTAAAGAAATAAGATTAACCATCTTTAGCCATACTCATAACACCTTCAGTGACACTATTAAAGAAATAAGATTAACCATCATTAGCCATACTCTTAACACCTTCAGTGACGCTATTAAAGAAATAAGATTAACCATCATTAGCCATACTTATAACACCTTCAGTGACCTATTAAAGAAATAAGATTAACCATCTTTAGCCATACTCATAACACCTTCAGTGACGCTATTAAAGAAATAATAATCACAATCACATGTCGTAGTCATAACAATGTCGCTATCAAGGATCATTGACGATGGTCAATGGTAAAAAGCAGTGACATACCACCATCCTTGTCCATGACACCGTTGGTCGCCGCCAGCATGATCTGCACCCAGACACAGAATAGACCGATAATGACGATAATTCTGAGGAACGAAGCATATCGTATGCGAGGCATCCTTCACAGGTGTCTGGTGACGCATCGCTGGTCGATCATAGTTTTGATTGGTCTATCTGGAAATTAAATTAGAGTATTTTAAAAAAGGGGGGAAAGACGCGATTTGTGCTAAAGGCGCCACATTTAAAATATTGTAGAAGGGGGGATTAAACACGAGTCTAAAGTAAATAATAATAATAATGATAATAAGGTTCATCAAAGACAGCTTTGTTAATACGGACAAGACAATAAATTATTACAACTTGAAATTAGCAATACACAACCAAGACCAGAAGGTCATAACAAAATTAACCAATTGAATAGAATATTTATTTATGTATTTATTAAAGTAATTCTTGTGCCTGAATACACAGGCAAAAATCTCAAAAAAAAAAGAAATCAAAATAATAATTATAAAACAAATTAAAAATGGCATGGACTACAAGTCTATGGTAAATATATAATAATAATAATAAAAAAAAAAAAATAATAATAATAATAATAATAATAATAATAATGATAATAAAAAATGATAACAAGTATATAATAATGATAATCTTGCCACATATAAAAATTACTGGTGGATATATCCATTTATTTTAAAACATTATGCCTACAATATTGTATACAATATTACTGACGTTGCAAATGATTTATAGCTTGTTCAAGACGGAAAGACTATTTAAAGAAAAGAAAAGAGATGAAAGGACAAAATCGAAAAAAGAAAAAACAGAGATCAAGAAAGAGAGCGAAGAAGATATGACAGTTATTTTACAGTTCTATATTGCACGTGACATTTATCTATAATTATCTTATAATTTAATCTCAAATTCTCTCTCAGATCTCAAAATCATTTCCTATAAAGAGAACAGAATAATTGTCAGTGAATTCTGAAACTAGTGAAGTCAGAATTAGGCAGCCTCATTAATCTATCCTATCATTAAAGGATAGGGATGATATAGTATTAAAACCATACCAATAAGATATGAATCATAAACAAAGAATGTGTGCGTAATGTTGCGTATGTGTGCGTAATGTTGCGTATGTGTGCGTAATGAGCGCTCCATAACTGTTAAATCACGTAAATCGCTGAGGGTCTTGATAGGTGACATTTACGCCTGTCGCATATAACAAATGTACATTTAAGTGGAATCTTCCGTAAACAATAAAGGCGACAAACTTTGAAACCAACATTTGCCTATTTTGTTCTGCCTGAATGTGACGTCACAGTTCAAGAAGAAGAAGATGAAAACCGCGTATACATATTACACAATATAGATAAATGGTATATCTCGTAGCCGAAGAAATTAAAACTGCACTGTTCGTATAAGTTATCAAGGAAATATCGGATTAGGTATTAAAAGGAATATCTTTATTAGAATAATAAATTATAATAATATAGAATAATAAACTATAAATTAATATACAAGAAAACCCTGATATAAGATTTTAAATTATTATCGGATAACATGGTAAAACCACCGTAAAACTTGTCAGTGCATCACGTGTCTGTAAACGACGATTTTTTCCTTTTTGCCTGAACGTGACGTCACACGTTATTTATGATGGTTTCATGTGAAAGATCAAGAGTAGAATCGGCTTTCGCAGTGTGGTTTCATCCTATTCTATAGCAGTTATTTTAATATTCAATTAACCGAGCACTAGGTCAATTAGCACACTAACATCGTACAGTGAAAAGGCTGTTAGCGAGCTGTGATTGGGATACTTTTTGAGGTCAAATTTATTTATTTATTATTTATTTAGCTTCACGCCATATCCCTTGCGGGGTAGCCAGAGACGCGCCAAACGCTACGGTCCCTGCATACCTCTTTCGCCTCGGCCACAGACATCAACCTCTTCATACATGCCCTCCGGGGGGTCCTCGTGCTTTTTACGTGACCTTCCTCCAGTATCATAGATACTGTGTTTTCGAAGGTCAAATAGTGCTCTTAAAATTAGATAACAAAATGAGATTATAAGCTTATAAAGCTCGTCATTCAAATAAAGATTTAGAGTCGACGAGCAAACCTACGTGATAAAGCTAGTTTAATTTAATCTTAATATTATTTTCCTATAATAGGTAATTCATTTATAATTGAAAGATTTATATGCACATTAAATATGTGCATATAATTTACATTACGTAAAATTAACAACGCAATTCTATAAACCATACTAATGTTATAAATGCAAAATTATGTTTATCTGTCTGTCCGTCTGTTACGCTGTAACTGGCAAACCACTGACCCGATTGCGATAAACTTTCATATAGAGATAGTTAGATGACATAGATAACAGAATACTTTTTGTAGAGAAAATAAAGCTTATTAAATCTAGCGTCGATAGACGATGCTTTTGAGTTATTAAACATGGACGGGTGGAGTTGGGAGGAAAAACTAGTATAGGTTATGGAATTTAATTATTGAGCTGAGCGTAAGCGAAGCTCTTAACCGTTTGGGATTTTTTTTGTGTTTAGTTGTCTCCAGAATGCGACGAGATAATTAGCTAACATTTTTCTCATATATATGTTATAGCGAAAACAGATTGAAAAAATGTTTAGCCATTCAAAAGTTATTAAGAAAAGAAGAACTGAGAGGGGCTCAGCTCAACACCCGCCGCGTACCCACCCGATTGATCCGTAACATTAACTTGGATTTTGGATTAAGATAAGAAAAAAATCAGGTGACGGATCCTAGTATATTATAGTACGAACTTAAAATGATCAGTACTTCAACAGCCGTCGGCGTTATCTCGAGATCGATGAAGATGAGACACAGCATCCATCGATTGATCCGTAACATTAACTTGGATATTGGATTAAGATAAGAAAAAAATGTCATAACATAATTAATAAATAAACTGTTATTTTTCTTGGGATATTATTATTTTATTATTAAATATATGTCAAAAATTATGTTTAATTTTTAATCTAAAAGGAAGTCAGAGGTCATTTGAATGTTAATATTATTCATAAATATTTCATTTAATATTATAAATGAATATAAAAAAAATGTAATTATTCAAATGTAACGCAAACCTTACCAGTCATAAAATTTTTAATAAATCTCTGCAAATTCAATCTATTGGCTATAATTTTATAGCAAATCAATTATACACTATCATGGAAATAATGACAGATAACAAGAAATGTATGATCATAATAAAAAAAAATTGTAAGTTTGTATTAAGTTTGTAGAGATAAATTTTCAATTATTAATCTAAAAAGTTGGGTGGACGCGGACGAAGTCACGGGTAAAGCTAGCATTGAGTTTGTAGAGATAAATTTTCCATAACGTTAAGGAAAAAAGGTGGATGAACAGACAGAGTCACGGATAAAGCTAGTATGTTAAAGGAAAACTCGATATCAAATAAGAGGCTATCGTAATCAGCACACGTAATTATGGTTTTCCCTAAACGACTGCTACGGATTGGATGAATCGAGAAAAGAGACACTTAAACACGATCGGGCATCGAATACACTTCACCAAGAGCACTCGACCGCTATCAGCATTTTGACGCACATTGAGTATGCTTAAAAAAGTCTTGGCATATATAATCAAACGTTTTACCGTTATTAAACTATTGGTTAATTTATTTGCACAGATTATACCGAAAACGGGTTTTAATATTTTTTTATTTAAACATGGATCAAGATTGATTATTAATTTCTGTCGTTAAAAACTAACGATAAAAATAAACGTAAAAATAATGTGTTTCTTTTAACTTTAAACCTATATATGTATATATATGCTAAACATTCAGTAACGTGGCACTGAACTAAATGCATTTATCTTTACTCGTTTGTACGGACACGCATAATCTACTAGACGGATTATGATAAAAATTCGGATTATTATAGGTTATAAAACCGAGCATGTACGTTAAAACTTAGGTTTACACGACTCCAAAAAATATTTACATTATAAGTAAAACAAAACTCAATATTATTAGGTAAAATTAATTAAAGTTATCTCAGAAAATTAAATATACATATATATATATATATATATATATAATTTTGAAATAATTACCAATAAAATATTAAATATAATTAGGGGAATTATTACTCATTTTGATATTCTTTAATACATAAATTACTGGAATATCTGGATACAGAGAATATACACATACATATTGATTTAAACTACAGTTAAATATTAAAAATCAAATAATAAAAGACATATGTTCATATCGGTATAAATCATACGCTAAATCGGAAAATATATGTATCAAAGTTATCAGGTAACAAAGGAAGACGTAAACAAAAAATGCCTACAACAACGTCACAACAAACAAACAACAAACAAGACCAAATAGGTGCGTCGATCAGTAATATCACACCACTACCGTGTGTAGAGAGATGAGTTATGTGTTCATATTTTTTTATATTAGCTGACCTAACCTTAAAAAAAAATAATTATAATAATTAAAAAAAAAAGTAAAAAAAAAGTAAGTCTATATATACTGTAGCGATTTTGATAAAACTTCAGAAGACTTTATCAAATAAACATTATTTTTTATCGGTCAAGGAAACCTCTATATTATAAGCTGATCTAACCTTAAAAAAAACAAAAAAAAAAAAGGAGAAAAAAAGTACAAAAAGTAAAAAAAAAACAATAAGTATATATACTGCACCTATTGTGATAAAAATCATCGCAACTTCAGAAGACTTTATTCAATACACAATTTTTTTATCGGTCAATCAGTTTCCGATATAAACGACGAAGACACGCGAAAATCTGCGCAATAAGAAAAAAAAATCCAGTTTAGGAAATAATATTACTTTTAAACTCCAACATACATACATACATACATACACACACACACATACATACAGACGAGTCAAATTGATAACATCCTTTTTGAAGTCGGTTAAAAACACAATTAACTCAATACAAGTTAATTATATTAAAAATATTGTATATATTTTTAATGAGTATATATTTGATAAACAAACAAAACAATCAATTAACACACACACACACACACACACACACACACACACATATATATATATATTATTCAGTTAATTTTAACCACTCATAGTGTTACAAAGATAATTACAGTAACATTTAATACGTCCTGTATAACGTTTGTAATTCTGAATTAAAATGGGGGGGGAAAGAAAGGAAAAAATATATGTACTATAGCTTTTTTGGTGAATTTACAAAACAAATTAAAAATCCTTACAAATACTATAAAAGAAAGTATTAAAGTATATAAATGATATAACATTAAAAAAGTTTAGGAGATTATTTAATTAATTTATAAACATACATACGTACTAAATAATTATTATTCATTTGTCCTTCGCTACTGTTCTTTACATATATATACACTAACTTTTACCTGTGTCTTTGTTTCTATTGCAGTCGAAACATAGCAGCTACATTACTTAGAGTTTAGTTCAGAAACATACCGAGTGTATCAAATTAAAAGAGAGATAATAAATAATAAGGAATTGGAGGAAGGTCACGTAAAAAGCATGAGGACCCCCCGGAGGGTATGTATGAAGAGGTAGATGTCTGTGGCCGAGGCGAAAGAGGTATGCAGGGACCGTAGCGTTTGGCGCTCCGTCCTCTCTGGCTACCCCGCAAGGGATATGGCGTGAAGCTAAGTTAAGTTAACACTTTCACTGCCAGCGCCGTAGCGTGTACGGAGACGCAAATTTCACCCCGTGTTTCACCCCAGGGCCGTAGCATGTACGGAGCAATTAAAAGTCAATTTTTTATAGTAATTAATTGGCTCAACATTTTTTTTACTATTTTTCCGTTTATTTAAATGCCTTTATGCAAATTTTTATATGAAAAATTGAAACGGCACACAGGGCTCAATTTCTGAAAATCTGGTGGCAGCGAAAGTGTTAATATTAATACAAAAAAATATCATCTTTTGTGTGTTTGTCGATACAAAAATCGATAAAAATTACAGATTGATTTGATTTAAATTATCATACGAGGCAGTTATTCCAATGGTGAGAAATGTCATGCAGACAAAGCCGGGGGACACATATAGTATATATACTAATTAAGAGTGTCAAGGCTTCGAGTTAGCGGCGATAATATATATGTAAAATATGCTAATTGAAACGAGCGTAACGAAAACATTAGTGAAGCGACACCTGAGGAACGACACTGTTATACGATATTTAACCGACTTCAAAGATCGAAGGTTGTATGTTGTGACTGTATGTTCGTATGTGGTGTTCTCGGAAAGTACTAAACAGATATATATATCTATATATAGGCCTCGAGTGACCTTCGAAAACAGTATCTATGATACTGGAGGAAGGTCACTTAAAAAGCATGAGGACCCCCCGGAGGGCATGTATGAAGAGGTTGATGTCTGTGGCCGAGGAAAAAGGTATGCAGGGACCGTAGCATTTGGCGCTCCGTCGTCTCTGGCTACCCCGTAAGGGATATGGCGTGAAGATAAATAAATAATAAATAAATATACATATATATATATATATAGTTATTCTTAAACAATACTATTACACTTACCCGACTCTACACATTTATTATAGTTAACAATTCATATCACGAAACGCATTTATTCGTTGATTTTAATTAGCACTAATAAAAAGGCAGCAAATTTCTAATTACTTTAATACTATACTAGTTTTTGATCGCGGATTCTGTCGCTTAATTATACATAAAGAAGTTCCAACTTTACCCGCGACTTTAACATCATTTTATTATTACCTTATCATACCGTATAAATTAGTTTTTCTTAATATATACTAGGATTCGCCAATCGTGCGTGGCGGGTGTTGAGCTGAACCCTCTCCTTTCTAATTTTCTTGATAACTTTTGAATGGCTAAACATTTTTTCAATATGTATTCGCTATAACATCCGCGTTCGGCTCAAACATACATGAGAAAATTTTTAGCTAATTATCTCATCGCATTCTGGAGACAACTAAACACAAAAAAAGGTCTCCCAAACGGTTAAGAGCTTCGCTTACGATCAGCTCAACAATTTTTGATACACATGAAACGATTCTTGAGTTATAGACGGACAGACAGACAAGAATTAGACGTACAAACCAGACAGAACCAGTGTATTTTTATAATATTACAAATCAAGGTTACTATATATATTAATTATTATAATATTCTCATTTCACGTGACGTCACACCTTTGTCACATTGCACAGTTGTTACAATATAGTAATACGAAGCCGTGATGCGATGACAAAGCAGCTTAGCTAACAAATGTATTTGTTGGGTAATATTAACACATGTATAATATACAAGCTGTGCCCGCAACATCGTTCGCTGAATGTGTTTTTTTTTAATATGTTTTATAACATCAGCTACCCGCCAGTGAAGAAAGTCCCGTTAAAATCGTTCCTGCCGTTTCAGAGGTTCGTCGGACCATACAGATAGATAGAGATTTTTTTTTTATATACATACCGTATATACTTGCATATGGATTCAGTGGAAAGCTGTTCATTTGGAATTACAAACAGACACACACTTCAATTATATTTATATGTATATATATATTATTTTTATTAACTACTTTTTATGTGATGTTGCTTATAAGCGTATTTCTAGGTTGACGATCGGCTATCACGCGTAGGTTCTGATAACGTCTATGGGAGAAACAGTTTTTTGATCATCATTTCCGAATGGAATGAGATATTTTAATTCTTTTTAAAACATGCCCATTTCCAAGCTCTACATCTCTGAAAATTTTCATACAAATCGGTTCAGTAGTTTTTATGTGATGTTGCTTCAAAAAGAATTCAGTAACATACTTCTACATTACGAATACACCACAAACCTTTCTATAACGAAATTGACGAGCAGATTTTGATGAGAATTTGTTAGAAAAAGTAGGTTAGAACTTTAGATGTCATTAAATTTGAATAGTTCCTGAATCTACATTAACACTAAACCTAGCAGTACAGGTCAAATTGACCGTTATTAAACTTTTGTAAAAATTACACATTTTTAAACGTTATAATATCATTATGAAACTACATGACAATTCTTGGAATATGCATATAATATTTTCTACACTCTTTATTTTTAGTTATTTCCATTATTACTTGCGTTATATAATAAAATAAATTTTAACTACCGGTCAATTGGACGGCGTGCGGTAGGAACAGGTATACAAGAATTGTCGGTAGGTTTAGTGTTAAAATATATCAGAGCAAGAACTAATGTATATACAATAATAATTAATAATAAATATTGTAACAACACAATGGCATTAAAATCACAACACAAAATATAAAGCGACCTTCAAACTCTATAAACACTTATATAAATCTCATAATATAATAAGCGAAGTCACAAAACATTACAGTATAGAAAATGACTTGAGTTAAAAATTACAGTAAAAATTGTAGGTAGTTTTAAAAGTCTACCCGTTTCGTGACATTCTTATTTCGATTTTTTTGTCGTTATGTCGTTATTTTAAATGTTAACACTAAACCTACCAAGTACCGGTCAAATTTACCGTTCTTAAACTTTTGTAAAACTAACAAATTTTTAAACGTTATAATATCGTTATCAAACTACATGACAATTCTTAGAATATGCATATAATATTTTCTACACTCTTTACTTTTAGTTATTTTCATTATTACCTGCGTTATATAATAAAATAACTTTTAATTACCGGTCAATTTGACTGCGTGCGTTAGAAACAGGTATACAAGAATTGTCGGTAGGTTTAGTGTTAAGTTCCTTTTGCCTATTTGCCTATATATTTACTAGGCAACAATATATCAGACGCTCCATTTAGTATTGTGTCTTATCTAATCTTTCAAAAAAGTACTAAATCTGCTCTAACTTATAAAGCCATCTGTTATAGCTGCTTATGGTGTGAGTGAGAGAAAACTATCATCCCTCTCCCTCTATCCCTTTATTGAGAACTTATTAATGAATCTTATTTAATTTTATTTATACTCATAAAACCATCTATTATAGTTGCTTATGGTGTGAGTGAGAGAAAACTATCATCCCTCTCTTTCTATCCCTTTATTGAGAACTTATTGAAATTGACATTTCTTGTCTTGAGTAAAAATATGACTACTATATAAACTATTTATTTCTATATTATAATATAAATGTATCTTCTGTCTGTATAAATATTCATTTTGTAACATTTTGTTTTCAATTATTATCACTAACAATTTTTTTTTCTCTATCTCTCTTCATCTCTGTCTCTCTCTTATATAGAGATAGCTCTATGTTTGTAACTTAAAAACGGCTGGATCTGGTAATAATTTTTAAATAATAACAATATATGTATGCGCAAATAATAAATCGTGCAAAGCCGCTGGTAAATGTTATAATGTATGTAAAATATTGTATAGAATGAACAACACAGATAATCAATTACATATTATTAGACATCTGTCATATTTTGAAAACATTATAATGTCCTTCTACAACAAAAAGGTAAAAAAAAATAAAAAAAATAAAAAGTCGTCCAAACGACGAAGTAACCTACCGTCTGAGTCAAGCAAAGCCATGTCACACTAATAGTATCGCATCGAAGACTAAAATTACGATGGTAATACAAAGGTCGCATTGCATATAACCAGGGGCGTAGGAACGAAATTTTTACTGGGTGGGCAGGTTTGAAATCGTACCCCCCCCCCCCCCTAGTTTTTAATAATGTCAAAGAAAAAAAGTTCAGAAAAGGTCCATTTTGTCGTGAAAAGCGACCTTTTTGCCTCTAAAATGGTCTTGAACACATTTCCATTGAAACAATAAATGTTCAATTTCAAAATTTTAATCCTTTGAACAAAAAGCATGGGTAGGCAATGCCCACCCTGGGAAATTTCTGGGTGGGCAGCTGCCCACCCTGCCCACACGGTTCCTACGCCCCTGCATATAACAGTACATTATAAAGGTCAAAGGACGTAGTTCATACATGTAGATATTTACAATTTACGTGTAGTGAATAATTAAGTACATACTTAATATTGTAGTTAATCTTCGTTCACAAAGGTTAAGTTTCTTCATTGGAATAACATTGTGTACCCTCGTGTTTTTATTAAATAAAAAAAAAAAAAGATGTCAGAAGAAATGTCAGATTATCTGTCAAAAGTTTTATTACAAAATATTTGTTACTATTACAAATTTTTTGTTACTTATTAACTCATTTAATATTATAAGTTAGTTATATTGAATTAATCGCTAAAAATAATTTATTCATTAAATAAATAAATCCTAATACGAAGCCGGAATAAACGTAACATGCCATGCGAGGCAGAATGGCAATAGATTACAAACTAAGCCTTGAATTACATAAATTACAAGATAGTTTAGTTGGAAACTATTACGATAATCTTCTCATTACACCGGTTACGGTTTAACAGGGTTCTGTAGTGAATTTAAAAAACCATTCTCTACTGACGGAACACTTGTCAAGCTTGCGACTTTTTTATTTATATAGAATAAGTTTAATAATATTTATTAATAAGAAAGTTATATCTTCTTTTAGCGAAGCGAACGAAGTGAGCGGAGCGTTTTACTGGAGACTTTTTACATTCTTGGTCACGAAATAGGCTGGGAAAACTACTTGACGGAAAATTATGAAACTTTGCTATCAAAAGGACACACATTAGGTGATGGTTTAAAAAAAAAAATCTCCTCAAAAAAAAAATTTTTTTTTTAAATATGTCAAAAAACTGATATCCCATTTAAAATCAATGGGAAACGATGAGTCAATACACTGGGCTCGCTTCGCTCAATATGCAAACGGCACCCGAGATTTCGCGAGCGCATCGAGTCAAAATTGAGGGTTTGTTGGCGTCCCTAGTTTTATTTGTATATAATTCTTTATAACCTTACTCTGTACTATATCATTTAAACGTATAGTAAAATAATATAAATTTAAAATAATAATAACTAAGTAATATGAACCCTAGAGAATAAATTAATTTCGGCTGTCCATTTTGAAGTGAACACGCAAACTGTTGGATATATTATTTTTACAAATTTTTGTAAGCTCATTGTTTTAATCCACATATAGGTTATTTAATGTGAGAAAATGCTACGAGCAAAAAATAAACAGATAATTGTGATATAATTGATAAACTACAACTGTATCTAAGTATTAGGTGAAGACACGGGAATAAGCTAGTTTATTATAGAGTGAAGCCTATGAAATTAATAAAAGAATTAATTCAGTTAAATTTTTATTCATTTTATTCAATCCGACGAAATTTTATTAATTTTATTCACTCCGACGAGTGTCAACGAGACTCAACTCTGCCGAGGAAAAGATAAACAAAATAATACAACAACCCAAAATAACTTCAAACAAAGATAACGGTATCCTGAAAAAAAAATACTCATAAAATAATTAATATATCAAAAATGACAAACACACAACACTCTTATCGGGCTGTCGGTTAAAACCGGTTTGAACCTGCCACTTGTATTTACAGTTAACACACATTCGCGACATCACAGATGCTGTGTGTTATATAATAAGAGAAAGTGATGATTATTATGAGTGTTGTTAACATTTAAAAATTTACATGTATGATATAAAAAAATGAAATCCTATCAGCTATTGAAGACGTAATATTTATCAATATATTGTTTTTAATTTATTTTATAGTTTTAGATGAACCAAGTGGGTGGTATTGTTGGGATACAAAAATCTTTTAATTTCACCACCACTTTTTGTATTTTTAAACAAAAAATTATAAAATGAATACGTTTATATTTTTATGAAATAATAAGATTTTAATTCAATATATTTAATCAATTAATAGTCATAATTATATTTTAAAGATTTTTTAAAAATAAATGAAAAAGATCTGAGAGTCAGTAGATTTATTTTTATTAACACAAACAGAGCCGCCGAACAGCAACTAGTATATATATATATAAAGAAGAATTACTAATTTATCAATACACAAACACACTATTGAAACTAATATTTACCCATGACTTTTTGCATTTAACATTAAACTTACTTATATATACAAAACCATGTGAGATTTAATCTCAGATTGGTGATCTATTATTAATTTCGATCAATGTTTACGCACACAATACTGATAAGGCATTATCTTTCTTTAAAAAAACACTATTTTTAAACCATATATACAATAACGCTAGAAATATATATTAAAATAATTATTAATTATTGCTGAATAGCGCAGGGGGGGCTCTAGCTCGTATAGCGCCCGTGCGCAATGAAACCCTGGCGCCCTGTTGTACCATGATGGTCAAAGAGGATGCTCTTAACCGTCTCAGGGGCGCCCTGCACTATAGGTCAAGCCGCCCCTGAATTAGAGCCAGAAAGCGGTTATTTTAAAATCAAATTAATTGTTTTTAAAATGTAATCAAATTATAAGATGCAACTGTTAAACCTTATTATTTATTCAACAGAACTAAAGTGGGCCTTGATAGTTTCACTTTGTAATCGTTGAACTGTAACTAACAATACGTAACTATTTTTATTAAGAGATGTTAATATTTATATTCTATATTATAGGTAGTAATTGCTAATTGTTTTGTAACTCATTCGGTTTACTGGCAATGACTCTAGCGATTTTGATGAAGTCTAAAGATTTGTATAGTCAATAAATAGATTTAACAAAATAATTCTTCCTACAATTTGAGTAAAAATATTTTTTGTATTTTTTTTTTGTACTTAACATTTAGCATGGAATTAATTTATTAAAATTTTTATATATATTTCTTATATTTATTTAGTTCTGTTCTTATTAAACTGAAAACACAATGAATTAGGGTCAATTATTTAATATAGTAACAAAATAAATTGATTATCAAAGATATTTTGGATTTACTAAATTATTATATATATAAAACATTATTTTGTATATACCTAGGATAAAATGCTTTTTATCACTAATATACTAGGATCCACCGCCGTGCGCTGCGGGAGTTGAGCTGAGCCCCTTCCCTTTTAAATAAAATATAATATTATATATATATATATATGCATTTTTTTTTATTTAGTAATTTTTATGTGATGTTGCTTATAAGTGTATTTCTAGGTTGACGATCGGCATGATGATCGGATGTTCTGATAACGTTAAGTCTATGGGAGAAACAGTTTTTTGACCATAATTTCCGAACAAAATGAGATATTTTTAATCTGTTTTTTTTAAAACATGCCCATTCTCAATCTCTACAGTTCTGCTAAATTTAATTCAGATCGGTTCAGTAGTTTTAATGTGATGTTGTTTCAAAAAGTTTCTCACATGGTTTAAAGCTTGTTTAACGCTCAGCTCAATAATTATATGTAATTAACATTTAGAATATTGGATAGTCCAATGTTATTTCTTTATATATATATATTAGCAATGTAAATAAGCCCTTATTTAGTATTTTCTTTTAAGTACCCGTGACCTCTAAAACCGTCTGATACAAAAACGATACAAAAAAATATTTGAAGGCTTGTGATAAAGTATAAAAAACTTTATGACCTGATTTTTTTGAAACTTTACTTGTTTTTAGCTTAAAAGTGACAATTCAGAGACATTGTACCAAGAAATAAATAAAAAAATATATATATTATAAAAAAAATAAATTCAAACTTATGTACCGAGTGGAAAAAATAACGCTATATTTACATATCAAAAGACACAGAAAAAAACAAATTAAATATAACAAAATATAAATAATTACTTATTATGTTTATTTATTGTATTTTTATGTGTAAACCATATATTGTGATTGAGACGTGATAGAATTAAAGTCATTCTTCAGCCCACTATATCTGTTTCACAATCTATGCACATCGAAGTGAAGTGGATGAAGCAACTTGATGTCAAGATATCAATATACACATATATATATATATATATACACACACACATACATGCATTGTAGTTTTTCATATAAGTATTTCTTTTTTTATTATACATAATGTCGTTAATATATATATGTGGCCATATACATATGGTAATTCCAGTGTTTATAAGTCCACATACAACCTGTTTAGTATTAAATGATGTTGATTACTATAATATCTGTTTAGAAATATTATAATTGCTCATAATTTGTAATTTTGTGCTCATGTCTTAGTTACTAAAGTAATATAATGTTAGTTTTAATTTCCTTATATGTATGATTGTATTAAAACATGTGTATATTTATGCTAAATTCATAAATATTTTATGTTCAACATTTATAATGTTTAATGTTTATTTTAAATGTTTATAACATGATTTTTTGATTAAGTGTAATATTTATTTTAAATTATAATTATCAAAATATAAATTATTTATCCACATGTATACAATCCCTCCCATCGTCCGTCCGTCCATCTAATATATATTCATATATATATTTATATATAAGACGGACAGCAGCAAAAAAAAATAATAATATATACATAAATTCAACAACTTACCATAACATTTATTGTTTAAACACAAAACAAACGAGTTTCGTTGCAAAACTGAATTTTAATTAAGTAGCTAGTATATCACAATTTTTAAAGCACATTATATAGTCATGAGCTGCGACGCATAGCTATTGATTTATTACTTCACTCGAGATTTTCTATTAAAAAATAATACACTTAATTTTAATTTATAAAATACTCTTCTTATTCACATATTTCTATCATAAATAACAGTTAATTACGCGCGGTAATACCAAAACTTTGATGCAGTAACAATGTTCAAACTGAACTTACGATAAATGAATTAATATTTCAGTTTTGACATAATATTATGTAGACAGTTATGTTTAGGAGTTGATCATTGATGTGACAAATGAATGGGTTTTCAATTTGCATTTGGTTGTCGGATTTTTTGGTTTGCATTAAATTTGAAATTTGGAGAATATTTGACATAAATAAAATAATACATGTTTATTACTAAGTATTTTATAAATTACAAAAATACTGCTTAAACTCATTACATTTTGGTTTTTCAACGTATAGATAATTTCAATGTCGGTAAATGTCAAATCCACATTATTATAACACTGACATTTGACATTTGTCGTCAATAACAATAAATAAATTGTTATCATTTTTTCATGTAAGACATTTATAAATACTCTTTCAGATTTAATTATGTCAATTGAATGTTGAAATTATTTTTGAGAAACTTTAAAAAACATATGTTACAAATATTTGTAAATGCTTCTTAAGTTCGACTATTTACTATAACCTAGAACATTTTCGTATTTTAAACAATATAAAAAAAACTCTTAATTAATTTATTAATAGTAAAATTATTTTAATTATGGCGTGTCTGATAGTCTAAAGTTTCATAAAATCGGTATTACCTATTAGGTATATGTTTTTGTGATAAAATATCAAATACATTTATATATACAATGGAGGACACAGAACTCGAGTCTTCTGAACTTGGCACTCATAAATACTGGCAGGAGGCATACTCAGCGGAGATAACTAACTTCGACAATCATGGCGACCCCGGCGATATATGGTTTGGCGAAGATAGTGCCTTACGTGTTATTAATTGGATAACCAAAAATGTGACAAAGGACACAGCTATTCTAGATTTAGGTATAAAAAGAATAAAGTCTAAATAATTACAAAATATTTATGTTTTGTGGGTATTTTATGTTTTCACTTCCAGGATGCGGTAACGGATATACATTATTAGAGTTAGCAAGAGAAAACTTTACAAATCTACTTGGTTTAGATTACTGCCAGGAAGCTATAACATTGGCTGAGAAAGTCGCTAAGCAGGAGTGCCCGTTTATACAGTTTAAGGTTTGACTAAACATTCTATATCAGCTATAAGAAATAACATATATAAAATTTTACTTCAACATGTTTGTTTATAAATTCCCAAAGTATTCATTGGAATAAATTCAAAATAACATTGAAATATACATTTTGCATAATATTAAATATATATATTATGCTTTAACTGTATGTACTTCTTATTAAAATTCAAATGAACAAATGCAACTAAATGCAAAAAGCTGTCCATGATCTATTTGAATCTGAATTTGTGGATTGATTATCAATGTGATGTATTTTAATTATTACAGGTGTTTGATATTGTTAATGATAATGTGAAATCACTTGGTCGTTTTGGATTGATTCATGATAAAGGGACATATGACGCGATTAGTTTGAATCCAGACAACCAGAAGGAGAATCGTCTGATGTATATCGATAGGACTGTGGAACTTTTAACTGATGATGGTAACTACATTTCTCAATAGACAAACCTTTATACAATATATGTCAAAGGCTGGTGAAGCAACCTTGTTTTAAGGTTGGCAACACTATTGTAATTCTAGTGTTGCAAGAGTGTAGGCGCTGATTAACATATGGTGCAAATTAAACATTAATATTAAACAAAAAAAAATGTAACCTATGAATGAAAAATTAACCAGTTCTTAAAAAATATGACCACATACAATATAAGAATTCACAAGTATGTGTTATATTAACAATTATTATATTTTAGGAATTTTTGTTATAACATCTTGCAACTGGACAGAAGGGGAGCTGATCAAACAGTTTTCACACAAAATGAAAGTAAAATGTGTGATACCAACACCGCAATTTAAATTTGGTGGCCAAGTTGGTAGTGTTGTATCATCTGTTGTATTCGAAAAGAAATAAACACTATAAAAAAACCCATATTTTATTACCTTAAACTTATTTTGTGTAAATAAAATATATTAATTAATTTTAACCAATTTTATTATCTTATATATTTTAACCAGTTTATATAAATTTAAAATACCTTACAAAAAATACATTATAAATAATAAAATCACAAACAAAAAATTATATTAAACTTTGGAAGAATACCTTTACCTTTCAAAATAACCTTTTAAAAAAAAAAACATTTAATGATTAAGGCTTAACCATAGAGATCCCAAATCCTATATTCTATTCTATGTCCAAAATGACAAAATTTTAATTATCAGTTCTTAGTTATATGAATAGTTTAATATATATTGTAGGAATGTTTGTGCAGATCCAACCATGCCGGCTCATTGTCAAAAATTAAAACCCGGGAACTATTATTATCATTATTCTCACATATATATTTAGAGAATTTTAATAAGCATAAAATTATACAATAATTATTAAATATCAATTCTTAGGCCTTTAAATATATACCTTACATTACAATAAATAATTAATTCTAATAAAAGCAATAGAACTAGCACAAGAATTTTTTTGTTCTATTCTTATGAAATCTTAAACAATTATTGAAGACATACTCCATATTACCGAGGACTGGATTTGTTATTTATACATTAAAAATATTGTGAATTGGCAGTTACTTGTATCAAACACTACTTTATAAAAATGAATTTGAAATGCACATCAAGAGACATCCATTTGTAATGTTACCCATTCACAAAGATTAAATGATTTTGATAGAATGTTAATTCATAATAACAATAAATTTGAAGTCATTATCCCAATCTACTATATACAATATTAATAAAACGTAGAAACGCTTTATCAGCGTATACTCACAAAGGACCTAACCTTATTTTCAGCATTAAACACTTATATATTTTAAAAACAAAAATAATTGCAAAAATTAAAAGCAGGATTCTGGAGTTTAAATTTACATATCAAATGCCTGGATAATTTGTTTTGACACTTCTACACATTATATATTAATAGCAAATATCTCATCAGGCTTTCGATAGGTTTCGATAACTAATGTTTTTTGTACCATTACCCATATTAGAAAACAAGTGAATAACATCCTACATTATGAAGGAAACTTCAAACAAAACGTTAATTCTATGATTATACAAATTTTGGTTATATAATTGTTAAAATGTACATGATTTATGATAGATTTTATTTAATCGTAATTATGTATAAAGACAACGTAATATTTGTATATAGTAATATAAATAAAATAAAATAATATTGATGTCAAATAAATTGTTGATGTCATAAAATATTAAAGCCTCTAAAATATTTACATAATTCCCACTAAGATTGTAAGTGTCATAAAACTTTAGAACCTCATATCAATACTATATCTATATTTATATATATCAATCTGTATGTATGTAAGTTTGTCTTAAATAGATGTACTAACTTTTGTTTTTTTTTGAGCTTAAATGCATAGTAAGTTTAAATTGACAATTGACAACTTTCCATACTCATCTACTTCTTCATTTATAAGAATAAGTGATGTATAACTCTAAATCTACATATTTATATGTGCATTTTCAACCGAACTTATTAACAGCCAGTACTTGAAATACAAAAACATATTTAAAACCAACACAAATACAGAAACAGAATAATAAGCAACGTCCAAGTCCAGAGTGGTTTCAAAAACCACTGATGGCAAGGGCTAGATGCACTCACAATATCTATCACTTCCATTAGAGCTTTGATAAACCAAGTAACCCAAGAGTACTGAAACCAAAGTCAGTATTAGAGTTAGAAGCTGGTATGTTTTGAGTTTGTCAATTTGACGGTGAAGTACTTCGTAATTTGTTTGAAGATTATTCAATGCATTTGCAACCGAGTCTTGTTTATCTTGGTTCTTAGTCTCAATCATGTTACCATTTCTGGGTAATTCTTTTACGGGAAATTGGCATTTTAATCTGTATTCATCAACTTTGCTGCCAGATGAGTTTTGCCATATTTCACTAAGTTCTTTTGGAGTTAATTCTGTTTTTGGTATTTGTACACACATGACAAGGAACATATCTTTCATCACATTGCGAATTTGCAAGCCAGATTGTACAACAATAAGTATAGTTTGACTGGCATTCGGAATCAAAGTTCCGGAACTGGGTCGTACACGGAACTTCTCAGGAGACGTCGTTCTTATTTTAAATGATACTGCACTTTCATCCATGTTTGTAATGGTAAACTGACCGGTTACTTCATCATTTTCGTTTTTGAAAACAATTAGACTGCTAGGGTTAAGACGCAACATCTCACCTGGTGAATGATTGTCTCCTTGTTCAGCAAAAGTAACTTTCTTAGGTGTATGTTCTGATACATTTCGGATTTCAGATGTAAATTCAAAAACATAATTATCTTGACCGCCCCAACAAGCCAAAGCTTGCTCAGGCGTGACAAATTCTTTTAAAGTATCTTTATTCACAAATTTCATCTTCTCCACAGCCTTGGCTGGTAAAAGGGATTTAATAATCTTAAATGCTGCTGACATTACCCATGGCATTTGATAAATTAATATGTAGTTTAAAAAACTTGGATAATAGCTTTTGAATAGCGATATCAAATAATTAGTTAAATCCATATCCATATTATTTAGGCCGCAGCCGTCTAGATCAAAGAACAGTGTTACTCTATGGCCATTTTCTTCACGTTCTATACGATCAAACCAATATATAATTATTCTTTTTATCTCTTCGAAGTCTTTGACACCTTTGATATGTTTCTTGGATTTGACTATGAGTAATAAGCAGCCATTTACGTCTCTACCGCGGGGAAAGAAAGCCCCTTCAGAAATATAATCCATTCGAATGTTACTTTCGTTAATATCATTTGCACCTACTGTCTTTCGCCAAGAAAATATGTCCCATAGCATATCAGTTGCTTGTTTTAGGTCATTGTCGGTGTGTTTCAGAACTCGTTTCATGTATTTCTCATCTTTTATCCTCTCTAGATCCAATGGATGAAAGCCGTGGTCAGGGTTTTCTTTTAACTTCGCTTGAACCAGCGATTTTAAGTCCGCTGTTGTCATTTTAAAGCGTTAAACTGTTAGCTTCACTACTTTAACAAGATTCAATCACTGCAGGAAATTATCAATCATTGAATAGGACAAAAAACAATGAATTCTCAGGACTCGGAGTAATAAAGTACAAGTTGACATTTGTTGTGATTTGTGAATTGTAGTGTTGCCGTTCGATATAGTTTTCAATCGATAAAATATCGAAATATTTATCGACGGCGCAATAGCTGTAATAGCGTAAATAGCATTACTAGAATGCTGTAGATATAATAAAATATTAAAAATAAGTGCTTGGATAATTACTCTACGACATTTTTTTTATAATATTCAACAAGATTTATTTCGTGCAAAACGATATTATCCTAACTTGATATATTTCGTAATTCTTGAAGTCAGCTATCGATAGTTTAGTTCTATACATTGTATAATTTTTATAGTTTTAACACTTATCAAGTCCTTATAAAATGCTGTAAAATAAAGCAACCGTTTTTTACTATAGTAACTTGTATCAAAACTATTCAAAAACAAGACTTATATGCGTTCAGGACACCAAAGTAATTTATTCTTACCCGTTTTTTACGAGTTTTTTATTACTGAAATTAAAAATTTTTGTTGATCTAGTGGATTTTATTACTAAGCGACGATCTGTATTCGATTTCATTAATGAGTTGCATTGGAATGTAATCGAAATTAACGACCTATTATTAACCAGTTTTATTTAAATAATCATATCCAATAATCCACTTATCTTTTGCAGTCAATGTATATTTGATAACCCAACGACATTTTTATCTTTCAATTAGAGATAAGTACTTATATATACTATTACGGGTAAACAGATTGGCGTTGACTGTAGAAACCGCATTACTATATTTGGTATAAGATAAAAAAAAATTGGGTCAAACCTAAATTTCCCTACTCAATAAAATAAAACATTTTCATCATACTTTATTTATCTTAAAATATTGCAGACTGACAAAACCATTATTTACAATTAATTTAAAAATTACTTAAGAGATAACTCAAAATTATGAGGTTTGTAAAAATTCGATTTATTTCGAAGGTGGTTGATGGTTTGTGGTTGTTGGTTGATGGTGGTTGGCGGATGGTTAAAAAATATTGATAATTGTAACTATTCTATGCACTAAATCTATTTCAAAGATATATTGTGTGTATTAATAAACAATACTGATCCAACTTTTGCTATACATGAAATTACAATCACTTGAGTCTAGCTATCCAAGTATGACTTCAATCTGGGATTAAAGATAGGTTATTAATTTCAGCCATTACATTATTAAAATTCAATTTTTTTAAATGTCTCATTCCCATGTAATTACATTTCCCAGTGTATTACAACAACCTTCTTTACTATTATTGCTAATCACTTGTAGGTGATATTAAAATTTTAGACTAAAATACAAATACTGTAGAGATGTGCTCAAATTCATTAAATCAAAAGAATAGTCGGCAAACTGTGTATGTTGTCTTGTTTCTATATATATATATATATATATATATATATATATATATATATAAATGTGTGTGTGTCTGTGATTGTCTGTGTGTGTGTTAATAGTTGTAGTCGTCGCCGTTCGCGTCCTCGGGGTTATATTTGTTTTCGTCCTCCGGCTCCTGCTTGATCTGTACGTCCAGAGGCGGCAAACTAAACTCTGGATAGTCTGGAAAATTTATATGATATTATTATTAATATACAAAAGGGACGCTTGTAATGAGGGTCACATTCTTAAATATTACAGAAAAACATTTATTATATATTTTTTGTTATTTTTAATGATTTTTAAATCAATTGAATACAAAATAATTCCAACATCAAAGGTAATGAATTCAAAATGTATGTATATAAATTGAATTCCTTAACTTGGATAGTAGAAAGTATGAAACCTTGAGAAAAAGGAGGGATAAAGAACACAGGGAATGGAACGGTACGGGATTTATCACAAGCAAAACACTATATCTCACCATCCTGGGGTTCCTCTTTAATTTTAATATCCTCAGGCTTGACCTTGGGCTCCTTCCTCTCCTTGTCCCTCCGGCGCCGCTTGTCCCTGTCCTTATCCCGCTCCTTGTCTCTATCCTTATCTCTCTCCTTGTCCCGCTCGCGGCGCTCGCGACGGCGTTCCGATCGGGAACGAGACCTCCGACGACGTGTTCTGCGGAAGTATTGAATATTTTTATAAATATTATAAACAGAGGGTTAAAACTCTTAAAAATACTGTATAGTGAGGACGAGTCGACTTTAGGTTAGCACAAACATTGATTCCCCCTTCTCCATTTTATTTAAATTTTCCCTACTTCCCTTAGTAATCAATACTAATCTAAGACAGCACAATGAGAAAACGGCAACAGAATTTTGCCCGACCAGACTAATTCTGATCGGCACCCTCTCTCACCTCTCCCCTTCCTCCTCCCTCTTCTCCTTCTCTCTCTCCCTTTCTCTGCGCCTCGGTCTCGAGCCGGAGCGTCGTCGGGAGCGCGAGCGACTGCGTTGCCGACGATTACCTGCAACCAACGCACCGGTTACATTTACTCTCACAGACCCAAGTGGATTGGACATATATAGTTTATATTGGATCATGATGAAAATCGTTAAGAAGATTATACACGAAGAAGAGAATGAGACAACATGAACTCATGGAAGATATAATGTACTCACGGTCCCTGTCCCTCCGCTCGTCCCTGTCCCTGTCGCGCTGCTCCAACCTGTATCGCTCCCTCTCCCTCTCGTTGTCCTCCCTGCCGGAGTGCTTGATGTTGACGTCGGCTCCTCCCCGCCTCGTACCGCCGAGACCACCGCCTGATTGATTGATTGATTGATACTGATATATTTATTTATTTATAAACCTTTAATTGCAGTGTTAAGTGTCATAAAATATATAAAATCATACTTTATTTTAATACAATATAATATATATTGATAACAGCAAGTAACTGCTTTTTGCCTCCAATAAAAACCCGAAGTCTTATTCTGCCTACTTTCACCTGTCCAAAGTTCAAATATGCCTATTTGCTCTCCATAAGAGGATAAAACTTTGCCCATCAGTCTCAAATAACAAATCCAACACAAAACGGCCCATTAATTCCTCCCCCCCCCCCGCCAACTCACCCAGTCTCCTCGGCAGCCACCCCTTGACCGTCCTGGCACGCTCCACGTCCACCAGCACACGCTTCCCGTCGATCTTCTTACCGTCAGCGTGCTTGTACGCAGCTGGAAATCAACACCGAGCTGTGACAACCTCGTACTGGTATTTTATACTTTAATGTATAAATATATATATGTATATATATACATATAATTCGGTGCATAGATTTAGATCATCTAAATCTGTGCAGCACATCTATTACGACATCCATGGGGGTGGAATGTTTTTTTTTTTTTTTGAACCAGTATACTACAAAAAAAATTTTTTTTGGTAAAAAAAAAACATCCCCGTACACGTATACCTACTCTGATACCTACCGACCGAGCCGACAGACGATAAATTTATATTCAGAAAAAAAAAAAGCAATACCCACCGTCGCTACTTACTTTTCAAAAACAAATGTCCGAAAGTTACTTACTTTTTATATATATATATTTGCATATAGAATTATAACTGAACTGTTGCGATCCGTCGCCAAGTTAAAAAACCATTTACCTGGTGCGCTCTCTACTTACGCTTCCATTATGCGCAATAATTAAAAATAAAAATATTCAATGTTTTTTTTTATTTTTTTACATTATTTAAGTCTAATTTCGAATGTATTCAAAAAAGTAACCAAAAGGACGATCCTTATAAAGTCAATCGATGAGGTGTTCAACAAAAAAGTGTTTTTTTTTTTAAATATGAAACCAATAAACGGGGGGGGGGGGGGGCTACTATTTGTATGACCTTGTATGCTGGCATCTTACCACCACATACAAACCTATTAAATAACGCCGGTATTCTCGTGAGGTAGGGTCATTACGGCTGGGTCTGTGGTGTGAATAGAAAAAACCACTTATTAATCATACATCATTGACGCTTATCCGAACGCGGGCTCGATTCAACCTTTTTGGAGGACGTGTCAAAAGTAACGCGACTTTTGAGAGAAAAAAAAAAAAAAACAACCTTAAAAAACAACTTTAATGTTTCTAATAATGCTCTTGCTTTAATAAAATATTACAATAAAAAAAAAAGATATATATATATATATAACATTCGCACTATAGCATTTCACTATATATTGCCAGTATTAAAATTCAAGCAACCACAGTTAATCAATATCTTCCCTCCAAAAAGGTTTAAATAATCCAATACTCAAACTTTTTTTAATACCCGTGCAGTGAAACAATCATAATATATTTAGACGCTATATAAAAAAAATTAAACTATAATTATACTGATCCAATTAAAAACTTTTTTAATAAAAAAAAAAAAACAGTACTTTAGTAACAAAAAAAAATATTTTTTTTTACTCTATAGAAAAAACCGAGTTACCAATAATTCGTTTATATAACCCAAATATATTATGAAAAATTCACTACATAGTTACAAAGAAGTGATCAAATAAATGTCATAATTGTAATCACTTCTCAACACAACGTTACATCATTATCAATACTCACAGTGCATGTCTCTCTCGTGCTCATACTCTATGAAAGCGTAACCGCGTGGCTTTGAATTCTCCTTGTTAAATACCATGTGTATCTGAAAGGAGTATACATGTATATAGTACTTTTCCCTCCACTCTGCCTGCTTTAAGTTCAGAAAGCGAGTGTCTGTCAATTTTTATTAATTTTTTTTTCTAAATATAAACATTTATTACACACCATGTACTTCTGAGGGTTTGAAATTAACCCCCAAAATTTGTCTAAGACATAGATCCTATCAATACTGACTATCTCGCTTTTAATTCCATATATAATAAAATCATTTCCAAGCGAGCTATGTTGCCGCAAACATGGACACACATGTTAAAGTTAGAACTCTCCTTTTAAAATATAAGTTTAAAAATAATGAGATTCACTTACTTTTTTTATTGGTCCATATCCTTCAAATTCCCTTCTAAGCTTAGATTCTGATGTGTCATAGTTCTGTTAAAGGAGATGGTAGAGTTAATGCTATTTATTAATATAATCAAAGATTTTGTATCAGTTGTGAAGCATTTTGTATGGTTGGGTAAAATTCGACAAAGTCAAGTCAAGAAAGCTTTAAATTAATATATGTTTACAGGTTTCTTAGTTTTGACGTCAAATACAAAATAGCCAGATGTATAAATGCAGATCGGAGCAGACATACAAACAATAAAAAAAATATATGTAGTATATTTTTGTTAAAAGATTCTCATAATTGAACACAAATAGTTAATAAATTAAGTTTGAATTGCCACAGGAAACAACTAGTATTTTTAAATAAAACTAATTTAAGCACCTCCATAAATTTGGAATATTTTAAAAATTTTCCTCATTCGCTGTACATTTAGTCAAAATATAAGTATCATAATACACTAATTTTAACTTTTATATGTTACCTCCACATGGTAACTACTGATGTAATCCAGGCAACATATACTATTAACTAATTAAAGACACTTTCTAATACTTGTTATAAAAAAGTGTTCTTATATTAACTGCAATATTGAGGAATATTATGACAAATGCAAAAATTATATATAATTCTTATACATAAAACAAAAAACAACCACAAGGTTTTAAAATCAGACTAATAGTTTCAGAGATTACTGTATTTAAAACAAACTGTTTATCTTTGTATATTATTTATTTTTTAAAGTGTGGCAAAATAGGATAAGTGTACTTGTCAATAGATATTATAAAATATACAATTGATCTTATTTGTATGGGACGGTAATGGTTGAACAGGGCAATTAGCAAAAGGAACGAGGAAGTGGAAAGGTGGTTCTTCTTGCTTCAAGTTCTCTGACCCACCATATGAGAACTAGGCATTATAATTTTTATGATAGTATAAATATACTTACAACTCTAGCAACAAACAATGTCTTGAATGGATCCCCCGTAGCCTTGACATTAGTGGTAGGATCCCACAATGCTATCTCCTGTTCAAGTTTGTAAGCAGTCTGTTCAGCGCGCTCTCGGCGGCGTCTCTCCATACGCTCCTCCCGAGTCTCCACACGAGTAGGTGGCGGAGTCTCCGAGGGGTGCTAGAATAGATTTAAAATACTTATGAAATTATATTGATATGTAATAGTAAGTTAAATATTTTTTGAGTGCAAAAATGTTATTTTGAACCTTAAATAAATAGAAAATAATAATAATATATTCATCTTTTTCAGAAATATCCATATAAAGATAATAATTTGATAAAGCCAAAATTGGCTTGGCATATTAACCTCAAAAATATGGAGGAAGGCGCCGACTCCATCATAACCTTTCTGCTTCTTTTCATGTGGAAGTTTTGCGGCTGGAGGCAAATATGGGATCTGATCCCGAGCCGCGAATAATGCAAGTAAATTTGGGGGTAAAAACTGCGTCATAGTCTCGACTCACGCCACATAGGATATTATCATAAATCCCACATTTAAACTATTAACTAAACTATATATATATCACTAACTCTATTGATCACTATTTAGAAGAACTATAAGTTAGTTATTGTAAGTTTGTTACAATAATGATTTCCCACTTATATTGAAGATTTCACTTAATCACTGTAATTACAATTTTAGAACGTACGCCATTTTTACTTTTTAGAACACCAGTATGTGTAGTCCATAGTCTATAAACCGATGATGCTATTTACCCATTAGTGATGTCTTTTAGCTTTTATGATATAATTTTCAATTAAATATATTGAAGATCATATTTAATTATTAGAGTAAAATTTTAACAAATAGTGTTTTTCAATTCAAATTTGGTAAATACCTTATTAAGAAGGATTTTAAATTGTTTAAATATTGGAACTGTTATTCTTTATTTATTTCTTCATATATACATAATACATAACATAGCATGTCATCCTCTAATATTTCAACATGAGAAAGATCATGAGAGGCGATGATCACTTAGGTGATCCGAATGCTCGATTAATGATAACATTACTATTACTATGACTTTCTGACTATCATACATAATTTGACATAAAAAAATAATATAGTATTACAGGTTTTTTTAAAACATTAATGGACAGTAGAGCTATTTCTATTATATTGTTTAAAATACTTAAAAGTATAGCAATCGCATAATAAAGTTCAAAACAAAGTTGTATGAGAATTTCATTTAAAAATTAATCTGTAGTGAGACACGAGAGAACACTGTATGTAAAATATATGTTGGACTTAAATGAAAAAATAAAATGAGATTATTTCAATGACAACACTGGCCTTAAAGCATAGAACTATAGACCTTAGTTTATTATATGTCAAATTGTGACAAAGAGAAAGGACGCTTTTCTTTAAAAAAAAACAATAGTTAATTGATGTTATTATTTTTCGAATAATTAAAAATATTAATGATATAAATTTTAAAAGTATGAAATGGAGGATCTATGTACGGCTTGTTTGTGTTCAGGACGAAATTTGTTCTATATCAACGGAACGGACTTGCAACAAGTTTACTCTCAAATTTTGAATGAAATTTCTGTAAGTACAGTCATGTTTTGCTTTAAATTGCTAGAACAATAATCATTATATTTCAACGTTCTGAGAAAAACTTAAGATATAATAAAATATTGATTTATATAAATTAATTTTGATGTAAACAAAATGTACATATTTTTTACTACCTTCTAAAATATTTACTTAAATATGAAACAAAGTTTATATAATTTTATTATTATTACGTATTTTAAGCCTTTAATAACCATACTTTTAACAGATCACAGAGTTCTAGTATGTTTTGTAATGTTTATTTACATAGATTTCAGACTCCTTGTTAGAAGTTTGTTTGCGTGTATGTTTTGAGTGCCGCGCATTACTTCGTCGTTACCAGAAATTCAAGAAACAAGCACAATGTTGTTATACGGAACTATTGGATCAAATACACCAGGTAATTCATGTATACTTATCTTTAAAGAGGTAAAGTTACAAATTTTTATGCTATATGTAGAATATAGTCTTTAAAATTCAATCTGATTTCATAAAAATTATTCAGTTGTGTTTTGGAATGCATGCATGCATGTAAGATGGACATAGTCTATTAATCAATTTAAATAAAAAGGCTTTTTACAACTTTATTTGTCATATAAGAATTTGTTGTAGATGCTGCTCTCTATAGTTCATGAGTTCATCAACTATTATCTAATAACATTAGCCACAAATTAAAGAATCTTATTTAACTTTAAGTAATGTAATTGTTGTTCCAGAATACACCATCAAAAGAAATTGCCCACACATCACACTTACAATCACATCAGATTCACAACTTGAGCTATCCTGAGGATATAATAAAGGTAGAATTTGAAGATGTTGATGTCAAAAATGAGCTCTCCGACAAAGAGGATCTGCACTTTGAGCCAGAGACTTTTGTGAATGATCTAGAGCTTAAATCAAAGGAGATTAAGGATAAAAAGGTATTAATTCTTTATTATTAATTAACTTTGCTGATAATTTTGATAAGTTCATGATCCTACTTTCCATATAGATTTAAAGTAAATGGCTCCTAAATCATATTGTATTGTACAAAGTTTTATTTAATAGTTTGTTCCTGCACCAACATGACTGAGTCCTATTTGAGTATTTATTGTTTAAAGACGACTGTAATTGAATCTCAAATGTTTTAAATGCAAAATCAAATCTGTAATATTCTCTTATGTCTGTCATATCTACAAGAATACTTTGTTTATAAAACATAGCACCAATATAAAAAAACTCATCATCAAAGTCATCATTAAAAATATGATATAATACTAATACAGTAATACCCCGCTTTACGCGACCCCGTTATACGCGGTTTCACTATAACGCGGATGCAAATTTTGCGCTCAAAGCCTCGATTTACGCGAAAGAGTGTGTATAAATATAATGTAGTCATCAACAATAGATGTATATTTCCGTAAAAAATAAGAGTATGTATTGCATAAAGTGTTCCTAGACTTAAAGTGATTGATTAAAATGATTTGTATTTTTTTGTAATAATTTTTGACTATGTTTAATCATAAACCTCGTTATACGTGAATTTCAGTTAACGCGATTTTTTTTGGAACATATCCCTCGCGTAAAGCGGGGTATTACTGTACAGGTTCCAAATAAAAGCAAGGTTTAAAATGTTATCCTATAATATATATAACAGAAATTTCAACTTGGTTGTTTCAAAAATTCTTTGACATTTGAAATTAATAATTGTTAATTATGTTCAGGTAGCAAAAAAGAAACCAAAACAAAAGGTTAAATTAAAAAGGAAAAGGCCGCAGCTAGAGAAGAGCGAGACGGAGGGCCTTGAGAAAGAGAAAGATGAATATACATGTCAAGATTGCGGAAAGACCTATGACAAGAAAATAGAATTAGAGAATCATATAGATAAGGATCATTCCGTTAAGAAGGTCAGTGATATCTCGAAAACCTAACTATTAATCTATATGGATTAGATTGGATTGGATTATAAGTTTGTTTATACGAATGCATTAACTGCTCACCTGATTGTTATTTCATTTATGTATATAAATGTTTTCACTTTGAATCAATACCAGGGATTTTTTTGTAAGTTAAATGGGAGTTGTCATGACTATTTATCGAAATAACACCCTCTGTAAAGACAGTTCCCAATTGTTTAGGGTACAGATAAGGATATAGGATAATTTATCCTAAAAAAATATATTCCCAGGGATAGAAAAATCATCTTTAAAGGACCGTCCAATATAAAAAGATTTTCTTGTGACTGTCTGGGCGAAGCCGCTGGCATAAGCAGTTACTCCTTAATTATCGTTAGATGACATGTTTATTTGTTTCATTTTGTAAAGAAATATAGATTATAACATATCGGGGTAGAATTTTGACGTAGGAAATAAGATTTCATGCGCTTTATTAGTTAAATAAGATTTTCTTTGTATTCATAACTATTTTTATTATAATTTAGATTTTCCTTTCCCTTGTCCTTTAACACTAAACCTAACAGTACCGGTCAAAATGACCATTCTTAAACTTTTGTAAAACTTACACATTTTTAAACGTTATAATATCGTTATCAAACTACATTACAATTCTTAGAAAATGTATATAATATTTTCTTCACTCTTTACTTTTAGTTATTTCCATTATTACCTGCGTTATATAATAAAATAACTTTTAATTACCATTCGATTTGACCGCGTGCGATAGCAACAGGTATACAAGAATTGTCGGTAGGTTTAATGTTAAGGAGAATTGTCTATTTTGTTTATTATTTGAAATATAATAATTATTATTTTTTAAACATAGGAGATAAAACAAAATGGCGTCCGAGGCAAGCGCAGTACGGAAGTGCTCCCTGAGAGGCCGCAGTGTGTTGAGTGCGGGAAGGTTTTCAGTTCGCGGAAGACCTATCGATATCATCTCAAGTGAGTTGTTTGTCTCTTTTACTCTTTAGAATAAGGTGATTGTTGTCTCTATTAATCTTTTTTATAAAGAAAAATGTATGTTTTGTAACCTGACAGCCATTTTTTGTTTTTTTTTCTTTTATAAATAGAAAAAAATATATAATCGCATCGCATATAGATATGGATTTGCTTCTTGTCTCTTTTAGTAATTAAAATACGATATTAATTAATTATTTTTTTGTTTGTTTTTACTCTCTCATTTAGCGTTAAGACTTGGATGGTTTGTTAAATTGTAATATATATTATGTTATTACAGTGTACTTCATAAAGGTCAGAACAGATATCCGTGCCCTCGATGCGGTAAAGTGTACCAATGGAAATCGAACCTTGGACGCCACTTACGGAGCCATAAGGTACATAGCTTGAAACAATATTTTTAATAAATAGCGGAGTGTATGATAATAATTAACTTAAATAATTTCGCTAAAAACACTTCAGACGTTCAGAAATATGTATATATCATTATGTAAACTATAGAAAAGTAAATGTCAGTTAAACAAATACACCTAAGTCTGTTTTTACACGGTTTTGAAATAACACGGTTTGAAAATAAAATATTTTTATTTTTTTTTACACGAAATTATTCCATTTAGCACGATTAAAAAATGTTTGACCTTAATTTTTTTTGTCAAATTTAATTTCTGCGAAATATGTTCATATTACAAATTTAGGGGAATTCCCTTTTTGTGCATACAAGCAAATTTACTGGTCAGAGCAATTGAAATGTGTTAATATTTTGTGAATAATCTTCAATAACTATGCTTGTAAAAATAAACATTGATTATACATATATATGTGATTTAATTACATAAACATGAGTACTTGTTCTTAAAAAATCCTTGTTTTTCACTAATTTTAATAGATTTTAGAGATTAGGAACCAATCACCTATTTTTGGATACGATCAATGTCTTTTTTTACACGGTTTTTTCTGGAACCAATTTCCGTGTAAAAACAGACTTAGGTGTAATGTTATTATTGCAGGCCCGTGATAGCGGTGAGCTACACTGTCACACGTGTGATAAGAGGTTCGCGTCCGTGGCCACGTACAGACAACACTTACGAGTGTCACGATCACACGTGTCAGAGACGGACTTCACGTGAGTACACGCACACGCACACACACATACAGACAACACCTAGGAGTGTCACGATCACACGTGTCAGAGACGGACTTCACGTGAGTACACGCACACGCACACACACACACACGCACACACACACACACACACGCACACACACACACGCACACACGCATACAGACAACACCTACGAGTGTCACGATCACACGTGTCAGAGACGGATTTCACGTGAGTACACGCACACGCACTCACACATAAAGACAACACTTACGAGTGTCACGATCACACGTGTCAGAGACGGGCTTCACGTGAGTACACACACACGCACACATACATACAGACAACACCTACGAGTGTCACGATCACACGTGTCAGAGACGGACTTCACGTGAGTACACGCACACGCACACACACACACACACACACACACAAACACAAACACACACACACCTACGAGTGTCACGATCACACGTGTCAGAGACGGACTTCACGTGAGTACACGCACACGCACACACATACAGACAACACCTACGAGTGTCACGATCACACGTGTCAGAGACGGACTTCACGTGAGTACACGCACACGCATACACATGCACTCCAACATAAATACATAAATATACTGGTCACGGTCACTCAACACAATGTTATTTTCTTTTTATAAGACTTAACACCTTATTCGGACGTTTCTCAAGTAAATTAAAAATGAAGATGTAGATATACATTTTACACACAGCACAGCATAATATATTGTTTAGTTTCATGTGTAACGAGTGCGGTAAGAAGTTCGTGAACAAGACCCGTTTGAGAGACCACATCGACTGGGAACATCTCAATAAGATCAAGTTTAAATGTACTCTGTGTAACAAGGTACGTTGTATTACAATTAAATGTTAATATAAAAATACATCAAAGAGCTAGTACCGACACGATAGCTCAGTTTTAAGAGCGACAGGAACAAACTTGCAGAGGTCGCAGATTCGACTCCTGCCCACGTTTAAATTTTTTCGTTTGAAAGATTTTGATTAAGATTTTTTCGTTTGAAAGGTGACTGGATCAATTTAATAAAATGTTTATTGTTTGTTTGTTTCTATTTAAAGCATTGTTATTCAATATATATAATTATTTCCAGCCGTTCAAATGTCACACGTCCCTGTACGTTCACATGCAAAATGTACACAGGAATAAAGAGAAGAAGGATAACCTGTGTCACGTCTGCGGGAAGTCTTATCAGGTGAGTTGGATTATCGTATTAGGTATTAAAATAATTAAAAGGAATTAGAATCGTATTAATTCCGAAAAGGAATATTTAGTTTTGTGGACATGGAACTGTCAACTTGATATAGTTGCATTTATGTTTATTTTTATAAATGTAAGATTGATTGTTTTTCCACAGTGTATTTAGTGATGTATTGTTAACAGAACGCAGCCAAACTACGGTACCACATAGTGGCGATGCACACGAGCGAGACGCCGTACCGCTGCGGGCAGTGCGGGGCGGCCTTCGGGTGGTACTCCTCGCTGTACAGACACATGCGGGAGGTGCACTACAAGGTACGCATGCACGTACGCACTCACGTCCGCATGCACGTACGCACGCACGTACGCGCATACACGCACACACACACACACGCGCATACACACACACACACAACACATATATAAAGATGTAAATAGTCACCCTTGGTTATTTTACCGATTGCGATTACAAGAGTTGTGTTTTAGTCTGTTAATCAACCTGTCTGTTCAACAATATAACTACAACATTCACTTGTTTAAAATTTTTAATAATGTCATAATATAAGTAAGTTATTTAAGTTAGGATGACAACTCTGTCGAAAAAATTGTCATCACAATTCAATCAAGTATTCATAATTATTAACCATTTATTTGTCATCAAATTAGTTTTTTAATTAATCCTTTTCAAGGGACTGATGTGTTAATAAATATTTTTTGTAGATGAAAGTTCAACCGAAGAAATCAAAGAAGATAAAGAAGTTACCGAACGAAGTGTTACCATTGCCCCCGATCTTACAGCAGCCGGGACCAGCCTAGTTCATAATAATAATATTTGATTTTGTGACGTAAACCATAGACAAGATCTGAATAAAATAGTTTTTTTACTGTACTCAACCGATTTTTTTTTAACGTGCAGAAAATATTTTAAATGTTAGATCTTCCTAGTGCGTACCAGTTGAAAACATGTCTTCACATGTTAATTTATTAAAACCTCATTGTACTTAATGTAATAAATATACAGACTGATTGTAGATATAAGGATTATTATATAATAAAAAGATCTGATGTGTATTTAATAAATGCATTAATTATATATTTATTATTTTATTTTTAAATTCTTCAATAATATAAATTACGAAATTAATATAAACCAGTGAAGATGCAAATACCCAGGGTATTTATTGGAAGAAAAGAAAATGTTAAATACAAGTTTATTTATAATTACTAAAAAATTACAAAAAGGTATGATTAATAATAATACAAAATAGTAATATAATTAAATATTACAATAAACTAAATCAGTAAATAGAGAACAGCGCCATCTCTCGACAGTAATGAAAATTTTTCCTGTCGACAGACATCCATCCATCCATCCATCCGAGAAAAGTGAAAACAATACAGAACGAACAAAATTCGTTCGTGAAAACACAAGCCATAAACAACTAAATGAGTTTGGAACAGACTTATTACATGACTATGCAGTATGGTCGAAAATCTTAGCCTGTACTAAATAAAAAAATATATAGAGATTGACGTTTGTACTTTGGCGGGAAATGTAGAAAAATAACTGAAGGCTGAATCGGTACCCGTAAGAAATAAGAGGAGAAACAATACAAAAATGAAAATTAGAAACCTAAACCAGATACGTTAAATTCAAATTCAAAATATCTTTATTCAAGTAGGCATTTACACGCACTTTTGAATCGTCAATTACTACAATACAAAAAAAGATCAGTGTAGTCAGTTCGTAAGTAAGCTACCACCGGCTCGGAATGCTGCCGGCTAGAAACGGCCAGAAGCCGGCCAGAAACTCAACAGTTGCTTTTTTAAAAGAAATATAACAATAGGTGATGTATATTATAATATAAATCCTACAAATGATTCAACAACTTAAGTTCCACATATTTCGATCCACTAATAACTCTTGAACGTAATAAGCTTTATTTAATAATAAACTTTTGATTTTAGATTTAAAACTAAGAAAAGGAAGGTCTAAGATATCTTGTGGAACTTTATTATATATGCGTATACTCAAACCCATGAAGGATTTATTAACTTTTTAAATTATCGCGTGTCTGTCACTGTTTTTTATATAACTATTTAAATTTTGACGTATATATAATATGTTATTAAATATGTATTGCGAAGCGACTGTAAGAATACCTATTTCTTTAAAAACATCTCTCAGAGAATCTCTAGCTTTTAAGTTATAAATAACCCGCACAGATCTTTTTTGTAAAATAAAAATAGAATTAAATTCGGCCGCACTGCCCCATAATAAAATACCGTAAGATAAAATATTGTGAAAATAACTAAAATAAACAAGTCGAGCCGTATTAATGTCCGTGAATTGTCTAACTTTTCTAATTGCAAAGACGGCGGAGCTGAGTTTGGCTGCGAGTGTTGAGAGATGGGGGTTTCACTGGAGCTTTTTATTTAATGTTATACCTAAGAATTAAAAAAAAAATAAGCGAGGTGTCATCAGCAAAGAGTACAATGTCAAACAGACCCTTAACAAAAAAGGGCAAGTCATTAATATAAAGTAAAAACAAAAAGGGGCCCAGAATAGATCCTTGTGGAACACCCATCTTTAGGTGAGTGAGTGAGTTATACTAATTAAGCTCTGAAAGTATTGTGTGGCAAATTGTATCCATTCAGGATTCCCTAAGAAATTTAAGTTTGGAAGTCTTAATATTTATGTGAAATAGGACATAAATAATACTCTTTGATTATCAGTCGTAATAATTTATTGAGCAAGTCTCAAGTCTCTTGTTGCAGCGGGAATATCCGTAGAGAATTTCGTTCCTTCCGATTGCGATTAATCTGTAACAATAATGGCTTTAACAAATAATAGTAATAATAGCTTTCCTTTTATTTTTATTTTGTTGCATGACATTTTGAAGTTAACGCTAAAAATGGACATAGGAAATTGGGTCTAGCGTTTCAATAACCATAAACGATGGTAATACAAATTAAATGCAAATAATATTTAAAATCAATCCTGCGTTAAGTTGTAATAAAGATATTACGCAACAACTGAACCAGTTTAAATATGAGATGTCTGTACTCAATAGCATTTTGTATTGTGGCATGTACACACATGCACACATACACACAAACACACACAGACATTCAAATGCACGCACATGCCCACACATGCACGCGCACCCCCACACATGCACGCGCACACCCACACATGCACGCGCACACCCACACATGCTCGCGCACACCCACACATGCACGCGCACACCCACACATGCACGCGCACACCCACACATGCACGCGCACACCCACACATGCACGCGCACACCCACACATGCACGCGCACACCCACACATGCACGCGCACACCCACCCATGCACGCGCACACCCACACAGGCACGCGCACATCCACACATGCACGCGGCACACCCACACATGGATAGAATGAGTATATAGTGTGCAGTATAGTATAATCACGCTACTTACGTAGATACATCTAGGGCGAGTGTGCGGCAGTTTTCCTGTGGTGCACCAGCTTGGTGTGGTTGTAGAGCGCCGCCTCGTAGGCGAAGGAGGCCGGGCAAGATCCGCAGCGGAGCGGACGGGAGCCCGCGTGCGCGCGCAGATGTCCCTCTAGGGACTTCTTGCTCTGAGGATTTGACTTTAGTGAGAAACTACGGCCTCGGTCAGTGCCAGATCATTCTCTGACGTCATTGGTCCTCCGCTGAATGTCACTACGTTACTGCTCCATTATTATCGAAACCCCTCCCCTGAGTGTCACGTGATAGATGGCGTCCTCCCACCCCTGAGTGTCACGTGACGTGATCCCCTGTATACTCACCGTATACGTCTTCCCGCACACGTCGCACACGTGGTTGCGTGCTCGTCCCGCCAGCCGGTGGGCGGCGCGCGCGTGCGACCGCAGCACGGGCTTGGACGAACACGCCTGGACACATACAACATACACCATGGAACAACAACAACTACGATGCTCTCGGTAACGCGAACACTTAGACTAATGCAGGCATTACATTATTCAATCTACAGCGCGCTAGATCAACTAGCACACTAACATCGGATAGTAAACAAAAAAACTAGTAACTTAGTAACTTAGTTACAACAAAAAATGTGCTTCATTATGATATATGTATTTATATTAGGGGCGCCAACATACCCTCAATTTCGACTCGCTGCGTTCGCGAAATCTCGCGTGCCGTTTACATAATGAGCGAAGCGAGCCCAGTGTAATTACTCATTGTTTCCCATGACTTCAATGGGATATCATTTTTTTGACGATTATTCCTCAACAACATATTTTTCAATTTTTTTTTAAACCATCACCTAATTTGTCTTTTAAATTGCAAAAATTCAAAATTTTTTGCTAAGTACTTTTTTAGCCTATTCGTGACAAAGAATGTAAAAAAGTCTCCAGTAGAACGCTCCGCTCACTACGTTCGCTTCGCTCAAAAAATATTTATATAGTAGGTACCGACACGGTAGTTCAAGTGTTAAAGCAACGGAAACAGACTGTTGTCTCAGGTTCGAGTCCCGTTATGATATATTAATTTAAAATACATAAAAACACTCACAAAGTTACACCCGCTGACGGGACACCTGATGGGTGTTATCTTCAGATGCACCGCCATGTTGTGTTCCTCTAAACGTATAGCCTTCACGAACTTCTTATCGCACAGTTTACACGCGTATCTGTATACAATAGTATAATACATTTAAGGTGATGATGATATAAGATGATGGTGATGATGATGATGAAAGTAAGACGGATTTGCTCTTTAATTCATATGTATATTTTTTTCAAAGAATGAACTAAAAACGCCAGACTGTTTGCATTATTACAAATATCTTCATTATTATTTTTTCCAGACGATCTAACCGAATCATGTGTTTACAATATATGATTTTATCGCGGGTATCGAACCCGGGACTCATCAGAGAATTCCTACCACTGTACCATAAGGTATTACTATAGTTATCAGAGTTAAAACCAATATATGTTCATTTGACTTTCCCGCCTTCCATTATATAATAGCTATATTTTATATACTGAGTGAGAGAGACGGACGCTCATGCCTTCTCCCTTCCACGCCGTAAATCGCTGAAAGGGAAAGATTTATGTAATAATTAATAATAAAGTAGGCTTACTTCAGCTTCGCCGGGTCGATGTGTTTCAGGTTGTACTTCATATGTTGATTGTACGACATTGTATTCTTGAAGTTCATGTCGCACTGAAAAAATAATTAAAAAATATCCTTATATTATATAAACTAAAATAATATAAGTACAAGAGAAGAAAAAATGGATTCTTTTTCATAAGGAATAAATATTATAAAAAAATAATTTTTTTTACAAAATTTTTCGGGTTCCAATTCCACACTTTTCGGTATTAAATTCATTTTTTTTATTTAATATATATGCAAAAAATATAGACAATAATTGAACATGTCTCTAAGCATGTAAAACTTAAATATATAATGAGAAACAAGAGCTTCCTAGCGGTCACATGTTCGAGTCCTGGCGGTGACGATAACTTTTTCATTATATATTTAATAGACATTCTACACAGACAGACATTTAAAGACATCATCATCATATACCCCTTATCCCACTTTTGTGGTCGAAGCAGTATGTCTTTTCCTTCCATACTCTCCTGGTACTCGTCATTTCTGTACACACTCCCTTCTATGGAGAAGGGAGTGTGTGTGTGTGAGTAAAGATATGGATCTTTCACACCATCCATCCATCCATCTCTTCTTGGGTTCTCCTCCACCATCCACTTCCACACCTAGCACTCTTGATTACATGCCTTCCATCTCTCATACTATGTCCATATTAATACTAATGATAACCTGATGGCAGTAGAGGTGCGCGGGCGCGTCGTGCGTCACGAGGTGTATCTCCATCGCCTTCTTGAAGAGGAACCTCTTCTCACATTTAGGACAGGAGTATTCCTTCTCACCCTTGTGAATACTGAGCGGGTATGTTGTTATATTTTACTTAACAAATTTTGATGTGGCTTATGTTATATAAACCTAATATAAAATGTACTTAGAATTGAAAACAATATATTAAAATTAACTGTAACTATAGCAAAATATCATCAATATTTTACTACAGTTACAGTTTATTATTATCTTATATATATGATAATCTTTAGTTTAACTATAATTGCAATATAACTAAAGAACTAGACAGATTTTGATGAAATTTATGAGCTAACATAAATGCAATATTATTCAACTTTATTTTTGTTTTAATATAGTATGTAATAATATTTTTTTTTACGTCAATAGTCATTATGTTTAATAATACTTACAAGAGGTGAGTCTTTAGGGACGTCTTGTCTCTGAAGGTTTTCCCGCAGAGCTCACACTTCTGTCTCTCGGAGTGGTTCTTTATGTGATTTCGTAGTTTACCGAGAGATCTGAAATAGAGGTTACATATATATATATATATATATATATATGTTTGTGTGCGTCTATGTTTTGTAATGACGTCACGGCGTGTCCGTGGCTGGTACAACATGGTGTATGTATATGTGTGTGTTTTTACTCATATTATGTGATGGTTCGAGGTGTGCACATTTGTGTGTGTTCAGGTGTCGGTGTGTCCGCAGTCCGTGCGCGCTGGTGTGCACTCACGTCTTAATATGACCGCGGTACGCGGTCCTATTTGTGGGTAGCGTATAACGTGTGTTCGAGTGTATGTGTGTGTACTCACGTCTCGGTGTGTCCACATCTGGCACACATGTGTGTGTGCGTGTGTGTGATTGCACTCACGTCTCGGTGTGTCCGTATCGCGCGCACATGTGTGTGTGTGTGTGTGTGTCTGTGAGTGTGTGTGTGTACTCACGTCTCGGTGTGTCCGCATCGGGCGCACGTGTGCGTGGGCGGCGGCGCGCGGTGCGTGCGTGCGGCATGGTCGGCGCACACCGCCGCACGGGACCACGTGCCACCACACCAGCGACAGCGCCAACTATATACAAGTACACTCATTTTACATGGGATGGTATTAATTGGCAACTAAAACATCTTCAACAGCTGATTTGAAACAAAAAAGTTAATCATAATATTCGTATCTAACAGATGGCGCTGTTGTTAAGTAATAAATAGCGATTTAAGGATTATAAATTACTAAATATTGCTCCTATCTTATAGATAACCAGTTTTTAAAATTAGTTTCCACAATAATTAATATTAATTTATTTGATGTGACAAGGTGATTCTGTCGACGCGCACGGCACTTACCCACAACTGTAGTGTAATACAAATAACAACAAAATACCATAGAATACAAAAATATCGAAATGCCATAATACACTATGGTTTGGTCAAAACTTGAATTTCATATAACATGACACCACTATAGCATATAGTGGTGTGTAGTGATAGATGTACTGTACTATGTAGTGTTGTTTCTAGAGAGTATACTACACTACACTTGTGTGCACTTCAGTGTGTGCGTGTGTGTGTGTGTGTGTGTGTGTGTGAAAACTCACCGCACGCGGTGTCTCCTGCAGTGCGCGGCGAGGGCGCGTGCGTCGCGACACACCACGCGGCACACCGCACACGACGCACCGGACGTACACTGTATATAATACTTCATATATAGGTATATTGTATATATTATACAGGACATACCGAAACTCTAAATATAGTATATATAAATAAGATTTTGACATCACTAATATCTATCTTATTATTATTTGTAGTTTTGTTATTGTTAATGTGTGTGTGTGTATATACGTGCGTGTGTGCATGTGCTGTGTATGTGTATACTCACCGGCTCGTGTTTCTTCATGTGGTGCTCTAGTTTACACCTGTGGTTGAACCCGAGCACGCAGTCGTAACACTTGTACTCGTGCCGAGTGAACGTCTCACTCTCTAACGCTCTCTGACGCTCCTCTCGTACCTGACGAAATAAACTCTAAATTATTATTTTTTCTTCTAACATGTTATAATTGTTTTTTCGTATATTTAAATTGTATTATATTTTACTACTTATGTTATTTATATCACACACACACGCACGCACGCAATAGTAACAATTATTTAAAAATTAAAAACTTCTTTTATCTTCAATCCCATTATTGTAACAATAAGTATAATATGTAGTCTTTTATTAACTTTATAAAATAATAATATTAATAGATCGATATAATCAATTAAGTTCACCTCATCCCATGTTAAAATGACCATTTCAATGTGTTCACCGCTGACGTTCAACTGTTGTAACTTCTTATCAACTCTGGCGTTGCTGACAACACCGGAGAGCTTCTTGCGTTTCGTTTTACCTAAAAGTTTTATTATATTGTTTACGATAATATTATTTGTTAGTACAATACATTAAAAAAAATACAAATGAATACTTGGTTCCTTCTTTTTTCTCTTAACATGTGATTTATTTTTGTCCTTTTTCACTGTGAGGGGTTCGTCATCTGAATCATTGAATTCATTAGTGCCAATATTTTCTATGTACTCCGATCCATACCATGTTGGATCCGGTTTGGGAATCTGACAAAGATTAAGTCTATTAAAAACTATTTTAAAAATAAAAATAAAAAATTATATCATCCAATCAATCAGTCAGGCAATCAATCAATCAATCAACATATTCCTCTATTGGTAGCTTACCTCTTCATTATAATCAATTGTATCATTATTTACATAAACACTATCAAATATAGTATCTTCAGTCTTAATGAATTTAAATGATATTTCATTATCATTATTTATATCATTAATATTACTGCATTCCGTTATAGATAACTTAGATAATGACTTTGATGTGTTCCCGACCTGAAATTACATATATTAATTTCAAATCTAAATTTTAAATTAAATAATTAGATTCCATTTAAATTGATTGGTTAATAAATGAGTATAAAAATACAATAAAACACATTTCCATTATTATAAAAAATATTTAAAAAAATAAATTTAAATGAACATCAACTACTGCTTGTATCAAACAGAATTATTAAGAACAACTTCAATTATTTGGTTGTTTTTTGTTATATATCATTATAAGGACAGGACAAGGTAATATATTTATAAAACCCACTGGAATAATTGTTTTTATACAAGTATAAAAATCTAAAAATATATATAGAGATGGATGGTTTATTAACACTAAACCTACCGACAATTCTTGTGTACCTGTTCCTACCGCACGACGTCAAATAGACCGGTACTTGGTAGGTTTAGTGTTAAGACAACAACGAATTTTAACGGCATATTAACATAATAAATTCTTGCTTGCTAGTTAATAATACAATAAAATATTATAAACTTACAATCAAATTATCAAGGATATTGTGTGCGTTTCTGACTTGTTGCTTAAATCTCATAAACCTTTTCAAATAGGCTTCACACTCCCAACAGACGTTTATAACATTGCAGTTCTAAAATCATACATTATTTTAGGTATTTTAGGTTATTGTAAGATATTTTTATCTGTCTGTTATCAATATAACAGTAGTTACTGTGATGGTTCACAACCACAACAAAAAATACCATAATAACGAAATATCACGAGGAATATTTAAGGTTTCGAAATCTATGAAAATGAAAAAGAATCATAATGAAACCATTTAATGTTATTTTATAAATTTCTAGTATTCTAATATGCCTAAGATGATTACATGAATATCTCTTACTAAAGCTTAAATATTAATTTGTATTAAATAAATACTCACTGCGCCTAATAAATAACAAAATAAAGCGCATAAATCTTCACTTAAAACCGCCAAATTGCGATCCACGGATAAACATCCTTGGCATATATTTAATTCTTCTATATTCATATTAATTATGAGATCACTTTTATAAAGTTTTACATATAATACCTTTACTTTCGGTACTTTCTCTTAACGCGAGATTGAAAACAAACAAAATAATGTTATTTGATTGACATTTCTTATGTCAAGTGTTAATATGTGGTTAATGTCAATAGGGTTGTAACTACATTTGAATGGAATCATTCAGTTGTGAAAAGCAATATTTTAATAATGATTTTTTTGTTTAATTTAAAAATTTAAACTAAAACATATATATGCACATGAAATGTTTCTCCATCTTTCTGTGTAGTTTTTAGGGATAATGTTTGCAAATTGTCATACCAGAGCTTTTAAGTTATGTGTATGAAAAATTTAAAAACTACGTTTATAATACGTTTTATAATAGGTTAAAAGTATTAATTGAACATTAACTCCATTTCTAATTTCATGAGCACATTCTTTGTTTCGTCTTCAAAGAGTATTTTATGATTTTATTTAGTTTCTATTAACAATTATATAATTTATAGATTAAGACAATAGAAAAACAACAAAAAGTCATTTAAAATTTGATAATTTAGATCTAGTGATCGAAATTATGTTGGATTTGGATTAGTTTCGTATTAAACAAATTTAAATAAAAGACACTCGTTTTATTTGTACACTTTATTGATTGGCTTTACACGCCTAGAAAATCATTAAAACATCTAAAAATAAAGTAATAAGTAATACAAATCAAAAGAATATGGTATTTTAATAAACACCCGAATACTGGAAACCCTAATCTAAGATTATTCATATAAATAGTTTAATTAAATAAATTTAAGTCGCGTCGCAAAGTTTTGAACGATTCAATACATCGATGAAACTATGGACGGGTCTTAAATAGTCGATAGATGGCGTTGTTTACAATAACTTACTTATAACTAATTTAAATAAACACCTTCATATGCTTATGGCAATATATATATAAAATTATTGAAATAAAAATAACAGCTACAAATATGCAATATTTTAAGTTCTATCATTCGCTCTTTCTATGATCGAAATAATAAAGGAGTATAGTACTTTTTGTAATGTTAACTGTTACAAAAATATATTTTTTCATCTTTACTTAATTTTGATGTAGACGATTTTGCTCTGCTTTCTTTTAAAGTATGGAATATGTTATTACGACTAGATTCTAAAAATATCCCGTAATTCAAGTTTGTTTCTTAATTTTCTCCCCAAATTCCGGCGTTTTTTCGAATTGATCCACATTTTCACTTATACTCGTCGCCATTGAGATTTCAGTGACAGGATCTTGTTTCTCCGAACTGTCCTCTTTTGCTTCCTCCCCAAAGTATATTGCTACATCGTTCTCTTCTATTTCTTCCACAGGCGCTACATGATCTACGTTGGGTGGTGGGATTATTATGGTATGTGTTACAGAATTGTCAGCTCTCAAATCGCAATCCCCATGCTCATGGTGCATAATCTCCCTGTTTAAGACCTGCTTAATATCATGATTAGTGCTCTGGATTTCTTGGTCCTTTTGATTCTTTGTCCTATCTACCGGCTCATATCCAGCTGGGAGTACTAAGCCGCCATCATCTAGATTGTCATAACTCGATGCACCAGTTTGGTAATTGAAAGTTTGCGTATTTGGATTCGTTTGGTAAATGTTATTTGATTTTATTTGGCTATAGGTGCTATCTATGTTATTTTTTGGTTGATTTCCTTGAGCAGGTTGTTCGATTGCTTGTAAAATACTTTGTAAAAGACCTTCTGAAAGCAGTTGTTCGTGAGGTATGGTTGGTACGTTTGATTTTCCTTTACCATCTTCAGAGGATTGAATTTGTACGGAATAAGCTTGATTTCCTTTCACAGGTATGTCGGAAGCAAACTGGGAATATTGAGTATTCACTTGATTTAAATTTTGACTAGAGGATACGATTTTTTGTTGTAATTGCTTTGTTTGTTCGCTTAGATTTCTTATTTTCTCTGAAGTGTGATATATTTGGTCTGATACAAATTGTAATGAATTTTGTTTGTGTGCATCTTTTTCATCTTTAAGCGATTTTCCTTTTTGGACAGTGCTTCTTACTGTCTTTTCATTTCCTATTTTATTTGGTAATACAGTTTGTACTAAAGTATGAGAGGCGGTGGACAGATCTTTAGTATTGTAGGACACAGACTCACTGCCGGGGAAAGGCGTGTTAAAGCTATTATGTGGTGATATTAAAGTATGATGGTTCTTCTGGAAGGCGTTACCCAAAGAGCTTAAACTGGCAACATAGCTAGAAGCTAAATCTGCTGGAATCTTTTCACCTAATTTAGCAGCTTTCAGAATAGCTTCGTGATAAGGACAGTGTTTTAAAATGGCTGCTGCTTCTAAATTGGAAAGGTTGGCTAGAACTTTTCCATCGATAGTAGCTGCTACCGCGTTGTTACTAGAACCTGAAGTGACATGATCAGAGACGGTTAATAGAGGTACTGAATAAGAATCAATTGGTGATCCATACAGATTACTGGGCTGTTGTTGTACTTGGAAGTTTATAGGAGGTCCAGAATGTGGCAAACTATACAAATTCGATGGCTCAATAGATAGAGATACGCCATTAAGACCTGGGTTCCCGATATGCTGCTTTACATCCTTAACTTCTCTAATCGGAGGTGGTAAATAAGCAGGTCCTTGTTTTATATAATCTATACTATTAGCATCTTTGTGGTGGGTGACGTGGCTTATTTGTTGTATCAAACCTTCAGGTACGGAATCTCTAAACTTGATAGGATGTCTTGGAGTGTGGCCACCAGTATGTATCGAATGACCACCGCCTGAGAATGAACCATAGGGGATTGGTAAATTTGCGGGTAAAGGTTTTGGTGGTGCCCCATATTGACTTCCAGGAGGCACTCCGTATATTCCCGAGGGTGGTACGAGTCCTTTTGCACCTTGCTGTCTGTGAGAAGGCGGGTAAGGTCCATTTGAAAGTGATTCTAGAGGTGGGACCCCGTAAGTATCAAACGGCTTTGCCGGGCCCGTGTTTTGAATCAAAACTAAATCTGCTGACTGCGGGGCATTATTTTCAGTATAATGAGCTTCAAAAACAGTCTTTGATTGATCGATATGGTTTGAGTCTCCGCCAACAATGGCATTCAAGTCAATGTTAGCTAAAGCATCTTGATGTACACTAGAATATCCGGATGTGATTTGTGCTTCTGAGAATTGAGATTGCTGGTTGAAATTTGGAAGAGAATGGCCGTCTAAGTTAATTTGTACTTCTTGAACTATTGGTGGTGGGGGACCGTATTGATCTAGGGTTTCAATATGGCCGCTTTGTCCTAAATTATGAATGGTTTCTAGTTTATGCACATGCTCCAAAGATTGCCCAAAAGGTTTTGATATTCCAGGGATCGGTTTCCAACCATCGTACAATACATGAGGCGGTGTTGGTGGTGCTGGTATGCCAGGGTGAGGGGGTCGCGGGTTCGGGTCTGGTTGTGGTGGACCGTAATGTCCGATACTTCCAATATCATGTACTACGAGCTGATCGTTTGGTCCCACTGGTCCTAAAGGATGCCCAGGAGGTCCATAGGTATCTGATGGTATAGGGAACCTTGGTTTTAGGTTTCCAGGTAGACTATTAATTGGTGTGCCATATATTGGGGCGGGAAGATTAAGACCTAAATCAATGTTTGTGCCGAGACTGGTTCCAACACTTGCTTCAAGGCTTCCAAAGTTAGTTCCGATTGTGTTAAAGCTGCCTACATTTCCGATACTAGCTCCAACTATTCCCAAATTCTGAGGTGGAGAAATTGGTAAGTTGGGTAATTGTATATTCTGAATATTCAAGGAAGACGGCTTGTAACTGAATTTCGGAGGACCATATACTGGTTTTGGAGCACCATAAATTGGCTTCGGAACCCCGTAGGAAGGTTTTGGGAATGAAATTTTAGGTGGTTTAAACGGAGTCCCATAGTTTGGTTTAGGAGGTCCTTGCTTGGGTGGTCCATATGTCTTTTTGGGTGGTCCATAAATTGGTTTTGGCGGTCCGTAAGTTTGTTTTGGGGCTTGGAATTTTGGTGGTCCATAGATTGGTTTTGGTTTACCAACTGGTGGTGGTGGACCTTCGTAGTTCTGATTGGGGAATACTACAGGCGCGGGTGGACCGTATGCGCCGGGTGGAGTATCCAAGAATATATTAGTTTCCGGGACCCCGTATACTGGTATCGGCAAATCTGCAACTGAGAAGTATATTTATGATATATAATAAAGTAAAATATAATCTATATCATAAACAAGAAAAATATACAACATGAAATATCAGTATTCAGATATGAATCGACTGTTTTTTACGAGGGCCAAACTGAAAGTTTTTAGAACTGGCTACTTAAAAGCATTATATTAAAAAAAATAGTTTAAATTTTGAAAATAGAACTCTTTATCAATATTATTGAGTGTACATTTCATTCATTTCTCATTTGTTTTACGATTTGGCGGCAAATTGAAAATTGTCTGTACACGTCAGAATGAATTTAAGCCGAGAAAATTTTCGTGCAATGATTTTTTATGACTTTCGATGTCATTTAAGTCAACAAGAAAGTTATGATAGACTTCGATTGGCTTTTCACGATGAAGCCCCATCTTGTGCCACAGTTTACAACTGGTTTAATGAATTCAAACGTGGTCGAACTAATCTTACCGATGATTTGCGTGAGGGACGGCCTTGTACAGCGACGATTGAAGATAACATCAGTGTTGTGCGGCGTATGATAGAGACTGACAAAAGAGTAACCTATCAGCAGATTCGGACAAGTCTAGGCATAGGTATGAGTCAAGTGCACAAAATCCTCCATGAACATTTAGCGGTCAGGAAGCTTTGTGCCCGCTGGATACCGCATAATTTGACCGAGGCTCAAAAACTCCGCCGTGTTGATTGGTGCCGAGAAATAATCCAAAAATTTAACGGAGGTGACTCAAATGCTGTGTTCGACATACTGACGGGTGACGAAAGCTGGATTTACTGTTATGATCCGGAAACCAAAAGACAGTCTGCTCAGTGGGTGTTTCCTTCCGAAGAGTTGCCAACTAAAGTGAAGAGAGGTCGAAGTGTTGGAAAAAAGATGGTGGCCTCGTTCTTCGGAAAGACAGGGCATTACGCGACAGTAGTTTTAGAGGATCAGAAAACGGTTAATGCAGAGTGGTATACTAACAATTGTTTGCCACTTGTCTTGGAAAAAGTTCGAGAGAAACGACCTCGCAGCAGGATCCTCCTTCGTCACGACAATGCCTCGTCGCACACCGCCAGGCAAACGATCGACTATTTGGTGACCTCAGACGTGGAATTACTGGGTCACCCGCCGTATAGCCCCAACCTCGCACCCTGCGATTTTTATTTATTTCCGAAAATAAAAGAAAAACTTCGAGGAACACGTTTTATAGACGCCGAAGAAGCAGTGGCTGCGTTTCAAAACGCCGTCGAAGAGACCCCTAAGGCCGAGTGGCCAAGGTGCTTTTCTCAATGGTTCCATCGAATGCAGCGATGTATTGATGTAAATGGACGCTATTTTGAAAAGTTACAATAAAACTAATAACTTGCTAGAATGCTTAGTTTTTGATTTTCTAAGAACTTTCACTTTGACCCTCGTATATATCATTATTTTCAGGACAAGCTTTAAGACAGAGTTTCAAATTCGGATTAAATATTCAAATCTCTATAAAAATAATGCGACGTTCAATGGCACAGCACAAAATCTGTCTATCTTTGTATGAGGTTTTGTATGATTTATTGTTCTGTACTCTAGATACTGCATTGTATAAACTATAAGCCTTCAATTAATCTATATATATGTATATAATTATACATACTGTCTTATATAGTAATGCCACTTACCAACGTTAGGTATATTCAATGGAGGTCCATATGAATCAGCTGGTATCGGTTCACCGTAAGAGTTGGACAGACCAGCCTCGCGTTTTTGTGCTTGGGCATCTAAAAAAACAACAACGAAGTTACAACCTTACTAATATACAAAACTTCTATTTTAAATAGATAATTTAGTATGAACTATTCAAACATTCGACAAAGATGAGTTCATTGAAAATTTTGAGTATAGTCAAAACCTTTTTTCACTTTGTAGAATATTATATTATAGAAAATTCTTAACTCACTATTCTGAGATGCCTCAGCAACTAAATCCTGCTGCGTATCGGTCGTAATAAGTCCAGATGGGCTGTCCTCTGCCACTACTACTGCTAGGAACAGCAATGCCCACTGAAATACAAATAATATTATCTTCAAGTAGGTATTTACACGCACTTTTGAATCGTCAATTACTACAATACGAAAAAGGTTAGTGCAGTCAGTCCGTAAGTAAGCTACCACTGGCTCGGAATGCTGCTCTGTTGAGAAGAGCCGGCCAGAAACTCAACAGTTGCTCTTTTCAAAAGAAATATAACAATAGGTGATGTACATTATAATGTAAATCCTGCAAATGATTCAACAACTTAAGTTCCACATATTTCGATCCACTAAAAACTCTTGAACGTTATAATAAGCTTTATTTAATAATAAACTTTTGATTTTAGATTTAAAACTAAGAAATGGATGATCTAAGATAATATGCGATAATATCCCATTCTGTGCAGAGTAACTTATTAGACGGGTATCCGTAACCTTTGCTTGGGTAATCCTTTTATCTGATAATAATATATTAATTGATAATAAATACACCAATTCTACAATTATTTTATACATCATTATAACTTAATTCTATGATTCTCTCTGGTAGTCGGCTGTCTGTATCAGTTTTTTATTGGTGAGAAGTTGTTATATTGTCTGAGTAAAAATTATTATTATAATCAATTTCATCTTTCACATACTATGATAGGAATAGATCTCCAACTCCAACGCTTTCTACATACAAAATAAATTTACGATACAAGAGTTGCTTCCAAATTTAATTACTTAAAGCTTATTTCCATACATAATTGAAAATGTTTTAAAAAATACGCCAATATTCAACAAAAATTTGATATAATATATCCACATTGTTTTAGGTGAAATTATAGACTTATATAAGGTTAGTATAGAAATCTTAATTCAATAAAAACATACAATATACGACATTGTAGATCAAGATATCACACAGTAGGTCAGTGGTCCAGACCGTGAGTGTGGGACTTACATGAACATATTCCCAGTAATTGTAATACTTCAAATAGAGAGTAAAGCTAACTCAAAGTCATTGGTATGACGGACACTTGACCTTGACATTAATATAATATCCAGGTCAATAAAATTTAACTATATAAAACTGTTGCTCGACTTTTCTAAACTGGGTTATATATCCGGTATAATCTCATAGAGAAATCAAATCCAATTCAATCCAATCTAAATTAATCAATCAAATCAAATATAATCTAAATTGTTGATACAAAAAATGTGGTAGTTTCATAATGATGTCAGAAAATTATATTACATTTCCCCGCCTCGGCAAACGATTCTCGTCTTAGTAGAATAATAATATCTAACAGAAGTGACAAAAAAGAAATGAAATTAAAAAATATAGGAGGTAAAAATTTAAATAAAGTTTTAAAAAGGTTTATTATAATATATAAAATATAATCTATACATATAATAAAAAGGAACGAGGTTAAATATGTGAATTAAATATTAAAAAAATGTTAAGTATGTGTTTGCTCTAGTTTATTGTCCTATATATTATACATGGAATAGCCTTAGACTGAAAACATTATATTTTCGAAAATAACAATAAATATGGAATAATAATTTTGTAGTTTTGTAAAATAAATAATATTTAGGACAAGAGGTTACGATAAATGAAATTGGTATCAACGTCTATAAAATCATAAATCTCAATCACGAAGATCACGCGATAAGAGATCATAAAATCCAAAATGGAGGACAAGAAAACATTAAGTTCAGTTCACACACATTCAAATTAAAACATTAATTAAATATAATAAACGGAATTATTAATAAATATTCTCACATAAAGATCATTATAAAATCCAGTTCCGTATCAATAAAACCTTGTGAAGTATTGAAAGTCATCAAACAATTGAATGAGGGTATGATGTAACAAACAATGGCTAATGATATGGGAGTGACGTGGGAATGACATGGGAATGATATTGGCAATTATCGATAATTACAAGCATTGCTCTACTATAATACATTATAAGTAGGGTTAAATCAAGAAGGTTAGTATTCAGTGATTTGTTAAAGTCAAGCCTGAACATAGGAACTGATTTTGAAAAGCTTGGCTATAGGATTCGATCTAAGAGGTAGTATTTAAGTTTAAAAATGTAAATCAATATTGATATAAATTATGTTAAAAACTAATACTTAAGTCAAAATGAAGTTGTCTTTAATTAAGCGGAATTTAGGGGGGGAGGAGCTAGCATATTCTTACATCTACTGGATACTGAAAGACAGGATATACACTTATCCTAATTGGTCGTTTATTTTGGAAAAAGAAGACGAAAAACAAAAGGACAAGAAAACGAAGATTTGTGGGAGAAAAGGGCATTTAAAACTACTTTAATCTGAACTCCGAACTCTTTACACTGAGCAACCATTTATCGTTACCATGGTTACTTTTGATCACGCCCCCTTTTTAATTTGTTGATTAATTTTGGGAGGCTTCTAAATGCATTCATTCAGATTCGATAAAATTACATATTGTAATGGCGATTTTTGCAATACATTTATAATATCAAAATAAAATATATATGTTAAATTGTGGTCAAAACAGAATCATCACCAGATTTCAATATTTACTTATTTATTTAATAGATTGTAATGTATCTTAAAAGATATATTTATATTTAAAGATAAGATGGAGATTTATACAAATAGTATCCGCCCATCGTGCGTGGTGGGAATTGAGTTGAGCGCAGGAAAATCCATTAGAAAAGAATAAAAGGACATAAATATTTAATAACAATAATAAGCAATCAATTGAAAAAGTTTTTCGCCATGAAAGTTAGACTAAGAGCGACACAATCACGAGTCTCTTGGTTTTTTCTTTATAATTTTTGATTGAATCAAGCTATTTTCATTCTATTTTTTCTGTAGATGCTTATTTATTAGTTCTAAATTCGTGCCAAATTTGACTAAAATCTCTCCAGTAGTTTTCTTGTGATGAAGCGACTCATTTCATTTTGAGGAAGACGATCGGCAAGCGCGTGCGAGAACAGTTAAACTGAAGTCTATGGGGATTCAGTTTTTCAACCATAACTTTTGATCAAATCAAGATTTAATTAATCAGTTATTTTCTGTAGAAGCCCATCAACAAGAGCTACAGCAAAGCCAATTTTGATGAAGATCGACTAAGTAGTTTTTATGTGATGTGGCAACATAAAATTCCCCAACGGTTAAGAGCTTCGCTTACGCTCAGCTCATTCACAAGAACTCCATACTAAAAATAACTTACATTTAAAATTACAAAATAACTTTTACTTTATTAATTAATACAAAATTCTCAATACAAATTACATATCATATTCTTTGTTCATCAATAATATTACATTAAATTTTAAGACTTAAAACATTATAATAAAGATAAATTTGCAATATAACTTTCACATTCACTTTCATAAACCACCGCATAAAGAACTTTCGTTTTCATCTCTTTATGTTATTGTTTTTGGGGTTCCTTGAACTGAAACATTTTATTATAATATATATTAATGTTTTTTGAGCTGAGCGTTAACAAAGCTCTTAACCGTTTGGGAGACCTTCTTTTTGTGTTTAGTTGTCTCCAGAATGCGAAGAGATAATTAGCTAAAAGTTCTCTCATGTATGTTTGAGCCGAACGCGGATGTTATAGCGAAAACAGATTGAAAAAATGTTTAGCCATTCAAAAGTTATCAAGAAAAGAAGAAAGGAGAGGGCTCAGCTCAACACCCGCCGCGCACGGTTGGCGGATCCAACTAAATAATAAGAATGCAGACCTATTTAGAAAATTTTAATAGTTTTATATATAATTCTAAATGTAGATCGATTTTGATAAGGTTTTCATTAATATTATGAAAGATTATTTCTTGAAATAAGTGGCTACAATTGAAAACTAACTCATTAGCGAATAAACCGACTGAGGTGGGGTTATTTTATTTCACGGTTATTTAACATTAATACAAAAATTTATATAACGAGACATTTTCTTCATATGTTCTCTTGTTTGTGTGTGTGTGTGTGTGTGTGTGTGTGTGTGTGTGTGTGTGTGTGTGTATGTGTGACTGTCATAATAGTAATAATTGAGCTTACCGAAGTCCATCTCGGTATCTGAAACAAAAAAAATGACACTATAGCTCAAACTTCGTAAACAATGAGTGTAAGAGATACACACGTATACATCTGTTTCTAGTATAACAGCAGCAAAAACCTTAAAAATCTTATCTTTCTAATCAATCGTCTTTCATAGCCTAATTTAAACTTGGTTATCTATACTAGGATCCGCCAGCCATGCGCGGCGGGTGTTGAGCTGAGCCCCTCTCCTTACTTCTTTTCTTGATAACTTTTGAATGGCTAAATATTTTTTCAATCTGTTTTCGCTATAACATCCGCGTTCGGTTCAAACATATGAGAAAATTTTTAGTTAATTATCTAGTCGCATTCTGGAGACAACTAAACATAAAAAAAGGTCTCCCAAACGGTTAAGAGCTTCGCTTACGCTCAGCTCAATTAATATTACATATAATATTACATAGGATTGTCCTAGTATTCAATCGATTCGGGATATACAAAAACGAAAGTAAGAAAAAAACAAATAAAATCCTACTCTCAATACAATATAATAAAAATGTTTGAAGCGAAATGGGAAGGCAAACACTTTTGAGACCTCAGCTACAGCTCATTAAATAATATTAAAATAACATATCACATACACTAGTTACAATATTATACAAGTTAATACTGGTATTACAACTTTCTAAATCTTTAAAATAATTTCACTTTTGGTCGTATTTTGATTGAGATTAAGAGATACATATTAATAAGATAATATTTACCGATTAAATATTATATTTTACGATATTTTCATATGATTTGTTTGCTATTGTTTTTTTCGGTCACTGAAAATACTTTGTAAATATAATTGAGTACAGGGGGGGGGAGTAAGTAGTCACCTCCCCTCACCCTCTGTTAAGGAGACTTATTTTAAACATTAATTTAATACTATAAAATTAATTTTCTTCGCAGTAATATAAAGTAGCATAATTTATTATTATTCCCATAAAATTAATTAAAATCACAAAAATATCCCTCCCCCTCCCCAATCCTGTACGCTTGAGCACGTCTTATCATATTTACTTACGTCACCATAACATCTCAAAGTTTAACCAAAACCTGTCCATCCACATTCTCAAAGTGAAAGTACAGGTGACATCGATAGCAATAACAAATATTTATTTATTCTCTATTTATATTAAATATAAAAAATGTTTAGAAGCTATGGGCCCATTTTATATTATTTGATCTCAAAAGTTAAGTGTCCACCAATCACAAGGTCGCTAAGCTGTCTTTTCAGTATACGATGTTAGCGTGCTAATTGAGTAAGCGCACTGTAAATTGAATTATAAATAATTTTGATAACTCTTTCTATGAGTTTATATTTAACTATTGGTAGTAGATTACTGACACTATTCCTTAGTGTTTAGATTTAGTATAGATAATATCTTCACCCAAAACTATAGTTTTTCGTTACATTTCATTATATTAATGATGACTCATGATTAAGTTAATTCTTTGATCAAGGTCATTCACCTCAGAATCTAGTTCGAACAGCTTAAGCTTTTGTCAGTAAAACTTTTATATACTTTAGATATCTAATATGAATCTTAGATTATCTAGAAGTCAAATATATAGAAATATAACCAACATATTTAAAAAAAAATATATTTTTTAGCTATTGTTTTTTTTTTTATAAAATATAGGATTTATGTTAAATAATTCTCATTCATAAAAGATTTTTTATTTTTTTTAATTTTGTAAATGTAAAAGTATTGGGATTTTTTTATACATACAAATATGCCTAGTGGCAATTATCACATGCATTGGCCCAAGTTGGCCCAACAAAGAGAAACTACATGGCCAATTCCACTAAGCGCTAGAAATTAAAACAACACGTGTTTTTAATTTACAAGACCCATTAACCTAATTTAACTTATTATAGAAAATTAAAAAAAAATATTTGTTGATTTTAAGTGTATAAATAATTTCGGTTGTTTTTTTTTATTCCATTTTTTTTTCTGTCTATGACATGGATTTTTTATTCCATTTTTTTTTTCTGTCTATGACATGGATTTTTTATTCCATTTTTTTAAATCCTTTATATAAAACGTTTCTAAACGGTATTTACTTAAAAAATATTCCATTGTAAAAATAAATCTTATAAGGATGTTTCAACAATACCCTAATGTGGTATTATTTGCAAAATCTTTTTTTCCATTTATTATGGTTATTTGTAAACGACATTGCTTTCTAATGTTTTGTAGACATTATTGGTAGAGCTTTCACGACTAGGAAGTGAGGAACTCGTTAGCGAAGATTACACACACACACACACACACACACACACAATGGTCAATTTAATATGAATTGCAGAAAATACATCTAAGAAAATTTTCATATATAAAAGTGAATTGTAGATAAAAGATTTAGACTTAATGTTCTCAGTCTTAATTTTATATATTATATTATAAATTATTTGATGAAAATATAAAGATGGCGTACATTATATATATATACAATTGAAAATGATTTGTTAATAATATATTTTATTGAGTGAATGATACTGTGAAAGTTTTATTACCAATAGAAATATGTACGTTATACACTATTATAGACGTAGAATTTGTTTGTGAGTTTGTATATAACTCAAAAATACATTCAAGAAATTTTACCAAAGACATGATGGATATAAAAATGGATATGATGAACGCTGCTTTCTCTAATTGACACAGACGGAGTCGCGAACAACAGCTAGTTAATAATAAAATTAAATTATTTAATTAAAACACCAAGAGATGGCGCTGTGTTAAATAATTATAATTGTATAATAACTAAAGTTTATAGTTATTCAAGTTCCAAATGTAATAGTAACAATAAAGAATGAACTCTGTATTCTCTGTCAGGGTCACTCTTTCACTCTCAGAGTTCAATGACCTGGAGCTTCCGATACCACAACCAAACGCGTGGGGTTTAGTACCAAAATTTATATGTTTACAAAATAAATTTATTATACAAGATATAATTTCTTTTTGTAACAGTTTTTATTATAGATTTTTAAATCTAGACAATTTCTATTTAATAGATTATATAACCAATTTTGTTATATTTATAGCTCAAAGATAATCGTATACTTAACACCAAGCATTGTTTTCTAATCCACACACACACACACACATATATATATATATATATATATATATATATATATATATATATATACAAGACCTAGTAATATAGTATATTTTATTTCAACACCGCAATACAAATCAAAAGTTCATCAACTTTCATCAATAAAGGAAAGCTTCTTTTAAAAAGGCGGTATACATCTGAATGTTGTCTGACATGCAATAGTTATGTGATTATTTTAATATAAAGAACTTTCATATATATTATTGTCTTACCAAATATATATTAGAAAGACAGTTCTTTGAAGGTTTGTTGGCAATAAAGTGATGCAAAGATAACAACAGAATACTCATGAGTTGAATGAACTCACTTGAGTTGTAGAATATTGTTATATGGTAATATCTTTGTACCTTTCTTATATATATACCAAAAATTTAATTTTTATTAAACAAGTATTTTAGGATTGCGTTATACAAACTTTCGAAATTTTAGTTCAAAGTCTATATAACTTAAAAACAGAGTAATAATAATTTTGTTACAAACAAATAAAAATTAATACAAGACTCATAGCATTTCAAGAGGCAACCTGACATTACTACTACTACAATAACAGTCCCCAAGCTTTTCGTAAGCCTTCCTAAGAAGGCTACTAAATTTAAGTGTATACATCAATGCATTCAAACAAACTCTTCACCTATATTATATAGAACTAGCTTATTTGCTCCCGCTTCGCTAGGCATACTATTAATTTGGATGTGAACTTAGGTTGTCATAGTAACCGTTGCTATGGTAACCGCGTTAAGTGTATAGCTCCAACAGGTTTAAAACTTGGCGAAATGCAAAAAGTTAATATGCGTTGGGATATGAATTCCGTAAAATCCGTTCTTAGTGGATGTCTACGTCACAAAAAAAAGTAACTAAGTAAAATTTTAAGTTAATCGGACAGATAGTATCGGAGATTTCGTGATGAGTCAGTGAGTGGTAAATCGCTTATATAGATATATATATATATATAAGATTAATTATAAATAACCAAGAAACAAATAAATTTTACACAACACAATTAGCAATTAAATGGTTTACAGAGGAAGCCGACGGCAGACACACAAATGCAATCATAATATTAAAGTAATGTAAGTAAAATTTTAAAGGCAATGAATTTTAAGCTTCATCTTTGGAATAATGTTGTTTTACAAACAAAAATGTCTGTTTTATTTGTTTGTTTGTCCAAATATATCAAAGTTCTGTCATGAAAATACTAATTGGATGTATATATCTCCTATAGCGTTACTTTTCACCTCATACTCCTCAAGGGTAGCAAAAGGTTCACTTCACATGTTTACCACTTATTAAAAAGACGTATAATTGTCCTAATATAAAAATATATAGACAATAAATATAGGATATAATAAATAATAATATAAAATATTTACATTTAAATGACTTTAATTTTATTAACTTTAACTTTACTAATAAATCCTAGTTGAATAAACAAACTTAACCAACCATTTGGCCAATGTTGGCCAACATTGGCATTGCAAGGAAGCAAATAATTGACTCAACATCAATGTTTTCTCTGACATTTATTTATATTTTTATAATGAAACAAAATGATATAAAAAATACTGCTTTGTAATAATATATTTTACTAATAATAAAATAACTTCAGTAGTCCATACTAATATTATTAAAGGTTTGATTATATGTATGTATGGGACAATGTTAAAAACAAATAAACCGCATCTAAAAATTCTTCACTAAACTAAACCTTACTGAACTATTTTTTCCATATTTGTGGTCCACCACAAAATAATATCACGTAAGAGACGACTACACATTATTTTATATATATATATAATTATATCTGTCTGTATATTCGTTCCGGCTAAGCTCTGAATCGATTTTAGGACTTTCACAGGATAGCTATAAGGAGTTTAAGCTATTCTTATTTTGAAACAGTCCGCAAATGAAGTCGTAGGCAGAGCTAGTATAATATAATATATAGATGAGATATATGTTAAGTATATGTAAATTATTATTTCATATCCACTTTAAACCGACCAAAACCGGTTCAAACCGATTTCTATTGAAAAAATACTTTCGCTTGTTAATTTCTTCGCATCAAGTTTAATTGGCATGTTATATTAATTTATATACTAAGATTTGTTTTGTGAGTTTGTACGTATGTAGAAAAATAACTTAGGTTATATAAGAATACTTTAACTAATACATATATATATATATATATATATATATATATATATATATATATATATATATATATATATATATATATATTTAGAGACCGACACAATTTTGGGTTAAAATTAAAGATACCATCGGAACTCTATAAACACCTAAGAGTGACCAAGAGACATATCATCTCAAAGTCGAATGATGATACTGTAACATCTCTCCCAAAAGATAAAATTGCCGCAGAGCTGGAGTCACGACTTCAATTCCATAAACAATTTATGATAGGTGCTCAAACAAATAAAGCAGGGTTAGGATCAAGTAGGAAAGAACCAGACATAGAAATAATAAAATCCTTTATTCGGCACGATGAAAATGATAATTACCGGTTGCACGCGATGAGCCTAGAATTGCAAAACGAATGGGTGACCATAGGAGATTTTTGTATTCCATTAGCTTTACGATGGCGCACCCTGCTTCATGATTGGTCCCCAGCATTATTAAAATTTTATCTTAATGCATTCCAAATGACTCTCCCAGATCAAAGTAACTTAGTAAGATGGGGCAAAGCCACCGAAAAATCTTGCAACATCTGCGGGGAGGCAGTAGGAACCGCGAAACACTTGCTAGTAGGGTGTAGGGTACTATTAAATAGAGGTAAATACTCGCGTCGCCACGATAAAGTATTAGAAATCATACGAGAAGCGGTTAGTCTTTCTGTAGCAAGAGCGCAGAGGGGTATAACAACCACCAAAAAATCAGTAGAGTTCGTAAAGGCAGGTTCGTCCAAAAAATCTAAATTAAAACCTTATTCCATCTTGGACGCGTCTCCTGATTGGACTCTCATGATGGACACGTATGAAAGGCAATACAAAATCCCCGGGGATGTTTGTGTTTCGTCATCTAGGCCGGACTTATTCCTGTATTCAAAACAACTAAGGCGCGTTATACTTGTGGAGCTTACTGTACCCTGGGAAACAAACATACCCAAAGATCATACATTTAAGCTTAACAAGTATTACGAACTGTGTAACGAACTGATCAGGAATAAATTTATAGTTAATTTGTACGCTGTAGAAGTAGGAGCGAGAGGTATAACAGCAAAATCTCTCTACAACTTATTTAAGGATCTCGGCCTTTCTAGAACGATCATCAGTTCATTTCTGGAACGTATTTCAAAGGCGGCTTTAGTAGGTTCTTACGATATTTGGTTAGGTAGGGAGAGGAGCGTAAACAGTGAAGGTGAGCGTGTATGCGCATAGTAAAGGGGCCCCTTAAACCTACATCTGGGTCGCAAGTCCCAGGCATTGTTTGCGCTCCTCTTCTTGCAACGCGATGGGCCCGGCACCCGCACGGTGAATCCATGGAATGCTAAGAAGCTTCGTCTCTCTATATATATATATATATATATATTTTTTAAAGATTAAGAAACGATTCAGAGAGTGCTTAAAAGCTGTTTACACTAGGACACGGACGGAGTCGGGGCAAAAGTATTATTAATAAACTAATTTTTACTTTAGATAAATAGTATATATTTTTACTTTCTCTATGTCTAATAAATGTTTTGATACGTAAGAAACAGACACGAGGCGAAAGTTCATTAATATTTGAACAATTTTTTTTTTATACGAAGATAAATGAAGTAATAAAAACTAAATTTATTAATAAAATCTGTATTACGCAATAAGTAAATTAATAAAATATAATAAAATTAAATTAATATAATTTGAATTAAAAAAAAATGCATTCAGTCGTCTAGAGTTCAGGCTGTATGCATAAAACTTTTGCCACAATTTAAAAAAAAAGTATCAAGCATAAAAAATCCAGTCCTGAAAAAAGACAAAGTGACAAATCGCATTCAGCCGTCTAGACTTCAGGCTGTATGCATAAAACTTTTGCCAAATAAAAAAAAAAGTGTCAACCCTATAAAATCCAGTCCTGAAAAAAAACTTGGTACAAAAAAAAATACTGTCAGTCATTCCGTTGTCTCTCATAATTACCGGATGTTACAAAGTCATTCAAAACTTCACGGGCATTGCTTTAAAATAATGAGTTATTTTCGGCTTTTTTGTTATATATTTTGTTCATTACCACATCTTTGGTATCTTAACAATCAAATAATCTATTACTGTATAAAATTATATAAACTTTTTGGTGTACTACTAACATAAGAAAAAGAAAATTGATTGTATTCATTAAGTTTTTTTAAAATAATGTAATTAATTTCTTGGACGTCTTTATGTTTTATCTAGACTTGTTTATGATAAGCTTAATCCAGTTATAGCTAAAACTGATCACTCAAATTTATAATCGATCTTGATCCAAATTTTCTATCACCAACAATTTCAAAAGAAATAAAAAAGAATTGCAAACCAAAGAAAGCCACAAAACGGAAACTAGTTGACAGAAAAAGTAAAAAATCCCATGTCTCTAATTACAGACAAAACAATGTACTTTAAAACAGTTTTTACGTCGCTTTCACGTCTCGTTTGAATAAATTTAAATAAAAATTAACACTTATTAAAATTAAAATATTGCTGACGTTACGTGGTCGCAAAAAAAAGAACGATTTTAAATCAGTCAATCAATCAGTCCATTAAATATTTATATCTAAAATACGTGTTTTAATTCAATAAAAAAATCCATGTTTTTTTATTCAAAAAACGTAGTATTACATTTTTTTTTTCGATTAAGTATATATAGCAATAAGTTTTAAGGTGTTATGCACTTATATACTAAGTAATCACTGATTGACAACAATGGGAATCAATAATCGATCCCGATTGAAGATTGGATTTACTCTATTGAGTGGTGATACGGATTAAGTTTGCTCAAGTTATCTAAAGTTGGTTAATCTTAGGTTGCAGATCGATTTGTCCTTTTTATGTAATATTTATTGAGTGAAATAAAGACATATATTTTGTCACGAAAATAAAATCATAAAATACTATAATTTGCTATCAAATCAAATATTTTTTGATATTCACGATTTAAATATACCAAAAAAATCTTTTTTTCGAATTTTCTTTCAAATTTCATAATAATATTTTTTTTAATCCTCACCATTTTAATATCCCGAGTATCCACAACACACTACACAATTAAAAAAAAAACACAAATGTCACTTCACTTCGCGGGGTTTTTTTATTTTTTTTTTATCATCCGCCGTTTAAGGTCATTTTCGTGTAAAGCCAAGGAGAGATGTACAAAGACTGCAAAGTCAAGAACACGTCAAAAGAAAGTGGGGTGCTATTTCCCATACGCTTCTGGCCGGTATTACAAACCTGTAAGCATTCTCTCCGTACATACAACCCAAAATCAACCTTATTATACACTAATAGAGTCTACATTCCAATAAATGCTACCAAACTTTGTTTTCATTGACATTTCCAGCCAGCACCACCTGTACTGTGTTATGAGCTTTAAGTACCACAGATTAAAATCGATTTTTATTTTTTTTTTAATCACAAAACAGGATACTTATGTTTAAACTTTTCTCTTTTATTTGTTTCGGAGATGTCATCTAGGTGTGGTTGGAATTTGGCGAATCCGCGATTTGCATAACAGGGAAAGCTGAAAGCGTTTTTCGTATTTCAATATTTTGAATTTGGAATGGTCGGTGTATGGTTTCACTTGCGTCATCTCGGCCAGCGAGGTGTTCTTAATTTGAATATTAAAACATATTTTCTTTTTTTTGCTAATTAGTCTCTCAACAAGTGCAATATATAATATAATTAATTTAAACCGATACATTTATTTAATATCAATAAAAAATCTGATATAATTAGAATAAAATTGAACCATCAATAGTTCTTATACATTTTCCTATACATTAAAATAAAGAGAAGAAAATCCAAAATGGCGTCCGTGTACGGTTGCGTCACGTCACTTTTACAATTATGAGTCACTAAGGTGTGACTCGAATGAGGCAAATTATTATTTAATGTTAGTTTTAAACAAAGAATATCACTTTCGTTAATGTTATGTAAGGTTTACTTTATTATTCCAAAATTTATATTTTAAAGTCATTGCGTAATATATTTTTATCAATTTAATTAATAAAAAAAAATGTATAAATTATTTAAAACTATCTTAATAATTAATTAAATAAATAAATCAAATCAATTAAATATAAAGATATACTTATTTAATAAATCAAAAATCCAAAAAATTTAAACTTTTGAAGTATGTTGAAACCGAAAAGGAGAAACTGAACCAATAACAAATGAATATTTAGTAAGTAACTACGGGCTAATTAAAAGCACTGAACATCAGTTAAGTAGTATCCGTCTATCTAACCTACATACATAACTGAGTATATATAGAAAACACTAAAAATATCTAGAACTTTAGTCATTGTATACTAACTTTTTATTACTGAACCGATTTTGATTTAACTTTTGTAATTGAAATATTTAATTTAATGAAAAATAATATGTAGTAATTTGGTTATATGTGGGAACAAACATTTGTTAATTTTTTTTTATATATTTCTATCCGTCTGTACATAATAGTCAAATATAAAAAAGAGCAACTGTTGAGTTTCTGGGCGGCTCTTCTCAACAGAGCAGCATTCCGGTGGTAGCTTACTCACGGACTGACTACACTGACCTTTTTATTGTAATAATTGACGATTCAAAAGTGCGTGTAAATGCCTACTTGAATAGATATTTTGAATTTGAATTTGCATTAGAAATCTTCACCCGTGAGCTCATATTACAGCAAAATGTGAAAATTCCTACAACATATAAAAATATTTTTCAATTTCAATGATTTTACTACACTATGAGTTAAACAGGAAATGAACCTGTGACTTCATATTTAGTATAGACCTCTTGCTTCTGAGCTATCGGGTTCCAGTTAACACTTACTCCAATTTAGACGAAAAAGTAATATAAGTTTTATGTGCGTCTGTGGCATCGTATCTACAAAATTGAAGGGATTTTGTTTTTTTTTATATACATAGTATTTTCTTAAATCAGCTCCTTTTCAAGTGGATAAAGTTTTTTTACTGTAAAAGTTATAAAAATATACATACGAAAATCTTATGTACATAATATTTTATTATCCATTTCATTTTTCATCTCCCTCCTTCATATTAAATACTCTATTAATCTAATACATAAATAAAATTTAAGTGTCTGATTGTAATTCCATATTAACAACTTTTATCTAAAATCCTATATAATAAATTCTGCCTATTTGATCCCTCTAATCTCTGAAACGGCTGGACCTATTTTAACAGGACTTTCACTGGCGGATAGCTGATGTTATAAATAACATATATTATATAAAATACATTCAGCGAACGACGACACAGGCACAGCTTGTATTAAATACAATTCAAATAACATTGTTTGTATACATTACATTGTTTGTGTACAATATATACGTCTGTGTCTGTGTTAGTGTTTGATATTTAATTAGTGTTTATGAGTAATGAAACAATATATATATATATATATATAATATACAAGCTAAGTAATTATATTATACTAGCTTTGCCAGTGGTTTTACTCGTGCGGTGTGTGTTCAATATCATCTATTTTTTATTTTATACCTTAATTACTCATATATATATATATATATATATATATATATATATATATATATATATATGTATATTTGTGTAGGTGTGTCCATAAATATAATAAATTTAATATTTACGTCCATAATTCATATGTTCTCAATTTCTAAATCTATATTATAATAGTCATTTCATCGGAATTTGTGAAAGCAATGGTATATATGTAAAATAATATGAAGTCATTTATTTAGTGATTTGTTACCGGATATACCTCTATCATTATTATTATTATTATTATTATGGAAATAAAATAGAATTAAATGTTCTAATGCCTTGAAAATAAATTTAGAATGGCAGAGCCCTAAAGAGTAAGAATGCCGGAGATAAACATGGTCATATTAAGATTTTCATCAAAATCGATCTAGCCGTCTTACAAAATATCTATATATATATAAATGTTCTGTTGGTTTATGTACGTATCAAAAACTTGAAAATGACTGCACTGGTTCAGCTCAAATTTATACACAAGATATACTATGTTTCAAAGATGGTTGTTATCTATCTTATCTTATCTATTCTTATTTATTTATTTATTCATGTACCTCATTATTACATAGATACTTAAAATTATAGATTATGTACATGGGATAGCTTATCTCTTAGAAGAGATCTCTTCCAGCCACCTCTGAGTGTAAGTGCCTTTTAATTGACGTTAAGTCGGTGGGTACATTAAAATTAAAAAAAATGTATAAAATAGTATGAATTGTAATAGATTCAATGCACATTTCCCTCTAACACGGCGTTCAAAAAAGAGTTTAAAATTACAATGAAGTTTTGAAATTCACCCGTTTTGAAAACTTGACGATTTTTTTTTGTTTTAGACGCAATAACTAATATTCCTCACCCATTCAACCATAATGTGTCACTGCAACGCTTTACATAGTATATTTAATTAAATAATATTATTAACATATACCAAGTAACAGTGTAAATAAAATTTATATATAAAATTTATATATTTAAACTTAAAATCTTTGAAAATGGTTTAAAAATGTCATACTCGGAGAATAAATGTAACGTCGTAAAGAAATTCAAAATGGCCGAAAGTGACATTGAAGAAAATATTTAAATTTAATTGTTAAGGTTGAGGTCGTTTAAATTATAAATTATATTAATTTTATTCAATGTGTATCAGAATAAATACATAATATTGAGTGAATGAGAAGTGAAATGATTATATTAATATATTATTTTAATTTATTAAAAAAATGTCGGCATTTATGTTTAGTAGAAAACTGATAATTTCTCTTTTAAACATTTCGCTTGAAGACTTAACATCGACAAACATAACATATATATATATATATATATATATATATATATACATACATACATTATACTAGCTGTTACCAGTGGCTTCGTTTCCTCCCCCACCCCACTAATCCCCCCCCCCCACCCACCTAAAGAGGTAATCTAGGTAAAGTCATAAATTATGTTTACATTTTAGTTTAATCGTATTGTCAAAATAAATTGAATTTTTCTAAAAAAATGCGAGTTTTCCACAGTGAAAAGCATTCCATATATTGAGGCAATAATTTAGTATTAAAGCAAATTTTATCATAATCTGTCCAGTTGTTTTGTTTAGGCGCAAACAGACATAAAAATACAAAAAAAAATCAAAACCTATCGTTTTGAGATAGGTGTCATGTCATCAAGTAAATAGTTTTTACATAAAATGTTTTATATATAAATTTTAATTATATACTTACTATTTTATACACTATATTTATATACACAAAAAACAGCATAATAAAAAAGCTCCATTTTACATAAATTGTGAAAGAAATTATCTATATATTAATACGTGATGCCAAAACTTTGGACCCCTTTTTACGAAAATTGCGCGGACGCAAGAGCATAAAACTTGGCACACTTATAGTTTATGTACAGGAGAAGTGCAGAACGCTAATATTTTTCAATAATAATGCTTATAAAGTACATTAAATCAATAAATAAAACATTACCCACACTACCATGCATTTCACACACACATGTTTCTTTTGTTTTTCATTTTGTCTATAGACATAGAAATATTACACACACTACCATGCAAATTCACACACGCATACTTACTACAGACTTAGAGTACTGACATTGACATATCAAAAATATATATATTTGCCTATACATACTCTGTGGTCAAATGGTTTCTTTTGTTTTTCATTTTGTGCATATACAGAGTACTCAAAAAAAAAGTTTAATTTGTTTCATTTAATTAAATATAATAAAAGATTTTAATAATAATGCGTAAAAAATAAATTAAATCAGTTAATAAAACATTATACTAATCAGCATGCATTTGACACACGCATACATACTCTGTGGTCAAATTGTTTCTTTTCTCTATTATAGACGTAGTTGAAAAGTTTGTTTGTTGTGGTTTTATTGAATGTTTAAAGTTAATTAAAGTTTTATTTGACGAATACTACGTGAAATACTGAGCGTTTATACAAATTTATGTGAGTTGTGCAGCAGTAAGATATATTTAAACGTATCGTCGTCTTTCAAGGACTATCATTATATGCATAAAGAAAGCTCTGTAGCAGCAATCTGCAATAACAACATTCAGGTACAAAAATTTTTGATATTGCTGGTTCAAAGCAATTATTGTAGTTTACAATTTCAGTAATTGCATATACTTTAGGATAAATAAGTGATTTTGTGTAAAAACTTTTTCTCTTCTTGATTTCAGTAATCTATGAAAGAACTTTAATTATGCCTCGACATAGAACATTAACGAGTCGGAGTGAGAGACAAAGAAGAAGGAATATTTCTCTAAGAGGAAGGAATAATTCCTCACCAGTAGTATTAGATAGTAATATGATTTTGAGATGCATTTAAGTGTGCTATAAATGTCATTCCAAATGTGTTTTTAAGTTATGACATTAACATTTTGAACCTGAAGTGACTAGGCGACCAAACTGCATTCACTTCATGTTGTCACAAGGGTAAAGCAATATTACCACCCTTAAGTCAAAATGAATATTTGATTTAAAATATTATATGATGGACTTACTTCAAATGAACCTTCAATAAAAAGTAAATCAAAAAATTATTTTGAAAATATTAGGAAATATAATTCATGTTTTGCTATGGTTAGCTCAGAAGCCAAAGTTGCTGAGGCAGTTACAAGTGGAGTGTATCATTTCAAAATACATGATGTTTTTTTATCACAGATCAGGCCTAATGACTGCCACATATGGTCGCTCACCATGTTATGCACAATTATATTTTTATGATGTTGACACTGCCATTAATTATAGATTACAAGAACATGTTAATCAAACATGTAACAACAACATTATGCATGAAATTTCACTGGAATTGGAAGGCAGTAATCCTTTTGTGCGGTCATTCATTGCAATGAAAGATCATTGTCCGAGAGTCAAAAATCAAAACAAAGAAATTTGTATGCTCATTAAAGTAAATCATCATTTAGATCTACGCCGATTTAATGATACAGTTCAAACTGATGTAGCAGTAATATTTAATACAGTTGATGGTAAGCCACCTTTTGAATGAAATATGATTTGTTTTTCAAAAGTTAATGGTATAATTAAGAATATCTCAGTTTTGGACTCATCATTAGACCCTTTAGCGTACCCACTGCTTTTTCCCAACGGTGATACTGGGTGGCATGTCAATATTGCTCATAATACACCAACTACATTTAATTCAAGAGCACCCAGAAATAAATTAACCATGCTTCAGTATACAGCCTATCGACTAGCAATTAGAAATGATTTCAGCATGTAACACCATTCACAAAAACTATTTCTGCAGTGGATTGTTGATATGTATGTGAGAATAGAGGGTTCACGATTACATTTCATTAGACAAAATCAAACAAGTCTTAGGTCTGAAGTTTACAACAATTTAACAGACTACTTAACATGAATTGAACATTTCTTTTAATTTCATATAATTTGTTCAAAAAAGAAATTGGCAAATAACAGTCTTGGTAAAATCTGTGGTTATAGTAGTTAGTTTTCGATAGTAGAACCTTAATAATGTTTGAATAATGTATGTTAATAATGTATATTAATTATTTTAATAATGTATATTAAGTCACTTACAACTTAAATTTATTATATGGTCGAATTTCGACCACTGGGCGACCACTAGTTATATTAAAACAAGCTTCGATTTCTTTGGAGAGAATTTCTATAATTTCTCTCTTTGTGAAATGTCAAATCCTGATAGACGTATTAATTAATTTATTTATATAAAGCAACAATTTTTTACGAATTACTTTATAAATAATAGATTTTCAAACTAATTTATATTCCCAATGACGGCCATAAAAATTCATATCATAAAAAATTTAGATTAATATTACGATGAATGACACCTGTCAAATATCAACAACACAATAATTCAGCGGCAAAATTTACTTAAATGTTGCCAACCTTAAAAACAACACCAAGAAGGTTTGATCACATATCAAAAAGGTCCAAATGATAATGAATATTGGATCAAATTTCCCACAAGTGATCAATGTTGCCAACTTAAAAAAATAATTCCGATAACCAAAAAGGTTTATATCGTGACATGTAACAGGTTATTAATTACCAACTTTCACCTCACAAGGCCGTAGGGCGGGACTTTCACTTGCTTGAGAGGAGTAGTGCGACTGTGATGTACATTCTATTAGGACAATATTTTATTTATTAATTATAAAATATAGTAGATATTTTTTATTTAGGATATTATATAATTAAATTAAAATAACTATTTTCTTTACAAATCGATAGGATCGTCATAATAGTTAAATAAAACATAAGGTTATTATAAAATTACCCTAATTATTACTTATAATAATTATATTTTATATTAATATAATTAGGGGCGCAAACTGGACGTCTATTTTGACTCGCTGCTCTCGCGAAGTCTCGGTATCTCGGCGGATTGAGCGAAGCGAGTAACCCATCTTCAATTCAGCGTCAAAGCTGAAACCGACAGGCAAAAAATATAGAATAATGAAATATCACATAACGAATTTTTTTACATTGAAGTCTATGGGACTGTAACTTTTTGGTGATTACTCCTCAACGACATGATATTTTTTTTCATTTTTTTATTGAGCGAAGCGAACGAAGTGAGCGGAGCGTTTTACTGGAGACTTTTTACATTCTTTGTCACGAATTGGCTCGAAAACTACTTGACGGAAAATTATGAAATTTTGCACTGAAAAAGACACACATTAGGTGATGGTTTTAAACAAAAAAATTTTTGAAAAATGTCCTCAAAAAAAATTTTTTTGTTTGTTTAGTATCATGTCAAAAAACTGTTATCCCGTTGAAGTCAATGGGAAACGATGAGTCAATACACTGGGCTCGCTTCGCTCAATATGCAAACGGCACCCAAGATTTCGCGAGCGCAGCGAGTCGAAATTAAGGGTTTGTTGGCGTCCCTAGTATAAATCGTCGCAACAACCATCGCTATAAATGACGTGAAGATCGGTAAAGGCATTTTCATGCCAATCCCGGAAATAGGATGCAAAAAGTCTCACATAGAACGCTCCGCTCGCTTCGCTCAATATAACACATTAAAAAATATATATAACACATAACAAATTAAAAAAAATAATAAAAAAATATATTTAAAAACATCACAAAATATGGTCACAACATTGTCATTACATCCGTGTCAACGGTCAAAGAAGCTTTGTGGCTCTTATTCTTTTGAGAATAGAGTTCAAAATAGAATTTAAAAAAATAAAAACCGCAACCAATTTGAACCTTATTATATAAGTAAAAGGGTTCATATTAACTTAGAAAATGGTGTCGATTATGACTTAAAAATATATTTGCATAATATTTTCTAATATAATATTTATTACATTAACTCAAATTACAGATAATTAATATTATCTCATTACATACTAGGAAGTGTATTTAGAACGTGAAATTTGTTATGTATCTTTGCTTTGGATTTATTTTTAAGAAAGCTGTAGCAAAGGAATCTATATTGAGTTTTTTTTCAAGGCAAAGACTTTTTGTTTTGGACTTGTTTTTTTTTTATTTGGGAGAGATATCAAGAATTAAAATAAAAATGTAATTTATCACCATTATAATTTTACTTTAGTATAATTGACATTTCAGTGTATAGACCTAATAGTTTTCATACATTTTTAAAATCATATTTATAAATATTCCCTTCTATCGTATATACGGGTATTAACTAAATTTAATATATACTTATATTTATTTATTTATTTAGCTTCACACCATATTCCTTGCGGGGTAGGTAGAGACGACGAAGCGCCAAACGCTACGGTCCCTGCATACCTCTTTCGCCTCGGCCACAGACATCAACCTCTTCATACATGCCCTCCGGGGGGTCCTTATTTTTTTTACGTGACTTTCCTCCAGTATCATAGATACTGTGTTTTCGAAGATCACTCGAGGCCTCCCCCTGTCTCTCTTACCTCTCACTTTTCCTGTATAAATCTTCTTTACCATTCCTTCATCACTCATTCGTTCGACTTGCCCAAACCACCTGAGCACGTTCTTCGTCATTCTCACCATGGCATCTTCGCTAGTACCTGCCGTTCTGTGGATCTCTTCATTGCGGATTCGGTCAGCTAGACTGACTCTATTTTAAAAATCAAGAAATATTAAATTATAATATTAACAAAAGTAAATTAATTGATTAATGTGCCTGAACGTGACGTCACAAATGTAATGTATGTTGGTTTCAATGTACAAAAAAGACATTTTATATTAAATCAGTGTTAACATATAACATCATTGGATAAATAATAACATTATTTTCTATGTAACAACAGAGACATCACTTTGCACTGGTTCATAATATTTATATAAAGATTTTACACTTACATGTTAAATATATATTGTAACACTAAGAAACAAACATTATCAATGAAACGTGTCACATACATACAAATATATTATTTATATACTAAAAATAATAAAAATACTTTCCTTCTCGCGGTATTTTATGTATTTTTGTTTTTTTTTAACAATATTAATGATAATTTTTTACCGTCTGTCATGGTATGGACATGTTATGAGAGATGAAAGGCATGTAATCAAAAGAGTTCTGGATATAGAAGTGGAGGGATGGACAGGTGGAGGAACTCCGAAGTAGAGATGGATGGATTGCGTGAAAGTTTTGGAGAAGGGAGTTTGTACAGAGATGACGAGTAACAGGAGAGTTTGGAGGAAAAAACATACGGCGTCGACCGCAAAATTGGCATAATGGCAAAATTTATGCGATATATAAATTTATGTTGTGGTGGTAGCAATAGAGGCTCACCGTATACGAGTTGAGCACACACACTCACACACACACACACACACACACACACACACACACATACACACACGCACATACAGACACAGCTAAAACTACAGCTTAAGTATTTTAAGTATATTTATATTATTAACAATACATAATTCTTTACACTTTTTCTTAAATAATTACTTAATTGAATGATAAGCCATAACAAAGTAATAAAACAGTAAATTTTCAAGATATCTAAATACCTAATTAGTGTAAACTTACACAGAAGGTTGCCATGTGTTAATACAAAATCAAATATAATTATTGATAATTCAAAGCAATGCCTCACTGAGCAATAACACTTGGATAGAGACGAAAGACACTCTCATCTGTGGAGAATACTATCACTAAAATATAATAAAGTTAAATAGTTTGACAACTAATCTGACTAGGTTTAAACTACATCCAGGGACGTAGGAACCGTGTGGGCAGGGTGGGCAGCTGCCCACCCAGAAATTTCCCAGGGTGGGCATTGCCCACCCATGTTTTTTGTTCAAAAGATTAAAATTTTGAAATTGACCATTTATTGTTTCAATGGAAATTTGTTCAAGACCATTTTAGAGGCAAAAAGGTAGAACTTTCTGTAGAACTTTTTTTTCTTTGACATTATTAAAAACTAGGGGGGGGGGGTACGATTTCAAACCTGCCCACCCAGTAAAAATTTCGTTCCTACGCCCCTGACTACATCTAAACTATCAACTAAAATAGTGTACTAACTACTAACGTTTTAGGTAGATGATCACCGCCGCCCACGAACTGCAACATCCGACTTGCATGAGTGTTGTCAACAAACCTTTGTTGAAAATAATATAGCATTAATACTAGTTGTCTTTGTATCCATGTTCGAACAGGAGTATTAAAAAAGTATTCCCAACATTGATTCTCTTTGGGTGTTTGGGACCGCCAACCAACACGCCATGTTCCGAACGGCAGAAGGTGGAGGACGGAGCTACAAATAGATACGTGGAATGTAAGAAAAAGCATGAGGACCCCCCGAAGGGCATGTATGAAGAGGTTAATGTCTGTAGTCGAGGCGAAAGAGGTATGCAAGGACCGTAGCGTTTGGCGCTCCGTCGTCTCTGGCTACCCCGCAAGGGATATGGCGTCAAGCTAAGTAAGTAAGTAAATAAGATTCTCTTTCGTAGCAGGGCGGAATAGCTGGATACGCTGTATGTAATATTACAAATGTCAGTTTGTTTTTATTAAGCTTTAAAACTTTAACTCCCCAACCGGTCATGATGAAGCGATGAACACGTTAACACACAAGACAAACCTTTTCTCCCCATAAATAGTGATCTAAAGAATAAAAATGACAATATTTACCTACACAGCTCGAGCAAAGTCGCAAGCAAAAGCTAGTAACTAATAAAATTTTACACTTTGATTTCTGTTGAACGCGTTAATTTCTATAATCGTATATTAGAGACAGGAAATATAATAATACTTAATCGTAAAAGTATTAAAAAGCGCCTTTCATTATATATATAGCAAAATTTTCGACATGCCCGTCTGCTTGTTGTTACTCGTAAGTATTGAACTTATTAAATATGTATTTGTATGTTTTATTTCATAATTTTCAAAGCTCTCTTCTTGATAAATGTAAAAGAAATCAATCAGTCAATTCAGATGATTTTTACACAAAATATATTGTCTGGACAAGAGACGGCATACCGAAAATACGTTGAAACCAACATACTTTATTTATTTAATTACCAAATTTCAATAGAACAAACAATATTTATACAAAATAATATACCATATATATTTATCGACTTTTTTGCTATGACGTCACTTTCAGGCAAAACAAAGTAATGTTTGTTTCAAAGGTACATTGAATGCACGCGATGCCGCCTCTATTTGTCGATCAAAAGTTTTAATAAAACATGTCTATAGTTTAAGTTTATAAAAATAAAAATAAAATTTAATCATTTGAACTTTTTTAAATAAAATATAATGTTGAGTCTCCACTTACTTGTCTGTGCATGCACCAGTAACCACCAACCCTTAATTAAGAATGTAGACACGTTGTATAAGCGGCAGCCATTTAATACAAATATTTATTTACAGAGAAACCGAGAGCTTTATTTCATGAAACCAACACTTTATTTAAATATAACAAATACTAAATTTAACATTACTATGCCTTAAAAGTAATATATTTTCTATTAATATCAAAAAAAGTTTTACTCGATTCGGTGAAAACCTAAAAAAAAAAAATATATATCTGTTTAAATTAATAATCGATCTGCAATCCAAGATTGAACAACCCGAGATATACTTATTTCTGGTCGGTTGCAATAACAACTCAATAATCTTAGAATTTTCAATCATTAACAACCACTAAGGGATCAAGATTTATTGATTTCATTTAATATATAAAACACAAAGACACTCACTCACTGACTCATTCATCGCTCTACAGCCCAAACTGTAATACCTAGAATGCTGAAATTTGGACACAAGACTCCAGACATATTGAAAAGGTGAAATAAGAAAGGATTTTGCAAAGGTCCAAAACGTTCCAAAGTTACAGCTAAAAAACTGAAAAAAATATAACGCGCCTGTTTGATACCTAATAGGTGGTGCGGAAATTCAAACAAAATATTTGATCACTTTCGTCTTTCGTTGCGAAGCACGGGTAACCTGCTAGTTTAATATATAGGTCACGACTATCCTCCGCTATCCGCTCCCGCTCCTCTCATCAGTGTGCTGTCTAGTGGAGCGTAGCACGTCGGTATTGGCCCCTGTGTTCTAGGTCAGTGTGTTAGAGGGCAGACATACAGAATGAGAGCGCTCCTGTGAGATATTGGTGAGTTTATCTTTTATAATGGTTACTCATTTTCCTTAGTTATAAACATAAGATAAATATAAAAAGTCCTTCAAAGTTACTCCGGTTACTCATTTTACTTTGTTATAAACATAAGATAAATATATATAAAAAGTTCTTCAGTCTGTTCGTCTGTCTTATTTAAAAATACGGGTTTTTCTGTGCTTATTTACATATATAGTTTAGGTGTATATTTTAGTGGTTAAAGCGATTTACGTCTAGAATATTAGTTAAGCACTATTCATTATTCGCCATTTTTTTAAATATATCTTTACGTATTTAAATTTGTTTATTTGTTTTTTTTTTTTAATTTACAAAATATTTTATCGACTGGTAGTTCCGAAGGTTGAAACGTTTAAAAACAATACATTAGTTAGTTATATTATATTAGTAAATATAAAGTCTCTAATATTTTCAATATCAGATTTACGGTAACCTTTTTATGCGTCTTTAATAATAGTAATAATAATAGTTATAAGTTCTTTTTTTAATTATCTTTAAGGTAATCACCTGAGACATATAAATATAAAGGTGCGACTCTATTATCAGAAAACCTTAAACAAGTTATTTAAATTATTTTTACATACAGCAGAAATGCATAAAAACGACATAGACGAAGAAGAGCCGAGACGACCAACATCCAGAAGAAACTCTGGTCCCTTCTCTCGCAGAGGAAGCATCAAGAAGGAGCCGGAAGGAAAGAGTTCCGCTCCAAGTTCCAGCACATCTACCCCCAAGAGAGTTGCGAAGCAGAACTTAGAATTTGTTGTTACCGGAAAGCAGTTGTTAAAGAAGTAAGAAGTATAAAAAAATAACTATAATTAATAATTTGAAAAAAATACGTAAAGTGTTGATGTTAATATCCTCTGTGTTCAAAAAAGTTCAAACAATTATCTCCAAAAATTAATTGTTATATTAAAAATAATAATATATATTTCCTATTTATTTAGATCAGACAGTCATTTACAAGTGATAAAAAAATATATATATAGTTTACTCTTAATACTTAGACCTCGAAAACTCTCTAGTAATATAAATTATGTATTAAAACGACTTAGAAGAATAACTTTAAATCAATCTTCTCTCCAGGAGCGACAGAGCGAGTTCCCTCCCCGGCACCAACAGACGTCAATCAGACACCTTGAAGAGGCGAGTGGTACACAAGAAGTTGATAACATCACACTCTCAGAGTCGAGAACCGTCCATTGACGATGATATGTCCTTGGATTTATCACAGGTGATGGCATTTTGTTATATATTTACATGACAACAATAAATTTTGTTATTTCACCTTTTTCTACTCGTTAACAATTTGATAAGAAAAAAAATATGATAGTGAGTTTTTACTAAGTATAAAATACGAACTTAATCGTAAACTTTTCTAGATTTGATCTAGATTCTATAATATAGTGGGAGATATTTCTTTTGTATGTTCAGTATATCAATCAGTTTTTAATCATTAATTAATGTGTATAATTTACTTTATATTAATCATAAATAACTTAATTTTTTGGTAAATGGTAACACTACAATCGACAGTTGACACTTGACAGCAATATATCAATGGCTTGTAATTTTTTTTAAGCAAACTTGGTTGTTTTTAAACAAATTAACCTTAACAAAAAAATATACTTTATTTTCACGACTTATATTAGATATAAAACCTTCCTTGTACATATTGTAGCGTAATTTGTCTCTTATAGTAAGTGATAGCAAGTAAAATGACTTCGCAAGCATTGGCAACTCTCACCGCGACTTACACAGATTCTGAAGGCGAGGAAGATATGGAAGATGGACAACAAACACCAGAAAAAGAACCTGCTCTAGCACAATCAGTGCCAACCAGTCCTAAAGTTATTGATGATACTAAACAATCTGCCTCCGCGCCAGTGTCTCCAAAACGGAGTTTGGTATCGTATGTTGATGACACTATAGTATCCGACGAAGAACAATCACCGAGCGGTGAAAATCAGGACGATATGCGACGGTTATCAATGGAAACAGACACAGACGAAGCTGTTCCTCGTTCTGATCCCGACGACTCTGAAGATGGCGCCTTAATCCCTCCGGAACCGCCCGGCAAGTGTCCCAAAGAATTACAAGACACTATCACGAGATTCTACACGCGAATGACGACGGAAGGTTTTGACATGAATAAAATTATACAAGACAAAAAGAATTTCCGAAACCCCAGCATTTATGAGAAACTAATCCAATTCTGTGATATAAATGAATTAGACACCAATTATCCTCCAGAAATATATGATCCTTTGAAATGGGGTAAAGAATCATATTACGACGAACTTGCTAGAGTACAGAAATTGGAAATGGAGAAGAGAGAAAAAGATAGAAAGGAGAAATCTAAAATAGACTTCATAACCGGTGTAGCGAAAAAGTCAGACAGCGATGACGACAAGAAACGAAAGTCAAAATGGGATCAGGCAGCTCCAAATGTAGCTTCCAAGCCCAGTATTAAGCAACCGGGACTCCTTCAACAACCTCTCACAAGCAATGTTACGGGCACTAAAGGGACAGTGATATCAGCATTTGGTTCTATAAAGAAACAAAAAATATGACTATAAGAAACTTTATGTCGTAAATAGAAGATAATTGTGAAGTGAAATAAAATTTCATTATAATAATTAATAATTTTTACAATATATGAACAGTTTGTGGGAAGATAAAATTACTCCTGTATTTATTTGCAGCTGTTGTATTGACTTGCCAATACTACCACATAGTCATAATTTTGTTCAGTTTATCATCATCAAATTATAGTAGTGTAAATTTGGTTTGTATATAAAGAGTATAGAAGCTTGTAATACAATTTTATACATTCAGCTTATTAGTGAATAATAGTATAACTAAGCTACACAATTGAACAGACTTACGAGGTGTGTGGTAGCTATAAAAATCATCTAAAAGACTTAATTCCAACACAAACAGTTCTAAATTTGGATAAAGTGAAACATTATACAGTTATTAATAAAATTGTAATATAAAGTACTACAAGGAAGCGGTCACTCTCGATATCTGCATTATAATTAGGGTTTCCCGTTGATGTAAAAATTTTTCATCATATTAATTTCAATAAAGTTATATCTATAATATTACAATCAGTGTTTACGCGAGGGAGATAAATATTTAATACTGGTTGTAATATTGCAGTTTTATTTCCATTAATTATTTGATAACTTGAAATTCAAGTTTCCAGTTACAAATATAATTAGTGTATAATGAATAGATGTTAATCTTGTGTAAATATTTTTATTATTACCTAAATTTTAATAAATAATGTAAAATAATAAGAAGTGGTTCATTTTTAACACCTCTAAGATTTGTAGGTATCAGACTTTGAAGATTCAAATTCTAAGTACGGTTTGAAGAAAATTGTTCCTCTCGCGACTTCCACACCAAAGCGCGGTCCGTACAAGAGTCACTCCCTCCACAGCAACCTCCAGAAGAAAGAGAAAGAGAAATTGTTTAATAAGAGCGACAGTACCATTACATCCGACAGTCTTGTTAAAACAGATTCTACCAGCACCTTCAGGTATGTTCAGTGTTAAGTGTCAGTCTATATATTATGTCCACTTGGTTGTCATAGTTTATTTTGACATGAATAGTTTTCTATTATTCTTTCCATCATCGAACAGTCGCTGACATTTGTTTTCATTAATGTTTGAATTGTCAGAAACCATGTGAGCCATGATTTGCTTACTTAGATTTATTTGACACGTCCCGACAAAGATTGTTAAAATTGACGGAACGACTAAAACAGATTCTCAGGTCGTACGTTACTTAGTAGTAGTAGTAGTTAGCAGAACTCGTGTTCACAGATTTTTTATTACGTAAAATGGTTATATTATACAAATAAAAATATAACAATACAAAAATTGGTAAAGCAGGGTCAGTGCCGGATTTACGGGAGGGCAGGTGGGGTGGCCGCTCTGGGCCCTAACAAACAATAATATTGTTATCGATGTATCAGAATTATTTTAAGAAATATTGCAAATTTACAGTTACTATCAATTTTCGATTTGTGCGTTTAAGTGGCAATATTTATTTGTGTATTTTTTACCCATGAGTTAAAAATATATAAAATAAGTAAAAAAAACGAAAAACGGTTGATCTTACGGGTTATTCTTTTAAAGCAATTTTTTTAAAATTATATGACGAAATCGCTTGAATGGAAATTTATTTTGTATAAATTTTATTAACTTTGCGGCGTTGGGAACCGCCAACCAACACGCCATGTTCCGAACGGCGGAAGGTGGAGGACGGAGCTACAAATAGCTACGTGGAATGTAAGAGGACGAATGGAACAGAAGATGAATGAATTATTAGATGTGATGGATGACAAAGATCTGGATGTTATTTGTGTGTCTGAGACCAAGCGAAAAGGCAATGATACGACCGATTTGCCTGGCAACCGGGTCGCTTTCTGGGCTGGGGTTCCAGAGAGTGAGCGAGGTTGCCAAGGTGTAGGCGTATTATTGTCCTCTCGAATGGTTAATGCAATGGTAGAATACAAGGCGATTAACCCGAGGCTTCTTTGGGTTCGCTTTAAGCTGGGGATAACAAGAGTATTCTTGTTAGCCATGTATGCGCCAGTATCCTCAGCTCAAATGAGCGAGCTCGAGGAGTTTTGGGAGAATGTCAGGGATGTTCTAAGTAGTGTCAGAGATAATGAAAAGTTGATAGTATGTGGAGATATGAATGGATGGGTTATAACCGCGCGAAGCGGTTATGAAAGCGTGCTAGGCAAATACGGTGATAGGAGGGTAAATGAGGCTGGAAAGCTTATTTTGGAATTTTGTAAGGAGAAAAATTTGTTTGTGGCAAACACGATGTTTGATCACAAACAAATTCACATGTACACATGGGAGCGAGCGGAAGAAAGAAGTATGATTGATTTATTCCTAGTGGACCAGCGTATTCGAAGTCAAGTTATGGACACGCGAGTGTTCAGAGGTGCTGATCTGGGAACGGACCACTATATAGTCGTTGCTAGAATAAGAGGTCTGTTCACAGGTTGGCGCAGCCGCACGGCGTGTCCAAGCTTGGCGTCGAATTATCGCATAAGAAGCTGGAAGCTTCAAGATCCACCGATCAGAGAGGAATATCAAGAAAGGGTTTCCAAGAAGCTTGAAAGCTGTGATTCTGGAAATGAAAGTGTTGAAGTATGCTGGCAGAACCTTAGGAATGGTATGGTGAAAGTAGCGACAGAGGTATGTGGTAAAAGGAAAAGAGGTTTTAGTAAAAACCGCGATGAATGGTGGGATGATGAAGTGAAAGACGCTGTGGAGTTAAAGAAGAAAGCATGGCTGGATTATAAAGCCTCGGGTAATGATAAAAGTATGAGAGAGATAAGAAAAAGAGAGTACAAGCTGCAAAAGCACAAAACGAAAGCACTTATAAAGATGAAGCGTGAAAATTCTGAGAGAGAAAGGGATGAAAGGTTGACGAACAACTTCCGGGAAAACACAAAGCTTTTCTGGCGAGAAGTTAGTGGTTCCCGGGGTTGTTCGGTAACCTGTAGAATGAAAGGGGTGCTTTCGAAGAACGGTGAAATTTTAACTGAACAAACACACGTTTTGCAGCGGTGGGCGGAATTCTATAAGGAGATGTATGAACGTGAGGACGCCTCGGTCTTGACTACCAGCGTAATGCTGAGTCAAGACGTAGCCGATGGTGAAATCAGTTTGGAAGAAGTAGAGAGCGTGATTCGAAGTCTGAAATGTGGTAAGGCTGCGGGAGCAGATGAAGTTACTGCCGAGATGATCAAATATGGTGGGCCACGCGTCTGGGACCTTTTCTGGTTTTTGTGCAATTTATGCTGGAAATCCGGGGAGGTCCCAGACGATTGGCGAAGTGCAGTCATCGTACCTTTGTATAAAGGCAAAGGCTCACAGATAGACTGTGCAAGCTATAGGGCCATCAGTTTGATTAGCTTGGGCGGTAAAGTTTATGCTAAAATTTTAGCGAGAAGAATGCAAGAGAGATCTGAAAGGCTGTTGTGGGAGGCCCAAGGAGGTTTTAGACCTGGAAGAGGGTGTATAGATCAGATCTTTTCCCTCCGCATGATCACGGAAAAGTTTTTGGCCCTAAACCAAAAGGTTTTCTGTGCTTTTGTGGATTTGGAAAAGGCGTTTGACAGGGTTGTGAGAAAGAAGTTATGGGAGATACTGCCCCGATACAATGTGAACGGACCCTTGCTACAGGTTGTAAGGTCTCTTTACCGAGATCACTCAGCCTGTGTGCGAGTAGGAGCTGGCATGTCGCCCTGGTTTGACATCCAATCGGGTGTTAAGCAAGGTTGCGCTATGTCAGCTTGGTTGTTCAATTTGTATTTGGATAGTTGTCTCCAAGGAGTGAAAGATAGTGACATGGGAGTGAAAGTAGGTGGCCTTAAGGTCAATTGCTTGCTATATGCAGATGATGCGGTGCACATTGCATCATCAGAATGCAATTTGCAGGCATTGGTCACCACTTTGAAAGATGGGTGTGAAATTAATGGTCTTAACCTGAATGTAGATAAGACGAAGGTTCTGATATTTGAAAGAAATGAAGAAAGAACAGAATGTAAGATCAACGTGAATGATAAGCAAATAGAACAAGTGAATGAAGTGGTATATTTGGGAAGTATGTTTAGCAGAGACGGAAGATACGAAATGGATGTGGAAAGACGTATTGCTGTCGGTAACAGAGTCAATGGTGCTTTGACTGCATTGTTGAGACGGCAAAACGTCAGTATAGCTGCACGTTTGGCTGTACACAATGCAGTTTTGCTACCGACGCTGTTATACGGCAGCCAAACGTGGGTAACACAGAAGAAGAATGTAAGAAAGATGAATGCTGTGGAGATGCGATCTCTTCGCAGAATATGCGGAGTCAGTCTAGCTGATCGAATCCGCAATGAAGAGATCCACAGAATGGCAGGTACTAGCGAAGATGTCACGGTGAGAATGAAGAAGAACGTGCTCAGGTGGTTTGGGCACGTTGAACGAATGAGTGATGAAAGAATGGTAAAAAAGATTTATATGGGAAAAGTGAGCGGTAAGAGAGACAGGGGAAGGCCTCGAGTGACCTTCGAAAACACAGTAGCTACGATACTGGAGGAAGGTCACGTAAAAAGCATGAGGTCCCCCCGGAGGGCATGTATGAAGAGGTTGATGTCTGTGGCCGAGGCGAAAGAGGTATGCAGAGACCGTAGCGTTTGGCGCTCCGTCGTCTCTGGCTACCCCGCAAGGGATATGGCGTGAAGGTAAATAAATAAATAAAATTATTAACTTTAACAAATTATTATTTGTTGACAATAAATTTTAAATTTTGAAAAAATCTTTTAATTGGAAAATAGTTAATAATTAGGGTAATTTAGTATTTACACAAAATAATAATAATATATACCTAATGCCGCGTTATTTTATTTTTGACATTTCACATTTGTAGACAAGCAGTTAGCACAGAGTTTGATTACTCATCCATGTCACCCTCGGGGGCCTCTTCGGACAGCGCCGGCGGCGTGCAGGGGACGCTCGTGTCTCCCCGCAGCCAGGACTTACAGGACTCCAGGTATTTTTAGATTATCTAACGTATTAAAAGATTTTGGTCGACCTTATTAGTCGTATAAAAAAAATATAATTGTAGTTTCACAGACGTTAGATAAAAAGAAGTTAATTAATAATTCCAAAAAATTAAATTAAATTAAATTTTTGTCATGTCTAGCACCGGCATCAGTACATTCCGTGAAGATCACTCGGGCGAGTGGGGACAGTTTTGGGCGAACTATAACAACTCGTTAGCCAGTGTACCCAGTCGGTACTACGACCAGTGTCCCACACCTTACAGGACAGAGGACATTGACCTCGCTGACTTAGGTAACTTCATGAGCAGGATTCAAACCCGTGAATATTTTGATACTTTATTAACAAGACATCATTACTTTAATAAATTTAATTACATTAACAGATTTCTCAACCGAAGGTTCGAGAAAACGGTCACCGGATAATATTAAAACTATCAACAACATCATAAGAAACGAAGGTTTGCATCTGACGCCCCGAGAGACGCAGAACATCATTAAATGTGCCCACATTCTTGGCAATGTGTTAACTAGGGCCATAGAACGGCAGTCCGAAGAATATAAATATGACGAGGAGAAAATACAAGAACTTAACGTTGAAAAATCAAACCCTGAAAAGGAAATTATAAAAAAAACATTAACACTTGATCTGAAAGAGACAGTTCTACCGCTAGAAGTAAAGGAAGAAAAGAGATGGGAGAGCGTCCCCACACAAACTGATATTTCCCTTCCAAATACAAAAAGCGCGCCAAAAATATTTGAAAGTATTTTACGGCAACTATCAAGAAGCTCAATTGATGAAGCTGAAAAAACAATTGTTGAATGCAAGGAGGAGAATTCAGAAGAAAACACGGAAGATGATACAAAACAATAATTTTATTTATAACGTCATCTTTGTTAAGATATATCAAACTTTACTTCACGTCAAGTCGAACTTTGCATTTTAGAATGTTTAACATGTATACAAATTAGTGACTTAATTAAAATATTTTATTTATTAATATATTATAAATCTTGTGTCTTTATTTTCTCTAATAAATATAATTTTCTTGAACATTTTTTTTTCTATCGACGATATGAATAACATTTTAAAATTTGGATATAAAGAATGATTTAAATTTTCGAGATACCTTGTGGAACTTTATTATATATGCGTATACTCAAGTCCTTGAAGGATTTAAGCGATTCTGAAATTAACTTTCGAGTTAGTTAATAGGATTTTCAAACATTGACCAACATGGAGCAAAACTCTGAGACGTTGTTCCTTTTTAACATTCGTTATAGAATTCATAAGTTCTTGAAATCTCCATAAAATTTGAAACAGAATAAACTATTGACTGGTTCTAATATTTGTTATATTAATTATTCTTTTTGAGTTGTCTACCGTTTTCATTAAAAGTTTATTTTGTTATTTCTGAAATATTTTTTGTGGCTCATTGTGGGCTATACTGTGGAAAAGAATCAGCTATTTCAATAATGCAGATATGAGGTGTCTCAATTCTCTCTATGATGATAACACTTAAAACTTTCAGTCATTATTATTCCTTTTGACTCACTTCTCATATGACACTAAATGCCAAATATATGTTCATACCAATTTAGAAAAAATCGTTTGGATTAAAAATTAAAATATAATATATATTTTATATAATTTATTTATTTTAAACTTACTTCTAGTTCTATTTATTTAAAATTACGATAATTATACATAATATATTATAAATTTTAAAAGTGACACAATAAGAAATCGTACTATTATACTATGAAAATATCGAAAAATTACATCATTAAATTATCAAAATAGTGCATTATGAATTATAGTGCCGTCTGAATAATCCAATATGAATAAAAAGCTTAAAACTATTTACATGTAACATTAATAAGCGTACATTTCACGGAAAACCGGAAAATATCGAACGTTAAATGCCTGAGCACAGAATAAAAAAAAATCTATGAAAATCAAACCCGCGAAATTTGCTACAAAATGGCGTCCTATTAAAATATTATTTACACTATACATGAATTTCAATCAGAAAAGGTGCTCAAACTAAAACTAAATATTAAAGTCATAATTTTATTAAATAAAAAATAAAAATCTTCTCAACTTAATTAATTATGAAAGCGTATTAAATATTGCCTTATAGAATTTCGTTTACTTATGTCATATCAAAATTAACTTAAAATATAACATTCATTCAGTTATCGGTTTTTTAAAGATATTTCATACTTATATTGAAAATTTCTTATTTATCCATGTAAAGAAACTTTCTTCAAATGATATCTTAAAAATAACTGAAATTACTTAATCTTTGTTTAAAACGGCACATAGTTTTTATTTAAAGCTTAAAAATTAAAATAACTTAGAATATTAATATTAAAACGAAAACCATTGTTTTATTTAAATCCAATAGTCTTAAGTTAGATTTAGTTTAGATTTAATTATCCTAGAGGTGGGATTCATCTTATATTACTTTGTACCTACACTTTAACATTAATATGGCATCTTTATTTACATTTAACTAGAATAGTTTTCATTATTGTAAGTTATAAAGTCAGTACGGAGTCTATAATTGTTCTGTTTCACATAATTTGTTACCGTCTTTTCAGTAGACCGGTAGTTATAATAGACCGCAAGAGTCGAAACTTATGTTACTCAGCTATATACAACGTTAACTTAGTTATATTAGACGGTCTTTCCAGTAGACCGCCGTAATTAATACGTCATTGCACATTATAGAAGTAGACGGTTTCGTCTATGACTCCCTGAGGATGATGGTTGTTGGACTGATCTATGCTTCCTTAATAAGTGTCTGTGTTGAGGATCCAACATGGCGGTATATCCGGTTGGGGAGCACATATCCGGAAACTGCTGATAAAAAGCTCTGTAGCCTTCATGAAGTAAATAAACTTCCGGATAATTAAGGGTGGGGTAATGTTCTTTGTTTTTAGCTCTGTCTGAAGAGCGTAAAAACCGAGATCTGAAAATTAAAATATTTAATTATTATTTGATAAAAAATCTATTCTCTTATAAGTATTGTGTAAAAGAAATATTATTATAAATATGTCTCTCGATACTTACAGTTTTGGTCCTCGCTCCAAAGAGAATTCACAGTGGAATATGAGAATGCTTCTCTTATTGCCTTTGGCTTTTAAAGGCTGGTTAACTAGAGTCAGTATTTGTTCCTGCGTGTGTAAATTGACGGCGCCTAGAATGTGTCCCCCTTCGTATTCGTAGGGGTAGCGGCAGTCGATTACCTATGATATAAGAAAATACTTAGTAATTTTGACACTAAATTATACTATTTGGCTACAAAAGCGAAGGTCTACTCAAAAGACCACAGTCTACTCGAAAGACCCACCTGGAAATCACTAATGCTATCTTCATATTCCCCTCTAATCAACGCTGCTAACGTTTCACAGGACACAGACTTGAGGTCTGTGTGGTCCCCGCTTGTTAGTGGAAGGGCGAAGGGCAGAGAAAAATCCCCAATTAAATCTGGATCTACGACCGCTGAAAGAAACATTATTAATTATTATTTTTGTATGATAGATACATAATTAAAGTTTTAAGATTTCTTTACAATATTAAATATTATGATTAAAATGTAGTACAAAATAATATATTTGTTATATTACAATCAACTTACATCGTGCCAAGGCGGACATAATGGATGCATTATTTTCTGAGAATGCTCTCTGTAAGACCGGCCGTTGTAGCCTTTCTTCTTCAGGACTTTGACAATTAGACTTTCTCCTTTTATTTGAGATATTGTCCTCTTCGCTCCTCTCAGATCTCTTGTTCTTTCTTTTCGGGCTCTCAACAATGGAGAAGAGAGAAACTTTAGCCCTATTTGCTGCTGGGTTATAACTCAGGCTTCTTTGTAAGGGCCGTCTTAAATTAAACTCTTGTTCAACAAAATTTTCCTTTATGTGTCCGGAAAGGAGTTCATTGAAATTTGCCATTTTTGGTGAGTTGGAGATTTCTTCAATATCCAAAAACGGTTCTTCCAGCTCTGATATGAACCCGCTTTCCATAGATGTTGTGGATTCTGAGGGATATATTCGTAATTTAGTGCTCAATGGTGACATTGACATGGAACCGATACTTGAGTCACTTTTCTCGTGCCTTAAAGCATTTTTCGTGGGTGTTTCGTTGAATTTGAGCGATTTTTTTACAGAAACATTACTTCTTTTGGCCGCTGGAGAGGTAAATTCAAAGCTATCGTCCTCGAAATTGAGCATTCGCGTCGCGTTGGCGTTAGGTTTGTTAAATGAAGTGGACTGCTCATTCTCTGATAAAGGAGCTCCAAAACAGAAGTTTCTGGAAGTAATTTTTCTGGAAGTCCGCCGCCCGCTGGATATTATATCGGGACTGTCTGTTGATATGATCTCGTATTTGGTGCAAGTATCAAAATTGTGTGAGTCAAATTCTTCTTCAAGGTCGTGCAAAGTATCAAAATCAGTTTCCAATTCAACTTCTTTCTCCGGTACATATATGTTCTCTTTCTTCGGTGAGTCATATTTTGTTTGGAGTGCATCGGTGAAATCCAACTGTAAAATATGAAAAATAATTATTAATTAACCAATTAACAATATTTTTAAGAAAACTTGGAGGAGAAAAATAATAAAATATGTAATATTTTACATATATATGATTTTTATTAATTAACCAATTAATAATATTTTTAAGAGAACTTGGAGGAGAAAAATAATAAAATATGTAAAATATGATTAAAAATATTTTTTATAATATAAAAATTACCTAATTACCAGTGGCTAAGTAAGTTACCTGAATTATATAAAATATAAAAAATTCAGGTTTACCTTTGCCATAGACCAGTTAGTCGTCTTGGAGCAAGAGGGGAAGTTGTCTCCGAAGGAACAGTCCCTTGTCTCCTCTTCCACATCAATTTTAATAAAAGTCTCACTGAAGTTCTCTTTATTGGACATCTTGAATTTGGATCTCTCTTCAAATATTCTCGAAATCTTAGTTGATTGGTTGTAAGACCTGCTCGTTAATGGAGATGATCTGTCCGTCAATAGGGATTTTTGGACTGGAGTTTTCTTTAGACGCTCTATTGTTGGTGAATCCTTGGGCCTAAATAGTGGAGAACCCTGTATTTCCCCCAGAACTCTTCGTTTTGGTGTATGGATCGGTGAATGTAATGGTGACTTTTTGAAGTCCAAGGAGTGTGGGTTCATTTTAATTCTGTAATTGTTTGCTATTGCCTCTTCCTGTTTTCTCTTTGTACCGTTGTTGCCGGAGTTTATTTTGAAGCTGTCAGTGATAAGCCTGTAATGAGCAAAATGTTAATTAGTTCATGAAGTTAATTATACAATCCTTATTTATTACCTCATTTGTTACATATAAATTAATCAAATAATAGTAATAATATATATACATAGTAAACAGGAAATCCACTATCAGGGAGTTGGCCATAATATCAACATATATTTCGTCCCCGTGTTGATACAGACAGTGTGTACAGACAATATTCGACAATCCATAACCCCAATAATCTAACTAATAGTCCCACGGCTCGTCTTATACTAAGTGAACAATGACTTCAGTCCCTTGAAAGGGCTGTGACAATACATTTTTTTTTACTGATATTAACTATCGGAACTTGTAAATATCGAAACCGGTTATACCTTCTTGCCCTTCAGACATTGTGACTTAAAAAGGTTATGTGAAATTATCGTAACACTATTCTCACAAAAATAACTTTAACATGATTTTTCTATTAATTTAACAACCATGATAGTTTATAACAGGTAGATGAAAAAAAATGGTTGAACAGTTAGGCGAATTGTATTCGCCCATTCGCGCGCTTTATACATGACTTCTGTCATTTCGTTTGGAAATTGCACATTGTTTATGTTAAATATTGTTTTACATACAACCTTCGTTCGGGATCTGAATCAAATTTTATAAATAAACACTAAAAAAAGTACGTATTAATAATCGTACATATATTAAGATGCATCCACAATGGTACAATGTCTAAATCGGTTAAACGATCAATATGCAACAGATTTAAGAATTCAAGATGGGGCGTAATTCATGAATATTATAACCGTTAACGGATATATTAATATTTATTTGATATTTTGTGGGAATATCTATTGCTTGTTACATCACTATTTGTTGGTTAAGTTATATGTAATATTTTCATATTAACCAAAAAAAAAACTAAAATCAACCGTTACATACAATTTCAAAAACCGTATTATTTTCGTAATAAGTCTTAAAATCCCTGGACGTTTTACAACTTCTTCACAATGCAATTGCATTACCGTTTTTCTTATCAGGAGGGGAACTTTGGTAACGGCGACGGGGGACAATTCACGGGGCATATTCCTGTAAGATATGTTTCTTGGTGCCTGGTGACAAATTTTGCAAGCGCTTTCAATTCAAATATTTTTAATTATATAAAAAGAAGTTCCTAAAAAAGAGGTTCTAATTTAACATTGTCATACAGTAAGACAATAAATTTACAGGACGAGAGATAAACCGTCTTTTGTTTGATTAGTATTTAAATTTTTCTGTTCATAGTTCTTATCACAATACTCTTGGCATTTCATAAATGTGTTGTACAAATATGGAATACGTTAACAGAATAACACAGACTTAAACATGAATACTCTAATTAATATCACATACTTGTTTAAATTGACTTATCAACACCATTGTAATGGTCGGCCACCCCAAAACAACGTTTATAGAGAGGGTAATAAAATAAAAAATCCTTTAAAAGGGTTTTGAAATGTTTATTCAAATCTTTTGTAAATTTGACTGAATCAAGTGGTGCATCAGCGGTGCCATTGTTGAGTGCATTAAGACGGGTTTCTGAACGGTTTATTTTTGTTTCGCCTTTTGCGTTTCGTTTTTGCAACGGTTTTTTTTACCAGTTTTGAGATTAAATACTTTTTGATTGAAACCTCTTTCATCCTTTTATTAAAATATATATAACGTAACTGACAATTAAATGAATTGAAAAAAAACTACACAAGTACGCTTGTTAAAAAGACATTTGTATGGAATGAAGAGTTACTCTTTTACCGGAAGAACAGGTATTTTGGTAGATTCGAGAGAGTATGTTTCAATATTAAATCAAAACGGCGGATACACAGCTGATTGTTTTACCGTTCTTAATGACATTCCGCTAAACATGTGGTTGCCTGAAATAACCAAGGTTACAGGATATTGGGATCACATCCGACCGGCTATATCGAGTTGCAGGAAACATGGTTTCGCTAAGTAAAAACCGTTATACTAATTAATAAACAACAAAAAGTTCTGCGTTTATTTTAATAGATTAACTAGAAAAAACATAGTTTAATACTAATAAAGTAATTAATGTTATCGTTATGGTTTCAGTTCTAGTATCGCACAATCAACCCTCGATTAAACGAAAAATCGATGGAAAAACCGTTGCAACAGAGGGTGTCGCATCCCTCGGGGACTTTTACGATAGTCAGTTAATTAAAGGGACTTTATATTGGATCGACTATATAAATAATAATTTTATTTGATTATTTAAAAAAAAACTAAAATTGTCTTAGATAAAAATATCTGAAATACAATAAATTTCTGAACGTTTATCATAATGGCATAACGTCTTGTCCTTTGACTTTTTTTTGACATAACGGATATTAACTGTAACTTACGTGTTCCAATTTTGAATTGTATTTTTTTTAATGCACTTTGCATTGAGCACGCGACTACTACAGCTGCCTGTATGTCGCGCCCCCGTCTTGCACGTGGGGGAGTACAATGGCTTCTTATTTAATTTTTTTATATGAAGCAATACGGCACGTGCCCTTCCGATTGTGGACTAGGTGTCTTGTGAGTGACCTATTCTTAATAAATATATATTCTATTAAACGAAGAATAAGATTTTTTCTTACTTTATAAGATAGGTAACGCTAGACCTAAAAATTAAAAAAATATAGTTTTTATATAAGATTATTATTTACATAAAATAAAATAAAAATGTTTTTTATTTATATAAGAACATGAATGTAATGTGTTAGCTAAATTAATTTTGATTGATGATATGTGATTAAATATATTTCTGATATACGTTAAACCGTTACTAAAATTGTATTAAAAAAAAATAACAATGGAGTGCAACGGTAGCATCACCGGTATCTCCGACAATGGTCAGGTCAAAGGTAAGAATAACGTCTTGGCGCGTGCGGGAACAGCTGCATCGGGATCACACAACTTTCAACCTTATCACCGTTGAGTAGAGTTCAATTGATATATATTTATCATGTCCAAGCGAGGAGCGAATTAAGCAGCTTTATAAATTTCGCCATTTTGATTGTAGAATTTTGACACTTAAATCGTCAAGGTAGAGTCGATTGTAAGAAAAAAATAATCGTAGTCTATGGTGCAAGTGAATTTAAACCGAACAGCTGTGGCAGCTGGTAATTACATCTTGAGGTGAAGGCGTTATATTATCGGTTTTTTTTTGGCGAATATTGACTTTGAAGATATTTGACTGTTGCTCAAATTATTTTGTATTTTATATTATATGTTTTTGATTATTTTTTTTTTGGAGATACATTGAATTGTCTATTCCACATTATTATTAAAAGCACAGGTCTGTTTGTTTTTTAGAAAACCGGATAAGGAAGCACGTGCGAGACAAACAACAGCCAGCATCCCATTCATACATCTATTAGGATATATTATACCTCCTTGTTGAAAACATTTACAAAATTAATTTAATCGAAAATTTGAATTAGGGGTTCCATGTTTTTAGGATGCGAAAAAAATTAAATCAAACTTAGAAAATTTTGTTGAAAATTTTTGATTGCAAAGTTTCATAATTTTCTGTCAAGTAGTTTTTGAGCTAATTCGTGACAAAGAATGCAAAAGTCTCCAGTAAAACGCTCCGCTCACTTCGTTCGCTTCGCTCAATTAAGGACATATTTACATTGACTGCTATATTTTTTCCTTTTTCTCCAGACTATTACAAGTGTGATCAAAATCGGTCCTATTTGACGTACACATAGTATAGATTTAAACTGTACTTCACTTCTATTTGACGTACACATAGTAAAGATTCAAAATTGATAAAATAAATGAATGATGTTAAACTTAATAACAATGATTCCGCGTGTGTAGCCAAATAAATATAAACCAAACATGAACCAAATGACCCCGCGATCCGTTACAAGATCGATAATATGGCGGTACATTGTCGTTAGATACGAGTACGAGGGCTGAGGGAGTGATAATAGTGCAATACATGTACGCCATTTTTAATTTTGCTTTTTATATTAATTAGAAAAAATAGTTTTAGTGATGTCCTTATCTTATCAAACCTTTGCGGAGTAGGTTTAAAAAAATAAATTGACAATCAAGTATTGCTCTTTAATATTGAACGTTTGAATTGCCAGTACTGGCTGAAAATAATGTTTTTTTTTTTATTACATACAGCCTGTTCATGCTAAAATCCTTTTTGAGGAAATTAAAGACCTGTGTACATATCTTGTTTTATTTCTTTTTTAAATCACAAGTAGCTTGACAATTGGTCTCATACTGTAAGACGATAGGGGCTCAAGTGGACCTCAAATCCGCCGGTGGCCACTTCCGGCGGAGTATGAATGAGTATGTAGTGGTGAATGAAGATTGCGTCGTACAATATAAACAATGACGATATTAGTACACTATCAAATAATCTAACCTCGGCTGTATAATGAATGCCTTTGCTTAGATTTGCAAGTGTAAATTAAAAAATATGTTTTTTAAATTGCATGTTCTATTTATTATGTTTCGAAATTCAAATTACAACCGTTCGTGACTATATTTAGTGTCGAATCTTAAACCATATGTCAACTGTTTGTTCAGTGAACAATTAGCTCGCACGGGAGCCATATGGTCCACGTGGGAGGGATTGAGGGAGGTCAACTTTATTTAAATTAAGAACAATATAGATAATATATATATATATATACATATACTTGGTAAATTTCTTTACTAATACTGTGTGATACTAAAATAAGAATCGTGTAAGTAGGTCTGTTCTCGAGGTATAAGCGAACAAAAGGACAAAAAGTTTCATGATAAGCAAGGAAGCATAAATTTGATGTGGAAAAAATATTTTAAATCACTAATATTACTATTAAATAATTTAAAATTAAGACGAAAATCTGAACCCAAAATTCAGCGTAAAGAATCACATGTTTGAACGGTTTTCGAACGGAACTAATTTGAATTTCGAACGCTGTCAGTCGTTAAACATGGACCACACTGAAGACGTTCTCAGTAACACCAAGGTCACTGCAAGGATTAGGACTATATTATAAATAACTTCCTCTAAAATTATATTTCAGCTAACGGTTACAGTTAAACCATTTTGAAGTAAAAAAGGTTTCTTACAACTTTCCCCTCATAAATCAAGATATCCCTCACAAAAATATTTTTTAGTTGCCGTCAAAAGAGCCGCCATATTGCAAATGGAGCGTCTTAAGATCTGCTGATAACTTACCACTTGTTATAATTATTCTTTAAAAACGAATAATAAGTTTAACTATCAAGTGAAAACAATAAAAAAATATTTTTAACAAGTATACATAAAAAGGACCCACATAAACAAAACTGTACACTAAAAAGAACCTAATAAAAATCTATTCATATATTTGAATTGAAGTCATTCGAAATTTAAATCAGCCTCGTTAGAACTGTCCCACATACAGCGACCTATTTAGATATGAATGATCCCGTTATTTTATCGACTTTAATTAATAATTTAATATATTGATGCAATATTGTTACATAATATTTATTTATTATTGTAATAGGTTTAGAACTAATTGGTTCGTAATATAAATGTAAAACGTACATAAGACAACACTACACTAGCTAAACTACCGTGTTTGTTTAACAATGATAGGATTATAGAAAATCAAACAAAAGGACGAAAATACTTTTACTTTCATAAATAGAATGTTAAAACGTTTACAACACAATAGAATTTCTTTGCACTATTTACTAACAAGGAGGTTCAAATTGATGAAATTATATCAATAGCAAACGATTTTAGACTTTAACAACAGTACATACATACGAATATCCAATGCACAGTACGACAAGGGTGCAGTGTCAAGAAAACCGTTAAACTTACGTCATGCGAACAATACTGGCGCCTTGTTTTAAAATTAGAACGTTTAGCGAATAGACGAATTACTTCATAATTATAAAAAAACTAAACTTTATTATTTAATACTAAGAAGGTTTGAGACCGGGTACTGTAAAAAATGACAATAATAAATAAAAAAATATATGAATATATAATTAAATGCAAATTAAAAAATAAAAAATCCCTTGTCCCTTATTTTTTATGAAACTAATTCGCAAAATATTCACATGGGTGTGAGATAGGCGAATTAATTTAAAGATACAAAACTATCTTCCCACAGATAAGAAGGTTTTACATTGTTTGATTTAGGTTAAATTAAAATAATTCTAAATTAAAAAAAAAAAACTCGTTCTCAATACGTTTGATTCAATACATTGTTAGGGAAAATGTTATTTGTTATAAATAATTTGTTATCGTATTTCTGCATATATGCGTTTTCCGTTATATTATCATACCGTTGGTGAACTCTGGTAGGTTTTTTCATATTCGTGCCGATAAGATATATTGTTATTGTAATTAATTTCATTAATTCAAGGACTCGCTTTAATTTTAACCTTTAACGGTCGTTAAAAACCTCACAAATGAGATTAGAAATAAAATAATATTTAAATTTGGAACATGTTCTATTTGCCAGCTTTCTGCACTGTAAAGAACCTAATAAACATTTAAGTTTAAATTTGGAATATAATGTAATATAAAGAATTCAAATTAAGAACATATTTATGACGTAATGATTTCGCCTTCCTACCTTTTGTATAACCAAAAAGGGCACATAGAAATCAATGTAACAGCATCTGTAGTATTGTAAGGAATTCTATCTTCATGAGAAACGTCACTTGTAGACAATTTCAAATTTCGAACGCGAGGAGCCCGGGTCACGACCTGTCAAACAATAGCACGCGAATTCCCGTGCGAAACTGGATCATCTGATTGTCTATTGTTGTTTTTTTTTTACGCTTCCGTAAGATTGAGGGTGAAGGTATAATGTGTAATAACTAAGCATAGCGGTAGTGAAATTATAAGTTCCCAGGATTAGATTTTAAGGGTAAGATGGACAGATGGACAGATATGGACCAAATTGGTATATAGATAAAAAAAAACTTCCTTTAAAATTTCGTACTATGAAGTATTTGTTTAAACACATCCTGTACTGTGAGAGAAAACAGACAAAAATTGTAAACACAAGGTAAGTGATGTAATTTTAATGTAAATAAACCATTGCCCTGTATAATTTTAAAAAAAACACTATTTATTTCATTAATAATAATAAATAAATAAAATTATAATTAACATCCTGTTTATTAAACATTACTTTGTAATTCAAGTTCTTGATTTAATAATATTAGTCAATACAATTAAACCTCTTTGAACATGTATCATAAAAAAACACGTTTAAATATAAAGAACTGGCTCCAACGGTCATTTCTAAGTTCTCCCACGCGCCGTATGATTGATACTAACAAAAAGTACTTACTTATAGGGCATAACAGATCTAGATTCCTAGTCTATGGTTCTGGCATCTAACATTATAAAATGTCAGTATTTCTAATTCTTTTTATAGTCAGAAATGCTTTAAACCTTTTTATAAGGATAGATAAACGTCAGTTGGGATTTGAATTTAGAACAGGATTGTTAAAAGCAAAATATAGAAAGCTCAGATTTTAGATGTTCAAAGGAACACTAGTGTTCTATAATTGTTTAATAGAAACTCTCAAAACCATTTTCTTTTATCAGTTGAAATTCAAATATGGAATGCGTCAGTTGGAATTCAAATATGGAACGGGATTTTTGAAATGTAAATAGAAAGTTGCTTAGATGCAACTTCTTAGACACAGATGATAATTAAAAGTAAACGGATTAGTCTTTTACTAAGTTATCGATAAGATAATATTTTAAAAAAAAACTTTTTAAATTTCGAATTATAGAATTATGGATACATTACGTATGTGGTAGGTCGTTATTAATTAGAGATTCTTTTATGAAGTCATGGTGTATGTGTGTGTGTGTGTGTGTGTGTGTGTGTGTGTGTGCGCGTGTGTATGTGTGTGTGTGTGTGTGTCATGTGTTACTTAGTGTTAAATACAGTACCAAGTGGTTAAAGGAAGACGTCAATTTATAACAACGAAGTAACCTAATTGTTTTATGTGTTTAAAATGGCGGTAAAGTGAATGGGTTTATCTAACATAATAAATATATTTGTATGTTTAAAATCGTTTATTGGATTTGTAATTATACCGATTTTTTGTCTCTTTCTTGCATTATGAAATTACAATAAGTAATAATGTGTTCTGCTCCTGGGTTTGCTCGTTAATAAAATATTTATAAGTCGATCAGAACTTCTAAATATTTTAGTAGTTATACAGTATTATTAAACAGATATACCAACATTATTATTTTTATTATCAATATTGTACTAATTAGAATGATTTCATATGTCTTAAATTTATATTTTAGATTCAAAATTTTAAAAAATGGAATGATTTTATAACGTAATAACTTCATACCAACGTACAACGTGAGCGTACCTAACGCTTTTTTGTTTTTTTTTTCTCTCAAACCTGTTCTGTAGATCCCGGGAACAGTTTTACATATGAGATCTTAGACTGTCTTTTAAGAAATTAAATTTTATATATATATATATATATATAAGAAAATTAAAATATTAAAATTAATTTAGTTTGTATTTGCAATTATCAATACTTTTATAGCTGTTAAAGTTTAAATGAAATTATAAAAATTAATGTATTCTGTAATGTAATTGTAAATTTTAATGAACGAATGAATATTTAAATTGTATATAAGATTTAAATATGGAATACTGTTTTATAAACACAGATTTACACCACGCTTACTCTAACGTAACGTACTTTTACTATTTGAACTACTCTTCCATGACTGAGATTGAATGAGTTGAGATATGGCGGTCGTTGTCAAAAAAAAAAAAAACAACTGTTTGAATTAAAAAAAAGAAACATTTTTGGTGTCTATATAATTTATGTTTGTCTTTTTGTATATATATATATACAAAAATATATATATATATATATATATATATAGTGATTAAATAATTTACATTATTTTGTCATTGTTTCAAATATACGTAATACCAATATTATAGAAGTGTATAGATTTTGTATGTTGGTACTTAGTATCTAGTAAATCACAGACAGGCGTGGATTGATTACAATGTGCCCGTAAAAAAAAGTTACCATAGACAATTTAAACCCGGTTCCAAAGAATGCAGAGTAATGGCTTCCAAGACTATAAAAAGGTTTGAGGCAAGTTGTATTGTACTTATTTATAACATAATTTTATTTATTAATATTCACCATCCTCTATAATCTATTGATTGTGAAAGGAAATATCAGATTATGCGTCCATCTTGATTATCTTAAGTTATTATCTTTATGAGAACTTAATACGAAATAGATCTAACTTTGTTAGATTGGCACAAACTACGATTCGGTCGATATCAGTCATTAAAATTACAATAGATTTAATTAATTTACGCCATTTTGGACTCTATTTCATTTGATTAGAATTTATTATATATATTCCCAAACCCCCCAAGCAGGTGTCGACACCCCAGTGCAATTTTTTATACCACAGACAATTTTATTGTTTCACAGATAGCCGCCAATATTTATGATACCTATTTAAGGTTTTAATATAAATATTATCTTATCAATTACCAAAAAGTTTCGATATATCTGAATTAGTTTTTAATAATTTAGATTAATTAAAACTTTTTGGTACGAAAAAAAAAATGCATTTTTTTTATAAATTTTTTTGAATGATATTAAATTAAAAATTATTTTAATAATATATATAATTTACATAAATTAAGTTGTATATATATATATATATATATATATATATATATATATATATATATATATATATATATATATATATATATATAATATGTAATGTTGGTTGTTTGTGTAATAAAAACAATGTTTCCCTATAATAGTTTCCTTGTTGTGCATCTGGTGAGTTGAACGAACTGTGTCTAAGGGTAGAGGGCGGGTTGGAGTTACGTAATATTTTGGAAATTAGGAGGGTACTTTTGAAATTATTTCGTATATAATTATTATTCGTATTTTTCTATTTATAAAAGATTATATAGATATATTAACATATAAAAAGATATATATATATATATATATATATATTTTCTAATTTATTCAATTAAATATATGAAGACGTTGACCCAACAGAAATCAAACGCAAAAAGGAAATTAAAATCCAAAGGTCATCCGTTGCGGGTTTTGCGTTTGACGGTTGTTTGTTCAAGAAAAAATATATTTATGGAGGAAAAAATATATTACATACTACTTATAATTTTATTTGTTTATTTCCATAAAAAAACATATTGACGGCGTATCACTTATTTTTTTTAAATTCCATTAAAAAAAAACCTGATTCCATTACTACATATAATTGCCATAAAAAAATATATTTCCCAAAAAAAAAAAGTTTTTTTTTTATTTTTTTTTATTACATTTGTTTTAATATTCAATAAGGTTAAGGAAGCCAAAGTAATGGTGTAAGGGTAAAAAATATATCCAGTGTATCCGTTGGAGGAGTCAGCACCGTGACGCGCCGTTAACGTCCTACGTGCACACATGGTACCACATTTACATACTACGTCCAATCTAGGATAAAATTACTGGCCATCACACATATGGCCAACCATCATTTAAACAAAAGTAACGCTTTCGTAGACAAAGCTGGACCGATTTTGATTAAATTTAATATAGATATAGTTTCGAGGTATGAGATAAACGATGGTCGCCAAAATAAAGTTAGAATGGAGTGAAATCATAATATCCCTATAAACTGGTGTTATAATATAAGGAATATTCCATCAAAACCCGCGGATCGTTATTTTATAAGGATATAAATGTAATATATATAAGGATATAGATATAAAAGGATATAAATATATTATAAGGATATAACTTAACTAAAATAGTGCTTGATACTGAGTAAGGACTGGATCACCAAACCTGTGGTAACAACAGGTTTGGTTTTGGTACAAGGACATACTAGTTCTAGAGTTCAATGACCTTTAAAATTATATCCTAAGCTTATGAAAAAATAAGGTTTTTTATATTCTTGCTGATTCCCGCAATTTAAATTCTGTCACGGCATCGAACCCGGGTCTCTTTTAGCACGTGTTTATTACTTGATATTTATGCAAGCAAAAAGAACATACGGGCCCATTGTCAGAGTCTATAATATTAACTTAAAAAAACATTTAAATTTAAATTTATTTAAATTTATAAATTTTATGACATTTTATTCAAAATATTTTGTGATAAAATTGACAAAAGCTCGTAGTTTTTTATATATATAATTATATATTATATATAAAAAAAAGTGTAAAACATCTAATAATTAATAAGATTACAAATATATTTATTCCTAGAGATAATTCCATATTCAAAAATCCCAAACAACTGACAGATTAAAATATATTCCAAATTTAAAATTCGAGAATGCAAAGGCGCGTCACGTTCTATACATAATAACCTTATGACGTTCTCACTTTGCTATAGCTATATTGAACCTTATTGATATGAAAATAAGGTTAATATTAGTATAAAAATGTGTTCTTTATCGCTTCGCAAATTATTTTCATTCATAAGACGCTATCTTTATTCCTTAGCCTACTTCATTATGTTATTGAGTCATTGATGCTAATTTATAAGTGAATAACTTTTAAGTAATACAGATAATAAAAACTTTATATATGAAACTTATCTGGTAAATAAACTTAATTTCCCTCGACAAAAATTATTATAGGTGTCAGTAAATAAAATGTAATATCCCAATGAATTAAATATTAACAATTATTATACAGAATGTTTTAGAATAATCAAGCGAAACGTGCACAAATTTAAGTAAGTGACATCATACTTCCCGCCAACGTGTCTTCTTTCTTTTTCCCCCTTAAGCACAATGGGCGTGTTAAAGCAAGACCGCAATATAAACATAAATCAACCGATAACATTCCCAGCGAGTTAAAAGATAAAATTTGAAACACTTTTTTATGTCCCATATTTTAAATTATATATGTCTTTGTTTCATCCTTATTATTCATCTGTTTTGGAACGTTGTAATTGTTTCACAGACACAATGTAAAAACCAATATTCTAAGCGGTAATCTTTAAAACACAGATTCACTTTCGTTACAATGAAATGGAATCTTTCGCGCGTTTAAGTATCAACTTTTTTTTATTGTAACTACTAACACTGTTCATAACATTCAGCCTACATTACAGAAATAAGTTAACCAAAGAGGTTATCAAACTTTTTAAAGTTCCAAGGTTAGTATGACGTCAGATTTAATACGATCCTTCATTATAAATTCTTTTAAGTAGAGAATAACAACTCTACCACTGATAGAGATGTAGATAGAGCAATTTGTCTTCCTTTTAATGAATATTATAGCAGGTTTAACCGGTATTTAGGGTGTCAATATTGAGATATAAAAGACCTTCGTAAAACATTAGGCTGTAGCTCAATTCCCTGCCAATCTATACTTATATTATTAATAAGGATAAAATATATTAATATATTTGAAATAACCAATAAAAATATATTTAAACTATTTAAACAACATGCATTAAAAACTTTTTAATTAAGTGTAATCAGTATTTTATATCAACAGCTGATATTGATACATTAATAATAAAACAAAATACAATCTACTGATAACGGATGAGAATAAAAATATAAAACCTACCCCGAGCACTGGCAGTTGGATTCACAATTTTCTTTATCAGCCCACATTTTGCACAATTTAACACAACCACTTAGTTCATTATCAATATCAGTTGTAGACCTGTGTCTCGCTCCGCGGTCGACGGGCAACTGACGGGCTTCCCTCCTTTCCCACTTCCCGTAACGAATTCTCCCGCCACCCCTGCTTTGGTATGACAGGTCGGTAATTTCTACCATTATGGTAGATTTTGAAAGACATACAATTATATTATAACGTTAATTATGTTAAATCTGGTGGATATTAATAGAATATATTGTTAATATGAAATAGATTAGAAAAAAAAACATTATTAGTAAAATATTGTTGTAGAATAATTGTTGTTAAAAATATATTTCTTCTCCAAATCATGAATCTATATGTAATAAAAAAATAAAGTTTTCATTTCCAGCCAATGTGTCTTTAAAGTGTAATTAATAATAAAAAAATAAATAATATATATTTTTTTATTGTAAGCTGACAACATGCTCAGGCCCAACCCGTCTGACCCTACAAAGTACCTAACTAGATCGATAAGCTTTAATGCAAGCAATTTTCAACCTTATTCCATCTTAACAATAGAATAAAAATTAAAAAACAAAAATATGAAAAGGAATGCCATACAAAAATCATATGGGAAACGAATCCTGTTTCCACGCACACATTTATATATACAACTAATAATGATCTTTATTCCCATAACATACGTTATATATTCAAATATCATAATTTTTAATATCGGTATCCACACGCACACATAAATCCAATTCAAGTTAAATCATATGGTCATTGATGATTCATTCATTAGAATTTCAACTTTACATCATGGTGATAAGGTGTAAATTCTAATTTACAACAACTTCGGGTACCATATGACGTTCAAGGATCACACTGAAGGACATCTCTTAGAAACGTCTGCATTTTTGTTATTGAATTCGATATTTAAAATCTTCTGTTATTATTTATTTTAATGACTTGACCATTAAAGTTATACAAAGTAAGCGTATATTTAAAAATGGAATTTCATTATGGCTGCTAATTTAATGACATATGTTATATTGAGAATCGATAATTACTTGTATATAATATTAATTAATGTGCTAGGTTAGGTCATTGAACCTATTGTAAGCGGTAAAGCATTTTTCAAATTAAGAATTTTATTACAATTTAATGTAATATAATGAATGAGTTTTTAAAGAATAATATTTGACATTTTTTTTAAGTACAATATGTGACATTTATATAATCTTTGGTACAAGAAACTGAGCAGAGCTGCGTGCAAGAGTTAGTTAGTGACAAAAAATCCTTAGGTGTCGGAATCAAGTGTAGTTTAACGGATTTCTACCAAATATTTACAATGATAAGAACTTCCGCTGGTAATGTTAATGAAAAATACGACATTCCTCTAAAGGTTTTGTCTTAAGTATATATAGGTTTATAATTACAGGCCATTGTTATTTATTATAAGCAAGCTGTGTGCTTTATTGGATTTTTATATGTTATCTATAAATAACTCTTTTCTTAAATATTTTTAGTAGATAAAATAACTTTAAACAACACTAAAGTTGTGGTACAACCCTAGGCTGTGCATCTGTCAGATTCTTTAGCATCTAAATGACTTGATATTATACATAGTGCTAGCTATTGTCTGCGGCTTTGTTCGCATTGAAAGTATAGCAAGGAGAAAACTTTCAATAATAGAGGTGTTTTTTGAAAAATTGCTGTGTTTGTCTTATGAGAACTTTATATTTTTGAGGATAAAATCTTTCCCCATTACCAGGTCGTGGTTTATTTGTATTTAAATAAGCACACAAACTTTAATATTTATAATATTAATGGAATATCTTTTCACCATCTGTTTCTTCGTTTTTCGATAAGTTTTTGTTTATATCTGTGTCTAAAGACATGTTTTTTAATTTTCAATAACTAATGAGCGCATTTTATTATCCAATTTTAAGCGCACTATTTGACGTCACAAGCTCGCTAAAAGCCTGTTCACTATGCGATGGTAGTGTGCTAATTGATCTAGTGCGCTGCAAATTGGATGACTATTTTCAAACACTTCTATTTTTATTATTATTATCAGAGGAAGCGTCGCTTACTGTCCTGTGACGTCACCAGATTTAATTCTATATGCGTTCATCATCAAGATATACATTTATTGTTTGATATCGATAAAGATAGCATTCCCACGTGAGTTGTGTTGGACCACACAACAAACATATATATATATATATATATATATATATATATATTGTTTGTCCATTCGTGTTAACTTTATTTACCTAACAAATAATAATCAATTGCTTTGATAGATTTCTATATTTTTTTTGTATGTTTACAATTTAATGCAATATAACGTTGAGTTATTAACAAACGGATAAATAAAAAATACTATTTAGGTGTGTGTGTATGTGTGTGTGTTTTGTTATGTACTTAATTAACATTATGAATATAAAATTGTTATATAATAAAATAAAGATGAAGTTTTCGTTTTTGCTCCAGAAAGACCGACATTTTAACAATTCCATTTGCTTTGTTAATATCTTTATTGAGGATGTTACTGGTGTAAAACACCACAACCATCCAACCAGTATTATATACAAAATATTACAAATCCTTTCCAAAAACATGTTAAATATGGATAATGCTGTCTCGTTCTCCCATTATACTTAGAAAAGAGACAGAGCTATCAGTGGTTCTGAAGTAATATATATAATGTAAATGAATTCATAGTCTACTCTTATACAACGAATACATGTTTAATTTCAATTACTTGAAGTATTTATATATATTTTGAAACTTGTGTTGTTGACTGTACTTACATAGACCACACATTTCAAACTTTTATTGCATAGAGATTTAATACTTTAATATTTGAATGTTAGTTATATTGAATTTTAAACTCTATTTATAAGGTTATAAAACTCAATTTCAATAACACACTGTTTGGGGAATCTTAGAAGTGTAAATAAAATTTATACTCTTGGAAGAAGAGGCTTTTAATGTTGTTAGATTTTTTTAAAATTCGAATTTCAAAAAACTGCTGAACGTATTTTAATAACTATAGGTCAATGTCCGATTTAAAATATTTATAAAAAAAAAAAAAAACTTTTTTACGCAAAGTCAGAAGCTTGAATTATAATTATTAATATTAATATGTTTTAATATTTCATGAACCTTAACTTAGACTACAGTCTAAGTATTTGTTTGCAATTTTTAGGAAATTGAATATATTTTTTTATGATATTGGTATAAAGCTTAAGGATTTCGTGTCCACTGTTAGAAACAGATGGTGGGATGGATGAATGGATGGACGGAATTATTGTAGTATATATATACATATTTTTCTTTATTATATACTAAAGAAAATAATTGAAAAAAAGAAGCTTATACTCGTTTTTGTAGAAGCAAATATTTGAAGTTAAAATTCAAAAGGTTAGTTAAAATGTTCAGATCCTTTCTAACTCATCCATTTAACTTGACAATTGTCGTTTATGCTCTTACGCCGCCTTCCAGGGTGGGCAGAGACAGAAGACTTCGAATTGCTCCAATCCTGACACTTCTTTCGCTTCTTCCACTCTTCTTCATGTTTGTTGGTTCCGGTTACTCCTGTAGGATGTTTTGATGGGACAGATCCTTTCTTCAAAACGTCCTCAATCTGATATGTTCATCTAAGTTACCTTTTCGATATTTCCATCCCTTACATAGCTAGCTTGTCCCTTTTATACGCTCTTGTTTGTTAAAAATTGTAACTTCTCTTATATTAAGTGTTGTCGACTTTCGTTAATTTAAATGATCAAGTATAAAATAAAGAGACATATTATTATTAAAATGTATTTCACTTTACTTATTTGCTTTGAATTGACTTAAATATGACGAAGATTCATGTTTTGAAGATACGAAAAACGACTGTAAATTGCTTAACGATACAAAATATACACTTTTATCAGAATTCCTCATATGAAAGCCCTTCTTTTTGAGCTTTAGATAATAATAATTTGATATTTCAGCTTTAGAGATTATAAAATGTTCTTATAAATCCTTACAGGTTCTATTTTTAGGTAATAACCATTTACAATAAGTCATTTGTTATAAGTGAAAATTTATAAAATTTACCCATTGCATTGAATTTATAGTGGATTATCTAGAAATTATTGATTGGGGATCTTAGATTTCGGCCATTACTATCTAAAGTTTCTAGATATGGATGGGGTTGGTAGAGAGATGAACACTTGAATCGGAATAGGTAATTAATAATACACTACGAAATAACACTTACAGTTAAACTGTAAACACATTTTTATATAATAAAAAATTATTAATTTAAAATGTTCATACTTTTAGGTATTTGATGAAAGCTGTTGATGATGTCTGCTTGAAAAAAATTTATTACCAGACAGTTTATTTTATTATACATATATAAAAATAATAATATTTATGTGTTTCTTTCGGTATAACATTTTTAGTTATCCACTCATTTTGCATTCGCTTTTGTAGTCTTGTATTTGACTTTTATTAATTTTTTTTTGGAGCTAAAATACAAAATAAAATATTAAAAAAATAATATATCAATTAACAATATTTTTTTTTCTGTTGCTACTTTTTCTAAACACGGCTTTCTGAAAGACAAACTGTGTTTGTGTGAAGAGTCGTTGCGTTATCACTTATCGGTGTGATGACCTCTCACCACGTGGAGGTAGAAAGTTGGGTGAAGACTGAAGAAAATAATAGTACATATATTTATTAAAAATAACACTTACATTTATACTTCAAATAAACAATGGCGGCGTTTGTACATACCAATTTAACAAAATGGCGCAAAATTATTTTGTTTTAGAAAAGTTACACGCTTGAATTAAATTAATATATATCTTTTAAGACACCTGGATATTTAATTTAAACTATAACAATGACTAAAATTTGTCAATAAATTTAAATGTTAAATTTGTTTTAATTTATTATCAATTACTTACCGCAAAAGCGCGCGAAACAACGCGTCGGTTAGTGTACCGTTGCGGGCGTTAACTTTTTAAATCTGAAATTCCTGACTACCGCTGTGAAACCAGATTATTAAAACAATCCAAAAAAACATTTCTAATCTTTATTACAATGCAATAAGATATAATATCGAATGAATTTAACTTTTACAGCTTATATGTTTTATCAGTCGTCAAATGTATGCAACCTTATTGCTGTAACATAAGAGTTATTTTGTATGAGTTAAGAAAACGACAGTTTCTGGAATAAATTTAAAGTACTTACGGGAAATTATGTGATTACATCGATACGTATTTTTTTTGTGATCTCAATTTTATTTAAAGAAAATTTTGTATGAACTTTTTTTACAGGACCGTTTTGCATCCTGGTACGACAAAATTGTTATTGCTTATGCTAAAACAAAAATTTATTTTAATTATATGTTAATAAATAATACTAAAATGACGATAATAATAGCACGTGTAGTGAAAATGTAACAATTACCGTAAACTCAGTTGAAATCAAAACATAAATCCTTAAATAGCAGAACTAATACAAACAACTTCAAACATCCGCCATTTTGTAAGTACAGTCTAATAACTATGTGTCAACTAGGAAATCCTGTTTAGACTAACACGTAGCGTTTTGAAATAGAAGAGAAAAATAATAAATATTACTTGTAATATAAGTGGTATTTTTAAATAATTATCTTCATTTCAAGGAAGTTAGAATTATGTGATTTTGTTAGAATTATATGTGAACCAGAAAAAAGTCATTATTGCTATAAAATTGAAAATCATCTATAATTTTGAAATCTTTTTCTTAATATTCATATATGTATATATAACTTTTTTGCGGTCTGTTTTGGCGGATCTGTCGCAAGTGTACTGATGTTTACTGAACTCTTGATAATGAATAAAAAATTTCAGAGTTTAACTAAATTATATTGTTTCATTAAACATTTTGGATACAATTTAACGATGGTAATTAAGCTCTTATCTGTCGAGGATTACGTGTGGAATGCCCATAAAGCCTACATCCGGCAACTTCTTAGGAACAAATATGGAAGAAAAATGTATTCTTAAAAATATGAACAACATGTATAGCAATGAGTTTTAAAATGTCTCTTTTAACTAAAATAAGTAGTATTAGTCAATCAATGTAAGATTTAATTGTTGCAAATGACTTCGTCTGATATATCCGTCTCTTTCTCTCTCTCTTTCTCTTTCTCTCCATCAATATAACCGTATTAAAATAGACGAAAATGTTCGACGACTGCACGAATACAATTATTCAAACAATAAAATTGTATATCTCGTGACTATTTTATTTTATCTATAGTTTTAAATCTATCTATGTAAATGTTAAATGCCGGATTGCTCCTCACGATCTAGATAATAATATAAATCAGTGATTTCTAAACGTAATTATTCCTTGCGTTTAGATGTTTCAAAGACGGGAAAAATATGGAGTGGTAAATAACTAATTTAGTTGTATTAAGAGAGTTTTATATTTACATTTGTAATGTCAGCCATGTTAGTTATATTTTTTTTGATATAATAAAACAAAACCAGTTTTTATTTATTATAATTAATGAGAAATATTTTGAGTTATAACTTTACCAAGAGATTTGTTTTATTAAAGTAATATCGTTAAATATAGTAGGTATTAGCAAATATAACATACCGACATTGAAAGGGACATTTTTACAAAGCACTTAAGATTTCCTGTTTTAAGATGTCTTTAGATAAAACGGGTACCTACGCCATTAGCTATGTAACCTGACGTTCGCGGCCATATTTTTTTTTGCCATGAAGTTATTCTAAGCATTTATAAATTGTGAGAAAGTTGTGGTTTATTTAATTAATATTTATATATTATTGATCATTATATTATAAATTAATATTAATTTTATAATTTCTTTTAAAGGTTCTTGTATGAATGTATGACGTGAATTAAAATTTGCATTAAGATATCTCTCATAACAATCTCTGTTAAACGTAAAATTTTTAAAAAAATAGTTTACCCATTTTTAAGAGTATTTCTTAATAATAGTAATTATTAAATTTGTCATAATTATTATATAATTTAAATAAAGCTATGATAATTTTTTTTTTTATTGCAACTAAATATGTATATGTAAAATATTCCTTAATATATTGTCAAAAAAGTGAGTGATCTTTAAGATGTTATGAAGTATTTTACTTATATAAGAAAAGTACTTTTTTATGTCTTTATTTTAACTTCAGGTCATCAATTATGGCTGGGTGGTCCTCAAATATATACTAAGTATGCATGTGTTTATTTATGTATGTGTGTATATGTGTGTGTGTGTGTGTGTGTGCATCTTAAGCATACGTAGGATATATCGGATCGAAGGAATGCGCTTATTTTTGTCTTTATTGCAAAAAGGTTAAACATTTCTCTCTATAAATAAATTAAAGCATTACAACTAAATATTTTACATTGTTATTATTTGTCTTTGTTTAAAACTTTTAAGTTTTTTCTCTTTAGGTTTTTCTGTCGGTCCATCTGTTCAATGTTTTCTACTGAACAATAAAATATAAAAACAAGACCTTAAATACTGCTTAAAAACCAAAAAAGCTATAAATTGACAATATATATATAATGAGAAACTAAAAAATAAATTTTTTTTAAATATATATATTTTTAATTTATCTTTAATATAATAAGAACCTATGATTATAACATACACATTTTTAATATCATTTTACTCAAAAGCGGGTTTGATTAAAGAAAATCTTGACAGCAATAATTATTAAACTGTGGCTTTAAGTTCTAAATATAAAATACGTCTGATGTAAAAATGTGTTCAAAAATGCTGTTTATTTAAAAAAAAAGTATGAATCGTAAAAATGTTAAGTACCAAGTCGTTGATTAGCAAAAATGCAAATGAGGCTTGCACTCGTCCTTTCTTGATACAGACATTTGCATAACGACCAAATATAGAACCACCATATTGCTATAATGTTTCGCTATTCATAGCTACCAACATACAGGTATTTCGAATATCAACTTGTACCGTTTCCGGCCAATAAATTAAAAAATAATCAAAAATCACCATCATGCACCACGTGTCAATAAGCGCGCCAAATGTGACACAAGCGATATATAACCTTATTTTATATGTGATAAAAATCTTTTTGATGTGTTTAAAACAATTTCCTTACCTCGCATTACAATATAGTTCGTGAGAAATAATAATATGTTATTCTAAAATATGCTTTAAGTTCATACACATTAAGTTGATTTTACAGTGTATAATATCAGAATACCTGTTTGTTGACCGACAATGACCTCTTCAAAACGCGAGGGATTTTGAATTTTATTCTTAAAGGAATTTCAGTCTTATGTACAAGGTAATAAAGTTTAATATATCATGTAGGTTAAATAACAAGTGACGTTATATTATGTAATGTTGATCAAAATACAGAAGTAATAAGAATATAATTAAAAAAGTAAACTGTCAATATTTTCTAAATTTAATTGTTTTTTTTTATTTCGTCAGCAAAGAGTTTGTAGTTTCAATTGTCAACTGTCATATTATAACGGCTAAACTAACATCGTTAGAATCTTTCATTTGGTTCCGAACAAAAACTATCTTATAATATATTGCAATAATTATTATTCAAATCAGATTTTACAAATTTAGTAATTTCATTGAAGTCTAGATAAAAAAACTTGCTATATTAAAGAGCAGGTATATATGATATTTTATTAAAATTATTATCTCGTAGTTGGATGTTCTTTTTTTTTTAATTTCGAAAATCGAAAACCTGAATGTTTCAAGATTTGTGAAGAAATGAGGTTATATGTGATTACTAATATATGTTTATATAAAAACTGTTTTAACATCTCAGATATTGATTATTTAATAACATTTTATTTTACAATACATTTTATTTATAGAAAGAATATTCTGGAATTCTTAACATTACATGGAAGTGCCTCCCCCCCCCCCCCCCCCTCCATCATCGATTGATTATTCTTTAGTGCCTCTACGGGAGATCAAATATGCGGCCGATGTAAGAGAGCACTAGAAAACTACTAGCTAACTTTCCCCGACTATGTCTGATTAAAATTCTAAACTACGTATAAATATTTTTTTTATTGACAGAACCCTTTTAGGTAAACTTGAAAAAGAAGTTTTATGTAACTTCGATTTTCTATTATAATTCGTAAGAAATCAATTCTTTCGCATGCTTTTCGAATGCTTTCGTAATAGAATAAAACTGTTGAAAATTTTTGAACACTCAGTAACTCTCTTTGTATTGATTTATTTATTTCTAAATATATATTTCTGTTTGATATTTATTCATCAATCACGGTATGGACTGTAGATATTGATCTTTCGTTTCGTTACTTTTTAGTTTTGTATGAAATAAAATAAATACAATTACAAAACTCTGCCGCAACTTCTTTGCTAAATGAATATTAGAACTGCCTAAAATTAACCGTAGAATTATTGCTAAAATTAATCAAATGGAATGTATGGATCAATAAAAAAGTGTACGAATATTATGTATGTATATGTATGTATGTATAATCTCGTTATAGACTTTTAAATTAAAGTTTAGATAAAAAATAACTACAGACAGACAATGCCGGGAGCGTTTATATAAAGTGAATGACCTGAATAAGTTAGATAGGTCTCAAATATCCTTAGAACAATCCGTAAGGGGTCAGAGCCAGCCTCCAACCATAGAACATCCCACACTTGATGGAGGTCGCTCAAAAAAACTATTTGTAACCAAAACGTTCTCAGAAACGGCTCGGAAAAGAATGCAAGAACCTGTTCTTGTAATGACGAACAAAAAAGCGGTCCTCTTGAAAAAAAAAGGCCATCAGCTGATTTTGCCGCGTTGAGGCGCCCGTGTACTATGTGGGGATAATGTGTAGCTGTCGTTTATCTATCGTTCCGTGGTTATGTTAATACACAATTTAGGCTAGTTTCCAAATGGAGCGATTGATTAGAACTTCAAATTAACGTCTAAATGCATCAATATGTGATGTATTCTTGATATTATACATTTTTACATCTTTTTTTATAATAAATAGTTGTAATACTTATGTCAAATAATATATAGAACAATTTTAATGATGTTTAAACATAAAAAGTTGACATATTTATAATGTAACTGCTGATAAACAATAATAAAAAGCGTTACGACCTCGAAATCAAGAATATTGCAAAAACATGTCATTTCATAGTAGAAGGCAATGTCTGACGTGTTGGCGGCCACAGCTGATTCCCGCCAAAACCGGCGTCAGTGGCATTTGTAAATAATAAAACACTCCTTTATGAGAAGTCTTTTGTCCACAAAAATCTCGTTTCTAAGTTGACAATGCATATTTATCCACAATTACCAATACGTAGCACATAAAAGAGTTTAAATGTATTTAAAGTCACGTTGTTAACAGCTGATTTTGGCGCGCAGGACATCAGCCATTTTGTTCTGACCCGTTCGTAAACCAGTTCCGTTGCTATGCTTGTGATTTTATATAGTTTATTTATATTTCACTCACGCATTATCAAGATGCGCGATAAAATATCGAGCGGTATCGTCAAGTCAAATAAGGTATCAATGTATGTAAATATTCATTTTCATTTGTATTACATATCAATACTTAAATTGCATAATACACTAAACTATAGAGAGTTCTGATTTATATTAATGTAACCATTTATTTTTGTATGTAAAAAAAAATCTTTGGGATAATGTTATACGGCCTTTGTTACAAAAAATATAACCATTGTAATATTACTGGAGGTAAATGTATGGTCTGTTATTGTGTGTCAAGTGCTTGAACCACATATTAACAAATTTAAGAGTATTTCATGTTCTGTTATTAGTTTCTTATCGTTGTAATCATAGGAAGAGACTGATATATTGATAAGATACAGTTATATCTGTTAGGGGAAATAGCGAAAAGGTTTAAAAATAATTATTATAATATATATATTTCATGTGATTCTGTAATACAAGTGGAAGGAACTGATTTAAATAACATTGCTAACTGTAATAAGGAGTCTGCAACCTCAGCTTTAGCCTTTAGTGTTCAACTTCAAATGATTTCAAATTAATTATTGTATTGTTTTAACAGAAAGGGTATTTCTTTTTTTAGAGAGGATAGTTTTGATTGATGCCAGCCCGAAATAAAGATCTAATTATAACTCACGCACAATCTTTTCTAGAAATCCTTAAAAAAATAACAATACAAATCACGCCGCACACATTTTAATTACACTCTCGTATATCGAAAGTTTGAGTTATGGCTCTGTGACGGGACAGTATTGGCAAGTGAAAAAATCGGCAGGTACATGACCGTAGAGAATATAACAAGATACAACGAAACGTGAGAATCTGATACGGTTTTATAAATATTATTGTGCAAAGGGGCCGACGGTCATTATGACATCGGTTTTGGATTATATAGACCTCCAATGCTCATTGTACAGTAATATAACTTAGTATTACAAATAATATTTTTAAATACCTCAATAAATAATATATTAATACATATTCTGAAAACAATTTGACTTTAAATGTTTTACAGTTGGGAGAATAAATTCAATGTCATTAGTGCGGATGGGATTTGACTTAAATACTACTGTCAGTTTGTGAGGTAAATTTACGAGCCACTGGATTAGTGATTCTTAAGAATTTTTTTACCACTTCGTGAAAGTGTGGTAATTTTTTTTCTAATAACAGTACGTCTTAGACTTACCTTTATATACAGCATATATATATATATATATATATATATATGCATTTAGAATTTGGCTTTTCACGTCAGTATCTTATAAATGAATTATGTTAAACATTCTTTTAAACAAAATGATATTTTTTTTCATTTTATAAAATAGCACATATAAATTGAGACAATATATTTCCCGTGCGATATTATTTCGATCATTTTGATAATTAACTCCAATCAGAGATCTTATGAAGTAACAAGTGCACGAAGGTGAATGTTGCGTAAGATATTGTTGTAAATTACAGTCATAAATAATATATTGAAAACAATCCACATGTCGGTAGATTGTTGTCTTTGGTGTAGTCCGTATATGTATAGACTTTTTATGAAAACATCATAATAATAAGTAATAATACTCTTGTCTTCTTTAAAATATTAATTGAATAGTTCAGCAACATGTTACCTTTTTTGTAATAAAAATACATTTAGTTTGAACCACTTCGATACTATTATAGCGCTGTAAATATATAAAAATTATCATTGTAATTTTTATTAAAATATAGCGGTCACGGTGGACCCATGTCCATTCTGGAAATAAATATAAATATACGAAAAATCTTAATAAACTAGTTAAAATCGTTGCAGCGCCATCTACCGGGTCTAATTTCTAACCTTAGCCATTCAGGGGCTTAAACATCATCAAACATACACGAATAATTATATATATGTATATGTATGTATTTGTTTGGTGGTTATTAATAATATTTTGAGGTAAACATACCACACATTCATTGTTGTGTTAATGACAATAGCAGGTAATTGCAATTGTCACATTGACATAACAAGTCGTTGTACAGACACTGGTGCAAGTGTATATTTGCTGATGTCATTACTTACTAGCTCATGTTTCATGTGAAAGCACATAGACTGTGCACACATGTACAGTGGGCGGCACAGGTTTCGTATTGTAAAAACATTAATGCTGTTGATTTTTTTATAATTCACACTTAAGTTGTTGTACTGAACACGGATACTATCTTTTATAGTCAACTATTTTTCAGATAAGGAGGACTGGAGGAGAAATATAACTTGGGTATTCAGTCTCTAATCTAACTTATTCACATATGACTTAATTATACGATTAATAAAGTTTTCCTCCAAAATATTTATCCGTTTTTAAGTAAACGGTGCCAATAAACCCGTGAATTTAAATATAAATTATACAACAATCAGCTACTTCATTGTTGACTGTACTATGCAAATTTCCTTCTTGAATGGTCTGGTCTAACAAATTTTTCTTCGAAGACGGAACTTTTCTTATGAAATGGTTGCTTAGCAACGGTTGCATGTTAATTATATATCCTCATTTGCTTTCAACGTTAAGGTTGATTTTTTTAAACTGATTTTGCGAAGACAACTTGAAAATCTTATTCTTATTTTAAGTATTCTTTACAATGGAGTTTTAAAGGATTTCGGTTTTTATTAAATCATTTGTGATATTTATGACATTACTATCTAAATTATCTAAGCACGTTAATTTACTATTAAATACTTTTTAAGTTTAAAACTTTGAGGGTTGCCATTAATTATCTATAAAAATAAAGTTGGGGAGTTTGTTTACGTTTGAAGAAGCCAATTTGTACTAACAGTTGGATTTTCAAAATGTCTGTTGCATTTGATACACCGTTTATTTATTGAGGGTATAAGCCTACAGAGTATATAAAATTAACCTACGATCTTTATCAATTTAATATAAATATATATTTAAATTTATATTTTAAATATATATATATATATATATAATTATAGAAATAACCAGAAAATATTTTTTTTTACCCACGATTCGAACACTAGTTCGGAACGTATAACCTTTTTTGGTTCACATCAATTAAACAAACAAAAAAATATCTAACAGTAACATTTTATTTAATAAATTTTATTATCCATGTAGGTCTGATGGTTTATGAAAAATAAAATAAAAATATATTTATTAAAAACGAAGAAAAATACCGTTTCCCACATGATCTTTAAAATAATCGAGCAACCACGCGAAAAACTTCCGCGTCTTTCAACAAAAAGTTTTACTCTCAAAGAGTATTTGTTGGTAAATATATTTAACAATGCAGAAGCGAGTATCCGAATTCTTTTGACAATGGCGCCAATTTTTTTTGCTAATTATTGAATATATTTCGTTTTGCAAATATAATACTAAAATTATTATTTAATTTATTATTGATTGAATAAAACGTGTAAAGATTGTATTATTTCATTGTAAGTCTAGGTGTGACTGAATAAATCAATATTTTGAGCATTGGAATTCTTAAAAAGGTAACATTCTATATAGTGTAAATATAAATACTAAGAGCATTTAGTGAAGTTCTATTTACAACAAACCCAATAGACTGTATAAAGGCCATCTTAGATACATTCCACAGATATAATACTTAATTGAAAGGCACCAAATACTCAAATCTATTCAGTATTTAGAGAAGCGTAAAGAATGGTCATTCTCAGTACATCTATTATCCAACACGTACTTGCCACCATTATAAACTGAGCCGTCAATTCCATTGTCAATACTTCCGGCGACGATCTATTTATATGTTAACATCAATATTTGTTAGAATTTGACTTTATGGTAGCCGCCATTATTTTTAGTTTAATTTTCCTTTAAATATTGTAATGGAAGCTAAGAATTAAGATTTTGATAACAATATCATATATAATATTAATTAGTATTTAACAATTCTGAATCATTTCAAACATTTCTTAAAAGTACAAACGCACGGTACATTTAGCACAAATTAATCGAAATAAAGAAATGATAATAACGACGGAAGTTCTTTATAAATTAATAAAAAGGAAATGGAAATATGGTACAACGATAATTTTGATCCAATATTTTATAACATTTCTGAGATGTATTTTTTATTGTCTCTGGTAGCCCTTCCTCCATGACAGTAACACCGGTGGGCTGAGAAATAGCTTATAGTTTCCTATACATTCTCTATAGATTCAGTAATTGCAGAAATAATTAAATGTTGTTAAAAAATATTAACGATCATTCCGTAACAAATCTAAACCAAAGCTCGTAATTGTCTTGAAAAATCATTGCTATATCCGAAAACTTTATAAATATTACTTTTCAAAATTGTCTCATCATCACTAAAACTGTTAAATGCACGTAATTTATTGATTTTCTTCTTTATAAATCTTCTGTTAATTGTTCTGTTACTCGTATGAAATAGGGCATCATTTAAATTAACTTTAAGATATGCTTCTGCGTTGCTGTCAGAACTCTCCGGTTTATCAAAACTTTGTCTTCTATTAACATTTTCAAACTTCTTAATTTCCGCACCTTGTTCGTTATTATTATATAAATTATGGTTTGTTATGCTATACTTATTAGTAATAGCTGATTTCATCTTATTTACTGCCATTGATGGAGTAACTCCATCAGATTTATTGGAAACAGATTCATAATTCTCTTCATCACTCTCAGAATAGTATCCCTCGCTGTCGCTGGTGTCATTGGGTGATGAATGTTTTTTCTCTCCGAAATCGTCATCGTCCATAAATTTTCTGATCTTGCCGTAATATCTCCAAGTGAATCTACTGGTCTTTATTGTGGTAGTCTTCATCTTGTACAGATTTCTTTTTACGTATTTTCTCATGTAGTATTTACTTTTACGCATCGGTGGCATTATAGTGGTGGTGGTGGTGGTAGTGGTTGTGGAGGTCATTCCTCTTTTCGTATTGAATTTTTTTTCATTATTTTTTAATTTTTTGAATTTTGCTTTATAAATTCTCATTTTATGTCTCAAACGTTCCATAATTTTGTGATCTTTGACGTAACTTGTATAATCTGTTGCAGCTGGATCGATAGTTGTTGGTCTTGGGAATAACTCCCTTAATATAGCTTTAGTGAATCTTGTGTCTTTAAATTTTGTGATGTTTTCTGTTAATTCTGTCACTGTAATTAATAATTCTATTTTATTTTTATTTATTAAATCCTTATTGCGCCAACAAAATAGTACAATGCTACAATATATTCTCTACCATTAAATCAAGGCAAAAAAAAATACATAAAAAATAAAACGATAAATAACATGATCCGTTCCAGTAAGGACATGCAATCGGTTAAGAGAATGTTCGGTTAATAAGTTAGATAGATCTAATAATTTCATCTATAACCTAAAATAAAATTTTTAAGTAACAAAATCTTCCATGACATGATCCTCATTTACCACAAGTATACTAGATTAGAAATAAACCTAAAGCAAGTTTCGTTGAAAATACCAAAGGAAAATTAACTTCTCTTCAAAATTCTAGAAAAAATATATAATCAAAAATATTTAATTACATTGACTGTAAATAAAAACAATACCAATAATAATATATATTTAATATGAGACAATTTTATAAGTGCAGAATACGCGCAGAATGTAGATTTCGTTAGTTTTAAACAATAGAAAATTATTTTACATTGAAGCTTCTAAAGAAGAGAATAAGGATGTCTTTAGTGTTATAAAGTATTTTGAATATCTTAGATTCATCATAATTTTCCTTCCATAGAATGAAGCGAAGTATTCTCAGACCAACTTACTTTCAGTAGTTATTTCGTAATTTCCGAAATGTCGTCTCATAGTTTTACCCTGTTCGATAAATATTCTTGTTTGAACTACATTATTTATCTCCATCATAAGCAGTTTCTCTCTCGCTGTTCCCTCCACTCTTGTATACGGTATAAAAATAAATGCTACCATAGCTTCTTCAGCCACATCGATTGCATGCTTGGGTACTTTAGGGAAATTTTGTATATCTGTTAGCGCTGCAACAATGTTATTGAAATCTTCTTCTATATATATCGCATCGACAACATCGAAAATTGCTTTAGTGTCTAATTGGAATGCTTGTCTTTTATTTTCTATTATTTCTATTCCGTTTCTTGCTTGTACTGTTTGAAATTATATTATTACTATGAATTTATGTAAATATTTATTTTAGTTCATTATTAAGAAAAGATTGTTACTAAGTTCTAATAAGTTTTGGATTCCGCGACAATACGCTGATAAATATCATAGCGTTTGTTTATATTGAACCAGATATTAATAGAAAAAACTTAATGCATAGGCAGATAACTAGAAATTATATACAGTACTGTTTTGTGATTGGCCTTGTATCACACTATACCAATATGCCAATCAAATATAACATGTCATTACATCGTAAATTAGTTGTTCTTAACACTAAGAAGTATTGTGAATATTAAATCTTACTATGTATAAGTTCGATGGGAGCTGAAGCCATCATTGTAACCAAAGTCGTAAAGACTGAATTGACCATTGGCCCAAACATGGCTAGACGGTGGAGGGAGTTTAACCTAAAATATTTTAATTTTTGTTGTGAACAGATAAATAAAAGATTGTTAATTTGAATAAAACAAAGTACTTTTTAATGTGTAAAAAGGTTATTACGAAATTGGAACTAAGTATTTTTACCAAATCGATTGACATAAAAATGTCTCACCTACTGAACTCATGGTGTAATCCGACTAATAAGGATGTTACATCTTGACTTTCCTTTCTTTCAATTATTTTTAACAATACGTAAATACTGGCTGTGAAGTATCCTCCCCTAAGTTTGATTTTTGCATCCTGTATTTCTTTCCTTATTGCCTGATTCACAAGATCTATTGGCGGTGCTGTAAATTGTGTTTTGTGTAATTTTCATGATTGTTTAATACAGCTTAAAGTTTTGTTTATTATTTAAAATTACATATAAACTACAATGTCATGTCATGTTTAGTTTGGTAAATAAACTGACATAAAGTGCAAATATCTAAGAAAGTACATTATTTAGTTAGATATAAGTAACATGTTTTATTAATTGTATAGATAGTAATAAATAATATTGTTTGTTAACGTCTAAAGACATATTAGAACTGAAATGAAATAAAAATAAAAAATATAAAAGATCACTTACCTGTGGATGGGGGGCTTGTTGTTATTGTAAATATATTTTCAGTGGTAACCTCTGGTATAAGTGTGGTCGTAGTTATAATAGAAGAAGTAGTGGATAATGAAGTAGAAGAGGAAAACGGGATTGAGTCAGTGGAAGGTATTAGGGAAGAAGTATCAGGAGATGGTGGAGAAGGTGGTGTACTGGATGAAGGTATTGGATAAGTATTAGATAAAGTATATGTATTATAAAAGCTTCCTGTAATAGGCATTGTTGGTATTTCTCTATCGGTATCTATTTTAGTTGTTCCTGTTGGAGTAACTTCACTGGTAACATTGGATAAAGTTGTTGATGTTTGATTAGGTTTGGGGAGTATATCGTCGTATACATCAGGCTGCTTTTCTTCCCAATCTTTGTAATTGTAATCTAGATTTCTTCTAATGTATGTATTATAGATATCAAAAGTTGTTGTGGATTGTTTTTTGATATATTTCGATCCGTGGTTTGGCTGTGCTGAAATATTTTTCATTGGCTAAGAATTTGTTTTATTAGCCATAATAGTAATGGGAAAATATGTATTTTTAAACTTACATTTCAATACCATGCCAGTAGAAGTACTAAGTAAGTACTGTAGTAAGCTAAAAATAACAAAATGCTTTATATTTAGAAAATTTATTGACATTCTTCGTCACATTCAAAGTATCACTTACATTTTATTGCACTTTACAATAAAACATATTGCGCTGCGATATCACGTTTGGGAAATAAAAAATAATATGGTTTTATATAACAAAAATATTTGAAAGCCATAAATAACCTAAATCAATTAATTAATACCTTACCTTCTGATAAGTATTTTGAATGTAATAATATTGTTCAATAACTTTTTAAATGTATACCAATTTTTATTAGTATTAAGGAGTGGTATTGGTGAGTGAGTTTGTATGAACTAATAATCTTCGAAACAATTAATCCTATTTTTTTTACTATTTTAAAATTAGTTTAGTTAGGTAAATGCGAAAACTGAGAATTAAAATCAACGAGTCAGTTCACCCCATTCTGCGACCAACTCACGGGAGGTCTAAATAAAGGACACAACTTTTGTCTCGATGTTTTCCCGAGAGAGTCCTACACGGCCGGAATGTACCGCATCCTCAGTGCTGTCATACGCATAAAATTGTATGTTGGAAATATCCAACATATCATTTAGGTGCCTTAGGAACAGAGTTGGGGATAGCAGGCAGCCTTGGGGCATATCACACTACTGTTGAAATGCCACCTGGTTGCTAATGCCACACGATTCATGAACGTCCAAGGAAAGTAGAGAATGTCATATGGTTTTTTTGCCGAAATATGAATTCCGCCATTAAGCTCTGACACCGTGTGATGGTTGGCAGTGTCTTCCCCTGGTCATTCAAGGTTTCAAGCAAAAATATTGCCCAAAACATTGACTTTCTCCTTTACCGTATGGGTCCGATACTTATTCCTCCTGTGCAACGGCAGTAGGGACGGCGGGCAAAAGATTTCCTCATTGGAATAACTAAGCACCTAGAAATTGCACGTAACGGCTTGATCCCCTATTTTGACATGCTTGAACTTTGCTTTAGCGATTTGCCATTTGAAGAATCTGGAGGCACCGTTATATTTCCCCTTCAGAACTGTAGAATTCAGATCCTTAGTGACTAACGTTTTAACACAAGCTAGATATGCCTACACTGTGCCAGCTGCTGCAGCCCTGACAGACGCATCAAACCAAGGCCGTGATCTGCCACTTAGTGGTATTACAGAGCTTGGTATAAATAGTTCTTTGCCTTGTAGTATCACATCAGCTATAGCCACAACACAGTCAACGGAATGGAAACAAAACGGATAGTGTAGTGTATTGACCGACTTCGTTTTGTAGTGCCAAACGTTAGACGTTGAATGAGCACTGTACTCCGTAATAACTAATGATCAAAGCACCCTAGGGGGGCCTGAATTGGTAACCTGGCACTTTCCGGCATGTGTTTTCCGCAGAGGATCCAACAAAAAGGGCATGTGGCTGTCCACGGCCAGTAGACGAGTGTGGGTCTTAACCAACTGTGACAGACCATTTGCCAGAGCAGAATAAAACAGATCTCCTCGCTGTGTCGGTGGCACGTGAATCAAATAACTGTGTCTAGGCTTATAGGAAATTTTTATTGCTTCAATTGTTGCAGAATCTTGTTAGAAAATATTAATTTAAATTAAACCATCATGAATGAAATCATTGAATAATGCTACATATATTAAATAAAAACTCTTCTAGCAACACTTGTTCTTATTCTTCTTATTTTTAGCCTGTAAATAAAAACAATTGGAATTGTTTTTATTATTATTTTATATAATAGTAGATATATATTTAATATGAAATAATTTTACCCTGTTCGATAAATATTATTGTTTGAAGTACATTATTGATCTCCATCATAAGCAGTTTCTCTCTCGCTGTTCCCTCTACTCTTGTGTACGGTATAAAAATAAATGCTACTATAGTTTCTTCAGCCACATCGGTTACATGCTTGGGTACGTCAGGGAAATTTTGTATATCTGTTAGCGCTGCAACAATATTATTGAAATCTTCTTCTATATATATCGCATCGACAACGTCGAAAATTGCTTTTGATTCTAGTTGGATTGCTTGTGTTTTGTTTTCTATTAATTCTATGCCTTTCTTTGCTTGTACTGTTTAAATTGTATTATTATTATTATGAATATATATAAATATTTATTTACAGAAAGTTTTACTTCATTGTTAAGAAAGGGTTTTGTGAATAAACATATTACTAATTTCTAATTTATTTTGAATTCTGCGATGAAACACAAGTGTAAGTGTCATAGTTTTTGTATAACAGATATGACAAACATAACAAACATAATGTACTGAGTAAATCATACGTCCTTACAATATATAATGATAACAATATTGTTCATGTGTCGTATTTTACTTAAAATACAGTCTCTGTAGAGATGATTCAACTATAAATTTTGTAGAGTACTGATTTGTGATTGGCTCTGTGTCACGTTATACACCAATCAAACAATAATAGAGGATTATAAAGCAAATTAGCTGTTCTTATACCTCAGTGTTATAAATTTGAAATCTTACATTGTATAATTTCGATGGGAGCTGAAGCCATAAATCTAACCAAAGTCGTAAAGCCTGAAGTGATCGTTGGCCCAAACATGGCTAGACGGTGGAGGGATTTTAACCTAAAATAAAAAGTTATAATGTATGGTGTATAGTTAAAAAAGTTTTTGCTGATTTGAAATAAGTAAATTTTACCAAATCGATATATATAAAAATGTCTCACCTACTGTACTGATGGTGTAATCCGATTAATAAGGTCGACAGGTCTTCGCTTTTCTTACTTTCAATTATTTTGAATAAAACGTAAACACTAGCTCTGAAGTATCCTCCATTAAGTTTGATTTTTGCATCCTGAATTTCATTCCTTATTTCCTGATTAACGGGATCTATCAGTGTTGCTGTAAATTGTTTATTTTATGATTGTTTAACACAACTTAGTTTTTGATTATTATTTACATTATTTAACTACAATTTCACGTCATGTTTAGTTTTGTAAATAAACTGACAAAAATGGCAAATATCTAATAAATTGACCAATCCAAACGTGTTAGCTGATCTAAAACTCATGACCTCAGGAAGTTCGTCCACGGCACTCGGCTGACTAAACTATCGTGTCGGTACTTGTTTGAATATATAAAACATTTTTTATATTTTCGGTTATTTGAGAATTGTTTTAGAAATTTGGAGTCGCTTATAAATGATACATATTTAAACATGAAAGTACATTATTTAGTAATAGGTTTGGTGTTGTATAATTAATGGTATAGATAGTAATAAATAATATTGTCTGTTAATCTCGAAAGACATATGAGAACTGAAATGAATTAAAATTAAAAATATAAAAGAGCTCTTACCTGTGGATGAAGGGCTTGTTGTTATTGTAAATATATTTTTAGTTGTAACCTCTGGTATAAGTGTGGTCATAGTTATTATAGAAGAAGTAGTGGATAATGAAGTAGATAAAGAAAATGGGGTTGAGTCAGTGTGAGGAATCAAGGAAGAAGTATCAGGATATGGTGAAGAAGGTGGTGTAGTAGATGACAGTGTTGGGTAAGTATTAGATAAAGTATATGTATTATAAAAGCTTCCTGTAATAGGCATTGTTGGTATCTCTCTATTGGTATCTATTTTAGTTGTTCCTGTTGGAGTAATTTCACTGGTAACATTAGATAAAGTTGTTGATGTTTGATTAGGTTTGGGGAGTATATCGTCGTATACATCAGGCTGCTTCTCTTCCCAATCTTTGTAATTGTAATCTAGATTTCTTCTAACTTCATGTGGGTTATTGATATTAATATTTGCTGTGAATTGTTTTTTTAAATATGTCGATATGAGGTATTTTGGTGCTGAAAGGTTTTTTATTGATTAAAAACTTTTGTTCTATAATAGTAATGGGATAATATATTTTTTTAACTTACATTTCATTACCATGTCAGTAGAAGTACTGAGTAAGTACTGTAGTAAGCTAAATATAACAAAATACTTTATATTTAGAGAATTTATTAACATCCTTCGTCACATTCAAAGTATCACTTACATTTTATTGCACTTTATACAATAAAATGTATTGTGCTGCGATATCACGTTTTAGAAATAAAAAGTAATATGGTTTTATATAACAAAAATATTTGAATACCAATTAATAATAAGGCTGTATATTATTACGTGAAAATTAAAGACTGAAATTTTATAATAATTTCTTTTATACATCATAAAAAGATGCGTTCCTTACGAACGCTGCCTTACGAGTATGTCACCGCAGACGACATCGGGACCTGATGGTGAATAAGAATTACCCATACCTTAGGGAAAGTATTTCTACATTTATTGCTTTGAACTTTGAATATTTACAAATAAAAGCTCAAAAAAAACTTACATAATTTACTTTATTAAAGAGATAATATATTTTTAGCACGTTACTTAAAAAACAGTCTCTCCCTTCTGCTTCTTTTTATTCAGCAATGACGATTGTATAAAAATCAAGCCCAAAAAGGTGTGGCAGAAGGAAATGTTGTATGTATGGGCTTTAGTAAATTAAGTATTTTATAATATCTAAAACAACATATTTCCCTAATATCTTATATCTATAATCATCAGCATATACTAAGTAGTTTTGTTAATTTTTATTAAAAAAAAACATAGTAATACATTATAAAAAGGACACATTATAGTTATTTAATCCAATAATATTAGTTTCTAGCGTAATCAAATAATTTACTTAGGATGTTACTTTTTTAAAACTGGAGAAGTTCTTGTTAAAATATGTAATGTTCGTATTTGCTTCCGAAAATCATTGTTCAGACCAAACACTTTATATATATTTGACTTCAGTACAGCTTCATCGTCACTAAAACTTTCTTTATCTCTAATTTTATGAATTTTCTTCTCAAATTGTCTTCTTTTAATGAATTTTCCAGAATGTATCAAAGCATCTATTAAATTTAGTTTTAATATATTTTCGTCCTCGCTTTGCATTGAGTTCGAATCAAATATTTTTCTGTTAAGTTTTGAAACTGGAGTAACTGATTTATATTTCGTGCCTTTTTCATTAAATTCTAATTTTGATTCAGGTTTATTTTTATATAATGCTTTGTTATGTGATTTCAAGTCTCTTTTATCGCTTTTTTTATTGTATTCATCATTTAAGTTTTCATCTCTATTATATCTAGATGCTAGATCATATTTGGAGCTTTCATTACGATTATAGTTTGACTCACTGCTAGCGGAATGAGATTGTATGGAATTTTCAGTGTCTTCATCGCCATCATAGTTTTTTACAGCCGTAGCAATTTTTATTGCATCATATTTGTCCTTAGTGTCTTTTGTGTAAAGATTTTGGAAGTCTCTTCTAACTATAGGTTTTGTGTTTTTAATTAATGATTCATGTTTAAAACGATGCTTGCCTACCGTTTTATATTTGAACTGTTGTTTAGAATATTGGTGATAATTTGTAATTTGTTTTATTGACTTCCAAATCCTTGATAACTTACCTGGAAAATCAAAGATTAATGTTTCGGTACCAAAATAAACATAATATTTTGATCTATATATTATTATATTCCTTTAATCATCCAGAACTTACATTTACAGAGGAATCATCAAAGACATAGATAAAAGATAACGAACATAATGATGTAAAATAAAATAAATTAATTTTATGACATCCCAATAATTGTGATAGGATAGTCTGATGGTAAGTACATTTCCTACCTACCATTTGCTTTTCTTTTTCCAAATCTACGTTCAAACTTCTGTCCGGGGTACAATCTGTGCTGTAGCACATTAGTAATTTCCATTAGCAGTAATCTTTCCTTGGCAGTCCCAATTATTCTGCCGTAAGGGTCGAAAACAATTGAATTTAAGGTTTCAGTGACCAATGATAGAGCATCTGTGTTGTTAATTGGAAACGCGTCAATTTTCCTCACTGCAGATGCAATGTTGGTCACGTCGTTATCTGTGTATAAGTTGTCGATGACATCAAACACTGCATTTATATCCTCTCTCATGGCTGTGTGTCTGTTTTCGACAGCGTAAATTGCGTAATTCATATATTCTGTTGATAAAAAATATCACATTATAAAATTCTAAATTATATTAAGGATTTGTTCTTAATCTGTCAAGATGATAACTTCTTAAAAATATAAAAATATATTTTTGGGCGTCTTTGATTTTGAACCTACATGTAAAAGAAATTATGTCAAAATACTACCATTTATGATTGGTTATACAAGAGAAATATTTAATAAAATCATCGTCATGATAGAATATTAACTGCAAGTACCTGTTCTTACATCGTCCGGCGCCAACATCAGCATCTGAATTACAGATTGAAAAACTTCAACTGTTATACCACTGAACATCGCGAGCGAGTCTAAAGTAATTAACCTATTCCATAAAGAAAATAAATTAAATTGTTATTTAATTTTAATAATAAGTTTTAAGGAAACTCTAAAGAGTCTATCCAGAAACTTGTAGTTTTGTCGATGTAAGAACTGAGCTATCGTCGTTACTTAAACCAAATTAAATATTTTTTGGGTAGACCTCGAAGAATTCGGTCTGCCCATTCATTTGTACCCGACTTTCGAATTTTGGAAAAATTTCTTCACAGGAGGTCTTCTTATGACCCCCTGAGTCCGAAATGACCATTGGTCAAAAAGTTTATATATATATATATATATATATATATATATATATATATATATATGCGTGCGTGCGTCGATTCGACTTTTGTCAGCACGATAGCGGCCGCAGTTTCGCTTGGATCGCTTTCAAACTTTGCACAAAAATCAAACATTCAAAAATGAAGGTCAAGTTCGTTAACCAGAGAAATCCGGCCACAGGGGGCGCTAGGGCCTCACTTTTTCTGATTTTAGTATTTCGACCATAACTTTTTCCCTATTCAAAGAAGATCAATCGCGTTCATATCATATGATGTCTTTGATGAATACCTATAACTAATGTAGATAAATCGAAAACCTAACTTCAATAACTTAGGGGTGGGGGTAAAAAAACCGAAAATTTTTGGAAAAAAATTCATAACTTTTTTCTGGTACATATTCTTACATCACAAGTATTTTTAATAGAATGGTTATTTTTTTACTCCAAATTTAGGTCTCAAAAGTTTTTCCGTAAAAGGTACCGTTTCCGAGAAAAAAAATAAAAACCACTTTTAGCTTGAAAATTTAAGGTAGGTAAAACCACGGCAACTTTTTTCTGGTAAACATTCTCTCCTCGCAAATATTTTTAATAGAAAGGTTATTTTTTACTCTAAATTTAAGTACCAAAAGTATTTCCAAAAAAGATACTTTTTCCGAGAAAAAAAATAAAAACCGCTTTTTGCTTGAAAATTTTTGATGTAAACAACGGCATCATGTACTATTCTTAAGTAGTGAGTTATATTTTAAACGAGTTACACACGAGGTCTACCCACGCGTGTCCGCCTGCGGGCACGGATTTTTTATTATTTATTTTATGATTATCATTAATTACTTAATCTTATTAAATGCCAAATACGATCGATTATCGCCTATAATTCAATCCGTTCCAGTGAATTGTTATGTAAATTACATAGCTGACTGTATTTAGAAAAAGAAATTCATCAAGACATTATGAGTAACCAGGGATTTTGGGTAGCGGGTTTTAGGGACTTCTCATAATCTGCATTTATATATAAGATTAAACGATTTTATTCATGTTAACACTAAACCTACCAAGTACCGGTCAAATTGACCGTTCTTAAACTTTTGTAAAACTTACACATTTTTAAACGTTATAATATCGTTATCAAACTACATGACAATTCTTAGAATATGCATGTAATATTTTCTACACTCTTTACTTTTAGTTATTTCCATTATTACCTGCGTTAAATAATAAAATAACTTTTAATTATCGGTCAATTTGACGGCGTGCGGTAGGAACAGGTATACAAGAATTGTCGGTAGGTTTAGTGTTAATTAAAAATAATTAAAAAATTGCTGCTTGTAAGTTATCAGTATTATGGAAACTGTTAAAGAGCGACATTTCTCTGATCCTAAACTTATTAATTTGTTAAGTAATTGGTTAACATTCGTTACCTCTCAATTCTGGTGTTCATTGCTGTTAGTAGTTTTTTAAAATCGTTCGGACTCTTTTTTGATACAACCTTCAGTAATTCGTGAATACTGGCTGTGAAATACCCATTTGTTTTGTTGATTTCATCCTTAATCTCCTCAAGAATAGGATTTGTTGTTTCTTTTATCAGAGGCATTCCTGTGGAACGTGATTATAGTAAATTTAAACGTGTCATATCATTAACAGTTTTTATTAATGTCAATTTTTATTTTATTTTAGTAGTATTTTTATTAACCCCTTAATGCACATTTTTTAATCAATTCCGAGAATGGCTATAATCTACCATCCAACGTAACAGATACGGACTTAAAATATTAACATTTATTATTCTATATTAAAAAAATATATTTCTATATTAACCGTGACCCATACGGGGCTGTAATATTTTGAGACATAAAATTACAGTTACCGTGACTTCCACGGAGCTGCACAATTCTGCCATTAAACGTTGCCCGTATATATCTCGGAGGTGTGCATTAAGTGGTTAATGTCATCTTTTAGTACAGTCCTGATGGTAAGTGGTCATCTAATTTTATTTGCAGTAAGTATACCTACGGTGGTAAATGCAAATCCAAAAGCAGAGTTCTAATTATATAATCTTCAGATAGAGCGTTCACTTCTTAATAATAATATAACTTCTTTGGAACCATACCATGGTCTAAAATACTATCCGTTTTTCCCGGCATTAAATCTTCAACGTTAATTGTGGGTGGCGGAGGAATTACTGTGGTGTATTCAGTGGGGGATGTAGATGCGAACCATTGCAGGAGCTCTTGTACTGTGTCAGCGGGTGGCAACGTGAAGTGGAGACTTTCTGTAAATTAATGAAAAACTTGAAGTTATAGCACATGCTTATTGAGTTACACCAAATAAAAATGTTGTTTAAATCACCAGTTTCTTCAATATCGGGAGACGAACTGTTTAAAACTTGTACTGAACTAAAAGTTGGATAAGTGGCATTGATTTCTTGGATTGTTGGTATAACTGTTTCTGAAGTAACATTTATAGTAGTGTATTCTCTGTTTGTTGTTACTTCTTGTTTCGTCGTCACTTCGTCCGTTTCTTGTGTAAGTGTCGTTAAATTTTCCATGTTTGGTATTGTTTGTATTGAATATGTGATATTTGTATCTTTCGTTATGGTTTCCTTTTTAGGTATATAATTAACATTTTCTGTTATATTTAATGGCGTATTATTTACGTAATAAAGAACATCCGGTGTGGTATTTTCCCAATCTTGAAAATTATAATCGAAATTATTATTTTTGCGATCATTTCTTAAATAAAATGATCTGTAAGGGGTAAATACATCGTTTACTTTCTTCAATCCTAAAATAGAGTAAATTTAAATTTATGATCATGAATGAATTAGTCACAGTTTTATAACAAATAGGATAAATATTTACTTATATGTAATATTTTTTATAATAATTAAAATTAAAAAAAAAACAAATTAAACACTAGTTGTGGATTGCGGTTTTGCTCGGTGTTTAATTTAATCACATATGTTTCTTAATTCGAATATGCAGACCTCGATACAAAATGCATTCTTAATTAATAGGCCATAAGGGATGGAATCTTCCATAAAATTTATTAGTAGATATAGGTGATACGCAACTCCATGTACCTATATATATGGATTTTATGTAATGGCCGACTTCTGTGTTTAAAAAATAACGGCTAGTTCTGTCAAGAGTTGAAACCAATCAGAATTTTTATATGAGATTATATAAAAATTTGCTGGTATACATTACTATCAGCCTTAGAGAAAATACTTTAACCGGTGAAGTGGTTCGTAATATAAAATTTAAAAATAAATTCAATACCTTCTAACACTAGAATTTTCTCAATAATAATAACAACAATAAAACATTTAATGTCAAGAAAACACATTGAAATGCGACTGAAATTTCGATATGGATATTGTGATATTTCACCCAATTACGTTCTTTCAGATTTATAGTTACTATATATTAATCCTAAACTTGTATGTTGGTATGTAAATAAATATTGAGGAAGAGAAAGAATTATAATTATATAATGAATGAATTTGATACTTTGACTTTAATTCTCAAGTAACTGTTGTGCACAAACCTTGTTTCCAAATATTTAATGTGGATAATCTAAAAAATCTTTTAAGTTCTATACAGGGTTTTTCCATACCGATCACAGACGGATAAATAATTATAATTATGCGATAATAAATTATTATATAATTCGTCTTAAGTATGTCTGTGCGGAATTAAAACCGACACACTTCAAAAGGACAGGAAAACAATATAGAAGACTTAATAAGTGTGAAAACATTCAAAGTTAAGATTCAAGCAAACCAAGTTACGTACCTAGTTTATACTATAAATATTTATATAAAATGTCATTTCTAACGCTATGGCTTGTCGTTCTTATGTTGGGTATGGAATTTTGTATCAAATATTATTAGTATTTAAGACAACGTATAATAAATTTTTTTTCGAGTTCTCTATTCTTGTACATTTTTGTAGAAAGATCCATTGGCACTAAGCATCGCAGTGTTAATCTTGCTCTAGAAACTGTATTACAATTTGACAAACCAGCCGACATTAGTGTAATAAACAAAGTCCAAGGTTTTCTATCACAAATACAAGCATTATTAAGCAAAAAGGAAATAAACGATGATGTTACAACAAGAAGAAATAAAAGATATAAATTTACTGATTTTGTAGAGGATTTTATAATAACAGTTAAGTCTTTTGACGACAATGACTTGAAGGAAGTATTTCGAATTGTCGATAAAGATCTGAACACACGAGCTGACAATGATCTTATTGACGATAAAGCAAGAACATTTTTATCTCGAAAACTAAGTAATATAATAAATCAACAAGCCAACAATATTCGCAGAGATTTAGATAAAATTTTAATGGAATTAAGAGCCGATGGAAATAGAAAAAGTAATTACATTCTTGATTTTGTGAACACTTTATATAAACGTAATTCGGAGAGAAAACTGTCAAAATTAATAAAGAGGTTGAATTTATTCCGAAGGAGTAAAAGGAAATCTAAAGTAGTTTTAAAAAATATTATCGAAAAGGTTTTTAATGACGTTGTATATGAACATTATGATAATTTAGAAGATAACGAAAGAAGTTATATTAAAAAGTTTGTGAATTCCTATTTTAAAAACGATGAACAAACAGCCAAAACACTTAAAATAAAACAACGCGCTGAAGTAACTGAAATTAGTCACGAAAGTATAAGTACAGAGGAAAATATCGGTGAAAGTAAACCAACAGAGAAATTGACAGTTTTTGAATTAACTCCAAAAACATTAAAAAATGTTCCAGAAATAACAACCAAAAAGATATTAACACATATAACTTTATATCCTAAAACCATCATTACGGACAAAATACCATTGTTTAGAACAGGTTTGACTACAGTTGATATAGAGAATATATCAAATGAAGACAATTCTAAAGATACAGAAGATAAAAAATACGATGAAGATACAAAGGAAACAAACGAAATATTTACGAACCACTCAGTTGAAATCAATGTTAATCTTGTGTTGAAGCACAGCCGAGATTCACAAGATCGCAAAGGTTCTCAGATGTTAAATTCGTTTAGGTAAGTTTAACTACACAATCGGCATTCGTTTTAAACGATTATTCTAACTCGGAAAAGCCAAATGCAAAATAGAAGAACTTCATATACTTTGTACATTTCATATGGCAAATTCTATTACTTTAAGAACCATATAGGTTATAACTTTCCTCAATAAATAGATTATCTATTAAAAGCTAAAAGTATCAATTCAAGTCAGTTATTTTGCTTTGGTGAAATAACTAATAATGTTGATATATTTCAGGTCTAAATCTACTCCACATAAAGTTTTCTTACGGGCAATTAAGAAGAAATCTAAAAAAACTTATCACAAATCATCCACACCTGCTTTATCTATAGACACTTTTGGGAGTTTATATAAGATGAAAACACCTAAAAAGTACAATGACAAACAAATACCAATTTTTTATTATAATAGCAAAACTAGTACTTTTAAATCGACTTATATGGATGATATTGTTAAAAAAACAAGTATTAAGGAAAAAATGCCCTTCACAGGGGATCATAGACGAGTCAATAAACCAATAAATTTTAACGAAGTAAGAATTAATAAATCTGAAATAAGAGATGTAGCTTCAACAAAAATACAAAATTCATTTACGACGAGATCTATAACACCACTTCTTATTTCAACTAATAAAGTTACAACTGTAGTAACCACAGAAAAATCTACAACTAAAACTACACAGAGTGATGATTTTAATGAAATTTTTGGTAATAGAAATGTAACTGAATTAAAAGAAGATACCAAAGTATCACTTCTTGAAAGAAGAAACACTAATTTAAAATATGTGCCTAAAGAAAATACTACACAACTTGAAACTTATTCAACTAATCATATTAATAATGAAACAGCAGTAACCGAAGTATCGTCATCTGTCTTTGACGCTAACAGTTATATAAAGAATTCAGAAATTCAAAATTTGGGTGATGACAAAAAAAAGAAGCTAATGGAAGAAAAAATGAAGGCAGATTTTGGCGATTTGTTTGGTTCTCCACCTACAAACGCTACTACTGAAGAATTTACCGACATCTTTAAAGATTTAGAGGACGCTTTTCAAATATAAGTTATATTATCACATATAAGTATTTTATTAAAAAATTGATTTTTTTCAGCTCGAAACTTAGTATCGATTACATTTCAGGGAAAATTTGAAGAAGAAATAATAAATATTTAGATAGTATACGTAATTTATTATTCTTTCACCCTCTCTCATATTGTCTCTCGAGTCATATTTATGTGGGTTAAAAGATGTTTAAAAAGGTTTAAAATACATCTCGAATTAATGAAAAATATTGTTTCTTTTTCAGGAGACAAAATCTCATTCTCCCTTGAACATAATTAATCCTGGTTTTAACTTTAATGAGATTGGTTATTAGTTAAACAAAAATAAGAAAAATCATCATGAAATTGACAACAGTTCTAACCTCTTAATGTACAACAAGCGCCATAAGCAAAATATATTAAAACCAATATAAATGTTATAAAATAGTTTGTGATGTCACATTCAAGCATCAAGTCAAAATGATAGGCTGTTTATAACATATAAAAGAAGAAGGAGAATTTAGGAAATATAAAAACATTATATACATACGCACTGATTATTGGGTAGACCTCGAAGAATTCGGTCTGCCCATTCATTTGTACCCGACTTTCGAATTTTGGAAAAATTTCTTCACAGGAGGTTTTCTTATGACCCCCTGGATCGCTTTCAAACTTTGCACAAAAATGAAGGTCAAGTTCGTTAACCAGAAAAATCCGGCCACAGGGGGCGCTAGGGCCTCACTTTTTCTGATTTCAGTTTTTCGACCATAACTTTTTCCCTATACAAAGAAGATCAATCGCGTTCATATTATATGATGTCTTTGATGAATATCTATAACTAATGTAGATAAAGCGAAAACCTAACTTCAATAACTTAGGGGTAAAAAAACCGAAAATTTTTGGAAAAAAAATCATATCTTTTTTCTCGTAAACATTCTTATATCACAAGTATTTTTAATAGAAAGGTTATTTTTTTACTCTAAATTTAGATACCACAAGTTTTTCCGTAAAATGTACTGTTTCCGGGAAAAAAAATAAAAACCACTTTTAGCTTGAAAATTTAAGTTAGGTAAAACCACGGCAACTTTTTTCTGGTAAACATTCCCTCCTCGCAAATATTTTAAATAGAAAGGTTATTTTTTACTCTAAATTTAAGTACCAAAAGTATTTCCAAAAAAGATACCTTTTCCGAGAAAAAATAAAAATCGCTTTTTGGTTGAAAATTTTGATGTAAACAACGGCATCATGTGTTATTCTTAGGTAGTGAGTTATATTTTAAAGGAGTTACACACGAGGTATACCCACACGTGTCCCCCCTGCGGGCACGGATTTTTTTTTAAGTGTTTTTACCGCGATACACTATAATAATTTAAATTTTTATATCAGGACTTGGTGGAATAATTTAAGAGTTTTCTTATTTATATTATGGGTGTAAATTTTAATTATCTTTACTACAAGGTAGACCATTTTACATATAGTGTTATGTATTTTCTTTATTTACATATGCACTCGAAATAGTTTTATTTCGAATATTAAAACTTAATCATATATATTTCGCAAATAATTTTCACTGGCAACTCAGTAACATTGTTTTTGACACGCCTTCGTGAGTAACTATTTCTGTTTTTGCGGATGTTTATGTGTTTTTGTGTTATTTCTGTCTAAATTGTGTGTATTTCAGTGTTTTAAAAAGATAAATAATTCGTGAATTACTTAAATAAGTGCAAATTACAAGCGACCACCTTACATATCAGGTATAATCTTTTGTATAATGTCAATATTTTATGTGACGAAATTGAGAAGTACTTTTGATTGGGGTAAATTGAATAAAAATACCACATTCTGCGTTACTCAAGCCTATAATTTAATCAACTTTTGTTTATTTGTGTGTAAAAGTTGAAGAAATAGTATTTATTACAATACTTTTAACATATAATTGGGGACGAAAAGTTTCGATTAGAGGAATTACAAAGAGCAGTTCGTTCTCAATGACTCATTCTACACTTTCACGAGTTACTTTTATAAGTTGATGTTATCGGTATTCTGTTTTATCTATAAAATAAGACTTTTAATAGTTAATATTGAGAATTAATACACTGAAATCTTGATTAGTTTAATGTTACTTTTAATTACCCTCCAACAAATTCAATATACAATATAAAAAACCAAATCGAACTGTACCACCTCAGGTATTTCATGCAGGTTGTAATATTAGAAAGAGTACTCAGTGTGATTAACATTATATTTTTTAAACTTGTTTAAAGTTTAATTATTTTTATGTAACAAAACAAATTTAAGCATTGCTATTGTGCTACTTATAATTATTTACAATATTATAACATTCTAAATTATAATGTATAAGCATAACATTACTTTATTTGTTGCTAGTGTTGTTATGACACCTTTAAGTTTTATTCTATACTGCAAATTTAAAAGTATCAGTTGAGATTTTCGAAAGAAATTTAATCAATTTATATTTAAATACTGTATGTGTTGATGTATATTTTATGAATCTATGTTTACTTGTGATAAATATAAGAGTAGTATAAGTTGATCATCAAGGCCTCATAGCAATCAGATTTATATAAAGAAAATATATGCATTTTTAATAAAAGAGTTGATCTATAAGAATATAGTTTTTAAAAAGATATGGAATGAAAAGGTCTGTCTTGAGGCCTAGTAAAAACGTATAAAAAAATGTTTAAAGACAATTCTAACTTCTTGAGTGTCCAAAATCCAGCAATGGCGACCCTAACTGATCCCTACGGTACAACGGGCCAGCTCACTCTCAAGTGGGACCCCAAGAACCTGGAGATAAGGACCATGTCAGTTGAGAGGACGCTAGAACCACTCGTCCTGCAGGTGACAACTCTTGTGAATAGCAAGGACAAGTCTGCTAAGAAGAAGCGCCGTAAGTGTAGTTTTTGCTTTTACAATCCTTTCCAGAAACTTGTTAACTATAGATTAAAAAAAAATTGCTGTCACATCTTGTCCTAATTTGATTGCTAAATGTTATGATGTTATTGCTTAAGGGCTCTATTTTCCGTTTGATCCACTGTAATCTGTTAATTTAATATTCTTCATTGGTTTGTTATTCCTTCCATTTAAAATAAGAACATCGTTTTTTTTAAAAATAATATACATAGAATGTTATTAGTATCTGTAACTTTAAAAAAAAACAAGACTTAGGTGTTTACCTAACCTGTAGTTTGTGAAAGATATTATACTAGATACATTTGATATAATAACATACAAATGTAATGTGCATGGAGGCAATGGATTATCTACCATTAGATGAAATATTTACTCATTTGTCTACTCACAATTACAATGAAGGCTGACAGGATAGTTTTTAAGAAATTGACATTATATACATACACAAGTAATTGTGGTGAGTGTACAAGAGTTAGGATATAATCAACCAGTACAATTATGCAGGAAAAGAAACTCAATGGATGACACATAACACTTCAAATGAGTGTAACAGAAGCAATCAGTGATATAAATTTTACTCCTCTTTTCATCCGTTTTTGTTTCTCTTAAATAAAACCCACTTGCCACAATGGTGGCAGTGAATGCGATTTTATTTGTTTATAGACATAAAAAAACATTTAGTTTCAACAAAGCCATAAAATAACTATTATATTTCAGCTGGAAAATCCAAACGGGCGAGTGCTCTTGTGGCAACTGTGGAGAGGGCTACCGAGATTTTCATAGAACGTGGGCAGACCATCGCATATGAGAATCCGGAGATCACGCAGGAGATGCTGGCCGCCGTCGAGGAGGTGCGCAAGGCGGGTAAGTCAAATGACCATGTCAAATGTCAATATCAGAATACTAAAATGAGGATTAAAATTTTGTTATTGTACAAAAGGCTGGGGTCAATTTGTTGGACACAAAAGAAATCGAAAATCACATCATATAATAAAAGACTTCTACTTCTATTTAGAAAGAAATCTCTTTACAAGTGCACAATAACGTTTTTTTTATATATACATAGAGTTGTACACGAATAAAGGAATGAATGATGGATTAAAAAATAAAAAATTGTATTTATTCATCCAGGTGCTGCTATGAGTTTAGCGGCGCGTGAGTTCTCGGAAGAGCCGTGCGCGTCCTCAGTGCGCTCGGGGATGGTGCGTGCGGCGCGCAGCCTGCTGTCCGCCGTCACCCGCCTGCTCATACTGGCGGACATGGTGGACGTGCACCTGCTGCTCACCAACCTTAGGACTGTGAGTGACTCATCTACACCCATCCACACTCACTATAGCGCAAAAGCACACCCATGCACGCACACCTACATCCGCTTGCCAAAACTGACAGATATGATGGACTATAACAAAATTACATAAACAAAAGTGAACAATAGATTTAAAATATTTTAAATCCATAGGTTGAAAACGACTTGGACAAACTAAAATCAGCATCCTCTCAATCTGAACTCCTGGAGTCAGCTCGTCAGTTCGGTCGCTCCGCCAACGAGCTGGCTGCTCAGGCCGCCAGGAGACAGAAGGAGCTGAAGGAACCCCGGATGAAGGATGAGCTGGCCGCTGCCAGGGCTGTGCTTAAGAAGCATTCTACTATGCTGCTTACAGCATCTAAGGTACTGTGACATTGAAAGCAACACATTTCAGTCCAAGATCTCAATATTTATGATTCAATACGGATATGAATACATATGATTTTATAATAATATATTTTATAAAATTCATTGCTATATAATAAGATTCTCTCCCCGCTTCTTTTTTCTGTGTTCATAAATGTTATTACTCTTAACCTCTCCTCCTCTTACCATTTGCATGCCCATGATCTACAAATTTATGCTTATGCCACACTTGACTCTATTAACTCCGCTGTCGATTGATAGCACGCTCAGTTGGAGTATCCATATAACTGAATTATGTCGAAAAGTTACGTACTTGTTACGTTCACTTTATCGCAACAAAAACATTTTACCCATTCGAACCAAAACTCTGTTGGTGCAGTCCCTTATTCTTCCACTTATTGACTACGCTGATGTATGTTACTCTAACATCTCTAAAATCAATCTAAATAAATTGGATCGACATATTTGAATACCGTTCTAAGCTGGACTGGCTTCCCATCCGTAAAAGAAGAATTTCAAGACCTCTGTCAGCTATTTTCTATTTTAAATGATTCATCCTTTCCTCTTTACTTGAAGTCCAAATTTCAACTACTGAATACAACTCATGACTTTCATCTCCGTTCATCATCAAACTTAATCTTATGTATCCCTTCGCACCATACTGGTTTTATGTCTAATTCCGTCACAGTACACGCCATTAAACTGTGTAATAGCCTTCCTGATACACTTCGTCGTGCTCCCAACCGACAAATATTTAAGAAGCGCATTTGTGAATATCTTCATGAGAGAACGCAGTGAATATTTATTGTTCATCTACTACCTGACTCTTAAATTTATTTTATAGCGATTAGATAATTATGTTGTATTTATTATTCTTTATTTTAGTATAGTATATTTCATTTATATGTGATTTTCTTTTATAAATTTTTTTTGTTTACTGTTACCCTCATTGTTTTTATTTTTTCTATTAACATTGTTGGTTGAGTGGTAGATAATGCCTAGATAGCATCAAGTCCGCCAATTGTACCATTTTTTGTGTGATGAAGTTTTTTTTTTAATAAATAAATAAGAGCAAGTGTGGTATACAACTATTTAAATATTTGTATGTTTGTCTGTTGATGCGTTATAGTATTTTTTGCAAAAAACACATGACATACTTTTTATTGGAAAAATACAATAATAATAGTGTTATAATTGAAGTAATACTTGGAGATCTTTTATGAGTGGGGATAAATAATATCTTGTGTATATATATATATATATATAATTTGTTTGTTCCAGGTGTACGTCCGTCACCCCGAGCTGGCGGCGGCGAAGGCCAACCGCGACTTCGTGCTGCGGGCGGTGTGCTCCGCCGTCGACACCATCGCGTGTGTAGCGCAGGGGAGACCATTGACACACAGCGGTAAGACATGAGGATTTTGATTACATGAAGGGGGAGATAATTGGATAGTTGGATTGGATTATTACTTGTATATGAGGATTTTGGTTACATGGAAGGGGAGATAGTTGGAAAGTTGGATTGGATTATTACTTGTGGATGAGGATTTTGGTTACATGGAGGGGGAGATAGTTGGATTGGATTATTATTTGAGGATGAGGATGGTTTTTATGTCCTTCGAATATGTTTGTTAAAAATTAATTCAAATAATTTTTTAATTGATTGCTGTTATAAAGTATAACGTCCATATATGCGGCTTTATGGCTAAACAATTTTATTACGTATTATGAAACTTTCTAATTTAATTGATAGACAAAAATGCAAACTATAAATTGTTGCTGTGACTCGATAGTTTTTAATATAGGACTATGCATGGAGTTTCCTACAAGTAACTTCTTATAACCAGAGTTTATCTTTTCATAAGTGATATGTATAACTCTATATTTAATAATGTATTGAATTTCAGGAACTAACCGCGTGCCCGTGGAGGGACCGGGGGAACTGGCTCAGGCCTTGGATGACTTTGATGTGAGAATTTTAATATTGTACATGTTTATAAAAAAAATTGTTTTTGTTATTATACAATATTATTTTATTTATTTATTTATTTACCTTCACTCCACATCCCTTGCGGGGTAGCCAGAGACGACGGAGCGACAAATGCTACGGTCCCTGCATACCTCTTTCACCTCGGCCACAGACATCAATCTCTTCATACATGCCCTCCGGGCGTCCTCATGCTTTTCACGTGACCTTCCTCCAGTATCATAGATATTGTGTTTTCGAAGGTCACTCGAGGCCTCCCCCTTTCTCTCTTACCGCTCACTTTTCCTATATAAATCTTTTTTACCATTCTTTCATCACTCATTCGTTCGACGTGCCCAAACCAATGTTCTTTTGGTTATTTTATATATATATATATATATATTTAATCATTAACATTTTAGATTCTGTCAGTGAATATGTTATTTAAAAAATTCATTCCCTTTACATAAAAAATGTAAAGTTATACTTAAATAAAGTCTTAACTGTATCAAGTATTAGATGAATGCAGCGCTTTTAAAGTTTGCCTGTATGTATGTGTGTGCGTTCCCAGGAGCGCATGGTGATGGAGCCGCTGTCGTACTCGGAGCTCCGCACGCGCCCCTCGCTGGAGGAGCGCCTCGAGAGCATCATATCGGGGGCCGCCCTCATGGCAGACAGCTCCTGTACTAGGTTTGTACTTTTTTTAATGATTTTTTAATTAAATTTATTTTTATGGTATTTAAGTTTTTATTTTTCCATATGTCTGACTGAATCAATGTTTCTTGTTTTTTATAATTTTTATATATTGCATATCTTATTTATCACGACGCGATAGCTCACTACTTAGAGCAACGGCACGCTGTCAGAGGTCGCAGATTCGATTTCCGTGATAATTAATTTTGAGTGTTTAATATCTGTACAGAGATGAGCGTCGCGAGCGCATCGTGGCCGAGTGCAACGCGGTGAGGCAGGCCCTCCAGGACCTCCTGCACGAGTACATGAGCAATGTGAGTCCTTCATCATAACAACAGATTAACATCTATATAAAATTCAATATTTTAAATATTTATTTTCTAGTCTTTTAGTTTTTGCTACAAAAATGCGTGTAAATAGTATAAAAAATTCGTATACTAACACAGATACTATTATTTATTAAATGTATTCTTTTATAAGAAACATAATAAAATGAAAGAATTATCTTTCTTTAGTATTTGTTTCAAAACTTGTGTTTATAATATAATATAAATAGTCATTGACACACATATTTAATACAAATTCTTGTTAAAGGGATGTGAGTTTATGAAATGAAAGAAAATATTATTAAAAGATATAATATATACACAGGCGGGTAGGTCCGATCAGTCCGAGGGTCTGGAACGCGCTCTGGGTCAGATGTGCCGCAAGACCAGGGACCTCAGGAGACAGCTGCGGAAGGCCGTAGTCGACCACGTGTCCGACAGGTAATGTTCACACACGCACGTATACACGCACACGCACACGCACATGCTCATGCTCCTACACGCACATGCGTAGACACGCACACACACATACATGTACTTAATAAAACAATATTCATAATACGCTTAATAAGTATCACTATACTCATCATACATATTATCACATATAGCTAATCATACATACACACACACACACACACACACACACACACACACACACACACACACACACACACAAACTGTATACTTAATATGTAAATATGTTACACACACAGATAAAGACACACACTCCCAGATAGTATCATTCCACAAAAATACAGCTACATAACTGCCTAATTTATAATTTATTGATATTGTCATTAATTTTTCTTTTCAGTTTAACTACCACTTAAAATAGTTGCGTTCCCTTGAGTATTTATTAATATGTTTTAGTTTCCTGGAGACCAACGTGCCTTTGCTGGTGTTGTTGGAGGCGGCCCGGGGAGGGAACGAGAAGGAGGTGGAGGAGTATGCGGTCGTCTTCACCGAACACGCCAACAAGCTCGTCGAGGTACACACACACACACACATACACACACAAGCCCGCACGCAATAGACACGTGCACACACGAAAGGCATAAACAAACACACACAATCTTGCAAACAGAACAATTGTCCTTTCCACAAAGAAGCTGAAAAATTATTAAAATTTCATATGAATGTTAATTGAATTATTAATGAATTTCGTCAAGTACACCTATCCCCCGATTTATACGGTACTTGTTTTACAGGTTTTCGCTTTAACACGGTTTTCAAAATAAGTTTTTTTTTTGTTTCGAAAAATTCGAAGCAATTGTTAATAACCGATTCTATTACCATCCCTCATAATGTAAATATTTCTGTTTCAAACATTGAATCGGTACAAATAACTTCGAATGATGAAAGTGAATTCGAACCTTCGATTCCGAAAAAAATAATGAGAGTAATTTCTGACAGTGATGAAGAATAATAAAACACCTTTGGTTTTATTTTTTGTTCTTCTTCTGTTTAATGTATTGTAATTAAATAAAAAACAGTGTTTCCGTAATATATTACATATTTTAACCTGTCAATGCATTTTATTTTTATTTTTGTGACAAAAAATCACAACTGTTAAATAGCAAAATTATACATTTTATGCAGCTTTTCGATTTACACGGTTTTGACTTGAAAATTTTTAATTTTTAATTTTCTCAGGAACATATCTATCGTGTAAATTGTATTATAATAGTATGTTTCTCTTTACCAGGTCGCGAATCTCGTGTGTTCGATGTCGAACAACGAGGACGGCGTGAAGATGGTGAGACACGCCGCGGGGCAGATAGAGGCGCTCTGCCCACAGGTGGGATTACGTTCAAATATATTATGCATGTTTGTCTGTACTGTTACATTATATTATACTACAAAATTAAATTCTTATGTAAAAACAATCACAGACAGAAACATGATAAATATAAGAAACAAAAATAACCTCGTAACGCCTAAATGTCGTCTTCAAAAAGTTAATAAATCCTTCATGGGCTTGAGTATACGCATATAAAGTTCCACAAGATATCTCAGACCTTCCTTTTATTAGTTTTAAATCTAAAATCAATAGTGTACTATTAAATAAATCTTATTATAACTTTCAAGAGTTTTACTGGATTGAACTGTGTATGTATGTGTGGAACTGAAGTTGTTGACTCATTTGCAGGTTTGATATGATGTACATCATGTAAGATTGTTAAATTTCATTTAAAAAAGAGCAACTGTTGAGTTTCTGGCCGGCTTTGCCCAACAGAGCAGCATTCCGAGCCGGTGGTAGCTTACTCACAGACTGACTACACTGACCTTTTGTTTTTTAATAATTGACGATTCAAAAGTGCGTGTAAATGTCTACTTGAATAAAGATATTTAGAATTTGAATTTGAATTGTTGTCTAACGTTAATTAATGTTAATATGTATGTTTGTCTGTGTAAGGTGATAAACGCGGGTCGCGTGCTGGCCGCCCGCAGCAGGTCGCGCGTGGCGCAGGAGAACGCGTCGGCCTTCGCCCGCGCGTGGGAGGCGGCCGTGCGGCTGCTCACTGACGCCGTCGACGACATCACCACCATCGACGACTTCCTCGCCGTCAGCGGTAGGTCCTACACCCTCTGATCCTTTACAGAAATCTCTCTTGCCGTCAGCGTTGAGTCCTTCACCCCCTGATCCTTTACGGAAATCTCTCTTGCCGTCAGCGTTGAGTCCTTCACCCCCCGATTCTTTACGGAAATCTCTCTTGCCGTCAGCGTTGAGTCCTTCACCCCCCGATTCTTTACGGAAATCTCTCTTGCCGTCAGCGTTGAGTCCTTCAACCCCTGATCCTTTACAGAAATCTCGTTTGCTGTCAGCGGTAACTCATTCACACTAAAATTTTTTTTCTTTCACTTTCCTAATGGAATACGTTTGAGTTGCTCTTAAATACCTTAAGTTTTTTCTCGTTCGTTCCTTGAATTAGTATATTAATGTGTTACGTTGAAGACTTCCTTGTCGTTAACAGTTACATATGAAATATTTTCAACTTATCTTTAAATATACTATGTAGTAAATTAATTTTTGTATTAAGATTTCGAAAATAATACAGCTTTCTTAATGTTTAAAAACTTTCTACTTAACAATTGTTATTTTACTAAAAAATTGGATTGCAGTGCCACCTATTGGGTACAATTATTAAATAAATTGAATAACTACTCAAATAACATCGAAATCGGTCCAGCAATTTAGGGAGGAGACAAATACCAGCAGGCGAGAGTTATTAACATATACATTTTTTTATAAACCAGAGAACCATATCCTGGAGGATGTTAACAAGTGCGTGGTGGCGCTGCAGGAAGCCGACCCCGACGGATTGGAGCGTACGGCCGCCGCCATACGGGGGAGGGCCACTAGGTAAATATACAACAATACACGGACACACGCACACACGCGTAAAGTGCGAGATATATACATATCATACATAGATATTAACATATAACTGCTAGATATGTACATACACACACACACACACACATAGAAATTAATATAACATTCGTATCATGGAAGGGACACACAAATATATGTGCAAGTCCGTGTGGACGCGTAGATTTTTTTATTTTTCTAAAAAAGACGATATGTGTGCGTACGTGCGTGTGTGTGCGTGCGTGCGTGCGTGCGCATGTGTGTGTGTATTAATGTATGTCTGTGTGTAGGGTGTGCTCGGTGGTGACCCAGGAGATGGACAACTACGAGCCCTGCATCTACACCAAGAGGGTGTTGGAGGCCGTCACCGTGCTGAGAGACCAGGGTGAGTTATTTTAATAATAACTATGTCATATTTTACACTATTTCAATAAAAAAGGATATTTTTACACGTATTTAGATTTAGTTTCAGAAATTTAATTAAAAAATATATAAATATTTTCCCGGTAGATTAAGCATCTAAATCCAATTAACTGGCCAATATTATTATTATTATTATGATTTTAAATGTTATTCTTTTAAAGTCTCTAATTAACGTTAACACTGACCAAAAAGTTTAATATACAAATTAATTATAATATATAACGTCTTGTTGTTTACAAAAAATATATAATCTAGATTATTAAATGTCTGCGGTCAATGTAATATAATTTATTTAAGATATTGTAATTTTTAATTATTATTGTAAATTTATTTAGTACTATTAACCTTTGTTCTGAAGGTTGAGATGTATATTATTAATGAAGATTTTTAACAGTGATCATCAACTTTTATATAAGATTAAAAGATAGATTTATAAATAATATGATTATTTTGGTGTCAAATCCCGTGGTGAAATATATGTTTGGTTTCAATTTCTTTTTTATGCGTATTAATTCAAACAAAAATGTCGTCCCTCTTAGACTATATACAATCCAGTATTTTGATACGTCTGTGTACTAACAGTGTTTGGTCCAAGCTTGGCCATTGTTCACCAACCTTTACGTTAAAAATATGAAAAATTTTAGAGTAATAAAAAAAATCTTATTTAAGCTTGTTGATGACGATCACATTTATACAGTAATATATATTGATATCATGGTGATATTATTTTTATAAATATAAAGTGAACTGTCGCAACGAGTAAGACTCGAACCCGGGACCTTCATCATCGTGCAATCGGTCTAACAATTGAGCTATGTGATACTAGTATTTATAAAAGTAATAGTTGTTTACATGTTTACATTCTTTATTTACAAAAAAATACTTAACTTACGGTTAAAGTTTGAAATTTACATGTAATCTAAAATAACATCACACTACAGATTATACAAAAATAAAAAAAAATATTAAAAAAAATATATATATATATATATATATATATATATATGTATATACACGTTATATTTTTATTATATCACAATAAATGGCAGTTGATTTCATAGAAATCGGTGTATAAAAAAAATATAAAAAAAGTTTTCAGATCAACTAAAAAAAATTAAGAAAAATAATTGAGGGTAGTTTTAAATCTAATTATAACTAGTCTAGTTTAGTTTAGTTTGCCTTTGGTGGGTTCGCCTTGATGAACTCGAGTGCTCGGAGGATTGCCACCGGGATTGGGGGGGGAGTGGGGATGTAGGGACCCTGGAAATGTAATATTATTAATAAATTATCTTAATATGCTTCTTATATTCAAAAGAAACATTGGTTCGTGTGTGAGAAAATTTCTTAATAATAAAATAATTATATAGATTGGTACATATAACAGCAGCTTTGTTTGAGAACAATTTTTTTTAAATAAATGAATCTTACGTCTAGGGGATTGTACAGATATAATATATATATAAAATTATATATTCATGTTAATATTTTTGTTATGAATTTTTTATAACATATGTCAGTTAAGTCACCCACTAAAGTCTCACCCACACTAATCCACACTGGTCTTTGTGGGTGTAATTTCATAAAAACTGTTTTAGGATATTTTAACGTATCGTGTTTTATACACATAAGAGTGACTATAGCTTCAGAGATGTCATGATAAATCAGTACATAAATGGAATCTTTATTGAGGTGATCGTAAGCGAAGCTCTTAACCGTTTGGGAGACCTTTTTTTGTGTTTAGTTGTCTCCAGAACGCGACGAGATAATTAGCTAAAAATTTTCTCATGTATGTTTGAGCTGAACGCGAATGTTATAGAGAAAACAGATTGAAAAAATGTTTAGTCATTCAAAAGTTATCAAGAAAAGAAGAAAGGAGAGGGCTCAGCTCAACACCCGCCGCGCACGGTTGGCGGATCCTAGTATATATGTATATGTTATGTGATATATTTACCGATGCCTGGTAGCCATTCTCGTCAGCACTATACTGGAACTGCACGACCTCTCCGTTGGGAGCCGTCCACTTAGCCTCTCCCTGCGCCACTTGAGCTGGGTTTTCAGCCTATAAGAGTTATATGTTAGATTTAGAGAATTGAGTGTCTTTGTGGTAAGTGAGAAGGTGGATGTGGTTGGTATGGTGTGATCAGGAATATATGGAATGATGTAGAGGTATTTAGGAGGTCCAGATTTAAGTTTAGTTGAAATGGACAGTAGAATTTTATTACAAAATACATTTTTTTTAACCATTGGTTCTGTAGCGTACTAAAACATGGTTATAAATTGATCAACCCAAAAATTCTTTAGGTTTTCACTCGATCTTTCAGTCCCGAATAATCAAAACTCACCCCCGGAACGTTCTTGAGTGCTCCCTGCTCGCTCGCAGAGATACCGTTCTCCGTCTCGTACGACCACTGGTACTGTCCCTCGACACCAACATCCAGCTCCTGCTTCAGGATCTTGGCCTGCGCCTCGCTTCCGTGACTCCCTACTATGTGGGAGACGTCGGCGCTCGCGTACGCGATCAGTAGGGTTACAAGGAGAAGTTTCTGGAACAGAAAAAAAACATATGATTGAAGCCAAATATACTTCCATCGCCGGAAGACATCTTTCAGCCATCAAATTATCAATGAAATATTTATAGTGTGATGATCTTAAATTCGATCCGGGTCAAGATCAGAATAATATTAATAGTAATAATAATAATAATAATAAAAAAATATATCTAATACAACGTTCTCGTATAATTGGAATCTCAAGACGCTGATGAACTTGGCGTCCGTCAAGTTACGACATGTGTGTTAAATGTTAAATTATCACAAGCCATAGGCGGTAGCGGTTTATATATTTTTTTATTTATTTTTCTGATAGATTTTTATGATTTTACATCTTATAATAATCTCTAGTGACAACCATTTTAAGTTAGTATGACATATTTTCACACATATACACATTTTTATTCTACATTTATACGTACTTAATCGTTTTTTTTCATCATAATTTTATAATATATTTTGAGATGATTTTTTTATATAATTGCTTTTAAATAATATTAATTAATTTTATTATTATTAAATAGTTATTAATAATAATAATTTTTTTTATTACTATTAATAGGAACGAGATTATTAATTTTAATTAATAGATCTTATTAATTTAATATATATATATATATATATATATATATAATCGCTACCCGCTCATAGCTCACAGCTCAAGACCCCGTATAGTTAAATGTCAGAGATGGCGTGACCTTAGTAATAGTTAATTATGCGTTTTAATGTATTTTTAAATGTTATTCAAACATGACCTAACCGCGCACTATCGGTGTTAGGAGAACTTACGTAACTTCGTATGAAATAATATTTATTTAGTTTAGAATTATGTTAATATTAATTAATGGACGCGGACACGCGGAGTCGATAAAATTGTATGGACTGAAGAAGAGTAACTATATATATATATATATATATATATAAATTTATACTTTTACAATTAATAAGAGGAAAAATCTTTCTATATATATATATATATATATATATATATATATATATATATATATAATATTATAGTTTTAATTTTTTCAATCCATTTTTGTATAGTCAATTGAATGGAAGTAGGAAAAAATAAAATTACCCAGTCTAGTCTTGGGTTTCAGTCCTGCCAGTAATAAATATCTCCATTCAATATAATACATTCTTCTCAACTACAAAAATCTGCATTTTTTTTAACATACATTTTTTTTAATATTTTCGCAATTGACGCAAATAAGTGAAAGTTACAAATCAAATGATTGGCGTAGGTTAGTTGAAAAAATAATATGGAGGGATGATGAAAAAATTACAATTCTAATATGAAATGTTACCTGCACCTGCAACATGCACTTACCATTTTGAAGGTTTTGCTCACAACGCGTCACCACCGACTGTGACCACCTCCTCTCTCAATCACTATTTATACGTTATGCCTTAAGGTCATAATGTTATTGAAAAGGTATGCGAGTAAACTATTTAAATTATATATATATATATATATATATATATATATATATATGTTTTGGGTGTTTTTTTATATATTACATATATATTTAGTATTAAACGTTGGGTTGTGAATTCTAAGTGTTATAGTTGTTGTTCTGTAACACTCGTAATTATTTAATAATTATTATTTTTATTTGTTATTTGTTTTGTTTGTTTGTTTTGTATGAATTTATCTTAAAGTAATTTGGTGCAGTTTTTTTTTATTATTATTAAGACAACTGTTTTTTTATATATGTATATATATTTTTTAATTTGTGTGTCAGTAAGAGGACTTCTTAAATATCTTAAATTCTTTACATACTGTTTTAATAATGAAAAGTTTTATTTAAAATATATTTAATTTTTTAAAATATTTATACTTTTCTTATCTACTCTTTGTTTTTTCTCTTGGATTATATCGAAGTAAACACGTGGTATTCGCGGACTAAAACCTCTCAAAATATATCAAAATTCACTCAGCCTTTAGTGACAAACACACGTACAAAATGCCATTCTATATATATATATATCAGAATAACACCATCCTCTATACGTGGACAACGTTATATATAACAATTTTCGCAGTACTGTCAAAGTTAATAAATGAAATATATAGAAAAATTAATAATGTGTAAATTCTCTCTGTATATATATATATATATTAACTTGTATGACGTATGAACAGACGGAAGAACTGTGAAACTAAAAATCGTATTCTTATTCAGATCCATAAAAAAATATTATTAAAAATTACGTTCCTGCCTTTTTCATTTATTTCAAACTTATTTCAAACTTTTTAAACAATATACGTAACGATAAAATCTGTAGATTAGTTTCCAAGTGTCAATAATCTATATATATATAGATTAGATTAGACACAAAAAATAATATTATCAACTGCCTCCCACAAGTGTTTTGAAATATAATTTTATCAGATCAATATATTATTGCATCTAAAAATAGCATACTTTGTTCGAACATAGATATAAATGCAATGAATATAAAAAAAACTTTTAATATTATTTTCATAATTCAATCTTTGAAAATTTTATTGGTATTGGCAATATACCAAGTTATAATAAAGTTTATTCAAATCATTGAACTATCCGTTTCCCGCGACTCTGTCCGTTTTCGTGCACATTAGTTGCAAGTTTGTATTCAAATACAAATTCGTGTCTATTGGTCGCCCAAAAAAAAGACTAATATTTTTAATATATTTGTTATATTTTTTAAGACACTGCTGCTATTAATATAATAGGGAATTTCTTCAAATGCTCTCTTTCTCTCTCACTCTCTTAAATAATTCCCGTTGAAAAAAAGGAGCCGACAAATTGAAATCCAAGTCCGTAAGTTCATCGCTAAGACGAAAGCTACTTCAAGATAAATTTTAATGGATTGAAAAAAAAAATAAGTTATAAATATTACGAAATATGCAATTTACCACATAGGAGTTAATGATATGTGATGTCGCAACCCGCCGTCCGTCCGTCCGTCCTCCCGCTGAATTATTATTTATAAACAAGTTTTTGTAACAATAAATGTACATCGGTTGGGTTTTGTTTATTATTTTTTTTAGGGTTCCGTAGATTTGTACAAGTTATATAAAGTATTTCTCTAAAGGACGTATACATTTTTGGACTGTTGATTTTTTTTTCCATCTTATTTTTTTGTGTAAAAAATGTTTATGATTTTTTTTACCAATCATTCACACGAAAGTAATTTTTTTTAAGTTTTAAAGTATTATTTTTTTTTATTCTCATCTTTTTTTTATTTCGTATGAAATTAAAAAAAAAGGTATACACGCCATCTTTATTATACTAGTTTTTGTTTGCGACTCCGCCTCGCAATCACTGCCACTAACAATTCGAGCTACCGCTAAACAGATTACGGGGTTTTTTAACACACATGATATTAATAGGAAGAATATATATATATATCTTTTATCTTTAAAATATATATACATTATATATATATATGTTTAAGATAGATATTAATTAAGGACCCCCAATAAAATAAATCGGAGTCTTAAATATTGATGTTTCTCGTACATGAACTGTCTGACCCCATTTCGTACTATACGAGTTTTTATTTTATATTATATTATTTTATCTTCTGTGATTCATTGACATTGTACTTATTTTTAAAAACTCATTTCGTTAATACGTTAGTGTGAGTAAGTAAGTAATTCTAGTTACTAATGTTCTGTTTTCTTACTGAATTTGTTTACTATTTTTTACTTTTCATCGCTATTCTCCAACTTGTAGCAGTTACTGCTTTATTATATACTAGCAGGTTACCCGTGCTTCGCGACGGACGGCGAAAGTTGCAGTTTTTTAGCTGTAACTTTGGAACCGTTAGGACCTTTGCAAAATCCTTTCTTATTGCACCTATTCAATATGTCAGGAGTCTTGTGTCCAAATTTCTTCTTTCTAGGTATAACGGTTTGGGCTGTAGAGCGATGAATGAGTCAGTGAGTGAGTGTCTTTGTGTTTTATATATTATATATTTTTTATATATCTGGTAACATGTATGTTGGTTTTAAGGTTTGATTTTGATTCTCGCCTGCTCGGTGATTGTAAATGAGGACGGTCAGAGCTTGTAAAACTACAATTACAAAAGAAATAATTAAATAAAATCATTACAACTATATCGTATTTTGAATTTAAATTTTAATTAAGCGCAGCATCTCGAACATCTTACACAACTTTAAAAACCAGCCAGTGGTTCCCAAAAAATATGAAAAACTTGTATGTGTGTGTAGGTGTGTTTGTTTTCTCTATCTAAGGACCTCTCTAAACTGAGGACCTCTATAGACGGAGCCGCTGGATAAAACTAGTCTCAAATTGAATACTTAAAATTAATTTTAATAATAATATAGCTCTCAATGCTTCATCCTTCATTATATCATCTTGTTTGTTAATAAATCACAGTCGCACTTGACCGTTTTTTTAAATTAAAATATTGTTAACATCAATCATAATATGGGAAATAATTTAATATTATTAATATTTTTTTAGGGTACCTCAAAAAATATTTTTTTTTCTTCAATATTAAAAAAAATAATAAATAAATAATAAAAAAAATATATATATTTCTTTAAAGGTCTTCTAAGAAAACATATCAAATATTAAAATATTTTCCTCCTACAATAATAATTTTATTTAAAGCGACATTATAAAACGTAACTCATAGGTTAAACTCAAAGGTGTTCGAATCTTTAAAAAAAACAGGAAAAAAATAATATTACCTACATTACCGAAATCGGTTGCGCGTGGACGGCCGACTCGCACTTGACCGGTATTGAAATGTCACCGGTCAATGTCTCTATGAATTATTAATATTATTTTTCGTGGACGAGACGTTTGTTGTTGTTTATAAATATTTTAAAAGGCACGTTTTTTTATTAAATATTAACGTTGAAAACATTACTGGATCTATATATTTTTCTTTTGCTGTGATATGATAACTTCCTATTAAAAAAAAAACAAAATATATATAAAAACTAAAAAAAATATTTTATTTTATTAAACGGTTGATTTATTTATTTATCTTTATTATGACACACTAAATAATATATTTTTAAAAGTATTTTGAAATTTGACTAAAAAAAAATGTTATATTTTTTCGACTTTAAAGAGTATTTTTCATAATTTTTTTTTAATTTTATTAGTCATACAGTACTTAATTTTCTTTTTATTCATATTTTTCGATGTTATCATACAAGTGTCACAGCTGATTACAAAACTCTGTCAATATTAATAATCTGACTTCACGATAATCTTTTAACACATACAATAAAATATGTAATTCATTATATATTTTACATAGTAATGTAAATGTCCTACAAACTATACTAAAGTTAGGATTCAACCTCAAATAAACAACAATAATATGTGTCATACAAAAAAGCGATGAGTATTGAAGGCATCTGGTTTTTTAATACGAATACAATTGAAATGAGGAAAATGTAAGGAATAAATGGCGATGAAAAAAAAAATACCTTGACAATAATATCCTTTAATTATATATATATTATAAATTAATGATATAATTAATATAACATTACTCAAGATTTATAATCCTTTAGTTTTTTCTTATTGGTATTAAAAAACAGTTTCCAGAATGCGATTCTATCGTTAACTGGACGTTTTCCTTCAGATAGTTGTAAGTTTATGTTTAGATAGTTCAGGGCATCCCTCGTTACGGGCGACCACTTTATGGGTAGTAACTCTGTCGTAGTTGGGGTGGGATCTCTGTAAATAAAATATTAGAATATAATAAAAAGTAGTGATGATGTCAAACCAATAGCGCCAACTGTTGTTGTTGTTTAATTTGGTTTGACATGATGTAAATGAAATCTCACCCGTATTTAGCGAAGTTTGTCCATAATGTTGTTAACATATCAATAACTTTTTGGTCTTCTTCCGTTGGTATGGAAGGGTCGAAGATCATATTGAATAAGAAGCTCAGTTCGTCTGCGTGTGCCGCACCTTCCTCTGTTATATTAAATCTTTTTTTAACGAAATTTCTTTCACCGCTGTATGAAAACACGTAGTGATAGACATTGTTAGCTCCGTTATCCAAATATTTCCGTATATTCTCTTGAATGGGATATATGAAATCGTAATCCGTCGAGAAATCTATTAAATTCCATTCAACAGCTTTACTTACTTTCTCATCGCCTATATAGAATTGACGTACAATATCTTCCATTTCAATGAAATCCTCATCGTAATTGAATAAATCATTTAATGATTTATTAAAAACATTCATGTTTTCAAATGCGCTGGCCGGTTGGTTTAGATATATTAACATCCACTCGTGATTGTTGTATCCCGTTAATATTGATGTATCCCTAGCTTTAGGGACGTTTAAATTTCTAGGATTTTCGTCTAAAATACTTTCGACGTTGTCGTATTTCTTCTCTACACACACTTTAAACTCCATCGATAGGTTAGTTACAGCTGCTACTACTAATTTTACATCAGCTTTAGCGAGGAATGATATGGCATTCGATGAGTTGTCTGTATCGTAACCTAAGTGTTGTGCGAGTTTCAACGGTAGTGTTAAATCAGGTCCAGCTATTGCCCAAGGGCTGAATAGAGAACCGCTCTGCATTATAGCTTGGTTGAACAGCCTTTCCTGCTTAGACATTAGATGAAGGTCAACAGAAGCAGCACCGGCACTCTCTCCCATTAAGGTCACTTTATTAACGTCACCACCAAAAGATTCAATATTCTCATTTATCCACCGCAGAGCTAAGAGCTGATCTTTCAGTCCTTGGTTTCCGGGAACTTGCGGTATATCCAAACACATAAATCCATACGCTCCCATTCTATAATTTATTGTCACCAAAATTACATCATATCTGATCAAATATTTGGGTCCAAATAAATATCTATTGCCATATCCATATTGGAAGCCACCTCCATGAATCCAGACCATGACTGGTAGTTTGTTTCCATTATTCGCACTATTTGGCACATAGATATTCAAATTAAGACATTCAAATGTACCAACTATGGTTTTATTAAACTCTTCGACCTGTGGACATACGGCAGAATCGTCATGGGCTAGGAATGTCTCATTGAACCTTGGATACGGTGTTGCAACCTGAAAATAAAAAAGTACAAATTATTTTTTTTACTAATTGATTTCACAGTTTTTTTTAATAATATCTTAGAATATTGAAAATTTAAGAGTTTGGTTTTAGTATTTTTAAGCTTTACCTACATACAAATCATAAATTTAAATAAAAAGAAATCACTAGAACCTAACGTGGCGCTAGTTTATGTGAAACCACATATATTAAGTAATAATTAAACTAAGAGATGTATTAAAAGTGACTCGAAGAGAATGATCGAATGCCGTTTCATTTTTACCAAAAGCACTCTTGAATAGGAAAAAGAGATTAGTATTTGACTTGTTAATACAGAAATAATACATTGGTAGAACCTGTCGCCGTTTACACATTCCCACGTACATTTTAATCATCGTCATATAGTTAATAATGTCATAAAAAGTCTCCTTCAAATCCCTTTTAAAGATGTCGTCTTTATTATGTGATACTTTTTTTACTAGAATTCGAGGAAAAAATATTCTAATAACAATACAGTAATGAAAAGTGGAAATTCAAAATTATGTCTCAAAAAGGGCAGTATGTTTTAATTTCTCACGTATATATGGGAGATTTTAATTTAATCTTCGAAGTTACTTTGATTGAGCTGTTTAATTGTCGATATTGTAAAAAATGTAACTAATACTACTAGTCACTCACACACATAAATACACATACATAAATACACACACACGCTCCGCATCAGCCATTTACTCCAGAATGCTTGATAACTGCCACAGTTTCTATACGTTATGCCTCATACTTACCTATCACTATTACACACTTATCTGGTAATAGACTACCATTTCCTAGATTCATAAGGGCCGTATCTATAATATTAATATTTGAGGTTACATTTGTACTTACTCCAAACGGATTATTTTCGTCCACCATCCCGTAAGGTATACCAAGAAACATGGAATAATCTCCATCTTCAGATTTTAAGCCACTTATAACACCACGTTTGGTATCAACCAGCGGATTAACTTCTTCGTTCCCCCGGACCACTCCTAAAATTAAAAAACACACTATAATCCACATCTCAAGAGACAGTGACTTCAGTTTTGATACCGGGAATGACACTTAGCTTTGGGTTAAATGTTATCTACAACACAGATTAATTGTTTGTGAAATATTACGACGTTATTAATACACTTTGAAACTATGGTATATGTAAGAAGTTATTGTATCTTATCAAAAATATTGTTTATGTCTAACAAGTTGAAGACTTGAGTGTAAAATGCATATAACTGAATATATTAAAAAGGCAATTCCCTTAATTATTTCTTATATAATATTTGATAATTATAACAATAAATTTTGCTCCCGAAAATAGTTAACGTTCGAAATTATTAATAGATCTTCAATTAGAGATTGTAATCAAACTAAGATTGCTTCCTGCAAATTATTGAGTTTGTCTTGTGAGTAGTAAAAGTTAGACGTATTAATCGCCAGAGGTCGAATTATTGGACTGATAATTCAATTGATAAATTTATCAAGTTTCAATGATAATTTATGAGCGTATATATATATATAGATTTATTTACTGGATATCTGGAGGCATTACATTCGTATGAATGAAGTAACAAAGTCTAACTAGTCTAAAGTTAGACTATTGATATACATATAAAACGTATTAGAAGATCACTGAAAGTACCCCCGACCGGTATTCACACGAATACTTGCAGGTTAATAGAGAAGATAATAAATATAAATCTTTAGTATTTGATAGTTCATTGACAATAGTATTATATAAATTTAAAGATATGTATGTGTGTCGGAAATTGCTTATTAAAATTTGTCACTCAAATTATAAAGTAATTGTTGTAATAAAATTTTTGAAACCATTGGAGGTAGTTGATAAATTAACTTATTGAAAGATATCTACATCGCGTCTTCACTTGAAAATGTATGGTTTAAAGTAATTAAAATGTAACATATATACTCGTACGCGAGATAAATCTTTAAAACAGTTAAAAAATACAAAACTCCTTTTTTTTTGTTAGTATACAATATTCTCTCACACAGTCACTTCATCTACTAAGATTAATTAGAAGAAATTAAGAGAAACTCAGTGGTGACTGATATAATATTGGAAAGAAGGAATAGTAAGAAATAAGCGAGTGGGTAATAAATAATCTTAATAAGAATGCGATACTAAAATTTAATTTAATTTTATTCAGCAGATATGTACAATTAATTTCTGAAAAAACTAATAGTTACAGTGATAATCGGTCCTACATTATGTAAGAGGTACCATGGGATTATATCCTTTAAGATTGCTCTTATTAGCTTCAATAAAAAGTTTCCAGAACGCCACTCTATTGTAAAATGACCGCTTCCCTGTAGATAATTCCGAGTTTATATTCAAATAGTTTTGAGTTTCTTTGGTTAGGGGTGACCATTTTATCGGTAGCAACTCGGTGATTTCTGGAGTGGGTTCCCTATAAAACAAAAAAAAACTCTTATTACTTACACATTTAAACTACATTGCTATTTTGGCAATATTGTTTGTGTGGTAGGTGCAAAAATATACAAACACTTAAAATACTACGTTTTTTTGTTTTCTTATAAGCGTATATAAATAAAAAGTAAAACAATAGTGATATATTTGCTCACCCGTATTTAACGAAGTTGGTCCATAATGTCGTTAACATGTCAATAATATGTTGGTCTTCTTTTGTCGGAGTGGATGGATCATGGATCGTATTAAACAGATAGGTTATTTCATCCGCATGTGCTGCACCGGTTTCGGTTATATTCATTCTTTTCTTCACAAAATTCCTTTCACCGCTGTACGAAAACAAGTAGTGATAGATGTTTTCGGCGCCACTGTTCAAAAAGTTTTTAATACTTTCTTGTTGGGGGTAGATAAATTCGTGATCGGATAAGAAATGTACCAAATCCCACTGAACTGCTTTACTTACTTCTTCATCGCCAATGTAGAAATGCCGAACTATGTCTTCCATTTCGAAGAAACGCTCATCGTAATTGAATATTTCATTTAACGATTTATTAAATACGTTCAAATTTTTAAAGGCATTCTCTGGTAGGTTCAGATATGATGCCATTCTTTCTTCACTGTTATATCCTGTTAGTATTCGTGTATTTTTTGCTTTAGGTATATTTAAATTTCTAGGATGATTACTTAAAATACTTTCGACATTTTCAAACTCCTTTTCTACACAAACCTTAAAAGGTATGGATAGTTCTATAGTTGCAGCTATTACCAACTTAACATCTGCTTTAGCGAGAAATGATAAAGCATCAGATAAGTTCTCTGTATCATAACCTAATCGTTCAGCGAGTTTCAATGGTTTTGTAACATCATTTTCAGTCATAGCCCATGGGCAATATACAGAACCGCTTTGCAGAATAACCTGGTTAAACAATTTTTCCTGTTTAGAAAGTAAATGAAATTCTACGGAAGCTGCTCCAGCACTTTCTCCCATTAGAGTCATTTTATTAACGTCACCACCAAAAGCTGCGATATTTTCATTTATCCATCGAAGAGCTAATAATTGATCCTTAAGTCCTTGGTTTCCAGGTACTTCTGGAGTATCCAAACACATGAATCCATATGGACCAAGCCTATAATTCAATGTTACCAAAATTACATCATGTCTGATTAAATATTCGGGCCCGTATAAGTATCTCCCAGCGAACCCAATTCGAAAACCACCGCCATAGATCCAAACCAGAACTGGAAGTTTGTTTCTAGAACTAGCACCACTTGGCACATAAATATTCAGATGAAGACAGTCTAATGTTCCAACTATGGTGTTATTAAATTCTTCAACTTGTGGACATATAGCGGAATCGTCGTACGCGAGGAAAGTTTTTTCAAACTTGGGATACGGTTTAGAGATCTGAAAATATTTTGAAGTTTAATTTTTGTCTATTCTAATATTTTTGAACAACAATTTTTATGTATTATTAATTTGCTAAGTGCACATTCTATACAATATAATTACCAATAATTTACAAATGTAAAAGTAATTAAAATGGTAAATAGTTCTGTTCCTATTTTTAATCATAAATTGATTGACTACAATAACTAACATATGAAAAAAAAATTGAAAATAATTTCTAAAGCCTTTGTTACGTTATGTACTCACTCCAAACGGATTATCTTCATCCAAAGTTCCGTAAGGTATTCCAAGGAACATGGAGTAATCACCATCATCGGATCTTATACCCCTTATATTGCCTTGTTTGGTCTCAACCAGAGGATCAACTCTTTGCCTCCCCTGGACCACACCCAAAAATAAGAAACTCACTATTATAATCCACATTTTAAAAAACACTCACATCAGTTTGAACACCAGAAGTGTTCTTATATTTGGAATCTTGATCTTAAATATTATCGCTTCGTTATCAATGACAGATGGATTGTTGTTAAGTGTTTTGGTTGTCTTGAGAGGCATACTGATATTGCATTTGATATTTTCTTTACGTAATACCAATTTATCATAACCTACGTTGATCGCAGGTTTGTTTTTTTCAATATTTCCATTTTCATTATATTCTTTACTCCATTGCAATGCAACCTATACTAATATTATAAAGAGAAAAGATTTATTTGTTTGTTTGTATTGAATAGGATCCAAAACTACTGGGCCAATTTTAATGATTTTTTCAATAATAGAAATATACATTATACTCGGAATATATAATATACATTATACACAATACTCGGAATAACACAGGCTATAGTTTATTTCTTAAAAACTTAGATATGTGCAAAAAAACAGGTTATGTTAATCAAGGTTAAAAAATTTCGTCTAAATATTTTGTACTAATGAATTGTAGGACTAAAAAAGGTCAACAAAGAAATTGGTGGGGGGGGGGGGGGGGTGTATCTATTTATAATAGCTAAGCCATGAAATGAGTTTTTATATTAAAAAAAAAATGGTTTAAAACTACTATATCCTTTGCTTTGCTTTGATCCAATTTTCCGTGTTAATATGAATCCTTATAAAATTAAAGTATTTCATTAACGAAATAATTTCAAGTAGAATTTTTGTCTTTACATCATTAAAATTGGTCAACTTCAAATTGGTTCTCTTTTCTGTAGAGTGAACTCTAATAGACATCAGTCAATTATTAATATTAAAACCAATATATTAAAGGAGCGAAGCGAGTCAGTTGTGAGGAAATCCCTTTCCGTCATACGCGTGCTATGTGCTCGTTCCATGAAGATTGATTCGAGCCTATTTGCCATGGCAAACTTAAATGAGGGAACGCAACGAAAAGATCGAAAGGACAAAAACCACATCTTATTTTCTATCTCAAATTAGTTTCTCGTACCGATAACTAGTTTGCTCTGAACTAGTTTGCTCTGACATTTGCTAAAAACTCGTTTTAACTAGGAAATGGGAGTTCTAACGAAGAACCAGTTTTACCGTAAGAAAATCATCTTTGTTAATTCGGAAACGATTAGTCTTCTAGTTTGAGATCTTATACTCTACTGCAACATTGATAAGAATACACGACAAGATATCTACGGGATCCATCTGGATTTGATACAATCATTTAAAAATTAAAATAAGTATCTAGTTTGTTTGAATCAGCAAAAAGGATTCTTGAAGCTTTTCGACAGACTTGACTACTAGGGGCGCCAATAGACCCTCAATTTCGACTCGCTGCGCTCGCGAAATCTTAGGTGCCGTTTGCATATTGAGGGAAGCGAGCCCAGTATAATGACGCATCGTTTCCCATTGATATTATTTTTTTGACGATTATTCCTCCACGACATTATATTTTTCAAAATTTTTATTTTTAAAGTCATCACCTAACGTGTTTCTTTTTGATTTCAAAATTTCATAATTTTCAATCAAGTAGTTTTCGAGCCTATTCATGACAAAGAATGTCCATCCATATACGTTGAGCTGGACAATCCAAAAAATTTAAACCGTGAAGATAAAAAAAAATTGATTTTCGAGCCTTATTCTTGATCATAGATTTGTTGGAAGATAAATTCATCATGCAACCCTATTTCAGCAACGATATCTGTAGATTTCCCTGGCAATTACAATGTTTTTATAAACATCGCCGAGCATAATACTATTTACTAAATTGCCAATTCCTGACCACGCAAAACACTTCTTGAGGATTGGTCTTCCATTCCAAGTTTTTCAGGATTGACCTTCCAATCCTTCTTCCATAGTTAACCTAACTCTTTCTATGAACAATAACAAAAATAATTCTTCCTATGTGTTATAACACAGCTTCGTTGTCACCGTTGACAATACAACAACATTGGGTGAATACTTTTCTTTGGCCAGCATATTAGATACAATCTTACATTTGCAACATTGTTTTAAAGGCAGCATAAAGGCAAAATAAAGAACTTCAGCCAAAAATACTTAAGGTCTTAGTTATTTATGTTATTTAGGATGAGAATGGCACATAGATAAATATTTATTAAGCAGTAGAATTAATTTTATTCAGTATCTATTTCTTCATTGCCTTGATTAAAAGAAACTTATTTTTTTACAGCTCAAACTACTTTTATACAAATTTAGTAGCGAATTATGTGTTTGATTTAATTTTAACTTCATGTCTCTAATCTGATCGAAGTTTGACACAGATGCACGGTTACAGGAGCCCATTAAAGAGTTTTATATAGATTTCTACTTTCCTTTAGAGATACAAAACTTCAAAAGTAAAAATAAAATATTTGACAAATAAGAAACAATTTAATTTAAAAAAATATATTCAACATTTAAAAGGTGCTGTCGCATTATATCCCTTAAGCTTCCTTATATTTGCTTTAAAAAACAATTTCCAGAAGGCGATTCTTTCTTTAAATTGACCCTTTTCAAGAGATAAAACGGAATTTATATTCAAGTATTTCGGAGATTCTTTGGTGACGGGTAACCATTTTACCGGCAGTAAGGCTGTCGTTTCTGGAGTAGGATTGCTGTAAACAAAATTTAAATATCTATTAATTACACTAAGCTGTGAAAACATTAACAATTATATTTACACAGCCGGATTTCGGTTCACGAGCAGAGAACCCTAAACTTTAGATATCAATATGACTTTTTGGTATATAAACACTGGTTAATTTAATAGTTGTTGTCTGTGAGTGATTTAAACCTACTCGCACTAATAATGCTTTGAACATTTGTGTTCTTATTTACGTATATGTATTTAAAATAAAGATAATTATAGTAAATTTATTATAAGATCAAAAAAGAAACTATGTATTTGCTTACCCGTATTTCACGAAATTTGTCCATAATTTTGTAAGAATATTTATAATATGTTCATCCTCTTCCGTCGGAGTGGAGGGATCATAATTCATATCAAATAAATAGCTAATGTCATCAGCATGTGCTGCACCCTTTGTCTTTATATTATATCTTTTCTTAGTAAAACTTCTGACACCATTGTACGAAAACAGGTAGTGGTAGACATTTTTTGCGCCATTGTTCAAAAATGCTTGTAAACTCTGATACATCGGATAAATAAACAAGAAATCTGATGAAAAATTTGCTAAATTTCCTTTCACTGCGTTGCCAAAATCTTCGTCACCTATGTAGAATTTACGGACAATTTCTTCCATTGCAAAAAATTCCTCATCGTAATTAAACAATTCATTTAACGATTTATTGAATACATTCATATTTTTAAATACACTCTCTGGTTTGTTCTCATACATATCCATTACTTCGATATCAGTGCATCCTATAATCATAGGTGTATTTCTTGCTTTAGGTATATTCAAATACCTTGGGTGTTCATTTAAAAAACTTTCGACATTTTCAAAATCTTTTTCTACACATATCTTAAATACCATGGATAAATTTCTAGTGGCTTCTATTACAACTTTTTCTTCAGTTTCTACAAGGAATGATAAGGCTTTAGATAAGTCATCTGTGTAGTAACCGAGCCCTTCAGCGAGTTTTAAAGGTTGTGTATTATCTGTTTCACCCACCGCATAAGAAGCAAAAACAGAACCACTTTGGATAATTGCTCGATCGAATAACTTTTCCGTTTTAGACCATAAATGAAAGTCAACAGCGGCCGCACCAGCACTCTCTCCCCCTATTGTCACATTATTGACGTCACCTCCGAACGATTCGATATTGTCATTAATCCATCGGAGCGCTAATAGCTGATCTTTTAGTCCTTGGTTGCCAGGAATCTCCGGTGTATCTAGACACATAAATCCGTACGGTCCAATTCTATAATTGAATGTTACGAAAATAACATCGTGTTTGACGATAAATTTAGGTCCATATAAGTATCTTCCAGAAAATCCATATTGGAATTCACCACCATAAATCCACGTCAGGACTGGAAGCTTGCTTTTAGAAGTCGTACCCCTTGGCACGTGAATGTTCAAAACAAGACAGTCCAACTTCCCTACTATTGTATTATTAAATTCTTCAACTTGTGGACATTTGACAGAATCATCGTTCGCTAAAAATGTTGCTTCGAATTTTGGATAAGGTGTGGCTACCTGAAATTTTCATTAAAAACTGTTCAACATTCATTTACATATAATTCGATCCATTAATAGTAGAACTTTTACTTTTTGTTTTGGTTTAGGGTAAAAATTATTACATATAAACTAAGAGGGTATTTGTCAGTGTAAATTATATCCGCTTTAAGTTTAATGTTAATTGCTCAGTTTAAAACATAACGGGATCTCGAATTGCGGCTTTCTTAGGATCCTTAAGAAGGAATTAGATATGAAAAAGGTTGTCGCGTTTGTTATGGAGAATGTTAACCGAAGAGCAAAAGAAAAAACTGAATGAATTTTCAAAAGTTAATAGCATAGCGGCAATTTTGTGACTCTGGATGAGATTGAGATACATAATTTTTATTCTAAAATCATATCTTAAATATAATAAATATTGCTTACATTCTTATTTATTATAAAATTTTTAACTTGTTTTATTGTTTTGTATTCTTTTAATTACAATTTCATTTATTATATTCATTCTTGTCTCCAGCTTTGAGCAAGGGTCACGTAGTTTATTAAATTAAATAGAAGTTTTAAATTTTAAGTTACTTTGTATTTTTTATGGATCTTCCGGTTGTGAACGACGTAATTAACAAAGATACGACGAATACGACGCACTTTTAATTGAAACAACATTTTTTTTTATATTCATCAATGTAAATAAAGCAATAGTAAATTTTATGTGAAGTTTACCACAACACATCCGTGAAAACCACATTCTAATCGGATAAGCCGTTCTTTAGATGAGCGCCCAAAACACACACAAACAGGCAGATAAACAGACTAAAATTCATAAAATTATGGTTTTGTTTACTTTTCCTATCCGAAATACCCCAGCATTCATTTTTGTAAAATATTTTCTACGTACAGACAGCGATCAGTTATAGATTAAGTATATGAATATATGTCAGTGTTCTGTAATATATAATTATAATTAATTGTATACTAACCCCAAACGGATTCTTCTTATCCACTTTTCCAAAAGGTATTCCGAGGAACATGGAATAATCTCCATCATCGGAGTGTATGCCTCTTATCAAGCCTAATTTAGTCTCAACTAGCGGGTCATCTTTTTCACTTCCTCGGACAACTCCCAGAACTAGAAAACACGTTAGTATAATACACATCTTGTTAACTGAATGATTTAAATTGCAATATCATAAGTAACCCATTAATTTGTCTTTATCTCAGTTTTAATCTCAATATTGTCGTTTGTTTGACATTCAGACCCCATATTAAATGCTCCCTTACGATTATTTTCTTTGATTAATTATTGTCGTATTGATTTACTAATCGTTCTCCGCAAGTTTGCTACTATAAGAACCACTGAAAAGTGACATTAAAAAGAAATAAAATAGAAAGTTGAAAACAATTGCCGTTACTTTTGGTTTTCTTTTTCTGCACTCTAAAACGCGTGAATCAAACGAAGAAGAAACCATCTGCTGAGTTTTTGTCGCCAACCTTTGTCAACAATTTAATGAAGATTTAATTCAATATTTTTAGAATGAAATAAGCATAGAAGGCTGAGGTTTAGTATATTATAAGTTTTAGACAAAAATAATCGTGTAAATTTTGTTGACGATTTAATGATTGCTTGTGAAATAGACGTAATTGCTTAAGTATTTTATTGTATTATTAGTTTCATTAATAGTTTTTATGTCAAGCACACATTTAATACAATTTTTGGCCGGCGACACTGTATGGACAATAAACTTATCCTTTAGATATTTCTTCTTCTTCGTCGTAAAATTCGAAAAAAGTTTTAGCAGGAAGTATAACACAGAACGTGGTGACCATCATAAATATACTTATGTATTGCTAACCAAGAGCGTTTCATCGTTATCGTAGTATTTGTTTTTATACTTAAGTAGTTTATTTTTTTTCCTTAAAAATAAGTAAAATTATAATATATGAAATCACTGAAGATAAAGATGTCAAAATTTAAGCTCAAAGTTCTTTTATTTTAGTAGAATTGACAGGTAATTTCAGGACATTGACTAAACTCCTTTGATGAAAATTATTATTCTATGTATTTTTTAAAATTGATTTATCACTTTTCTTTGTAACAATGGACGTCTCACGATAAGCTTTCTTGTTATGACTTAATATAAACAGGGGTTTACTTTACAAGGTGCTTTTGCTAAGCCTGCTCCTGCTACATCTACATCTACGATCCTTTCAAGAGGCAGTAATCCACGCAATGGGTGTTTAAAGAAGATGAGTTGACAATAAGGATAATTAGAGGGGAAAAGTAATTGTGAATAAAACAATAGAATTAGATATGGACTCATATATTGTTATGGAAATATTTTATGCCAAAGATTTGTTTATGTTTTTTTGTGTTTTATTCTATCTTTATTGGCTTTAAGAAACAGTCTCCAGAATGCCATTCTTTTCTTATATGGCGTTTTCCCCTGTGACAATTCCAGATTTATTTCTAAATAATTGAGAGTTTTCTTGGTGACGGGCAACCATTTTACCGGCAGCAACTCTGTCGGTTCAGGGGTAGGATTTCTGGAAATGATACTCGGGTTATATAACGAACAAACCAAATGTATAAATAGAGAACAATTGATTATTTGTAGTTAAATTTTACCTCGAAACTATAACAAAGATGAATGGTGTTCGAAAAAATTGTATACTCACCCATATTTAACGAAATTAGTCCATAATGCTGATGTCATATCAATAACTTTTTGGTCCTCTTTCGATGGAGGGGATGGGTCGTAAATCATATCAAAAATATAGCTTAATTCATCCGCGTGGACGGCACCTCCTTCGGTTATATTGTCTTTTTTCTTCATCAGATTCCTTTCACCACCATACGTAAAGAAATAGTGATAAATATTTTCGGCACCATTATCCAAATATGTCTGTATACTCTCCTGTATAGGATAAACGTAGTAATGATCGGATGAGAAATCTATTATATCAAACTGAACTGCCTTACTTATTTTCTCATCACCTAAATAGAAATGGCGCATAATATCTTCCATTTCAAAGAAATCTTTATCGTACTTGAACCTTTCGTTTAACGAAAAATTGATCATGTCCATAGCTTGGAAGTCACTCTCTGGATCGTTTATGAAAAATCCCATACTTTCCTGATTGGTATAACCTATTAATATTCCTGTATCTTTTGCTTTTGTTACATTCATATTTCTGGGATAATCAGTTACGAATCTTTCGACATTTTCAATTTCTTTTTCAACGCATATTCTAAATAGCATTGAATTGTTTTCGACGGTTTCTATTACCGTCTTTTCATCTACTTTAGCGATGTACGATAAGGCATCCGTTAAATTGTCTGTACGGTAACCTAATAGTTCAGCGAGTATAAAAGGTTGTGAATAATTATACCCAGTGAACGCCCATGGACATAGTGTAGCACCACCTTGTAAAATAACTTGATTGAATAACTTTTCTTGTTTAGACCACAGGTGAAAGTCTACAGCACCTGCGCCAGCACTCTCCCCTCCTAACGTTACTTTATTCTTATCACCTCCAAAATATTCGATGTTATTTTTGACCCATCGGAGTGCTAATAGCTGATCCTTCAGACCTTGGTTGCCAGGTACCTCTGGTGTGTGAAGACACATGAATCCATAAGGACCAAGTCTATAATTCATGCTCACCAAAATTACACCCTGTCTGTTTATATATTTGGGTCCATATAAATACCTCCCAGCGAATCCTAAGTGAAAACCACCCCCAAAAACCCAGACTAAGACTGGTAGTTTGTCTTTAGAACTCGTTCCACTTGGCACGTAGACGTTCAAATTAAGACAGTTTATTACACCAACCATGGTGTTATTAAATTCTTCAATTTGCGGACATTTGACAGTATCGTCATTTGCTAGGAATGTTCCTTCATGTTTCGGATATGGTGTAGACACCTGTAATTATTTTGGAGATGGATAAGTACACTTTACTTTACAAGTAATTTTTGATAAAGCTGTGAACACAATTTCGACATTGTACACATAAATTAATTAAAATGGCAATGTATACAAGTTTTACACACTACAAATTCCTGCCTATAAATATGCCATATACGATATTTTACTTCTTAATTGCTCATAGCTACACGTTCGCTGTTAGGCCCCTAAAACTTGGTTGTTTAAACCAACAAACAAAACTTTTTTGTAGGTTAGATTGGCCCAGGTTTAAAAAAGTTTGTAGGTGTAGTAACGTCAAGGGCTAACTTGAAAAGCGATTTGTTTATAATGTATTTAAAATGTAAAGTAAATATTGGAATTTTCCCTAACTCGCTTCCTCCAACCCTGGTCTGATTCCTGGTAAAATTTTAAGATATAGCCATAGTTGAAACTGATAAAATATACAATATACAAATATGCATAATTTTTAGTTTTAATACTATTAGCTCAGACCAAATAGAGTTTTTTTGAGTGAAAATAAAAACAAACTTAGCGATGCGCCTTTTTTTTTTAATCGTTTAACTGATCTCGACAGACCTTACGTAAAATATATAAAATGGTTTTCTACTTACTCCAAATGGATTATTCTTGTCCACCTTTCCGAAAGGTATTCCAAGGAACATGCTACTGGCGCCGTCATCTGACTTTATACCTTTTATCAGGCCTTGCTTGGTCTCAACCAACAGATCATCTATAACCGCACTATGGGCAACTCCCAAAACTAAGAGGCACAATACAATAAACATCTCACGACAAAATAACTTCATTTGATACATCACATATAATCTTATATTTTAAACCGTATTCTTTGATTGAATTTAGTTTTTAAACCTTATTTTGATACCTTACCGCTAAGTAGTCTGATGTGATTATGACTTACTTTTCTCCTATTTATATAAATATATTTATTTTGCTATGGATGATATTTCATTTAAGTTAAATAAAAAAATCGGTCAAGTGTGTGTCGGATCATGGAGAATGTAGGGTTTCATAGTTGGACAGATAGATAGATTTATTATATAGATAGAGCATACTTTTGTAGATCTTTTTAAGACATAAAATTATGTACAACATTATTTAGATATGATTTAATATTTAGCCAGCATTTGCCAGCACAAATATATGTATATTTTTAATTAAGTGTAAGCTTGTAATACTGATAGTTGTGTTCTGATAGGTTTCCTTTCAAATTCGTTGTACGTACTAAGATTGTGACTTTTAATACGTTTTAGAATCTAACAAATATTTGCACTTTAAAGCTTAATCTTTCACTATTATTAAAATATGGTTTTCGCAAACCCATCATATTTTTTAAAGACCTATCTAACGATACGACATAACATGGGATACACGAGAAAAGTATAACACAACCCCATTATACGTGTAGAGGAACTACGCTTAAAAAACTATAAGCAAAAAATTATTCTACAACTTTGTTTGTGTAGCTAATGTGAATCCTGAATTGAAGCTTTCTAGTACTGAGTCAGCTAGGCTGCCGTCACCGTCGATGGCCGTCGTAACGATGAGGGTTCCTAGTGCACAACGGAACCCTAAGAAATATTGCATTTCTAAGTAATTATCTTTGTTAATCCCTTACTCGTGTACAATTTCTTTTTGTATCATTTTAAATGTAATATTACTTACTCACGCTAACTTACGCAACTTAAATGAGTTGTAGATGAAGGAAATGGTTCGCTTGGCTTAGTTTTAAATTATTTGTCTTTTATTTTTTAATCGTTTACTGCCTTACTTCAGGGCATCAAACAGAACTCTCATATTAATTTTAAAAAATCATCTCTTGCTGAAATTCTGTTACACGGTAGATATTATGAGTAAATAATAATTATAAGCGTAATAATTTAATTATTGATTGTACTTCAGTTACCGGGTTTAATTATAAGACCTATTTTTTTTATTAACTATATACATAAATGTCAAGAAAGTCTATTCCAGAAATGATAAATCTGTGCAATAATTTGAATGACGTGTAATGAATTGGGTAGCGCGAAAATACTTTAATAAAATGCCACCGTAATTGAGGTAGCCATTTAAAAAAAATATTTCTAACATACTTTGAACGAGTAACAAAGAAGATTTAATCATAAAATATTATTCACCAGTGATAGGAAGCAAAAACGTTAGTAAGAATTTTCCTTTCACAATCAATCTTCAAAATGGGACAGTGTAAAATAATAAATGTAACTAACTCAATGTGTTGGCAGAATGAAATTAACAACATTGTTGAGCGTAACTATTCTTAAAGGTTTTACGCGTCAATGGCTTATTTTGTCCTCAATGGTGAAAATGATCAAAAATGTAAACAGATCAATAAAAGATTTATAATATTTAATGTAATGATTTCGTAAAGTTTCTCCTTTAAATAATAAGTAGATCAACGTTTAAACAAAATGTTTTCAAAATAATTTGCTTGAAACAATAACTGTTTCATCACTAAAAGTATTAGACAACACATTTTTTTTATTAGCATAGCTTAGCATAATTGTTCCATTCTACATAGAATAGACATTAATTCCAGAAAAACTTCGAAACATAAATCTGGAATATAATAAAAATTTTCTATAAAAAACGTCTATAATTTTTAGGTGACGAAAAAAAACAAAATCAATAATTAGAGTAATTTATTTACAGTTATAAATATAACATGTTCATTATATCTCTATATCACATGAAACTAGCTCTGATTATAAAAATATAAAAAATTTCGTTGAAAGTAAAAATAATTTACTAATGTTCTATATGTTTATCGTATCATACCATTTCCCTTAAATTCGTATAATATATTTAAAGTCACATGCAAACCGTCTGAAAGATGACAAACAAAGAGATAATTATGAAAAATATTACTAACTAGCTTATTCCCTCCCGCTTCGCTGGGCACACTATTAATTTTGATGTGAACTTAGGTTGCTATGCATTGTCATCGTAACTGATGCTATGGTAACCGTTACTATAGTAACTCTTACCCCCGCGTTAAGTGTATATCTCCGACAGGTTCAAAACTTGGCGAAATGCAAAAAGTTGAAATCCTTCTGAATAGGTATTCCGTAAAATCTGTTCTTAGTGGACGTCTACGTCACAGAAGAACTATCTAAAATTTTAAATTAATCGGACAGATAGCTTCGGAGATTTCGTGATGAGTCTGTGAGTGATAAATCGCTTATATATATATATATATCTAGATTACAAATACTGCGTCTTAAACATGTATTATTTCCTTTTAATGTTTTGTTTATAACTTCTTAACATATATAGATTTACCCACTCCAAACGGGCTATTCTTGACCAGTTAATACTTTTTAAAACTTCTAGTAGCTTAGTCTCAAATATGAGTTCGACATCTCACACCCTGGCTACTCCAAGACATAAAACCACACGCTATAATAATCTAAATCATGCGACCTCCTACTTTAATAACCTTTAACTTGTAAACAAATCTTATCGTTTTGATTACAGCATGTATTTTTATTGTAGACTTTAGTAGTAGGATAAGAATTCTAGTTACGGCAGGCTATCTAAAACCCATCTCCTGAGAAGAGATTTTAAACATTCTTAAAATAGAATATTGTAGTTATTAAAGCTGAATTTTCCAAGCAACATATGTTATAGAAAACCACAACAGCAAAATTTTGTAGTACAACATATCTATAATATGATCAACTTTCTGGAGAGATTTTGATAAAAAAGTGTGATATCAAAAGTCAGTTTGGCAAAAACTTACAATAAAATAAAAAATCAAAGTTAATAAGATGGGTTATTTTTTAAGGGTAAACTTTGACATAAAAAAACACTAGTTAGTATGACAAAATTTTAATAAAGTTTGATAAAACTTTATTTTCTTAAAAACTGTTGCAATTCGAAGCAATATTCAGTGCATATTGCTGTATTAAAGAATTTATAAATAATTGGACTTCAATACCGAAAAATCTTTAATTCATTCATCATAATCGCTGAATATTTAAGGAAGAAAAGAATAACAGGAATGTAATAAAATATAACTTTAAAATAAAAATAAAAATATCTTATGATTATGTCGTATTTTATTATTATAAATTAAAGGGAACCATTTCATTTAAGATTTTTCTTATTGGCTTCAAAAAACAGTCTCCAGAATGCCATTCTGTCGTTAAATGGATACTTTCTTAAAGATAATACGGAGTTTATGTCTAAATATTTGTGAGATTTCTTGGTGACGGGAAGCCATTTTATCGGATGCAACTCTGTCGTTTCTGGAGTAGGATTTCTGTAAATAAAAACAGCGATTAGTTTGTTTTTTACTTTACAAGATTACTATATAATGGTTGTTTATCTTATGTTGTAGTGGTTGTTTCATGTGCATAAAAGAATATTAATTTTCTCACCCGTATTTAACGAAGTTCGTCCATAGTTTTGTAAACATATAGATAAACTGTTGATCTTCCTCTGTTGGTGTCGATGGATCGTAAGTCATATCAAATAAATAACTTATAGCATCAGCATGCGCTGCACCCTTTGCTTTAATATTTTCTCTTTTCTTAGTAAAACTTCTTTCACCGCTATAAGTAAACATATAGTTGTACACATTTTCGGCTCCACTTTCCAGAAATGCTTGCAAACTATTTTGAGTTGGATAAACGAAATCAAAATCTGAAGAAAAATCTGTCAACTTCTCTCTAACCGCATAGCTTACTTCCTCATCGCCTATGTAAAATTGGCGAACAATGTCTTCCATTTCAAAGAAATCTTCATCGTAATCAAACATTTCATTCAAAGATTTATTAAATACATTCATATTTTTAAATTCACTCTCTGGTTTGTTCTCGTACAACGCTATTCTTTCTTTATCGGTTGATCCTATAATGATAGGTGTATTCCTTGCTTTAGATACATTCCCGTGTCGGGGATGTTCAGTTAAAAAACTATCGACATTTTCAAACTCCTTTTCTACACAAACCTGAAACATCATCGACAAGTCTCTGACGGCTGCTATTAATGAATTTACATCGGATTTAGCGAGGAATGATAAAGCTTTAGATAAATCTTCTGTATGGTACCCTAAATGTTTAGCAAGTGTTATTGGTTTTGTCAGATCAGGTTTAGTGATCGCCCATGGAGCAAATATAGAACCACTTTGAATAATAGCTTGATTGAATAACTTTTTTTTCTTAGACCATAGGTGACAATCAACGGAACCTCCACCAGAACTCTCACCTCCTACAGTTATCTTACTAACATCACCTCCGAATGATTCGATGTTATCATTGATCCATTGGAGAGCTAATACTTGATCTTTTAGTCCTTGGTTTCCAGGAACTTCTGGTGTATTCAGACACATGAATCCATACGGTCCAGATCTATAATTGATTGTAACGAAAATAACATCGTGTTGAACGATATATTTGGGCCCATATAAGTATCTTCCAGGAAATCCAAACTGGAAGATACCTCCAAAAATCCATACTAGTATTGGTAGTTTGCTGGTAGAATTGGTACCACTGGGCACATGGACATTTAGGAAAAGACAGTCCAAGCTCCCTACTATTGTGTTATTGAACTCTTCAACTTGTGGACATTTGACAGAATCATCGTTTGCCAAAAATGTTTCTTCAAATCTAGGATAAGGGGTGGCTGCCTGAAAATGTATCGTAATTAACGTATCTTTCTTACAATTTGAGACTATTATATTGCCTGCATGTCTGTGTGCCTATGTGCCTGTGTGTGTCCGTGTATCTCTGTGTGTCTGATATATGAACCATATTCTTAGAATTATTTTTATTTTATAAAGCAGGAAATTATTATCCGCCATCCAAAATATCGGTACTTAGAAAAGATAGGGATTGCTTTATAAATGTACAAACAGATGACAATTCCAGTTCTCTTGATATACTTATTACTATATTGACCTCAGTCACTGTAATACAACTACCATATACATACGTAGTAAATAAACGAAAATTCTAAAAACTTATTAGTAGTGTATTTGAAATTAAATATATATTTTCTTTTTAGCAAAAATAACTGAATTTTATGAATAAAATTAATCTCAATTTTGTTTGAACTGGTTACACAGTGATTATCTTACATTTGTAATATTCAATTCTAAACAATCCACTTTTATTTTTTCTAAAAATAATTGTCTATGTATCTATTATTAATTAATTATCTACTCACACCAAACGGATTACTCTTGTTCACTTTGCCGTAAGGTATTCCAAGGTACATGGAATATTTTCCGTCATCAGATTGTATGCCTCTTATAACTCCGAGTTTAGTTTCAACCAAGGGTTCGGTTCCATCAGACCATCTTACCACTCCAAGAAATAGGAAAAACGTTAGTATAATCCACATCTCGCAAACTACTGACTACATTTTAATGATAGAAATAACCTTTAACTTTTAATCAAATCTTATCGTTTTTGATGACACCATTATGTAGTCTATTTTAGAACTAAGAACTGTTGTTTTTAAACATTATAAGTTTTTTTTTTTTTTTTTTTTTTTTTTTTTTTTTTTTATAAAGTAGTAAATATATAAATCTTGGAAAATATTAGGGTAACAAATAATTTTTTCTTGATGGGTAGTGAAACAACAAAAAATATATATAAATATTTTGTTGAGAAATCATGGATTGTTTTTAGATAATTTTATTGGTTTTGTAATGTAACTTGTTGGTTTTTATTTTAAATATTTAAATAACGGACACAGTGTTTATTAATGTACATTTAAAGACAATTTATTTGCAAGTTACACTAAACCGTTCAAATGTATAAAATAAAACTTAAATCAGAGAATAATTACTTTTGTGTGTTTTTTAAATATAGACGGCTTTACGTTAGTAAATCAAACTCTTACGAAGTCAGGACGAACTGCTAATTATTTTATATACCGGGTAGTTGCTGTCAATTCTACCACGAACTCCTTTAATCCAACGGTTGCTATTCTTGCTATACACTACTATTGCTTGATTATCTATAAAACTTTATGGGAACATTGGACGTAACTAGGAAAGATTGATAAAATTAAAACAATTCTTTTTTTGATTGCAATAAGGAATGTATATATATATATATATATATATATATATATAAATGAAGTTACCAACGTTTACATTGTCATTTCATTTGGCAGCCTTGATTACATATGACATAGTCATTATAGTCGTTACACTAATAATAATTATAATTTATCAGGAATATTGGGTCAAGCCAAATGTCATATTAACATCGACGAAATCAACAACACACCAAATTTGTGGTGTAACCATTCATTTGTAGGTGGCATAGGTTTATGAGTTCAAAATATTTTTATTTACAGCTATCTAGCTACACTATTTGGAAAACATTTTTGTGTACTATAGAGTTAACGTCCACGTACCTTCTTTTATATTTATATAATTTGTAAACATATATTGTTGTTATTTCTTTTGTAATTTCAGCTGGCACACCATTATTGCGAATGGTTCGAATTTTAACTTAATGAATGGTTGCATGTGACGTGTTTGCAATACGTAAATAAGTGTATAGTAAGATTTTCATAAAAATAACTGTAAAATCTTGTTATATTATTAAAAGATTAAGCATACATTGTAAATTTGATGTGAAACATACATTTAAATTTTTTAAGAATAAGAAATTTATATTTTTCTATTGGTATAGATTAAGTCTGTGTTGATTAGCTTTAAAGAACAATTTCAAGAAGGTTAGTCTTTTGTTGTAGGGTAGTCTCTCGAGCGTTAAAGTAGAATCCAAATTGAGGTAACTATTTTTGTTCTTTGTTATCGGAATCCACTTTACTGGGAGCAGCTCCGATGTCTCCGGCGTCGGCTCTCTAAACAACAAAAATTAATAATATAATATTGTCAGAATTATATTTTGTAATCCCTTTTAAAATTTTAGATATTACTAAATTATTTTATGTATGTGAAAAAAAAAATGGATTACCCGTATTTTACGAAATTGGTCCAAAGTGTAGTAATTTGATCAATCATCCTTTGGTCTTCTTCCGAAGGTGTTTTTTTATCATAGGTCACATTAAACAAATAGCCAATTTCATCAGCATGTGTCGCTCCATCTTCAGTTATGTTTAATTTATTTTTGAGAAAATTTCTTCCACCACTATAGGAAAATAAATATTGATAAACGTTAGACGCACCCTTCTCAACATAATTGTCTATAGTCCATTGTATAGGGAAGTTGAAAGTAATATCTGATTCGAAGTCCATTAAATTCCATCGCAATGCTTCGCTCATATCTTCCTCTCCGATGTAGAAATGTCGTACGATATTTACCATTTCCATGAAACCATCATCGAAAATGAAATAATTTTTTAAAGCATTACTAAACATTTCAAAACCCTTAAATTGATAAGACGGTCTCAGTGCATACGTCATAAGCGTTTCTTTGTTGTTGAATCCCGCCAAAATAGGTGTATTCTTTATCTTAGGTTTGTCCACATTTAGGGGATGTTCGGTTAAAAAACCTTCAACATTTTCGAATTCCTTTTCAATACATACTTTAAAGAATGAAGATGAAGATAACGTTGCTGCTATAAGTGAATTCGTATCAGCTTTTGATAGAAATGATAAAGCTTCAGTTACATTATCTGTATCGAAACCTAATTCACTGGCTAGTATGAAAGGAGAATTTTCGTTTGATTCCCCTACAAGACTAAGAAGCGCTGTACCACTTTGCATTATCACTTGATTAAATAATGAGTCGTGTTTGGATAATAAATGCAAATCAACTGAAGTACCACCAGCACTTTCACCGACTAATGTTATTTTATTGTCATCGCCGCCGAATGCTGCAATATTATCCTTTATCCACCTTAGAGCTAACCTTTGGTCTTTTAGACCTTGATTTCCAGGAACCTCTGGTGTATTCAGGCACATAAAACCGTATGGCCCCAGTCTATAGTTAATCGAGACCACAATGACGTCATGTCTTACTAAAAATTGTGGTCCCTGTACATATCTACCTGCATAACCACCGGAAAAGCCTCCACCATGTATCCATACTAATACGGGAAGTTTATTTTTAGAGCTGGCTTGGTTTGGAACATAAACATGTAAATGCAAACAGTCTAAAGTGCCAGTTATTTGATTGGTAAATTCATCTACTTGTGGACACATCGCGGAGTCATCGTATGCGTTGAAGATGTCATCGAATTGTGGATGTGGAGTAGAAGGCTGTCAATATAATATTTTATATTTACAGTGTTATTTTGGGTATCAATTTTGTCTTAATCAATTATCTTAGTATCTTTAATAAACTGGTCTTGTCATTGTCATTTTTATTAACGTGTTTTTGAAAGAATTCAGTCAATTCAGTTACAAATTTAAAAAAGATGAAACAAAAAAAAATCAAAGACTTTTATTAACATTTTTTTATTAATACATCATTTAGTAGAGTTTAATTCAAGTATTCTGTAATATATTGTAAAAATCCTTACCCCGAAAGGATTTTCCTTATCAACTTTTGCATACGGGATACCAAGAAACACAGAATAGTCTCCGTCATCAGCTCGTAGACCTCTGATCAGACCTAGTTTTGTCTGCACTAGTGGGTCCAGTCGCTCTCGACCTTGTACCACACCTAACGCGAAAATAATAAAATAAAATCTTATCCACATGTTGATCTCAACAACCGAAATACAATTGAAGAATTGTATTACATTCAAGTTTTTTTTATATCTTGGATATCAAACACATAAGATTATGATTAGATAATGAGAGATGAGTAAACATGTTTTTGAAAAACATATTTGTGATGTCACTTAATAACCTATTAACTAAACACTAAATAAGTAAACTACAAAATTATAAATATTTAAATGTTGCTATTAAAATACGTTAAAAAGTATTCAAATTAATCGACTAAAATATGTCTAAAAGTATGTAAAAATTTAAAAACAATAGAATATTAGTTATTCCATCTTCTTAACATTAAATTTGATTGTTATTTGTTTTTACAAAACTATGTAGACGCCAAGTCAGTCAAGCTGAACCAAAAATTTGAATGTAAGAGAATAAGAGTCTTCCGGGGGGAGTATCTTGGGACCACTTTTTTTCATAATTTACACGAATTATCTTCCAAATGTGACTAAATACTAATGTTACAAATTGCAGAAGACGTAGTAGTTGTTATAACATAACTGAATAATAAATAAAATATAGTATTGAAATTCATAACACAATTAACCAAATCATTGGATGTCTTAAAAGCAATAAGATTAAATTTATTAGGAATAATATTTTTAATATGCATTTTGGATATGTAGGTCCCACAAAATGATAAATTGCGTTCAAAAATAAACAATTATGTATATCCCTTAAAGTGAATAGAAAAATTTTGCACCAAAATAAGTGCTCTAAGTTATTCGACTTTCATAGAGATGTAATGAGATCGAAATGGAAAACTTGTTATAATACTCGTATGTGTAAAATTTGACATGGTAGTAATTAATAAAGTTATTTAATAATAATGTAAACCTGTCTTACTTGATTCATTTGTTTTAAATTAACCGAAATTCTTCTTTATATTTATTTCATACTAAGTCACCTCCAAAAGAGGGTATCTTTTAATTGAACCACTTCACGCTGTTAGCAAGTTTTTGTATCGGATTTTCTGTTACTAAAAAATTTTGACAAGCAAATAAAATATATATATATATAACGCCAAGGAATCGATTCTAATTTTATCGAAAACATTACTCTAAATTATCACAATAAAATATGGACATATCTCTCTCAATACTCATTCCAATGTTATCTTGTCAGATGCTTATCAGATTACATCAGTTTTTTCTAAAGTCGTAACGTTCACGAATGATAACTTTATTTCACGTATTAGCACGTAGTAGCAATAGGATTGGCAACGACACGACGACATAGAGAGAGACGAAGTGTGCATCGTCCATCGTGTTGCAAGGAGAGGAGTGCAAACAATGCCTGGGGCTTGCGACCCAGGTGTAGCTTTAAGGGGCCCCTTTACTATATGCATACATGCTCACCTTCACTGTCTACGCTCGTTTCCCTACATAAACAAATTTCATAAGAACCTACTAAAGCCGCCTTTCAAATACGTTCCAGTAATCAAGCGATGATAGTTCTAGAAAGGCCGTGGTTTTTAAGTAAGTTGTAGAGAGATTTTGCTGTTATATCTCTCGCTCCTACTTCGACAGCTTACAAATTAACTATAAATTTATTCCTGATCAGTTTGTTACATAGTTCGTAATACTTGTGATTTTTTTTTTAAATTTTGTATTGCTTTTCATACGTGTCCATTATGAGAGTGCAATCAGAGACGCGTCGAAGAAGGAATAAGGCTTTGTCTTAAAGAAATGCGTGTATAACAATTGAATCAGAATTTCTTTTGGAATTTAGAATATAGTTTTAAATCGAGATTAATTAAATTATTCTTATTATTATTCAAATGTATGTAACATTCACTAAAACTGAGAGTGATCTGTAGTATGGTAATCCTTTCTATTAGTCCTTGTAGATTTCCAGGATTGGCATCGCCTATTACTTTGTACATTTTTATGTTTTCGAGTCAAGAATTTCGCCGAGATAAATAAACTTATTATCTGTGTGTTGACTCAGATATACGTTTTCTTTCCGAAAAAAATATCTTATTTTTACACCACTCCACATTTAATCTAAATCCGTCCAGTAATTTTGTTGTATTGTTTATATAGCTTACATCTATTACTCTTGTTTTATGGTTTTTACTTCGCAGAAAATACTATATTCTGGGAAGAGCAACAACAACCTTATTATTATTATACTAAATTTCATCCGTCTAGTAGGAGCTTTTTCTTAAATGCAAGTAGAGACAAACCGATCAATGGTCAAAAATTTAAAATAATATAGATAAACTCATCTTTCTGCTTTTTGTCTATATTTTTCTGTTTCATAACTATGTCAATGTAGAAGAAAGAGATCTTCAAATTTATTATATTTTCACACGCTAATTTTTAAGAAAAAAAAAAAAAACAATTATAGTCAAATCTCTGTGAAAACAATATTATGTTAAACATTTACAGTTATAAAAAGTAAAAGGCAACCTTAAAAAAATGCAAAAACATTGCTATGAAGAATCTATTTTCTCTGATCGATTTTTTTTTTAAAAAGCTAAAGATAATTATTAATTGAATGTGCTAATCCCTAAACCTACCTATCTATCTATCTATTTCCTACCTTTTTTAGAAACTTGTAATAGCAATACTTTTATGATTGTGATTTCATTACGATGAATTCAACGTCTTTTTAAATATCAGTAAATAAAAACTATATTCCAATGTTGAATATTACTTCATTTTATTAAAGAATGCGTCAATTTTGTTTATATTCTTTAAGTCTATGCATGTTGGCCTTGTAGAATAGTTCCCAGAAGGCCATTCGCTGGTGAAGTGGTCTTCTTTTGAGACTGAAGTCACGATCAAGGTTTAAGTAGGTGTAGGTATCCAGGCTGAAAGGCTCCCATTGGAATGGAAGCAGTTCTGTTGCTACTGGAGTTGGATCACTGAAAAAATAAACTTTCTCATTAAATTCAATAAATGAATAAACTTTTAAGTATACATTCAGTCCTTATACGAATAATAATAATAATAATAATAATAATAATAATAATAATAATAATAATAATACAGTGATTTTGATGAATGAAAGTAAAGTTAAACTAATTGTAAGCTTACAAGGGATAACATGTACCTACCCATATTTAACAAAGTTGGTCCATAATGTAGTCATCCGATCGATCATGAGCTGGTCGTCGGGTGTTGTTGTTTCCGTGCCATACGACATATCAAACAAGTAACCAATCTCATCCGCGTGCGATGCTCCAGGGTGTGTGACGTTGTAATTGTATTTTAAAAAATTCCTATTACCCTCGTAAGAGAAGAAGTATTGGTAAACACGAGGGGCGCCACGTTCGAGGTATATTTTGAAACTCCACTGACCGGGATAGCCGTAATAATATTCCCCTTCAAAGTCGATAATACTACTTCTGACATCTTCTGTAAGCTCCTCATCGCCGGTGTAGAAGTGACGTACAATATCCACCATTTCCTTGAAACCTTCATCGTAATTGAATACTAATGTTAAGGAGTCGTTGAAATAATGAGAGTTTTTAAAGTAATCTTTACCCTTATCGATATCCAACTTTAATCCTTCCCTAGAATTAAATCCTCCCAGTATCGGAGTATTCTTTAATTTTGGCATTTCGATATTTAAAAAGTGTTCGGTTATTATTGGTTCTACATTTTCTAGTTTATTTTCAACGCACCCTCTTAATCTTATATTTAGATCAATGGATGCTCTTACGACTAAATGTGGGTCAGTGCGTTTCAGAAAAGACAAAGCTTCGTTTACATTATCTGTCTTAAGACCCAATTTTTCAACTACCCTCAGAAGAGGAGCTGTATCCACTTGCAATAACCCACCAGGTTTAAGATTCGAACCGCTTTGTAAAATAGCCTTATCAAACAATTTCTCTTGCTGTGACATCAAGTGAAACTCAACAGATGCGCTGCCGGCACTTTCACCCATTATTGTAACTTTATTAGGATCACCACCGAAAGCTGCAATATTTTCTTTTATCCATCTTAATGCTATGACCTGGTCCTTTAAACCCTGGTTTCCAGGAACTTCAGGTGTGCCAAGACATAAAAATCCATAGAGTCCAACTCTATAATTCATTGTAACCAAAATTACATCATGCTTTACTAACAACTTTGGTCCGTATAACGATCGCCCAGCGGAGCCATGAGTAAATGAGCCTCCGTGAATCCAAGCCAATACGGGCAACCTGTTACTTGATTTAGCTGTCGTTGGAACGTATACATTTAAACGTAAACAGTCCAATGCGCCTTTAGTTACTTTTGACATATCGTCAACTTGTGGACAGACAGACGTGCCATCTACAGCATCAAATATCCCATCAAATGTCAAATTAGATTTTGCTGGCTGAAAAAAGTTTATTATTCCGATTTTACAAATATTTATTTATATAAAGGTAATGTATGAAACTAGAATCTGGCGTCGTGAGGACTTTTAAAAATTAAGTCTCAATATAAATATAAAATGATAAAAGTAAAAAAAAAATCTTATTTAACCCTTAAAAAAAATTGTAGCTTACCCCAAAAGGATCATTTTCATCAACTGACGCATATGGAATACCAAGAAACATGGAGTAATTTCCATCGTCAGCATCCAGACCTCTAACTAGACCTGATTTGGTCTGCACGAGAGGGTCCAGCCTTGTCTCGGCCAGAACATTGACGATGCATATTAGAGTAAACGATAATTTCGTCAACATTTCACCGACTAAACAAGACAAATTTCAGGATTTTGACATATATATATAACATACCATTATCAAAATCGGAATTCAAAACATACGGGTGATTATTTGGTTCGGTTTTACGACGATTTTTTATGTTAAAGTTTAATTTAAATTACTTTTTTATTTTACTCAAAATATACATCATTTATTGAAGGAATGTTAATTAGTATCATATTTTAAATAAGATGAGGTTGAATTCTTGCGATGAAAATTATGACTAAGCTAGTTTAGATTACATTGGGGTCACTCATATTCCGGAGGAAACCAAGCACAGAACCAAGAGTCTGACACCAATATCTATAGAAAATATTTTTTTTATTCACTAGATAACTTTAAATACAGAATATTATGTAAAACATAGATTTATTTATAATTATAAAATAAGAATTAGATATTTTTATAATATGCGACAAATTTGAAAGCAATATTTTTTTCCCGTCTTTTTTAGTTAAAATAAAGTGCCGTAGAGTTTTAACACTTATTCAACTTATACAATTGATTATCATCAGCCTTTTTATCTGGACGCATGTCTCATACAATATGATGTATTTACTTAAGATTAATATATGCATTTATATAAAAATTAGCTGGATTTTCTATATTTTTAAAGAGATTGAAACCCATGTACGATAGTTTTTAAATAATTGAACCAACTTAATTTTTTTTTAATAAAAACATGCTCTTTTGAAATACTTCTTTTACGTAAAATGTAATTTGAGGCATGTGAGGTAGAATAACATGTTTTTATTATTATTTTTTTTCTGGTTGCATCTTATTCAAAAATCGTTTTTTTTTTTTTTTTGGGTCACGCGTTGTTGATATAGTGGCATCCTCTTTTATTTTAACACAACATGTATGATTATATAACTTCACTATTTTTATATTTTCTTCTTAAAAAGTTTGATTATTTTACTTTTTTTGGTGCGTACAAAACCTTGAAGCCAAGAGGCCTTTATCTGAACGCCTGTCTTTTCATCGCATCTATCGCCTCACTTGACATTATCTTTCCTTTTATGCGGTAGTACCAAATTTGTAAAAATAGAAGTAAAATATTTGTGCGATAATATATGTTTATTCGTTTTTTTAAATATATAAACCACTTTGAGTAATTTCCAGGTCTCAGATGAAAAGTGAAATATATAGATATAGCTATAGATAGAATATCGTAATACAATAAGCCATCTTATCGGTTACAAGCCAACTGTATTTTTAGTAGATATTTAGTACATAGAATTCATATCCCAAATTATGTTCCAATAAAAACTATTCTTAAATTAAGTTTAAATTGACATACATATATATATACATGTATATTATAGTATATTAGTATTATTTCATTTTATAATTTAATAAGAAAAATGTTATGAAACTTCATAAAGAAATACCGGCACGTTGAATAAATGTTGTAAAATTTATGTTGGATTTTTTTTTTAGTTTAGAAAAATAAGAAATTTCCGTAATAAATTATTTAAAATATTTCATAACATGAACAAATGTAAATAAATTGTTCTGCTATTATAGAATTTAAATACCTATATGATTATTTACATCTCGATATGAAAAATTTGAAATTATAACAATATAAATTAATTTAAAGTAAATATGATGAATGATAATCGCGTGATCTTGTTATGTAAAAACATATGTTTCTTATGATGTAGATGTAGATGTAGATGTAATGGAAAATTACAAATCTCACACGTTTCAATCATTAATAAACTAATTGGTAATAAACGTTCCTAATGGCATGTCGAGATCTCGTTTGATCTGTTATTGTTATTATGAGATATCAGTAAATGATCTCTGAAGACACGGTCATAGTTCGGTTGGAAAACTATGATTAGGAAGATTTTATTATTGAAAATCTTAAAACAGAACTTGACCTCTACTCACCTTACTATTTTTTATTTCAATAAGTCTTCATGAGATTCTGTTGCAGTTTATGTTATACTTAAAATTGATGTATATTTTTCAAGTACTTATTATTTACCGAATAAAACGCTACGCGTAACTCTTTCCGTATAAGGGCTTGCAAGTTCGGGACATGCTTTAGGAGTAACAGCCTTTGAAACAGCGAAGCCATTATATTTGTAAAACGCACGTTCAATACAATATTAGGGATTTTTATTTCTTATACTGTTTAGAAGGATAGTACTGTGATGCTTTATACTCCCTAATCTTAAAAAAACTAAATTGACTATTTCATTGAATAAATTTAATAAAAAAAAAATAAGAATTCATCAACTAATATGATATTTTTTTCATACACCAAAAATATATATATATTTATTACTTCTTACATCTAAAATTACTTTGTATTTTTCAATACTATGGTATATTTTGATGTTTATCCAGAAATAATATAATATATTATTTGTAATATAAATGAATTTATTTATGGAGTATCCATGGAGTTTTTTTGTTTGTTCTTCTCTATTTCTCTTTGGAACAGTGAAACTAGAGTCTATCATGAGTAAATTCTCAGCCCAATTTTTTAAATTAAAACTATGATAACAAAAATTTATGTAAATTTCAGTGATGTCAAAATTCGCTGTACGCGTGGATGCGGCGGTGTCGGCCCTCGGCAGCGGAGCCGGTGCAGGTTTGGACGAGAACGACTTCATAGATGCATCACGTCTCGTATACGACGCCGTCAGGGAGATACGTCGTGCCGTCCTGATGAATAGGGTGAGTGGGAGTGAGAGATAAAGGGGAGATAGATAACTTTATTAGTCTAACTTCTTACGATTCAGAGAGCTGCATGTCCAAAACCTTTCTCACCACGTGTCCTAGACTCCTGGATTCCCCCCGACTCCTCTAGTTTAGTCCAAATTGTTAGTTTTTTAAATCTTCGTGGTCTGCACTATCTACCAGCGAGTCTACTCGGTTGCAAGTACTATAAAGCATTGAATCAAAATGATGTCCTTTCTGTAATATAATTTTAAATATATAAATTATTGTATGATGGAGAATTAGATAGCATACGAAAATGCTAAATATGTATGTTGTTAAAATGTCTAGATGTTTGAACACGTAGGAATATTATAAGGTATTACCACAAAATGACGTTAAGCAAATACAGGATGAGGAGGAGCTAGACCCTGAGGATGTGGAACTTGACGAGCACTACACCCTGGAGACCAGGAGTAAATGTGAGGCTCATAGCTCATGGCCAGCATGTCTATGTCGTGGCATGGTAGTGGTCCGGTCCGGTCTGGTGTGTTTTATCACAATGGGGCATACAGAATTTATAACATCATTTATTAATGGGAAATTCGTTTTTTGGTACCGTTCTTGGAGTAATTCCATGGTATTAAAAGTACCTAACATATGTTCAATAGGTATTTATCATTGTTGCAAAATGCATCAGATACACCAAAATCAATCAATCATTGTTCCATATTAATGTGGTGACATCATTTCATTGACTTCGAGTTTGGATTTCTATACATTTAATAATTATAAAACACTTTTTAAAATACCCGCAATTAAAAAAGTATAACCTTTTTTTCATGTGTATAGAAATCAGAAACTCAGGAAGTTGATGTTAACATTTTTAGGCAATTATTGTTGTTGTAAGGCTTTAATGTTGTTTTTTTTTTGTTATTGGGTATTTAGTATTTAATTACCGTATGTATGTGATGTCTTGTTCTAATGTCGGTGTCATTCATTAATATTATGTGGTTGAATCGAAGATGGACATGTCTGTATTATCAGTTATTAATTAATCGTAACGAAGACCTTTTGAAAATCTTATATTCAACCACATTTAACCCATAGCATGCTTTATGTGTGTGTGTGTGCATGTGTAGACGAGCGATGACCTGGACACTGATACGGAATTCGAGCCGGTCGAGGATATGACCATGGAAACAAGGAGCAGATGTGAGTATCAATAGACATCTTAAGGATTTTTTTTTTTCAAAATTATAGTCACCTTTTTTCCAAATTCCAAATTTTCCAAACAGTAACTACTTCCGAAATTAAACAGTAACTTCCAAAGAATTTGGTTTGTAACAGATATATATATATATCTGATATTTTCTAATATCTACTGTTGTTTAAAAAACTTTGTTATATAAGAAATTTCGCTTCATATTTATATTATAATATTTGCGTTTATTAAAAAGAACTGCCTTTACGTTAAAAAATGTAATTAATCGTCCTGAAGAAGGTTCGTAACGCATTTCAGTTGTGGCGAAATTGGCGTCGAGTGAGTGGTGCTTCGCTTAACATAGACTTAGATATTGTAGTTGATAGCCATTAAGTATATAAATAGAAATCAATAAAAAAAACAAATAGAAATTAATATACAATTTTATTCTTGGACAACAAGAACAATCGGATAACTAGCAATTTATTTATGTATTGTGTTTCACAATCTACTTCAATTATCTATCTGTCATTATAAAAAAAAAAATTTTTTTTGCTATTACCAAGTTCCCAGATATATACTATAATATAAAACTTCTCATCTTCACAAAAGTCGATATGACAATATTGTATTTAATTTTAAAAAACATCTTTATTGTGCAGGAAATTTTAAACTATTAATATGATATTGTCTTTATAATGTATGTTTCTATGTGTGTGTACAGCGAGCGCACACACTGGCGAGCATGGCGTTGATGAATATCCAGATATCAGTGGCATTACTAATGCTAGGGTAAGTTCTTTAAATATAATCATAAGAAAATATACAAAGAGATGAAACAAACAAATAAGTTTGTTATAATCCATAGGAAGCCATGCGCAAGATGACGGAAGAAGATAAGCGCAAGATCCTCCAGCAAGTGGAGTTGTTCCGTCGTGAGAAGATGACCTTCGACAACGAGGTCGCCAAGTGGGATGATGCCGGCAATGATATCATAATGCTCGCCAAGCACATGTGCATGATTATGCTGGAAATGACTGACTTCACCAGGTGAGATAAACTGAAAGGGAAATAGTAATGTGTAAAAGTGAAAGAGATGACTTTATAATCTCAAATAAAATTTGAAATGAAAATATTCGGAATTAAATTTCAGAGGCCGCGGTCCGTTGAAAACAACAATGGACGTCATCAACGCCGCGAAAAAGATATCAGAGGCCGGCACCAAACTGGATAAACTTACCAGAGAAATAGCCGAGCAGGTGACAAATATAATTGAGATATATCAATTTCACGTTTCGGTTAAGAGGTTATAATGTGCCATCTAATTTCCCAGTGCCCGGAGTCTTCGACGAAACAAGATCTCCTGGCTTACCTCCAACGTATAGCGCTATATTGCCATCAGATACAGATCACTAGCAAGGTGAAAGCTGACGTACAGAATATATCCGGCGAGCTGATTGTTAGCGGGGTGAGTATGTATACACACACATACGCACGCACACGTGCACGCACACGCACACACGCACACGCACACGCACCGACGCACGCACACGCACACACATATAAACATAAACCGTAAGTAGGGGAAAAAGTTTCTTCGTATTTTATATGAAAAATATGGGATTAGGAATTCCAAGTCAAACTCTTAATTTTTGTTGAGTGGCTAAAGATGTATGTATGTGGTCGGGTGTTGGCATGATGGAAGACCACATTTTTTCTGTTGATCAGTTTATTCTTTAAGTCTCGTCGATTGTTGACAGTAGAAATCCAAATCTAGAGTTTTGTCTGACGATGGTTTTGCGACAAAAGCTCATAATGAAAAAAACCCTTCCAATCCCATCATACCCTCAACATTATCTTATTGCAACCTGGGTTTACCGATAGCCTATGCAGTTTGACCGACCTTTGACCATAACTTTTTTCGTACATTCGTATATATGAAGATATATGTGATCAAGTCTTCGTTACCGCTGATCAATCTTTTCAAAAATGGTTCGATATCATTAAGTCCTAAGAGAGAACTTTGAACTTTGTGCTTCTCTTAACAGACACAACAACAGACACTGCATTAAGTCCATAAACATCTTTTTTTCATTGGTCGAGTCACATGTTGCAAAACTTTACAATGTACTGAATTTCTTCGTTGGGTTCATCGCATTTTAGCGGACAGAAAGTGTGTGTGCAATTCACACATGACAAGAGAATCTTGTGAAAAGTAGTCTATGAAAGATTAAGGTTAATATATATCAGGAGTATTAGGATAAATATAACGTTTATTATTTCTTACTAAGCTTAAAAAATAATTAATATTTTAATGTAAAAAATATGTCTTCTATCTCCTATACTTTGTTTCATTACCGTGACGCATTTTTCGTTACATCGGTTTAAAATCACAACGATTCTAAAGAATTTTCACTTATAAAAAATGGCGGGTAACTTTGATTTCAATATATGCCTCTTAGTCGGGGCAAATCCGGCCAGTTACCACAAATAACACCATGAATAATTATTCCTTTTACCACTATTACTCCTTTTTCTAGAAAATACGAAAATACTTTTTTCACGACCTACTTACTACTAACAAAGACACATCAGTCTGACACGTCTGAAAAAATTCGAAATATTTTTTTCTGAATTATAATGAAAGAAAAAATTATCGAAAAATAATTATTGGGTTTGTCTATCATTTTAGCGATGATCTAGTCATACGTTCACAATACGCGGTAGTACTTTTGATTTATATACACGAGTACATACGAATGCTATATTTGATATTTTATAGTCTACAAAAGAGGAATAGCATTGCGTTAATGACAATATTTTAATAGTTGGAATTAAACTTTTTGATATCAATTTCATGTATCTTTAGATTTGTATATCTTAATTTCAAATTAATCATATGTAGACTATACATTGGGTGCTCAGCAACACGTGATATATAAGAAAATATTAAGCGCAATGACACAAACAATTTAAATCTACAAATAGTATACGTCTGATTAGATAATGTTTAACGCAGATTAATGTTTAATAATATATTCTAAAGTTTGATATCTCATAATAATTGAGTATAAACGCCAGTCACGGTTCAAAGTTTTCAACAACTTGGTACATTTGACAGAGATAACCTTTCATAAACGAGGCACAAACTGCATCATCGGATCGGTTCCGGGATTAGATCATGTACTGCGCAAATAATGGATTTGGATTCTTAATGAGCATTTGATTCGGAAGACATAAAAGAATAAAAATTTTGATCCTATTAATATTTTGAGTTAGTTTTGATAGATTAGATGTCAGATTAAAAATATTATAGGTTAAATAAGTTAGGTGTTAATTTTCGTTCTTGAAAATAAAAATATATATATATTTTCTTCTAGGTTTAGTTGCTACTGTATCGATATATGGTATACTTTATTGTCATTTTTATACCGAATGTAAAACTATTTATATGAGGATTTCTAATTTTATATTTTGACTCGAAAGAAGGGGATGACAGACAAAGTCGCCGGTAAAAACTTGCTTAATAACACAGGCACAAAAAAAAAAACATCATGAACCAGAGGGGAGACCCCATTAGTCTTAGGTTTTTGGGATAGCTGAAACCGAATATGACAATAAAAACTAATTTTAATTGCCCGTTTTCCCGCTAGCACCCCCTTACTACCTCTTAAGGGGTGAAAATTGAAATTTTTGTATAAAATCAAGATAGATGTGTATTTCTACGTTTTTTGGGATGCTGAAACCGAAAATGATAACTAAAAATAAATTCACGACCACTATCACCCCCTACAGCCCCTTACAGGGGGTGAAAATTTCAATTTTTCTACAAAATCAAGATAGATGTGTATTTCTACGTTTTTTGGGATGCTGGAACCGAAAATGATAACTAAAAATAAATTCATGACCACTATCACCCCCTTACCACCCCTTACAGGGGGCGAAAATTTCATTTTTTCTATAAAATCAAGATAGATGGGTATTTCTACGTTTTTTAGGATGCAGATTTTTAGGATTTTGCTAGTTTTTAGGATGAATCTAATTCTATGCCTCCGAAATAGAAGGGACTATTCCTGACAATTTTGGAGACTACAGTGAGGAGCAAGGTGAAAGGTTCCATCAGGATCTTAAGACAATGGAACAGCGCTATCAGGGTAAATGGGATGTCAACATGTTAGCAGACTACTGTTGAAATTTAAAAAGAGATGCCAGAACAGAAAAGTGCCAATAAAAGGAAACTACTTAGAAGATGTATTGAAAACAAGAGAGTTCGTTGTCGTAGAAACAGGTAGACACTGAATAGTGAGAGGCAAGGGGACTCACTTTAATTCAGCAACCCGGATAGTGAGAGGCAAGGGGACTCACTTTAATCCAGCACCCCAAAAGGGAACAGAAATCTACTACGTCCACGCCGGTGTTCCTGGGTTATGCTAAGAGTAGAATTAAATCATGAATATATATCAGATACTTCTGATCGATAAAGCATTTGAATTTCTAATATAAGAGCTAAGAGTAACCTCAAACTAGTTTGATAAACATGTCATTTATCGTTAAATTTTCTTGATTAATACATCTTGATTTTTTACAAAAAAATTTTTGTGTGCCTGTGTAATTAGTATGAAATTTACATTTAGAGCTGGTAATAGTTATTTATTTTTTTTACTTTAACATATATTATTGTTTTCTAAAGAAGTTTAAAGATCATTTATATAAACAAGAAAGAACAGTGGACATTCGATTGAGCCTTGAGGAGTTCCTCAAGGATCTCCGCATATAAAACTTTTTCTGTCGATTTTCTATATTTTGTTAGTTTAGTAACCACCCTTAGATTAATACACGTGTCTATTGGTTTGCATGTTTCAAGAAGTTAGTACAATAAAAAACCACAAATCCAAAGAGGCTTTTCTTCCGACTATGGGACTTTTGCTTTTCATCTTATTAACATACACAAATTGTTAAACATAAAGATACACACATATTAATGAAAACAGCATCATTTTCAGCTCGACAGCGCCACGTCCCTGATACAGGCCGCTAAGAACTTGATGAACGCCGTCGTTCTAACCGTGAAGGCTTCCTACGTGGCATCCACCAAGTACACCAGACAGGGAACCATCGCCGTGAGTATTATTACAATATCATTATAATTTATTTATCACTTGTATCATCCTACAGGGGAAAAATACAAGAAAAAAGTCATCAAATCGAAAAAAAAACTAAAAAAATGTGTTCATGATTTTTTATTTTTATTTTAAAGGAAGTTTTTTTTTAATCCATTTTAAATAGGACAAGTTTTTTGGTTTTTTATTGTAATAATAGTTATTGAAATATTGTTTTCCCAAGTATTTAAGATCTAGGAAAAATTTCAACAACTGTTGGTCAGTATTTATTGTGAAATAATGAAATGATCGAGGTATAAAACAAACACACAAACACTTAGATTTTATACATTTTATAAGGAGCGTTGGTGCTTCAACTATTAAAATAGTTTTTTCCGTTGTATACTTATCAAATGAAAAATAACAAATTTTAATTTACCGTATTATTTATTATTTATTTGCAAGAGAGATCTGAAAGGCTGTTGTGGGAGGCCCAAGGAGTTTTTAGACCTGGAAGAGGGAGTATAGATGAGATCTTTTCCTGATCACGGAAAAGTTTTTGGCCCTAAACCAAAAGGTTTTCTGTGCTTTTGTGGATTTGGAAAAGGCGTTTGACAGGGTTGTGAGAAAGAAATTATGGGAGATACTGCCTCGATACAATGTGAGCGGAACTTTGCTACAGGCTCTAAAGTCTCTTTACAGACATCACTCAGCTTGCGTGCGAGTAGTGCTGGTATGTCGACCTGGTTTGTCACCCAATCGGGTGTTAAGCAAGATTGCGCTATGTCAGCTTGATTGTTCAATTTGTATTTGGATACTTGTCTCCAAGGCATGAAAGACAGTGACATGGGAGTGAAAGTAGGTGACCTTAAGGTCAATTGTTTGTTATATGCGGATAATGCAGTGCTAATTGCATCATCAGAATGCGATTTGCAGGCATTGGTCATCACTCTGAAAGATGGGTGTGAAAATAATGATCTAAACCTGAATTCAGATAAGACGAAGGTTCTGATATTTGAAAGAAATGAAGAAAGAACAGAATGTAAGATCAGCGTGAATGGTAAGATAATAGAACAAGTGAATGAAGTGGTATATCTGGGAAGTATGTTTAGCAGAGACGGAAGATACGAAATGGATGTGGAAAGGCGTATTGCTGCCGGTAACAGAGTCAGCGGTGCTTTGGCAGCATTGTTGATACGACGAAACGTCAGCATAGCTGCACGTCTGGCTGTTTTGCTACCGACGCTGTTATAATGAAGAGATCCATAGAATGGCAGGTACTAGCGAAGGTGTCATGGTGAGAATGAAGAAGAACGTGCTCAGGTGGTTTGGGCAAGTCGAACGAATGACTGATGAAAGAATGGTAAAAAAGATTTATATATTAAAAGTGAATGGTAAGAGAGACAGGGCGAGGCCTCGAGTGATCGAAAACACAGTATCTATGATAATGGAGGAAGGTCACGTAAAAAGCATGAGGACCCCCCGGAGGGCATGTATGAAGAGGTTGATGTCTGTGGCCGAGGCGAAAGAGGTATGCAGGGACCGTAGCGTTTGGCGCTCCGTCGTCTCTGGCTACCCCGCAAGGGATATGGCGTGAAGCAAAATAAATATAATATATATATATGTATATATATATATATGTATATATATATATATGTGTATATATATATATATATATATATATATATATATATATATATATATATATAAAATTTACTTTTAACTACAAGGTTATATTTTTAACAAAAAAAAAGATTGATGATACACGAGATGTTGCCAAATGTAACGTAGAATGCTTTTAAAGAAAACAAATTGTTTAATATTATTTTTTTGCGTAATCGATGCTAATAAAAGTTGCTTGTAATAAATAATAACGCTTAAAACAACAAAGGAATATTAAAAGTATGCTTTTTTCGCTCTCGGAAGAATAATTATGTAAGTTGTAGGCTATTATGTGTATTGTAGAATTATTTTATGTCCCACGAGACACCATTACACTATTTTATTGATACGCTGTGCATTACATTTTTTTAAATTATTTATATATATTTTTTATTGAAACTTTTTTGGCTGTCGTATATTTTTTTGTCATTTTTTTTAAACAAAAAATTAAATTTAATGTTTTCAGTAGTTACAAATATTATTGTCCAGGCATTTTGAATTTTAATCTAAATTATAATTATTAATGTTATTAAATACAGTTTTTTTGTTTAAAACCAAAAAAGTTTCAATATAGTAGTTAGTGTATTTAGTAGATTAGTTACTTTATTAGCGGCATGCATTTTATATAGAACGATGATATTTTTTGTGATCAAATTAAACATTTTTTGTATATAAACTTGAAATCTATTTTCTTAATAATGATATTTTAACAATTTATAAAATACTATAATATACATGATATATTTTTTAATAATAACAATAATATAATATAAAAAGATATATGTATGTATATGTTGGCTAATTGAAAAAATATTTCAGTCCCCAATAGTTGTCTGGAGAATGAAGGCCCCGGAGAAAAAGCCCCTCATAAGACCGGAAAAGCCGGAGGAGGTCCGCGCTAAAGTGAGGCGCGGGAGTCAGAAGAAACAACCGAGTCCGATACACGCACTCGCCGAATTCCAGAGTCCCGCTGAGAGCGTGTGGTAAGTGTACACACAGAGACACAAAGAGTGAGACACAAACGCGAAGACAAACAGACACACACATACTCAAAAATACAAACAACCAAATTTAATAAGACAATTAACGACATACGGCTTACATTGATAATAATTAAGTAATTAGTAAAATTACTGTTAAGAAAGAAATCTCTAAACCTATGTATCAATACTAATTACTAAATCTATAGATCTGAATCTGCTCCCTAAAGCTGAAGAATCGATCGTAGGTAAATAATAGTATCTGAATTTACATGGATTATTATTAATTTTGGTCAATGTTGAATACGTCATCATCATCGTGAGAGTTGGCTTTCACGACACCCGATGACGCCAATTTCAAACGCGTCATGAATTCCCTCTATTTCTACCGCCTGACTTGTCTCACAACGAATATATAAAAGGCTTCACGGCCGTTGGACCGGCATAGCATGTCAAATCGTCGACAGTACGACAGTACAGTACCTCAAAGAGGTGACGACTATAGTTACAGCATTTTATACCGAAAAAACGCCAGGTTCCGATAGGATCACCAACAAAATGATAAACCTCGTTCTGTCTCTGTTCGTCACAATCTTTAACGTTCTACTGATCAGTTTCACGTTTCCGGCAGAGCGAAAAGAGGCCATAGTGATAGTGATATATAAACTGGGTAAACCCCAGAACATTCCAAGTAGTTATACTCCCATTAGTGCTGTTAGTCAGAAGTCGAAAGACTAACGATCACCCTTAACAAGCAGTTCGGCTTTCAAGCCAATCATTCCTGTACCCACCAGGCGTAACGAGTCACGGAGCACATTTTATCAGGGGTCACTATAAGGTTCAGACAACGTTGGACAGGAGCTCTCTTCGATGTAGCGAAGGCATTCGAAAAAGTGGCACAATGTACTGGTGTACAAGTTTAACCAGTTCAGGATGTCGGATAGGCTCTTATTAAACATACGGGACTTCCTGTCGAATAGCTCTTTCCGCTAAACAGTGGAAGGTGTGATGTCAACTCCCAGTTTCATCCGGGTGAGCGTGCCCCAAGGTTCAGTTCTCTCGCCCATCCTATATTTCATTTCTAGGCTGCGTTCCAAAGTCCACTTTGAAATGGTCGCCGATGATACCGAAATGTATACGTCCTCAAGGGATCCTTATGAGATTTCTCAACACCTTCAGATTGCAACCGACTCCCTCGGGAAATGGTTTCAGAAATGGAGCATTGAGGTGAATACGAAGAAGAGCGCTGCGGTGCTCTTCGAACGGACACGACCCATAGTGGCCCCTCCGGAACTAAAACTTTTTATCAAACCGATACCTTCGAAAGAAAAGGCCGAACACCTCTCACAAACACCTGCTTTTCACCTGAAGGCTTTCCTTAAATCCAATAAACATATAAAATTTTGCGTATGTGTGCATATACAATGACATTAAGATGTTAGACATTATAGTATGAGAGAGAATGAGGGAGTTTGTATAAGTGAGAAAGAGATGCAAGATAAAGTTCGTCTCAACAATATATTAGTACTGACATACAAAATAACAATGTAAGAAATAAAACATGTAAGACAAACATACAGTGAAATTGTGATTAATAAAAATGTTATTTTTTTCAGATTCTATACAAGCTGCGTGGAATTTATACTTTAATGATTTGAAATTATATTCATATGACAAATGTATTTTGATTATTTTGTGATTATTGTTAGTTGCTCAGTTAATTTTTTTTTAATTGGTCGAATTCTTTTTTGGCTTTTCGGTTTAGCCATTTTTCAATGTTTTCTAGTAACAATAAATATATAACCGACTCTCTCTTGCCACATTTTTTTTCTAAAAATGCGACTGAGCAATGCTATATGCTATGATAATTTTAATAAAAAAATGCGTTCAAATTACTTTTATTCCAAAAGACATTAAAAAAAAAATACTCAACGAAAAAATTTGAGCCCAACAGAGAATAAGGGCAGCCAAATTGTTTAGAAATAAATTTACAATCTAATTAATATTGTAGGTTTAGTGTTTTATATACGATTTATATTATTCATTGGATATAGAAGAATAAGGAAAACAAAAAAGTTTTTTATGAAATTTAACTTTACTCCCAATACACGACTATTAATCTTTGTGGTTATTAAGAAATCATTTTCTGATAAATTATTAAAAAAAAAACTTTTTTTCTTCTCAAATTAACGGTAGATAAAATAAAATGGATTAAAAAAAAAATCTTTTTTTTTTTTACAAAACATTCACATTTCGTACCAAAAGTATCGAATTTTTCCAAAAAAAAAAAAATAAGACATTTTAAAAATTATAACACTAAGTAGTTAGAGTAGAAGTTATAAGTATTATAGAAGTAAGTTTTGGAGTTTTTGTTCTTGTATGCGGTAATATAATATTGTTTTTTTTTTTTTTTAATAAAAAACGCCGAAATAAACAAAAAAATATATAACAAAATTCACAAAAAGTGTGTAAAGATAAACGACACGTTGGAAGGCGAAAAAAAAAATGTTTTTTTTTTCATATTAATAATTCCGAATACAAGAACAAAAAAATATATTTAATCATATATATATTAAATTAATAATAAATTAGATTTATTAAATGCATAGCAATATCCACCGTTTTTGTACAATTATTTCTATGATTGAAGTAAAAAAATGATTTTTTTTTGTTTTTACGTAATTTATGTATTTTTTTCATTATTTTGAAAATCGTTTTTTTTATAATTTAACTCTAAATTCTTTAATTGTAGCAAAGTTATTTATAATATTTGATTTTTTTTTTTCAATAAAACGTCAATTACCCTTAGAAAATAGCTTTCGCTTGAAATAGTATTTCATAATAACGTGTTTCGGATGAATTATAAAGAATAAATAACAGAAGGACGGATTTTATATGAGATTTGAATTAATTGAGCGAAGCGAGCGTAGCGCTCTCCTGGAGACTTTTTCACATTCTTTGTCGCGAATAGGCTCGAAAACTACTTGACGGAAAATTATCAAATTCTGCAATTAAAAAGACACACATTAAGTGATGGTTTTAAAAATGTTTTTTTTTTTTTTTTTTTTTTAATATCTTGTCATTGAGGAATAATTATCAAAAAACTGATATCCCATTAAAGTCAAAGTCATTACACTCGCTTCGCTCAATATGCAAATTTCACCCGAGATTTCGTGATCGCAGCGAGTTGAAATTGAGGGTCTGTTAGCGTCTCTAATAGCTTTATTATAATGTAACTAACTTTGAACCGAACGAAATAACAACGGTAATATGTTAATTTAATTTGACCAAAATAAAAATATTATGTGAGCCAGCTATTTTAAGAAGATAAATTATCATCGAGAGGGACTCGAACCTGGAACCGTCGGGTTGACACTAAAAAACTGAGCTATCAAGTCACCTCGTTGTATGGTAATTTATCTTTCAATATGGTTGAAAAACAATATATTTATTTAAAATTTTTCATGTATGATTATGTATTGAAGTTTTTCGATGATTCACTTATCCCTAGAAGTTCCCACGTGCTGTAATTGTAATGGAAGTATTGAATAATGTATTTTTACTCCTTATATCACATTCACTGTAGTTTTAACGACATTTTTGTAGGAGTTTTCAACTTTTCTATTAATATGAAGCGATATCGAACAATAAAATGTATACTCCAATTATGTGTTTTATTTATGCCTTCCACAGATTTAGAAATATATTAACACTAAACCTACCGACAATTCTTGTATACCTGTTCCTACCGCACGCCGTCAAATTGACCGGTAATTAAAAATTATTTTATTACATAACGCAGGTAATAATGGAAATAACTAAAAGTAAAGAGTGAAGACAATATTATATGTATATTATAAGAATTGTCATGTAGTTTGATAAGGATATTATAACGTTCAAAAATGTGTAAATTTTACAAAAGTTTAAGAACGGTCAATTTGACCGGTACTTGGTAGGTTTAGTGTTAAGGTAGGTACATAATGTTGAAACTTGTAATCTCAAACGCAGTGTACAATAACCTTTAAATATAAATATTTATATACCTTATTATCCTGTCTCTGCTTGACAATATAGAGTATTTATAATGAAAAATGTACGTCATATATTTATAACGTCCTAGTTTTTTTATACCAATTAGGTTTAAACGCGTTTTTGGAAAAAAGAAATATTTTCCCGATTTCAAGTATTTTAAAATAGTGCTAATCTCGTCATCTTGTAGAAAAAGTGTCAAATATTTCTTAGTAATTCAATGATTACTTAGTTTTTTTATGTTATTTACTATAAATAATAATGTTAAAATAAACACACCCAATTCTTACTTAAATTTTATATTTATAAAATATAAGTGACAATAAAAGAGTCATTTTTACAATTTTATTAAACATTTCTACAAGTGTCACAAGTGATAATATTTTTTTGTATTACGATTTTTTACTCTTATTAGTGGATATTAACAGCTACACTTATGTATCTTAAGAAATAATCTATACTTAATATATTATATTGCATATAATTGTTTTTTGATGACTATCGAAACTATATATATATATATATATATATATATATATATATATATATTTATAATAACTTGCTCGTACAAATAGTTCTATATACCACAGAAGTTAGATAACACATAGTTGTCAAAGCAAACAAAAGAGCCAGTAAATTTTACCTAAGCTTTTCCTTTTTTCGGAAGGTAACTGGTTGAACTCGATTCAATTGTAAACATTACATAGTGAAGAAGAAACATATTATTAAATATATGCCTAACACAGATATGTGTTAACGAAATGCGTTCTTTTATCTAGCATATAATAACAAAAGCGAAATATTAAAATTTGTTTTTATCCTCCTTTTTTATTAACTTTCGTAAATCTTATGGATATTACCAGCGAAACAAGCAATTAACTCAACGACCCAAGAGCATGTAAGAAACGCTTAACGACAAATCCTTTTAAATAAGGAATAAATCTCGCCCGCTGACATACTGGTTTGCAGGTGGGATTTCGACCTTGCGACTTCATATCGCGTGTATCTAACATTACGCTTCTATGAGCTTTAAAAACAAAGTGACCTCAAAGAGCTAACTTAACTCCTCCCCTACCCACGAGTGTATACAAAACAACTTAATAACATATTCAAATTTAAAAAAAGATATCAAATAGCAAATAACACGAGAAATAAGTAGAAATATAGAAACACGAATCAAAAAAACGGAAAGCAAAGAAAGAAAATTACTAAACAGAGATAATTATTAAATTATTTTTTATTAACGGCCGAAATTAATAATCAATCTACAATCCGAATATTATCAAACTTAGATTTTAATACAGACATTACAGAAATCGGTTACTTGACACTGATAATTACGAAACGGTTTTTAATTTTTATTTTCATCTTAACCCATTAATTTTCTTTATGTCCTTTTAATCTTTGGATATTAGCTTTGTAGAATAATTCCCAAAAGGAAAGTCTCTCCTGAAATGGTCTTGCACTGAGAGTAAATTTGCGATCTATATTCAAATAGTTTATTTGAGATGCGCTGATAGGCTTCCACTTTACAGGCAGCATTTTTGTTACTTGAGGAGTAGGATCTCTGAAAAAATAATACTAAATTAAGCGTAATAAAAATAAAACATTAAATTCCATAATAAATTTTGTAAATGTATAATAAATTATTGATTATTTAATTGAATTTTTTATTGAACATTCGAAGATAGATAAAATTTTATTGGACAATTATAAACGTGAAATAAAAACTTACTAAACTTAAAAGATAATACTCTAAAGCTTTGAAATAGTAGTTAAGTTAAAGATATTACTTATTTAGTTACTTACCCGAATTTAACGAAGTTAGTCCACATTTTAGTCATCCGGTTGATAATAAGCTGGTCATTGGCTGTTGGCGATTTAAAATAAATACCAACATCAAACAAATAACCAATCTCATCCGCGTGTGATGCTCCTGGATGTGTGATATGTTGAGAATCTTTAATGACATTTCTTCTACCCTCATAAGAAAAAAGATATTGGTAGACACGAGCAGCTCCGCGTTCGAGGTATATCTTTAGACTCCACTGAACGGGAAATCCGTAGTAATAATCCCCTTCAAAATCAATAATATTCTCTCTGACAGCCTCTGTGAGATTCTTATCTCCGATGTAAAAATGACGTACAATCTCCACCATTTCCTTGAAATCTTCGTCATAATTAAATGCTAATTTTAAAGTGTCATTAAAATAATGAGAGTTTTTAAAGTGATCTTTATCCTTATCGGCATCCATCTTTAATCCTTCTCTAGAATTAAATCCTCCCAGTATTGGTGTATTCTTTAATTTTGGCATTTCCATATTTAAAAGATGTTCAGTTATTATTGGTTCTACATTATCCAATTTATTTTCAATGCAAACTCTTAACTCCATATCTAAATTATTTGTTGCTCTCACAACTGAATGTGGGTCAGTGCGTTTCAGAAAAGACATTGCTTCTGTCACGTTATCTGTTTTAAAACCTAAATTTGCAGCTACCAACAGCGGAGGAGTTGTATCTACTTGCATTAACCCACCAGGTTTTAGATTCGAACCACTTTGTAATATAGCTTTGTCAAAGAACTTTTCTTGTTGAGAAATCAAGTGTATTTCAACAGATGCGCCTCCTGCACTTTCCCCATTTAAAGTTATTTTATTCATATCACCACCAAATGCGTGTATATTTTCTTTTATCCACCTCAATGCTATGACCTGGTCTTTTATACCTTGATTTCCAGGAACATCAGGTGTACCAAGACACAAAAATCCATATAGACCAAGTCTATAATTTAAAGTGACCAAAATTACATCATGTCTTACTAAATACTTTGGACCATAAATGAACCGTCCACCGGAGCCGTAAATGAAGGAACCTCCGTGTATCCAAACCATTACAGGAATGTTTTTATTTGATTTCGCTGCTTTTGGAACATATATATTTAAATGGAGACAGTCTAAGGAACCTCTCGATATTTTTAAAAATGGATCAATTTGTGGACACACATACGACTCTTTAGTTGCTTTATATGTCCCTTCGAATTCTGTAATTGGTTGCGCTGGCTAAAAAATAAGAAATTCATTGACATACGTTACATGACATACTTATAAAGGCCTATCACAAAATCGTTTTGCTAATAACCAGCTTGCAAAAGTTTGCGTGTCGTGCCACGCACCATGTAAAGTTCCGTAGTTGCCCATGATGACATACATATATCTATGTAACATATACATTTGCGGAGTTTTTGTAGATCTTTTTAAGATATTCAATTCTGTGGTTGCAAGTACCCAGCAACTTTGCAACATAAGCCCAAAAAAAATATTTTAAGTTAACAAAGTATTACTCGTATACTTGTAAACCGAGTTGTGATAGTTTTTCTTTTAAATTTGTAGAAGCCAAAAACGAAATGAAAGAAACGACTATTATATACTTTATTTTTTATAACTTATTATTGTAATCGTTTCATTAACATTTATTTATTAATTTAAAATGATAACCTTATCGGCGATTTTCTGACATCTAGAGGCAGGAGTTCCAGAGTAGTATAGCCTGAACGATGAAGGAGTTATGAAGAAAGTTATGCCGCTATGTGCAGTGAAATAATCCCTAGTATTAGTAGATGGGTGTCTGTGTCGTGTGTTGAGCAGATATGATAACATAAGATGTAAAAATCTAATTATTTAGAATAGAATATATCGTAATAAATATTCTGGAGTTACGTCTCTGTCGAATAAAAAGCCTAAAATGACTCTGTCGAATAAGATGCACTAACATGACCTTAGTCTTAGACAAGAAGTGCTTAAGTCGGTACAGATAATAGTACTCAGATAAGTATTCAGTTTTGAGAATGCATTACAGACATTTTCTATTTTGCTATAAACATACAGGTGCAAGTCGTCGGCAAACAGTTGGTATGAGCAGTTTAGTGAAGAGCTAATGGAATTTATGAATAGAGAAACATCACAGGGGGGAGTATGCCGCTTTGCGGCACGCCAACATTTCAGTTTGCCCACTCCGAAACTTTGTTCGAATTGATTGCTGACATGAGCAAAGATATGCAATAAGTACCATTACAGATGAGCAATAAGTACCATTACAGTAACCTCCATATTATTACTAGGGGCGCCAACAAACCCTCAATTTCGACTCGCTGCGCTCGCGAAATCTTGGGTGCCGTTTGCATATTGAGCGAAGCGAGTCCAGTGTATTGACTCATCGTTTTCTATTGACTTCAATGGGATATCAGTTTTTTGACATGATATTAAAAAAAAAAAATTTGTTTTTTGAGGACATTTTTCAAATTTTTTTTTATAAGAACCATCACCTAATGTGTGTCTTTTTGATTGCAAAGTTTCATAATTTTCCGTTTAGTAGTTTTCGAGCCAATTCGTGACAAAGAATGTAAAAAGTCTCCAGTAAAACGCTTCGCTCACTTCGTTCGCTTCGCTCAAAAAACCTTGATAAGTGCAGTAGTAGTACTGTGATCTGACCCAGACTGGTATTGATCCAGCAGGTTACGTTTAAATAGAAAAGATGAAGTTGCTTATGCACAGGCTTTTAAAACATTGGAAAAATATGGAAAGATAGATGTGGGACAAAATTGACTAGTATTAATAGGATTGGAAGCTTTTAGAAGCGATCATAATTGCTGTTTTCCAGATCTTTGGATAGTCAGCCGTTGCCAAAGAAAAATTTACAAAGGTGGTTGTTGATGGAAGGATATAATCTATTTTTTTTTTTTAAATATTGTGCTATTTACTTCATCACTACCAACCGCTTTTGGGATAATTGCTACAATATTCTTTCATACCTCTTCTAAGTTAACAGTGGAAAAATTAGAGACTGAAATATTAAGTGAAGGCATTAAGGCAATAGAAGTAAGACTGTAGAAGATCGGATCGTAGAGTCTATTAAAGGGATAGAGTAAAAAATATCATATAAGATATAAGAATGACCTAATTCCACTGTGTTAGGCTTGTCAATACTCAGGGCAAGTAAAAATTTTGAGAGAGCAACGGAAATGGAAGAGAGCAATATATAGTCATGGATATATCGGCGTTTAACAGTTCTTACCACCTGATTACATCTGATTGATTTGAAATCTAATCAGTCTTGTTCAGTGAGGTCTCGTTTAAATTTCTTAAAAACTCGATTACGGTGGGACATACTACATAGATCGCTGTAGTCATCCAGGGAGCTGATAGACATTATAGACATTAAGGCGACAACATTATAACATTGTACGATATATAATCGCGAAGATAAATCGCAACACCCTCGTTCCTCACTTCTTTTATCGGTACGATCATTTCTAATAAGAATTAAATCCGGCAACGCATATAAAGAAGAAGGTAAAGATGGTTTTCACCAATTTTCTGAGAATAGCATGAGTATAGTAATAATCGAGAAAATATTTACAATTCCAGAAATGTCTAGGTACACATTGAGCATTAATATGGCATACATTAAACTTCATCTTAGAATTGTAGTAAAAATCTTAGAAGTCGTGAATTATTGTATTGCTATCATTATTTATTTTATTTATTGCACCTTGAAATTCTATAGAGCACTAGGTGGCGTGAATGTACAATAATAAATAAATGTTTTTGTGTAAATTAATACAACGTGAAAGAACATGTGAACATTATCTTGGAGACTAAGGATTATCACATTTCTTGCACCACCCAATAAGTCGGCTCATTCACAAAACGAAATCGAAACAATTAATTATTTAAAACAATGAAAAGTTACGAAAAGAAAACCTTGGATGGATGTATTGAATATTATTTATTGCCTCATTGACAGACAAACAATATGGTAGACAATAACTATAAAAAACGTTAAATTTAATTATAAATAACACAAAAGTAAAACGGAGTTATAGTGAATAAAAACAAAATACCTTATAGTCACTACTAAAAAGTGATAGTGGAGAGATTACAAAACAACATCAATTTGGCTTTTTACACACCGCACTTCTTCGTGCAAGCTTTGTTTCATCACTGGATAAAGAAACTATTTGCTTATTTGCTGCAATTACCGGCTACACTTTAAACTATTCTCAGTACGTACGCCTCGTTTCCCTAACAGTGCTTACTTAGTTTAGGATTGTGATCTAATAAATCCAAGATGTGACATGTCCTATTTCTTGCTAAATAAAGTCCAAAGTCAGATTTAATGGTTAAAAGCGGTTAATCAACAAAAACATTCCTAAATCTAAAAAAAACATTCAGACAAACATAGAAAGAACCTCCCATCTTTAAATAATTAAATACTAATTATCAAAAGCAACTTATGTAAAATGATAAAAAATATGTATCAATAGTTTTACTCATACTCCAAAGCTTCGAAACAGTGGTTAGAATTTTTTGTCTGTAAACAATGTTGCAAAAATACCAATAAAACAAACACTGGCTTACCCCAAAAGGATTATTTTCGTCGACCTTCGCATATGGGATGCCGAGAAACATTGAATAATTGCCATCATCAGCCTCCAAACCTCTCACCATGCCTGATTTGGTTTGAACAAGAAGCTGTAGCTTCACCTTTGTCAGAACAATACATATTAGCGTTAGACTTAATTTGAATTTCATTTCGCCAAATAAACTAAATCTACTTTGCAGTTCTTTTTATAACATTTTGTATAATTACCGTCTGCAATTTAAGATAGGAAACACACGGGCGACAATGTCGCGCGTTTCTGTGCAATTTATTAAAATATCTAATCTGAATTAAAAAAAAAATATTGTATATAAAAATCTTATAAGGCATTTATGACATTTGTCATTATAAAGAAAATTTTATCTGTTCTAAAAAATTTATAAAATATGTTTTTAAATATGCACATCAAGTTATTCATATCATGCCTCACGTGAGCTTCAATTTAAAATTTAGACTTCCTACAAGACTATATTTTATATGTTTTAACTAAAAATACATAGTTTTCGAAATTGAAAATACTACAAACCGATGTTACTTGCAAAGTATCATAATCAGAGGGAAGTATGCGATCAATTTTGAATTCCTTGGGAGTGATGAAAGAGGCGTTTATTGTGTATTTTAAATAAGTTCAGAAGTAGGTAATGTAGAAGCGTTCCTTACAAACAGTAGCCTTATTTAAACAGAAAAATCTTTTCTTGCAACAAAGTTTCCCATATCATAGAGTTTGAATTATTATTGTTATTGTAATTACTATTGTTATTATATATATATTTTGGTTTATATTTATCATAGTTACAAATAAAAGTTTATTGTTCATAATAACATATTGTACATTCTACGTTTTAATTCTTATTTTATGTGTTAAAAAGTATGAGCGCTTAAGTATCCGGACTGTTGGCAGTTTAATCATAAAATTTCCGTAATTGCAATTAAATGTATTGCTTTTTTATATATACCTGATAGTCTTCATTGTTTTATTGCTATCTAATTATTGGATAGATAATGTATAGCATAAAACAAGTTAAATAAAACAGCAAACGTCACCGATGCACCAAAAATAAATAAATGAAGTTTGCGATTCCCGACACAAGTTCTGTACTGATTTCTGATCTCTAAGATCCTCGATACCCGAAAAATTTGCTTCTATTTAAAAATTATTTTATTATAGTGGGTGATGTACATACGCGTCTAATTAAACATGATTATGGCTAAAAAACTCTTATCCTTAATTGTTTCCTGTAACTTACATATTTTTCATTTTTTGGCTACACTTTATTTTCCTGGTTGCACTCCCTCCCTTATAAATCTATTTATGGTTTCCTTATCTTATTTTGTTTTAAAGTACGGCCAGTGTTTAGCTAATGCATTTTCATATTATGATCTCATTTACTTCTTTTTCAAGATCCGTCCTCCAAAAGCTAATTCTAACATACTTCTGCAAGGTTATTTTAGAGCAATTGATAAGAAAAAATTTTATAAGGATACTCGTAAAGTAGATTGGTCTATGCTAAAATAAAGGAATATCCAACATATCTTAATATATAAAGCACAAAGACACTCACTCACTGACTCATTCATGGCCCTACAGCCCAAACCGTAATACCTAGAAAGCTGAAATTTGGACACAAGACTCCTGACATGTTGAATAAGTGCAATAAGAAAGGATTTTGCAAAGGCCCAAACCGTTTCAAAGCTACAACTTCCCTTTGCCTGTCTATTGTCCTATTTGTTTATATACAAAGCAGCTCAACCCCTCCTACCCCTTGGGCATATAAGTTGAGCCGCTATACATGTGATCCAGGTTTACCCCGGTCACATGGATCCTTGGTACGGTAGATCTGACCTCCGAAGTCATCTGACAACGGCACTATTAAGCCTAGTAAGCTCGCAAGGCTATCGGTCATAGACCAGTCCAATCGCGACCACCCTGCTACCTTTTTTCCATGAAAGGTTCCGGAGCTGTAAGGCACGCTCACTTCCCGTGTGATTTCTCACACTAGCAAAACTTGCTGAGAACGTCAGAGAGGCCAACTACCAGTTTCCTAGCTGGTGCCGGAGCTGTAAGGCACGCTCACTTCGCGTGTGATTTCTCACAGTAGCAATAACTTGCTTAGAACGTCAGAGAGGCTAACTACCAGTTTCCAGCTGGTGCCGGAGCTGTAAGGCACGCTCACTTCCCGACAGGCGGTCAGGCCGCAAGCCTACCCTACACTACAGTCGGGTGATCGGATAGATGCTAGCTCATCCATCTAACCTCTAAGCAGTAGGCTACCCGAACTGCAGTGACCCCCGAAGGGATCTCTGCTTATGGACCGTTCCAAGCCCCGAAGTAAAAGACCGCAGCAGCCCTTCGCCTTAGGCAGGTCAATTACCTCTCGCTGCGCACGAGATCAGCGGGCCCCCGACAACTGTGGGAACCCAGACGAACAGCGCCGAACCTCTACAGCTAACCACATTACCACTACGAATCCAACACCAAAACCGGTAACCCGGCAGTTTACACGCGCAAGCGCATGCGTCGCTGCCGGAGGGCTTAGGTACCGGGGTCCCGTAGTACCCTGATCTTAGCAGCTGACCCGTAGTTCAGCTGCAGACTACCTACCGCCGGGTGTCTCAGTAGATAGGGGTTTCAAAGTTACAGCTAAAAAACTGCAAAAAATATAACGCGCCTGCTTGATACCTCCTAGGTGGCGTGGAAATTCAAACAAAATGTTTGATCACTTTCGCCATCGTCGCGAAGCACGGATATCTTAATATATAAAGCACAAAGACACTCACTCACTGACTCATTCATCGCTCTACAGCCCAAACCGTAATACCTAGAAAGCTGAAATTTGGACACAAGACTCCTGACATATTGGATAGGTGCAATAAGAAAGGATTTTGCAAAGATCCAAACCGTTCCAAAGTTACAGCTAAAAAACTGCAAAAAATATATCGCGCCTGTTTGATACCTCCTAGATGGTGTGGAAATTCAAACAAAATGTTTGATCACTTTCGCCATCGTCGCAAAGCACGAGTATCTTAATATATAAAGCACAAAGACACTCACTCACTGACTCATTCATCGCTCTACAGCCCAAACCGTAATACCTAGAAAGCTGAAAATTGGGCATAAGACTCCTGACATATTGGATAGGTGCAATAAGAAAGGATTTTGCAAAGGTCCAAACCGTTCCAAGGTTACAGCTAAAAAATTGCAAAGTTTACCCCCCCGCTCCCTCTCTTCTCCCATTGCATTGCAATAGAAATTAAAATTATTTGGCCAGTCAGTATTTTTATTCTCAACACGCTGCGATGTGAGAAACAAGAGTGTAGCTATAACCCGATAGGAATGAAACTCTGTACTTATCAAACTCAAGGCTTTCTCGCACTGATAGCGAGTCATGATGGGTTGGAGGATATAACGTGTATGTGTGAAGGGTCATGCGTTCAATACTCACGAAAGTCAGTTTTTTTTTTGTTTATTCCCGTCGCGAAGCACGGGTAAACTGCTAGTTATTTATATACAGAAGAAATGATGTCAAAGATAACACACACCCTTGGGGAAACCCATCGTTCTCGACCTTGGGATTGGGATTAAATATAATCCACCAAGAATGGCCTATAATCTCCGTCCAATGAGAAAGCTGGTGGTTCACTTGAACAAACTGTCAGGAAACCCGTAGATAAATAGCTTCGAGGGAATCGCCTTATCCTATACACGTTTTTGCAATGTCCAAACTACCTGCCAAACCTCTTTCTTACTTTTGATAGCCGGCGTTCAACGGTATTTTAGATACGAGTACACCAGAAACAGCAAGTCGCTATAGTCGTATTTCAGAAGTGATACTGCCAGTAACTGATTAATTGACGATCCTCCAAGTGAGCCAAATTTTCCATTATTTTGTCGGGCAGGGACGTAATGGCAATGGAGCTGGGCCTGAGCTGTCGCCTTTTGTAGAGATCGGATGAACAAGGGTGGTCTTTCATGAACACGGTGGTATTACGTCTAAATAGGAGTGTCGAAAATAATGCGTTGGCCCAAGAATCAATTACAGAGCAATGAAGCACAGTTGCACAGTTGTATTTTAGAGGTGAGTTTTATATTTTAATTTAAAGAGAAATATGATAATACTTAACTCTTGAATAGATGAATCTCATTTATAAAATAGTTAATATAATGGGCATAATATAAGACGAAGAAGCGTTTCCGTAGATGTTTTTAAAAAGCATGACACTCGCACTGGTGACGACACGAATTCTATAAATATATAATATTAATATCTAACAATTAATTAATGGGGTCTGGATGTCAAATAAACTATAATATTAAGATTAAAACTGAGATAAAAACCAATTTAAAGGTTACTTGCTGATTTTGCAACTGCAGTCATTCAGTTAACAAGATGTGGTTTATATTAACGTGTTTTCTACTCCTTGGAGTGGTCCGAGGAAGGGAAAGAACCGACCCCCTAGTTCAGACAAAACTAGGCTTAATAAGGGGTATACTCTCTGATGATGGAGATTATTCCATGTTCCTTGGAATACCTTACGGCAAAGTAGATAAGGATAATCCGTTTGGGGTTAGTAAACAATTAATTAATAATTCATTTTTTAGAACATATCGATGTCTATACATATAATAAATCTGTAACTGTTTGCTGTCTGAACATCGAAAATATTAGGAAAATCATTGAATGATTTTAGGATTTTTGTCTATTTGTATGTTTATCTGCGCTTTTCTAAGCGGTAATCCTTGGAACGACTTATCCTATTTGAATGCGGTTTTCGCGAATGTATTGAGGTAACTTTTACATAAAATGTAATGTTTACTTTATTTAAATCAATAAATAAATAGTAACTGATGTAAATTGAAAACGGGGGGTAATTACTACCTTTATATTAAGTAGTCCAAAAATGTGATTAACTGTTAAGTTGGATTGCCTGAAACTTTACCTGATAATATAATTACGATTTTTAAAAATTAAGATGTTGATAGTCAGCCTGTTATATAAAAAATCTACGCGAACGTAGTAATGGCACAAGTAGTAATAAATATAAATAGGAAAACAATTGGGGTATTAAAGACGAACTATTGTTACTGTAAGACACACACATAATAATTACTCCGAAAGAAGTGGTGTTAAACTCTATACTTCCCAAAAACGACTCTGTCTGAGAGACATCATTACAAATTAATGCTAAGTAGTAACTTAGCATTCAATTGATGAACTTTAATTGAAACCATATCGCTATATCATAGGCAACCTTTAATTTTTATAACATGAAATCTTTTGACAGAACATTTTCAAAAAACAATACTTGTAATCACTACCAGATACCTCCGTAGGTCGAAATTTTTCGCTTATATTTTTTAAAAAAGTTTATTAACATTTTATACTAGTTTGTTATCTGAAATTTGAAATGTGTATTTATATTTTATACAGAATACACTTTACTATATGATCTAATTAAATTAATACACAGAAGGAATAATGACGTGCATTGACCTGACCTTATTTGACCTAAAGGTTTCGAGATAAAGCCAAATGTAATTAATTAAAATAATCAAAACAACCGGTGACGAGTGCAGATTTGTAATAAAATTTTAACTTGCCTTTATGCAATTGCTATATTAGGGTATTTATCTTAGTTATTATCATCTTCTTACCCTTATCCAAATTTTGGGGTTACACACTCCCTTTTTCTCTTCTGCGGTCCTCCTCTACCATCCCTCCACTTCCATTGTAAGTGTTAGTGTTATATACGATGTTCCGGTTTTAGTTGCACATTCTTCCCGATCTTGGTCGTAAAATAGCACAATAAAATAAAAATAGACGTCCACATCTTCAGAAGAGGCGACATACTTTCTGAATAACGGTTTTATAATCATTGAATTTCACAAAGAAATATAGTCTTAGTTCATACGTTATAATTTAACCATAAATCAAAAGAGTTGGGTAAAAGACTTACTTTTATTAAAACGAAGTATCTGTAAATGAATGTTCAATAGTTTTTAATACATTTTGAAGTAGCCACATCTTATTCGAGTTTTAAAGTTACATTTGCAGGTAACGATGATTCTGTCAAAGTTCCAAAAGTTGAAGAGTTAATAACACAATACCATGGATCTTAGACTGTCTTCTTTTAAACATTAATGTCTCATGGGGTGCAACTTATAAAAACAAACTTATTCAATATAGATTTTCTAGAAGATTTAAATATCGTCAAACACCTTGTTAATTTCGTAACATTATGTATATGTAACGTATACTGTGATAGAAAGCATTAGATTTGGATATAGATAGAGAAGAAAAGAAAAAAATATCGCTGGGAAACGGTGCGTGTATAGCATTTTTATATCCATGATAATGTCGAAATTAAATGTTTATAATTAATTAATATCTGCTCAACGAATTGACCAATTTTAATAATGTACAAACAATAAACTATATACCTGATATTTCGAAAGTTTTTAGAAATAAATTATATATGTTACTTCCTGATAGTGTCACTATCTATCTATAAGTTAAAAATATTGTTAATATCGGTACAGTAATTATGGAGCGTTTTCAACATTTTACTTTCCTTTTTAAAATATTATGAGCTAATTAAAAATGTTGCGTTATTTGTGGGAGTTAGTTAAAAACAATATCTTAATTTAATCATTTCACTTTATCAGTAATATATATTCATATTTTGAGTTTAAGTTTCTCTGCTCGGTATTACTCGTATTAATTTGATTTATTTATTGATTTATTTATTATTGTTATCGCACACACTTCAATAAAGGATTACAAATATAATTTGAAAAAATATAAGAAGTTGACAAAGGTCTTATCGCTAAAGCGACAATCTCTCCCAGACAACCCTTGGTGAAAGGTAATAAGAAAGGGATGGTGTGGCAAGCACTATAAAATAACCTAAAAGGCCAACATTCTAATAATATATATATAAAATATACATGGTATATATATTCTTATAATGTACTGCATTTAGTTTCATGCATAAATAATAAATTTTTAAACGCTTTTTAAAATGCTCAGGGAATTTGAGTGACGTATTTCGGCATAGAGCGCGTTCCATAATCTGCGCACTTTGCCGTGGACGAATTACCACAATATTTCGTTGCGGCATGTCACCTGTAGCTGATTACACAGGCACACAAGAAAAAAAAAATACTGAACCAGTGGGTGACCACATTATTCGTAGGTTTTTGGGATCGCTGAAACCAAATATGATAATAAAAACTAATTTTAAATGCCCGTTTTCCCGCTAGCACCCCCTTACTACCTCTTAAGGGGTGAAAATTGAATTTTTTGTATAAAATCAAGATAGATGTGTATTTCTACGTTTTTTGGGATGCTGAAACCGAAAATGATATCGTGTTATCGTTACGAGAACGAATAAAAAATAGACTATCGTTGCCAAGGAAGGTAAATCTTTCTTTTAGGTATTTTGAATATTGAGAAAAGTGTAGGATTCGATTCTGTGACCTCCCTTTGCCCACCGCTTAAGAAGTTGTTTTGATTTTACTACTCTATTCTTTTTAAATTATCAGTTAAGAAGTGACTAGTTTGTCTCTTATAGGTTGCAAGTCCTAAGTCATATCTTAATATACGCCACATGGTTCTAGGTGCTAAGTTCATCTCCCGAGATAAAATCTTTTGCTTTCGGACAGTATTTCATCGTATTCTTTCCCTTACTGATTTGATCGCCTTTTTTGTACGAACAGTACGTGGACGAACATATATTTTTGTCACAAACAAAGGTTTCATTGTACCTATCAATAGCCGGTACACAAACATTTGACCAATACCAAACGTATGGAGGATTTTAAAAATTGTATTTGGCTCTATACCTACTTCATATTATGCAATCACAGCGATTCAGTTCTCTTTATCACCCCACTCCATTTTAATATCACAATTTTTTTTATAATTATTGGGGCGAAAATAAGAAAACACAATGAACAATAGTGACAGATTCCAAATTAAAAAGTAATATTTTGTTTACTTTTAAATTATAACAATATTTATGACCAGACTAAGTATTTGATAAATATTTGTAATGTTAATAAAGACCAAGTTTTTTTTTAATATAATACCGTAGAAATATTAATTGATATTAGTTTGAAAACGACAAGATGCGGATAACTAATAGCCTTTATATTTTTGATTATTAAAAAATGGCTATATGTGATACATTACATAAGTATTGTAAATAAAACCCATCAATTAAGAAACCAATCAATCGTTTGACACATTGAACACATCTAATATTGAGTTTAATTCAATAAAGTGTAAATGAAGACAGACTTATGATTGTAATCTAAAGGAAAGAGGAAAACGTTGTCAATAACAACAGCTTTTTATCAACAAACCATAATTATTAAGTTATTTGTCAGATTACAGTAATGATGTATTAAAAGTAGTATTTATAATGTTATCATGACCTTACGGTCAGGTTTACATGTTTATATATAATATTATATGTCAGGAGAAGTATAATAATTCATCTCTAAAATAATTACAGGTCGCTACACCCTATCCGAAGTTTGAAGAAGCTTTCTCAGCTATTGACGACACAGCCAAATGTCCGCAAGTTGAAGAGTTTAATAACACCATAGTCGGCACATTTGACTGTCTTCACATGAACATTTACGTGCCAAGTAGTGACAGTTCTAGAAGTAATTTGCCAGTAATGGTCTGGATTTTTGGAGGTGGTTTTCAATTCGGATACCCTGATAGATACTTATATGGACCCAAATATTTTATCAGACATGACGTAATTTTGGTAACCGTGAATTATAGAGTTGGACCATATGGATTCATGTGTCTAGACACGCCAGAGGTACCTGGCAACCAAGGTCTCAAAGATCAGTTATTAGCTCTCCGATGGATCAATAATAACATTGAATCTTTTGGAGGTGATGTTCAGAGAGTGACTTTAGGAGGAGAGAGTTCGGGTTCATATTCTGTAGACTTTCATCTATTGTCTAAACAAGAAAAGTTATTCGACCAGGTTATTTTGCAAAGTGGTTCTACATTTGGTCCAATTTCGTTTGCTGAATATAGTAAAACACAACCTTTCAAACTCGCTGAACGTTTAGGTTATGTTACAGATAATTTATCTGATACCTTAACATTTCTCGCTAAAACAGATTTAAAATTGGTAATAGGTGCAGCAGCAGACTTGTCGATGGCATTTAGACCGTGTGTGGAAAAGGAATTTGAAAATGTCGAAAGATTCGTAATTGATTATCCAAGAAATTCGAACGTACCAAAAGTAAAAAATACATCAATATTGATGGGGTATACCAGTCAAGAAAGTATGGGAGCAATTATTAATGAACCAGAGAGTGCCTTTCATAATAAGAACATTTTCAATATAACATTAAATGAAATATTCAATTACGATGAAGATTTCTTTGAAATGGAAGAAATTATGCGCCATTTTTACATAGGTGATGAAGAAATAAGTAAAGCTGTTCAGTTTGATATAATAGATTTCTTATCCGATCTTAATTACCTTTATCCTACACAAGAGAGTATAGAGTATTATTTGGATAATGGAGCCAAAAAAGTTTATCACTACTTGTTTTCGTACAGTGGAGAAAGGAATTTAATGAAGAAAATGACCAATATTACCGCCATAGGTGCCGTCCATGGGGATGAGTTAAGCTATATGTTTGATATGATGTACGATCCATCCACTCCAACTGAAGATGACCAAAAAGTTATTGATATAACGTCAGCATTGTGGACTAACTTTATTAAATACGGGTAAATATATATTTTTTTATTAATACCATCTTTCATGCCTATTTAATTTCATATTAAAACCATAAAGATTTTAAACTATTTATTTTAAACTAGTAAATAATTGTTCGCTATTTATTTATTACGATTTTCATTACTTTTACATAAACTGAATATCATTTGCAGAGATCCTACTCCAGAAACTACAGAGTTGCTGCCGATAAAATGGTTGCCCGTCACTAAGAAAACTCTTCATTATTTAGACATTAATTTAAAGTTATCTCTGGGAAGAAAGCCATTTAACAAAAGAATGGCATTCTGGAAACTGTTTATTAAAGCCAATAAAGAAAAACTCAAGGCATACAAACCTTCGCCGTAATATATTTTTATATTATTTGTGTAATGTAATGTTTTTTCACTTTTGATTGTGTAATGAATTCTGTTATTTTGACCTCTTTAAGTTTAGTGAGTTTATGTATTATCATTTTTTGTTTTGAAAATAAAAAAAAGAAAATGTATTTTCTATACAATTGACTGCTCTTGGTTATAATGAAGAAAGAAAAATATTTTTATTTGTAAATAATATGATCAATATTATTATACTTATAAATGTAATGAAATAAAAAATAATAATAATTCATATAAATACGGATTCAGTTATAAATATAAAATAGGTCCAATATATAATTATAATTAGACGGAGCCTAGCAGCCGCGTGTTATCTTATAGACACACCATCTTGTGCACCATCACGTGATGGATTGTGCTCAAGGACTTTGATTTATTTATGATCTATTTCACGGGCGGCTCTAGCTCGTGTAGCGCCCGTGTGCTATGAAACCCTGGCGCCCCCTAGGTTTGACCCCCCAACCCCTGCGGCTATAACTATTAACTTTGCACTCGTAACAAGAAAGTTTTTTCATATTTCAACAAGCTATTTTATAAGGAAGTATACTTACATTTTTTTTCTTTATTATTTTATTTATTTTTGGGAAACACACAATTATAATAACACCTATACAAACGAAATGGAAGAGATCAAAAGCGAGAGAGATCGGTGAGGGATACAAGTTTTATTATTGCGGAAATGATGGAAAAAGAAATGGTGTTGGAATTATGCTTGATGAGAAATTAAAAGAATGTGTGACGGGGGTGAACAGGCTGAGTGATAGAATCATTGCTGTAAAAATTATTTTTGAAGGTTTAATCATTAGTGTATTAAGTGTGTGTATCCTCAAACCGGATGTGATGATAGGATGAAAGAGAAGTTTTGGGACGATTTTGATTCTCTGATGATGGATGTTCCGGAAAATGAGCAGATATATGTAGGGGGTGATTTTAATGGGCATGTGGGATGTATGAATGATTATGAAAGAGTACATGGTGGTTGGGGTTTCGGTCACCGTAATGACGAGGGTGAGGCCTTGTTGGAGGCCGCGCTAGCCTTCGATTTGGCTATATCCAACTCTTGGTTCAAAAAGAGGGAAGAACACCTAATTACATACAAAAGTGGCCGCCATAAGACGCAGATTGATTATTTCTTAATAAGAAGAAATAAAATCAATTGCGTCAAAAACTGCAAGGTACTGCCGGGCGAAAGTGTAGTCTCACAGCATAGGCTCCTCATCATGGAAATTAAACATGTAGTGCGTACAAATATGTTCAAGAAAAGACCCCCACCTAAATTAAAATGGTATTTGTTAGAGAAGGAAGAATGTGCGAGTAAATTTAAAAAAAGAGTGACAGATAAAATTATAAATATGAGTAGTATAGAAGGAAAATCCTTGAACGATAGTTGGAACGAAATAGCGGGATGCATAAAAACTGTGGCAAAGCATGTATTAGGTGAAACGAAAGGAAAAGGTGTGATAATTGTGTGAAAAAACGTGGTGGTGGAATGGAGATGTGCAAAAGATTCTGAAAGAGAAGAAAGATACGTTTAAGCAATGGCAGGAAGTACCGGATGATAATGAAAGTATGAAAGAGGAGATGAAAATGTTATACAAAAGATGTAAGAAGAGAGCGAAAGTAGCTGTAGCCCTTGCTAGAGCTGAAGTGCAAGAGGAGTTATATAGGTCGCTAGAGTTTTCTGCAGGTCAAAAGGAACTCTACCGGATAACAAAGGGTAGGGAGAAGAATGCTAGAGATATCATACATGTAAAATGCATAAAAGATGATATTGGAAAGGTGTGGATGAGAGATGAGGATATAAAAAAAGAGATGGAAGGTATATTTTCAAAACATTGATGAATGAAGAAAATGATTGGAGTGGAGCTTTGAAAAACCAGCCGGTAAATAAAGGATTAGTGAAAGAAGTGACCGATGATGAAGTGAAAGCGGCTGTGCAAGGTATGAAGAATGGAAAAGCTGTAGGGCCGGATGCGATACCAGTGGAAGTATGGAAGGTTTTAAATGAATATGGGTATAAGTGGCTGGCTTTATTTTTCAATAAGTTGTTATATGAAGAAATGATCCCTGATGAATGGTGCAATAGTGACCTAGTGCCCATTTATAAAAATAAAGGTGACATACAAGACTGCAACAGTTATCGGGGTATAAAGCTCATGTCACATACTATGAAAGTGTGGGAGAAAGTGATAGAGAAAAGAATGCGAGACGAGAGTGATGTTTCGGAGAACCAGTTCGGTTTTATACCTGGTCGGGGTACGACGGATACTGTATTCGCTCTTCGTCAGTTGAGTGAGAAATACAGACGAGCCCATAAGAACCTGCACATAGTGTTCATTGATCTCGAGAAGGCATACGACCGGGTTCCCCGTAATTTGATATGGTGGGGTTTGAAAGAGAAGGGTATACCTGGGAAGTATGTAGAGTTGGTTCGTGCAATGTACAGTCGATCTAGTACACAAGTCCGGTCGGCCGCTGGAAACACAGACAAGTTCAATGTGGCAGTAGGTCTGCATCAAGGATCGGCTCTGAATCCCTACCTCTTCTTGTTGATAATGGATGCTCTGACATTGGACATACAGGAAGAGGCACCCTCGTGTATGCTATTTGCTGATGATATTGTTCTTGTTGGCGAGGATGGAATTGAGATGCAGAGTAGACTGGTAAAATGGCAAGAAAAGCTGGAGAGTGTCGGCCTGAAAGTGAGCAGAACAAAAACAGAGCACATGTTCTGCGATTTCGGCGGTGTCTCCGGTTTTGTTCCTATTTTGGTCGACGGAGTACCGTTACCAGTCTGCTCGGAGTTTCACTATCTTGGTTCTCTGATTCAAAGCGATTGCTATATTGACCGGGACGTAAAGCATAGAATCAACACGGGATGGATGAAATGGCGACAAGTCACTGGGACGACATGTGATGCCCGAATTCCCCTTAAACTAAAGGGGAGAATTTATAAAAACATCATTAGACCTGTCGTTATGTATAGATCTGAGTGCTGGGCGATGAAGGTGATGGATGAAAAGCGTTTGCATGTAACGGAGATGCGAATGTTAAGATGGATGTGTGGGGTGACAAGAAGGGATAGAATAAGAAATAAGTATATTAGGGGAAGCTTAGGAGTAGCGCCAGTGACAGAAAAAATTAGAGGTAGCCGTCTGTCATGGTATGGGCATGTTATGAGGAGGGATGAAAGGCACGTGACCAAAAGAGTGCTAGGTATGGTAATGGAGGGATGGACAGGTAGAGGACGGCCGAAGAAAAGATGGATGGATTGCGTGAAAGACGATATGGAGAAGAAGGGAGTGTGCACAGAGATGACGAGTAACAGGAGAGTATGGAAGGAAAAACATACTGTGCCAACTCCAAAATGGGATAAGGGCAGGAAGATGACGTAACAAAAACACATTTTTGGCATAATCATTTCTACAACGAGGTACAAAAAATAATGATTGATTTCTTGAACTAAGACGTGGACATTCAAATAAAATTTTACTAAGGAAGCTTTTAGAATCAAAAAGATTATGGACAATTTTGTAAGGAAATTATTGATCTCTAAAGCCTCTAAGTTATACTCAATGGGGTAACACTAGCAAGAACTTTACTGTCTGAATGGTAGGAACAGGCACCTCTAAATCGCAAATGTTTTAAAAACTTTGATTGAATTTTTTCAATTTTATTTATATATTTTTTATAAAACGGGCTCCAAACCGTAGAACCATATTCTAAGAGGGACCTTACATAATCGTTAAAAAGTAGAATATGCGTAAGGCAATCCTTAAATTCCCTTGTAGATCTAAGAATAAATCCAAGCATTCGATAGGCCTTAGACGTTATATAATCTATATGATATGCATAATTTAACTTTTAATATACCCAAATCTCGAATCTCAGAGATTCTAGACAAAACGGTATTCTGTAATTTATAGTCGAAAATGTTATAGCGCTATATGTTCTCTTTTTTGTTAATGTTACAGCTCTACACTATGTTCAATTTTAAAAGGTTATGTTTACAGTAATTCTCCAAGTTTTCGAGATCATTCTGTAGCGTTATTCAGGTATTAGTTACGGCATTTCTTCTTATGACGGCAGAATAACACTCATTGTTTTTATGCCTGTAGCAAAGCGCTCGGGTTTCATAACTGCCGCCACCGCGCTGGCTGCCCGCTTCTGTCATCTCATTGTTGTACCATGATGGTCCAAGACGATGCTCTTAGCCGTCTCGACGGCGGCACCCGTGTGCATTGCTCACCCTGCACTATAGGTTAAGCCACCCCTGATCAATTTCATTGGTCAACATGATATCGTCATTAAAATTTATTTTTTAATAAATATTATTGTTTTATTATTTAAAGACCTGAGAAGGGTTGACGACAGAAGCTCAGCCGGTTGTTTTATATAATTATTAAATAGTGCTTAAGGCTTAAATTGAATTTATCAACAGATACTTGGAAGAACTGTGGTTTTCGTTATGACGCAAACTTTGAAAAACCTAGTCGTGTTCCGGTACGTTGTTCGATGAAGCCGTATATTTGGGAAATGGGTTAAACAGCTGCGTTGCATTGGTGAGCCGGTTTGGCGTCGAGTTAGTGTTTGTTATGTCGGGTGTTTAGTCGAGCAGGATAGCGGGATCCGAAGCGACGGCTTCCCGCTGGTTGCCGTAAGGTGCCCAATTAGTGGGTCAGCCACCTACGAAAGCATTTGACAGAGTCTGGCATGCGAGCCTTATAAGCAAGCTTTCAGCGTACGGTATATATCCTGTTCTGATCGGCTGGGTAACGGAGTTTCTGAACTAGAAATCTCTCCGAGTAGTTGTCGACGGGTGTACCTCAAAACCCTTGACAATAAACGCCGGAGTGCCTCAAGGGTCCGTGCTTCCTACAACTTTTTTTCTGCTGCACATTAACGATCTGCTGAAGCCCGGTGTCTATGGGTATGCAGACGACAGCACAGATGTAGAAAGATATCTGCTTAGTACTCGGACTAGTACAGGTCAAGTACAGTCAGAAAGAAAAGCCATTCTTTTTTTTTTGCGTTGGAAAAATCCGTTACAGGACGGTGATGGCCGGAGAGTTCTGATGGACTACCCGGCAGCCTAGAGGACGCTGCCATTTTTAAGGTTACCCACTAAAAACCAACGGTTGCCCTCAACGCCTTAATGGGACGCCACGGGATAGCTTGCGCACTCACCGTGACGCTCCGGCGGTAACCCCCCGTGTAAGGGTGCTCCGAGCAACTTAGAGTACCCTCACGACGTAGGCCTGTAATAGGTGAGAGAGGTCACCCTCCCCTCCCACCAAGGCACTACAGCTGGGGAAGGAAGCCGGTCCCAGCCTTCCCCTACGGAGTGGGTCAGCGGTGGAGGCCTGCTCCCTGACCCGCTCCGCGGCCTCCTTCGCGGCGATGACCTGCTCGCAGAAGGAGGCCATTGCGACCCAAAACCTCTCGCTGTCGATCATTGTGCCTATGAGGCGCGGCAGCGAGAGGTCCCCGCCAACCACGGCCACCAGCTCAATACGCTGGTGGTCCCAGGCTGCGCACTCCGCCAAGGTGTGACGAGCCGTGTCAACGGCCTCGTCACAGTGGTGGCAGGATGGGGTCGCCTCCCTTCGTGCGATCTTGTGCAGATACTCCCCGAAGCACCCATGCCCAGTGAGCACCTGCACAAGCCGGAACGTAGGTCCTAGGTCCCTCTCCCACCGTCGAATCAGGGCTCGGTGAGCTAGAGCCCTGACCCGAGCCGCCTCGGGCCTTACCCCCCTGGCCCTGGCTTCTGCCCGGTGCCAATACACCCCGGCGAGCACTTCCGCCTGTAGCTCGCAAGGCGGATCACTCGCCAAAAGTGTGGCCGCAGTGTACGACACCGTACGATACCCCCGAATCACCCTTACCGCAAGAATCCTCTGCGTTCTCCGCAAGAGGGTCTTGGAGTCGGCGCTAAGAACTCCCGATCAAATTGGGGCACCGTACAAGGCCATGCTCCTCACGATGCCGGCATATAGTCGCCGGCACGGAGCCTGCGGCCCACCAAGGTTAGGCAGAAGCCTTCCCATGGCAGCCGCGGTGGAAATTAACTTCGGAGCCAGAAGAGAGAAATGGGCTCCGAAGTTCCATCTTCTATCCAGGGTAAGACCCAGATACTTCATCTGGGCCTTTACCTCCACCTCCTCACCCTGAACGGAGATGGTCGCCCGACGAGGGGGACCCCGGTGAGGGCCGTGGAAAAGGATGGCCTCCGTTTTGGATACGGAGACCTCCAATCCCAACAGTCCTATGCGGTCCGCCACCAGCGTGACACCGACCGTGGCCAAACGGGCGGCCTCCGCAAAGGTCCTCCCCCTGCACGTGACTAGGGTGTCGTCCGCGTAGCACAACACCCCCATGCGCGGCAGGAGAGGACAGCGAAGCAGCCAGTCGTAGCCGAGGTTCCACAAGACCGGCTCCAACACGGACCCCTGTGGAACCCCTCGGCACACGCCACGCCGGTAGACTTGCCGGTCGCCACCTACCCACAGGACCTCCCTGTCCTGCAGGTATGCCCCCAACAACCTCCGGAGATATGGAGGCACTCCATGGTACCGGAGAGCCTCAAACAAAGTCTCGAATGGAAGGCTGTTGAAGGCGTTGGCGACATCCAGCGATACCGCCAGGACCACGTCCCCCTCGTGAGTAGCCTCCTGGGTCAAGTCTCTCAGAGCTCTCAGGGCGTCGATCGTTGAGCGACCCGCCCTGAAGCCGAACTGAGCATCTGAGAGACCCGGCCCCACCTCCTCGAGGTGTTGGACAAGACGGGTAGAGAGAATTCTCTCGAAGAGTTTACCCGTCTCGTCCAGCAGCACGATCGGCCTGTATGCGGAAGGGGAGTCGGCAGAACGACCCTCCTTCCTCAACAGACACAACCTGCCCTCTTTCCAGGCCTTCGGGAACTGTCCAGTGCGCAAACAAAGGTTGCACAGTTCCCGAAGCTTGCCCCCCAAGTATTCCAGGGCGATGAACAGAACTCGCCCCGGAATACCGTCTGGCCTGGGCGCAGTGTTGCGGGCTCGAAGGCGGATCAGAGCGACCTCTAGCTCGGCCTCCGTGATATCCGGGACAGAACCCACCCCCCCATTAGGAGAAGGGAGGGCCATCACGGGAGGTGAGTGGCCGGTGGAATCCGGGAATAAGTCCCCCACCAACCGCTCGAGGAAATCCGGCTGAAGGGTCTCCATGACCGGGACGCTCGCCGCGCAGAGTTTCTTCCGCGCGGCGTGATACGGGCGCCCCCATGGATCCCTATCGAGACCTGCCAGAATCTCCTCCCGAGCCAGGTCCTTCGCCTTCCGAATAGTGAACCGCAGAGTCAATTTCGCCTCGCGGTATCGACTCCATAGCTGGGCCTCCAGGTCTGGGTCAAAACCGTTGCGTCGGCGACACCGGACGAAAGCCCTACGAGCCCTGCAACAGGCCGCCCGAAGTTCGGCAATTTCGGGCGACCACGTCAGAAAGAAAAGCCATGGTGCAACGTTTGAGTGACAAACTTCAGGCGGTCTCCGCATGGGGCAATGCCAATCTTGTCCAATTTAACGCCACCAAAACGCAGACGTTGTAAAGTATACTTATATATTTACTATAATTAAACGTATTTGCAAACGAGGCGGTAGATTTGAAATATACGTCAAATGTGAAATACCCTACAAAGTTGAAAAAACGAAGTCCTTATTTTACCTCGGCAGCATTTTTGTTTCTGAAAGTCAATATAAAGAAATCAAAACCGTTCTCTGTGTACTTTTCTTCCCAAAATTTTTTCCCTCACAAAACATAACCTATATTTAGTATTTATAATTATTATGTAGGAATAATGCAATTACGAGGATTTTTATTATTTATTTATTTACCCTTTACTGTTTATTTTTAACAAAAGGCAATCTTAACGCCTAATGGCTTTCTCTACCCGTTACCCATGTAAAAGTCGAAAACTTGTGGTAGGCGTAAAAAATAATAAAATAAAAGAATAATATCAATTCTTTAATATAATATGAAAATTATACTAAAATAATATATAATGTAAACAATAAATATTATAAATATTATGGAACATTTTGAAAATAAAATATTACACATAATTTCAACTGAAATGAATTAGGATTATTTTAAAAAGTGTGCTCTATCAAGTTTCTTAAAATAAGTTTTTCTTGGTGCTCTTCTTATTTCTTCAGGTAAGGCTTTCTAAAGTAATAAGGCTTGAATAGTAAAGGAATTATGGAAAAAAGAACGAAGAATTCGATCAAATGTGGCATGAATATACTAAAAGTAAGTAAGCAAGTTTTTGTGTAAGATAAGAAGGCGAAGTTGGATTGTATAAGATAGAGTAAAGAAGATTTAGAATTCTACAGTTACACCTCTGGTGAATGGTAAGCCATTAAAGTTGTGTGCTCTATCAAGTTTCTTAAAATAAGTTTTTCTTGGTGCTCTTCTTATTTCTTCAGGTAAGGCTTTCTAAAGTAATAAGGCTTGAATAGTAAAGGAATTATGGAAAAAAGAACGAAGAATTCGATCAAATGTGGCATGAATATACTAAAAGTAAGTAAGTAAGTTTTTGTGTAAGATAAGAAGGCGAAGTTGGATTGTATAAGATAGAGTAAAGAAGATTTAGAATTCTACAGTTACACCTCTGGTGAATGGTAAGCCATTAAAGTTGATTGCGAAATTGGGTAACATAATTGTATGTACTTAGGCCATAGATACACCGAATACAATTATTAAGGAAGCGATCTTTATTTAAAAGCTCACTGTTTAAGTCTGGTAAAAAACATATCACTAATGTATAATTGGCAAAATTAAGGCAGTAATATCAGCTTCGTTTTGAGGAAAAGGAAATATTTCGTACGGTAAAGAGACTGAAGTGTAGCTGTGACTTTACGACTGCGCTCTCCATGTACTATTGTTTGATTGTGCTGTCCATGTACAACCCAAGATATTTACTGTACTTAATAGTATAATTGTACTACCATTGTATACAACTCTTGGTAAGTTATTTAAATCTACTTAGAAGGCTTGAGCTGCCAATAATTATAGCCTTACATTTATCGGAATTTACTATTATACCAAAGCGAGTTGATAAATGATGCAACTTTTGTAGGTTATGATTAATAATTAAAATAGCATTTGGAAGTTCATTAAAACTGTTCATATACAATTGTAAGTCATCAATATACAAATGATTCAAACAGTCAAAATTAGGAACTAGAGTATTTATAAAGATAGAAAATAGTATTGGAAATCATAATATATGCAATCACTAAACTTAAAGATGTCAAAATAATAGTATATTATACAAACAAAACAAGTAATAATAAATATATTACGGCGAAGGTTTGTATGACCTAAGCTTTTCTTTATTAGCTTCAACAAACAGTTTCCAGAATGCGATTCTTTTGTTAAATGGCGTTCTTTCCATGGATAACTTTAAATTGATGTCTAAATAGTTAAGAGTTTTCTTAGTGACGGGCAACCATTTTATCGGCAGCAACTCTGTCGTTTCCGGAGTAGGATCTCTGCAAATGATATTCGAGTTATAGGAAAGTAACAAAGGATAAACCTGATGTATAAATAGAAAACTATTAGTAATTTGAATTGAATATGAAATTAAACTTGCATGAAAGATGAACGGGGTTCTAAAAAAATACCCACCCGTATTTAATAAAATTAGTCCATAACGCTGTCGTCATATCAATAACTCTTTGATCATCCTTAGTTGGAGTGGATGGATCGTAAGCCATATCAAAAATGTAACTTAATTCATCCCCATGATTGGCGCCATTCGCGGTTATGTTATCTTTTTTCTTCATTAAATTCCTTTCACCATTGTAGGAAAATACATAGTAATAAACTTTTTCGGCTCCATTATCCAAATAGTGCTGTATACTCTCTTGTGCAGGATAAATGTAACAGTGATCGGATGAGAAATCTATTAAATTCCATAAAACAGCTTTACTTATTTCTTCATCACCTATATAAAATTGGCGAATAATATCTTCCATTTCAAAAAAATTGTCATCGTAATTGAATATTTGATGTAAAGATAAATAGAATATGTTTATATTTTGAAAATCACTATCTGGTTTGTTTATGATTCTGCTCATACTTTCTTGACTGTTATGACCTATTAATATTCGTGTATTTTTTGCGTTTGGTACATTCAAATTTCTGGGATAATCAATCACAAATCTTTCAACATTTTCAAATTCCTTTTCCACACATGGTCTAAATTGCAGATCTTTAGATGCATCTACTACTAACTTTACATCAGTTTTAGCGAGGAACGATAAGGCATCAGTTAAGTTCTCTGTATGATAACCTAAACTTTCAGCAAGTTTAAATGGTTGTGTATAATTATATTCTGCAAACGAATATGGACCAAAAATAGAACCACTTAGCAAAATAACTTGATTGAATAACTTTTCTTGTTTAAACCATAAATGAAAATCTACAGAATATGCGCCAGCACTCTCTCCTCCCAACGTTACTTTGTTGATATCGCCTCCAAAAGACTCGATGTTATCATTAACCCATCGAAGAGCTAACAGCTGATCTTTGAGGCCTTGGTTGCCAGGTATCTCTGGCGTGTCGAGACACATGAATCCATAAGGACCAGTCCTATAGTTCATAGTCACCAAAATTACACCATGTCTGTTTATATATTTGGGCCCATATAGGTATCTCCCAGCGAATCCGTATTCAAAACTACCTCCATAAATCCAGACAAAGACTGGCAGTTTGTTTCTAGAACTCGCACCACTCGGCACGTAGATGTTCAAACGAAGACAGTCCAACGTCCCGACTATGGTGTAATTAAACTGTTCAATTTGCGGGCATTTGACGGTATCATCAAAAGCGGGGAAAGTATCTTCAAACTTCCGATAGGGTGTAGCAAGCTGTAATTATTTGAAAATTAATACCGTAGCCACCTATAATTATTACTTTTGGAGATGAATTAGTATAAGTATACTAAGTTCATATATTTAAGGAAACTATTCCTTAATAATAATATATGCATATAACTTGTGAACACTACCATTTAATATATAATTACTTTACAGTGATACGATACAAAGTTTAGTTTAAAATACGATTCGTTAATGTAATATTTAATACAAGCTGTCGTTAGTAATAATTATAAATCTAAATCTTGTCATTCGATTGATTTGTTTTTGTAAAGCTTGTATAGTTTAACGGCCACTTCTTTTGGACCATCAGTTTTCCTAATGTAATTATTGAGTGTGTTATAAAAGTAAGGTTATAATTCTATGCAATATGAAAATAAAGTGTAACAGTGTCATTGTTATTATTTTACCACGCCGGCTACATGTACCCTGTACCACAGAATATAAATGAGGGCTATCGCTCTGCCAAGGCTGGTCTTAGTAATATATTTTACTTACTATAACAATAACCTGACACTAATTAACCTAATTATTTTCCTATCTACATTTTTTATTAGTTGTGCCCGTGAAATCGTAATTATATAATTAATTAATCGTTTACTAACCCCAAACGGATTATCCTTGTCCACTTTTCCGTAAGGTATTCCGAGGAACATGGAATAATCTCCGTCATCTGAGTATTTACCTCTTATCAAGCCTAATTTAGTCTCAACTAACGGGTCGGTTCTTTCACTTCCTCGGACGACTCCAAGAAGTAGGAAACACGTTGGTATAATCCACATCTTGTTAACTGAAGGACTGAAGTTGCAATATCAGTAAGGAACCTTTAAATTGGTTTTTATCTCAGTTTTAATCTTAATATTATCGTTTATTTGACACCGAGGCCCCATATTAAATGGCTATTAGTATTATAGTCATTAATTAATTATAATTTTATTGATATACTAATCTTTTCCTGCAATCTAGCCCACCGGTATCAACAAAACAATTACAACTTACAACATAATAAACATGTCTTATAAGATTTTAATAGCATGACAGAATCGCTGCTGGTATAAATGACTTAATTAATGTGAAGTGGCTCTAAAATATATTTTTTAATCTTAAATATACATAATAATTAAAATTTTATTAAACACATTGACATATATGTGGCAATTTTGACAAATCACAAAGTTTAGCGGATAGAGAATGCCAATAGGCATTAGGTTTGCCTTTTGTGATATAGAATGAAGGGTAAATTTATTTACTAAAAATTTTAATAAAAATACCTAATATTAACATGATGAACAAGCTCTTATTACTTATTACTGAAGTCTGAAAATAACTCTTTAAAATATTATAGGTACTTGTATACTTGTTCAAGGCACTCTCAGTCAAAGTTCCGATATTTCCCTTTAAACTTGAAAAAAATTATTAAGCTTGTGTCGTAACGAACACTACAGTATTTCCTAATATCTAGATGTTGCGTGGTGGGCTGAAGCGTTCAGTGCCAGGCTACTTCAAGGTATATTAAAAATTCAGTCTAGGCCGTAGATAGCGCTTAGTAATTACACAACCCCCCTTCTAAGTATCCCTCGTCAGCTCTTTTCAGGTCTGTGGCAAATAACTTTACCAGCTGATGGTCGTATTTGCAAAAGAACTTAATTTTACTTAAGTTAGAAGAAAGGGGTGAAAAGACAAAATTTTATTTAAAATTTAATGGTTCCGACAAAAAATAATTAATCGTGTAAATTTTATTTACAGTTTAATGATGGCCGATCATGGTCCATGACCCATAGCAATGGCATCCCAGACCAGACCAGACCAGACCACTACCATGCCGAGACGTAGACATAATTATCCATCGTCCGCTCTTTTCAAGTCTGTGGCAAATAACTTTACCAGCTGATGGTCGTATTTGTAAACTTTAGGTTCGTAAACTATAATTACATATATACTTATATTGTTACTAATGATTTTGATGTATAAAAAAAATTCAAACAAATGAAAGAGTGTATTCTATAGTAGGACTAGCCCTGCGATCAATCGGGTACGGTAGGGGATTTGGACAGTAATATTAGTTGATGAATTGAGCATTTTATATTAATTAAAAACTGAAAAAAGCATGACATATCTAACATATTTGTGGACAATATATTAGCTCTAATAGCTAATATATTGTGCAAATTTCTCATGAATACATATTGAAATAACAAATAATGAGTGAGCCGAGGTCAAGGTATAAAATAAAATCTTTATACAACTATGACCGAGTCTTCAGAGATCATTCACTGATATCTCATAATAACAATAACAGATCAAACGAGATCTCGACATGCCATTAGGAACGTTTATTACCAATTAGTTTATTAATGATTGAAACGTGTGAGATTTGTAATTTTCCATTCGGTAACATCTACATCATGTTTTTATATAACAGTTTTTTTAACATTTAACAATAATTGAAAATTAACAATGGTACTACTAACTAAGGTTTTTTACGAAACGTTTGAAATTAAATTCTAAAATGCTAATAACTAAAAAATATTTTTCCATGAAATCATATTTTCTACTTAATGATTGGATGATGTGAAATGAAACATACAAAAAAAATAACTTCATTTATGTTCCACAAACAGGCCATTAATAACATATTTTTATTCTCTAGGTCGTAGTGTGGACTCTATTTATATGATTTTCAGAGAGATGTTTTAAAGAAATTAGTATTCTTACGGTACCTTCTCAATACATTTTGACAACATATAATATCAAAGTTAAATTTAAATATTTATATTAAAAACAGACAGACAGACACACGATAAATATAAGAAATAAAAACAATCTCGTAACGCCCAAATTTCTTCAAAAAGTTAACAAATTCATGGGCTTTACTGTAGGTATAATAAATTTCCAAAAGATATCTTAGACCCTCCCATCTTCTTGATTTTAAATATGAAATTAAGTCTTCTATTAAATAAATCTTATTATAGCATTCAAGAGTTTTTAGTTGATCGAAATGTGTGAAACTTAGATTGTTGACTCATTTGCAGGATTGATATTATAATTTATACTTCAGACATTGTTACAATTCTTTTAGAAACAGCAACTGTTGAGTTTCTGGCCGGCTCTTCAAAGCAGTATTCCGAGCCAGTGATAGCTTACTCACGGACCCACTACACTGAACGTTTTTAATAAAGTGTGTGCAGATGTCTACTTTAATAAAGATGTTTCGAATTTGAAGATGTATTTATAAAAGAGTAGGGGATATATAGAGGGGATATCAAAGAGGGGGGGGGAGGTTGGGTAAAACTGTTGGTTTGCAAAAGCGTCACTGTAGAATTAGTCCACATATGAGTTACAGTAATTCAACCAAGAGCATAAATTGGTTATTTTGGGTTAAAGGTAAATACTGACCGATTTCTGAACTCAAACATCCTTTATTGTCCTGTTCATGTCAGTTTAACCGCCTACTAATATTTTTACTACTAAAGATATCGTCCGCGCGGACTACAGAAGGCCATTCAGAATATTATCATACTAGACCATAACTGCCGATTGATTTCTTGAAACAATAAGTATTATACGCATTATTGCTATGTGTTTCGTAATGGTACGTGGTAATGCTATTAATATTAGTAGTTATTAAGTAATTATAAGTTTTAATATAATTATGTAAAATAAATTGATTTTAATCTACGCGGCAATCAAAACAAAATTCATATTGTTATTCTTGCATGCCTTTATCTTTAGACTAATTCTTTCCAGTGACCTCCTTTGCCTCTCCCCTCCCTTATTACTAATTCAAAAGTATAAATAATTGTAAAATTTTATAATTACATATTTCATACAGTATATCCTGCTAATAGTGGTTAAATAAAAATTATATTAAGCTAGTTAAAATATAAATATAAATGTTTTATTAAATTGATTTATATAATGTTACAGGTTTTTAAACACGCTTTCCGAAATGAATAGTAAGAAAGAAAAGGACACGACTAAGAACAGCTTAGCCTTAAAGTGGCTAAACGGCTTACGCTATTTGGTATGATTATACACTCACAGGCACAATTAACCGCCCACCTTGTATTTCCTTCAATTTACAGAAATCGACAAATTTAGACCACATTTTATGAGAGGTACATTGAAAGCTACCTTTAAGGTCTTGAAAAAAAACAAAATTCATAATACAAGGTGTTTTATTAAACGGTAAATTCCAAAACTCTATTTTAGGATAATTTTCTATAAAAATTTAACAATTTCAATTTTGAAAAAAGTGGTCTAATTAAAAAGAAAATTTAAAATTAATAATGGGTGTTGCTGCTTTGGGCTCCAATGACTTCTTGGAGCTGATTTGCCATTTCATCCATGAAATCTTGGATATCTGATTGGGGGATATTGTGCCACTCCTCTACCACAGCCGCCTTGAGCTCTCCTAGTGTCACAGGTGCTGGTACTCTTGCTCGGATACGCCTTTTGAGGTTGTCCCAAATGTGTTCAATTGGATTAAGATCGAGACTGCATGCTCGCCGTGGTAAAACTTGAATACCGACCTTATTAAGGTACTCTATGACGGAATTTGCGGTACGGCAAAGTGCATTATCATGCTTTAATCTAGAGTTGTCACCAATAAATGGTGCAAAAGGTATGACATGGTCTTGCAGGACATTTTCCACGCATCTTTGAGCATTTGCACTGCCTATATCAAACACAACAAGGTCAGTACGAGCCTCATAAGAGATACCTCCTCAAACCATTACGTATCCTCCCTGGTAACCCACTGTATCGGTTATAGCGCATGGAACAAACCTTTCATTTTGGCGCTTGTAGATACGCTGACGTCCATCTGGACCTCTTAGGGCTATTCTGCTCTCATCTGAGAACAGTACGTCCTTCCATTCCCAAACAGACCAGTTAGCATATTCTTGAGCAAAAGCAAGTCTAGCTCTACAGTGTTGTGGGAGCAGTTGTGGGGCAAGAGCTGAACGAAAAGCCCTCAGATTCCTTTTTGCCAGTCTTCTCCTAATTGTTCGTTCACTCACACTGACATTTCTCACTTCAAAAAGACGCGTATGAACTTCAGTAGCCGTACAAAAGCGATTTCTCAACACGTTGCTGATAACGAAGCGGTCATTTCGGGCTGAAGTGCATCGATATCGCCCTTGACCTGGCCTGCGCGTGTATGAGCCTGTCTCCCGAAATCGTCTGATGGCATCCCGTACCGTAGTTCGAGGTACACCGAGTGTACGGACGGTGCGACGTTGACTCTACCTGGCGTCAGAAAAAGCCACTGCTCTAGCTGCACCAGTTGCATTGAGTGGCATTTTTTACAGTTACAAACAATAAGCGAACACTAGAAACTTAAATTAAACAATATTCACACACTATGATAGAAAATAACTGGAAATGTTAACACGGGAACACAATGGCAACAATGTCAAATAACGACGAAATTCCAAAAACCTGTGGGTGACACAAGATTGGGAAACAAATTCTGAGTATAAGTGTTTAATTTATTGCTAGAGTAGCCACTTGACAAAAAACAAAACAGTTGATAAACAATAATAAACACGGCGACGAATGATAAAGGTGGGCGGTTAAATGTGCCAGTGAGTGTATATGTATGACAATGTATTACGCAGAATATGGATGGATTTAATTGAATCAAATGATTTTGATTCCCAATATTATGAATTAATGGTGCATGCGAAGAGAATAATAAGTTTTGCCAAATAAAGTGAAGTACACAAATTACAGTCATATTGTTAAATTACCTACCATACAAATGTTTTGACATTTAAGAGTTTCATCAAACCTTTTCAAGTCTTATCTACAACAATGACGATATCGATGTATGTATGTAGATTACAAAAAATATATCCTCTTACATGGAAACTTATTTGTGAGCGTTTGAATAATAAGGGGCTTATACAAATCATATAACCGCATTATTAGTATTATCTCGATTAACAAGGAATAATCAACATATAGAAAAGTATGAATTATCATTGAAATAAAAGTTTAAGGGCTTCATATACTTTACGTGAGTCGACTAAACGTTGGGATACACTATTTTTGCGCATCCGTGCAGATCTTATAGAGGTATTAGAACTGTGGTGATTTAATCAAAACTTCAATAAATCTGTCAAATTTAATAATAAAATGTAAAATATGTTACATGTTACTAGTATACTTCCAGTAAGAGATAAAACTTTACTTGATTCTTCCACTGACTCAAAGCTGTCTCACATGTAAATGTCATTAACACTAAACCTACCGACAATTCTTGTATACCTGTTCCTATCGCACGCTGTCAAATTGACCGGTAATTAAAAGTTATTTTATTATATAACGCATTTAATAATGGAAATAACTAAAAGTAAAGAGTGTAGAAAATATTATTCGCATATTCTAAGAATTGTCATGTAGTTTGATAACGATGTTATAACGTTTGAAAATGTGTAAGTTTTAGAAAAGTTTAAGAACGGTCAATTTGACCGGTACTTGGTAGGTTTAGTGTTAATAAAATGTTAACAATTCTTAACCTTTAGTAATGAAAAGCGATTGAAATTATTAGTTAATTGGAAAATATATTTTAAATGTTAACATTTCCTCAGATAATAATTTAGCCAATTTCTGTCTTTGTTTGTTTTACCATCGACTATAAGTGGAATAACTCATAGTCTTATAGACATTTCTATGTTAAATATTCAAACTAATATTAATTTAGCTGATTCTAAATGTAATACCAGGTGATATTGATAATCGTTGGTGCTTGTTTCTTTTGGACTTTGTTGAGATCAAACATAAAAAATAAGCTTAACAACAACACTTTTGAAACTAAACTCGGTTGAATACTTTCAGGGCCTATATGCGATGCTTATTTGTTAGATCAGTTACCTTCTAATATCAAATGCAATTTAGCATAAATTAACTTTTTGATTTCAAGATTACTCTGAAGATTTGAAGATCGCTTTGTTAATAATATTAATCGCCTACCACATAATCGGTTGTGTTAGAATCACAATCCCATCCCAAATATCGGCTATCTATGACAGAATATGGTAGAATATAATGGCGCGACGGTAGTAACATTTCAAAATTAAATATTAATGAAAGTCAAATGATTGGTCCATAGGATTTGTTAATCATTCCTTTGCATTCTAGACTACATAAATATATTTATCAGGCGACATAAAAAAAACGTGGTGTATTTAACTTATCTGATCCCATTGAGGCATGTAAATTGAAAACTGTTTGTTACGAGTATGTACGAGACACCTAGTGCATGGTGCACTCAGGTTCATCCGTGAATTATTAAAAACAAATAGGTCTTGTGTATACAGATAAATATATAAAATTAATTATATATTACATGATTTTTACATTGATCTATTTAATAAAGCAGATAATATGAATGATCTTTTATAGATAAGCAAGATTGTCACTGATGCTTTAATTTTTACCAAATGAGATTAGATTCTTCAAAGTCTTTCTAAGTAAAGCAACCATTTATCAGAAATAGGGTTTCGGCAATCTTAGACAGATCCCCTTACGTTTGAACGCATGTTCTCACTAATATAAATCCTGTATCATTTTACAAACTGAACTGCTTATAAATATGATACACTTATTATAATTTTGTATATCTTTTGTAATATCTGTAGACAAAAACGGTCATTTGCATATGTTTACCGGCTTATTCGTAATTATAAAAATAAGATATCCATAAAAAATATATTTTTTACTGTAGAATACCTCACCTGTACTTTTTTACTGTATCTCACTTTGCGTCGTGGTTAAGTTCCAAAAAACACGACGCAAATTGAAACGACGCAAAGTGATTGAAGATAGATTTCAGGGTTACGAAAACACTACTTTTTAAAAAGAAATATTGATCAAAGTAAACAATAAAAAAACAAAAATGATCTAACTCTGAAAATAAATAATTTGGAAAAATATTTACCTTTTTTGTAACCGGAAACAAGACGTAAAAATGTATATTAATTTATTATAATCTTTTAAAAAAACGCATAAAACACTACGTAATTGAAACTGAACTCTAAAATTAGCAAAACAAAATGAAAATAAAACTGTATTAAAATTGCATTGATTTTGAGTTTTGATGACATGGCGAAATTAGAAACAAAAGGGTTGCCAACTTTTAGAAAAAAAATTAAAGACTCGACCCTAAAACAACGCAACATCGTAAATCTATCAACGCACAGTGAAAAATAGTAAGCAGCGCAATTGAAAAAAAACGCAAAACGAAACGACGCAGAGCGAGGTATGGCTGTATGTATGTCTGTTCTTAAATTAAATATATCTGTTGTAGATAATAAAGTTATTCGTTTAGATAATATCAAATTTTCATTTAATAAAAATCATCTCTTGATACATTTTAAGCAAAGTTACTATTAGATTACTGTTCAAATATATATACATAAGAGATTTCTCCGCAACTATGGAGACCTTTTGTCTACTTGGTGGTATAAATTTAGCCAATTTTTATTATTGTCAATGTGAAGGTTGTTTTCGAGTGAAGGCTACAGTAATATATTGACATTACAAACTATTACGTGTCCGCAATTTTAATTTTTTCTTAAACACACCTATACAAATACAATATTAAATAATATATTGAAACACATGTGGTTATATTTGCACAGTGGTCTCGTTTTTATGCAAATAACTTTTAGCGGAAACTAAGAAAGAAATAACTCTATAAGGACGTATAATATTACATTTAAACTAACTGTACCCAATTGGCAAAAGATCTCTGAAGGTTAAGTAAATATTAAACCTTTTCTATTATATATTTCTACACGATCTCTAATTACATACACTAATAAGTGAAGATAACAACTACAAGACTTTACCAGCGAACCGAAATAATTCAGAGAACAAAGTTTTATAAAAAGTAAAACTGTAAATTATATAAACGTTTATCCTTAAATATCCAGACTCATGGTATCCCTGCACAGCACGTGCTAAAACCACATACATGGCCTCAGCGGAAGAAGTCGATACACGTGAACCTGTCTTTATAGATTTATTAAATAACACTTTTATAACTAAAAGTAAACACTTTATAACATACCTAGCAGTTTTTGTAATATTTGAGATTTCTTGTTCCAGTGACAGACTCAGATTTAGAATTAAAACATTCTTAGACCATCCATTATAGATAAAAATTCGTGGATTAAAAATGAGAAATAAAGCCAAATTTATTTATTTCCAAATATTCACATGTAATAAACAATAATAAACAGTCGGAAAAAAAAATAAGTGGCCCGTTTATAGTATGGACCCCGTATGACTGCCACGAGGTAAAAGATGTACATGATCTTGTATAGCAGCCACAAAACATACTTAGTATAAGATTAAAGCTAAACGAAGGATGGTGGACAAAGAATGGATCGCTTTAAAAACACGTCATTTGACAAATAATGATCGTTTTATTTACGGTAAAAAACGTTTAATTTCGTCGGTGAAAACTGTTCATCAAATATTGTCATCCTGAATAACGCAAGGCCTTCAAACTTTGAGTCTGCCTTTAGAGAAAGTTGTAAAAAAATTAAAAGGTGAATTTAGTAAAAGCCCCATTGATGGTGCAGTTTGGGAGATGATATAAAATGTTTAGATAAAATATCTAATTAATATAAGTAATAAATATATTATAAGCCTCTTTACCTTTTAAATAGGATCCACCCATCGAGCGTGGCGGGAATTGAGCTGAGCTCAGGAAAATCCATTAGAAAAGAATAAAAAGAATAAATATTTAATAACAATAATAAACAATTAATTGAAAAAGTTTGTCGCCATGAAATGAAAGTTAGACTACGAGCGACACAATCACGAGTCTCTTGGTTTTTTCTTTTTAAGTTTTGTTTTAATCAAGCTATTTTCATTCTGTTTTTTTTTCTGTACGTGCTTATTTATTAGTGCTACATTCGTGCCAAATTTGACTAAAATCGCTCCAGTAGTTTTCATGTGATGAAGCGACTCACCTCATTTTAAGGAAGACGATCGGCAAGCGCGCTCGAGAACAGTTAAGCTTAAGCCTATGGGGATTCAGTTTTTCGACCATAACTTTTGATCAAATCAAGATTTTATTCATCGGTTTTTTTCTGTAGAAGCCCGTCAACAAGAGCTAAAGCAATGCCAATTTTGATGAAGATCGACTGAGTAGTTTTTATTGTGGCGACATAAAATTCCCAAACGGTTAAGAGCTTCGCTTACGCTCAGCTCAATTATGAAAAAAAATAGTAATAATAAGTGTTAAAAACAATTAAAGTATGTTTGCTAATTGTAGTCATCTATGGCTGTCATTTTAAATATAAGGTCCGTCCGCCTAATAAGAGCAGATTCTGAATAAGGTCCATCTTTTAAAATAAAAACGCACTCTCGTCTTTTTTGTCAGTGGCTCTTTATATATAACTTTATATATAACTTTTAGTGAATGTTGCGTGGTTTTAGTAATAAAACTCGTCCATTATTGAATAATTCTCAAATGGTATTTTAAAAATAATTTCAGTAAGTGCATTAGCGGGGTAAGTATTATTGTTGCTTTTTTACCTCGATTTTGTATGTTTTTCTCAGGACATATCTAATTGCCTAACATGGTCCAGCCTGTTGTCTCCAAATAAGGACCTTGTTAAACTACTTTTGAAACAAGTTTACATGTCCGTTTTTGAGTAATTTCATAAAATTTTATTCAATACAAAGCAGTATAGCTTTTGTCATATGTATTATTTGTATATTAACATAAGAGTGACGGAGTGGAACCTTCGCAAAAAAGAAAGAAAATGATCTTCAGGATGCTCAGAATGATATAAAAAATATCCAAATATCTGAGCGTGCAGCAGCTTTTAAGTCCAATATACCACCACGGACGTCGAAGAATCATAAAGTCTGGAAACTACTTATAGATATAGGTTGATAAAAAGGTGCCATTGTTTTTTTCAAGTATACTTACGTTTATTGAGCAAAGCAAGCGGAGCGTTCTATGTGAGACTTTTTGCATCCTATGTCCGGGGTTGGCATGAAAACGGCTTTACCGGTCTTCATGAAATTTTGCACATTTATAGCGATGGTTTATAAAAAATAAAGTGAAAAAAACTCATGTCGTTGAGGAGTAATCACCAAACAATTACAGTCCCATAGACTTCGATGTAAAAAAAATAGCTATATTTGATTATTCTAAATTTTTTACTTTTTTTTGTTGGTTTTAGCTTTGAAGCTGAATTGTCGATGGGTTACCCGCTTCGTCCAATTCGCCGAACTCTACCGAGATTTAGCGAGAGCAGCGAGTCAAAATCGAAGTCCGGTTCGCGCCCCTAGTATTTATTAAATTTACGTTAATAATTAGTGAACAGAACAATATATATGAAGATAAGGGAATAAAAATTGTGAATATTTGTACATATTTATCTTTTTAACCTTTAACTGCAGCGGTTGCTATGATTGATGTTTTTAAAAACCTAATAAGGTCCATACCACGATTATAGAAATAAAGCACCTAATAAAGCCCAAGGATTGAGATTGAAAAAAACTGATTAGTAACATTTTGTTATTTTCTATACTAAAAACAATAAAAATTTGCACGTAACTAGAATTTCTTTCATTTAAAACTAGAAAAACTTTATAAGGGCCACGACACTAATGTCTATGAATTTCTGTTTCAATACTTAAAGCCGCAAACTAGTAGTAACCAAAAGACCCGTTTAAAGGATTTCCGAAAAACCGGCTCTTATTAGAAGCAATTATCTTACTACAGAAAACGGATTACCGCTTCAATTAAACACTTAATACAGCTGGAATCTGTAATCATTATTATATGATTTTTAAAAGCTATACGAAATTATTCCGTAATGAATAAAATTTCTAAAACAAATCTCGAATTAGTAATAATTGAAGGAGAGTTTTTTTGTAGTCAAAATATATTTAATTAAATTAAAATAAATATAACTTATTAAATAGACTTAATAGATTGAAACTCATGTACTCGTATATAACTTACATATATATATATATATATATATAATAAGTTTCAATAGTAAGTAGACATGTAGGTTTGTAGATATTAAGTAGTCTTGAATAGGCCTATTTCAAGGATATGCTAAGCAGCATGGCCTAATATACAATACCTAAGAAAAATGAGTTGTTAGTCTTTGTAGGGAAAAATAAAAGTCCAACATGTGTCCTTCCTGTACAACTTAGTGGGAAACTTGTAAAGAAGGTAACTTGAATTAAAATATCTGGGACACATTGTTACTGAAAATTTAAAAGACGATAAAGACATGGAAAGAGAACGCAGGGCATTGGCTGTAAGGGCCAATATGCTAGCCCGAAGGTTTGCTGGTTGTTCACTACCTACTAAAATTGCACTATTTAAATCTTACTGCTTACACCAGCGGCCTTTGGGCTAGCTGTACCCAAAGAGCAGCCCACATTCTGCAAGTTTAAAATAATAATGCCTTCAGGACGCTGTTGAGGCTGCCTTATCACTGTAGTGCGTGAGGCATGTTTGCATATGCTCACACTATTTCGCGATAATGTGTAAAAAGGTGGCGTCGGTTATATAAAGGGTAAGGGTAAGCACCAACAGCATCCTGAAAGTATTTGCAGATAGATTGGATGGGCCGACCATGGGGAAGTTTATCAGGTTGCATGTGCAAAATGTAGCTAGGACAATCTCCCTATGTTAGACATTTGTTTATATAAATTTTGTTTGTAATGTATTTTTTGTTTGTATTTTATTTTAGTATTGTATGTCATTGTATTTTATTTTTGTTTATATTTTTTTTATGAAGAAGAGAAAGGAGGGCAAACGAGCTGGCGGGTCACAGGTGACTTGTGATCACCGCCGCCCATGAACTCTTGCAACATCCGAGGATTTACAAGAGTGTTGCTGGCCTTGTAGGTAGGAGTCGACACCTTTTTTGAAGGTACCCATGTCGTACCGATCTGGAAATACCGCCGAAAATTAGTATTAAGTTAGTATTTTGTTATACTAACATGGTTCTTAAGAATTCTGTTGTACTAACCAACTATGAGCTTATGATGCTTGACAAGAAAAGATTTTTATTTTATTTTATTTTATTTTTATATGGGGGGGGGGCGCTAGCATTTATTTCCTCACCGCTCTCCCCTAAATCCCATATTCCTAGATCCACTTCGAACTTATTTTAATGCAATTAATTACCAGAAAAGAAAAAGGAATGCATCTTTATTTTAATAAAATTAAAAAAAATCTACTTAAAATGATTGTTTTATTATTTTATATAAAAGCAATTCTTTATAGACAATGATATTTTAACCCGTTTTTTGAGTTTTTAAGTGCAAATAATCGTTGGATTGAGCTTATAACAAAATAGGTTGATTTTAATTCGATTATAAATATAAATATTTTGACTGATAGTTTATTCTAAGTCTAAGTGAAGAGAAAAAATTAAATTTTATATCAATTTTGGATTTATTATTATATAATAATCATACATTGTCATTTTAGTATCTTTAGTGCATGTAGAAGAATCATGATGAAGGTGTAAAGTGGAATGGAATAAAAAGAGTGCTTTGCAGATGAACTTAATATTTTCAATTTCCGTGATGTCGTACGAGGAGATATGTGGATCGGTTTTCCGGAGGATGGCCAGCAGCGTCCTCACCGTACCTTCACACTACGATTGGCAACCAGTCTGCCAAGCGTGGCGATAATAGCATATGCCCTCATAGATCACGATCTTTGGGGGAGGTCTATGCCTTGCAATGGGCGTCTATAGACTGACAATAAAAAACAAACTAATATAGATTAAAAAAAAATTGCTTTGTAACTTTTTTATTATATGCACCAAAAATAATATTAAAATCAACAAAATATTTTTCATTTTTATCTACGAATTTATGTAACTACATCTTAAATACGGATTTTAATTCCTAAGTACATATGTTTTAAATTTCCTAAATATTACAAACGTAATCATAAAAAAACTAGACTACTATTAAGTTCCATACTTTAAATTTGCTTTAAATATCTGATAATGGTTATTTGAAGACCGGAATTTGAGAACCGGATAATCCAGTCTGCACTATATCCATACTATATATTATATACATACTCTAACTTTTCTTATCAAACTTTGAAAATATTCATTTCATAACTTAATATATGTCCTTCTCTCTCATCTCTCATCCTCTCCCCTTGAGAAGGACATATCTCGCAAATTCAAAAGGCTGGACTATACTTGATATTAATTATTATATTATTACATAAATGAAGTATTTAAAAACAAAAGAATACTAGTTATATTAAACAAACACCACACATTTTAAAGTCTGTACAAATACACAAATTAACAATTGATCTTAGTAAATATATTACATAATACATTATATTACTATTTAAACAGTATATAATATAAATATTGAAATCAATTGAAAAATATATTCATTGAAATAACCATGAAGGTAACAGTAGCAGTTATTATTATTGGGGTGAGTTTTAATAAGAACCTAATTATATTTATTGAGCTGAACGTAAGCGAAGCTCTTAACCGTTTGGGAGACCTTTTTTTGTGTTTAGTTGTCTCCAGAATGTTACGAGATAATTAGCTAAAAATTTTCTCATGTATGTTCGAGCCGAACGCGGATGTTATAGCGAAAACAGATTAAAAAATGTTTAGCCATTCAAAAGTTATCAAGAAAAGAAGAAAGGAGAGGGGCTCAGCTCAACACCAGTATTTTTTTTATAAAGTAATATAAAATAAAATATTATACCTCAAATCAATGAAAAAATATATTTTTCGGAATAAAAAAAATCCTTTAGATAGAGTCAGTTACCTATAACCAAAATAAATTTTCATCAAAATTACGGTCCAATAGTTTTTGAGTTATGCGCGAATAAAGAAACCAAGAAAAAAAATTTATAGTATTGTTATCAAACTGTGTCTAATATACGAAGCAATTATTTTTTTTGACAAGTGCTAGAATTTTCATGGTATTTTAAACCTATCCATTTTTTAGATTAATCTATTATACGAAATTAATTTTTATTCCAATTCATTATTTTTAATATAATAATGAAATTAATTCATTAATATTTTCCAGTGCGTGATTGCTGTGCAGGCGACCGCAAGTAAGTAGATGTAACTAAATAACGCCAGTGTCTGAGAGACACTCGGAATATAGCATAGATCTTATTCATTTTTAAACAAATATGAAAAAAAAAAATCTTCTGTAATATCAACCCTCTACCAAATGAGCCACCGTGTTTCTACCCGCCTATCTATATAACATCACAACCCAGTTCCATCAATTTTGGCGAGTGGGACTTTTTATCGTGGTGGAAAACAACACCCTTACGATTTGAAAATACCGGAAAACTCAGTTTTCCGGGTTGTTGAAATTTATCGTTTGGTTCAAAAATTGTTATAACTGGATTGAGATGTCAGACAGATATGGTCTTTATTGAAAATACAAAAACAGATGAACATGATATATTGAGAGATTAAATATACCTTCTTATTTGAAATCCGCAATCACTTAGTTGCCAACTCAATAACAACGCTACATTGCTAATCAAAATCTTATGCATTTGATATCCGAGATATAATTAAAATTAAGTTTCATATAAATCGTTAATTGTATTTCAATTGTATATAACATATTATAGGATTTCATTATATTATTTTGGTGCTAGGGGTAAAACGTCAAATGCAACTGGGCCCGCTAGTGGAGACAGAGCTAGGTCTGATCAGAGGTCTACAAGCTGATGACGGAGACTACTCTATGTTTCTTGGTATACCGTACGCAAAAGTTGATATTGAAAATCCTTTCGGGGTAAGGAACTTATAACAATGAATTTACTAACAACACAATATTAAACATATTAGCGAATAAAATAAATGTAAAAAAATTGGAATTAAATTATATTGTATTTACAGCCTGCTATTCCGCAACCAAAATTCGATGACATCTTCGACGCCAACGATGACTCTGCAATGTGTCCACAAGTAGATCAATTTACCCAAGAAGTAACTGGAACCTTAGACTGTTTGCATTTACATGTTTATGTTCCTAACAAAGTCAGTTTAAATAATAAACTTCCTGTATTAGTTTGGGTACATGGTGGAGGATTTACCGATGGTTTCGCGGGTAGATATGTACACGGACCACAATTTTTAGTAAGACATGACGTCATTGTGGTCTCGATTAACTATAGACTAGGACCATACGGTTTTATGTGCCTGAATACACCAGAGGTCCCTGGAAATCAAGGTCTTAAAGACCAACGGTTAGCTTTAACGTGGATAAAAGATAATATTGCAGCATTCGGCGGCGATGAAAATAAAATAACATTAATGGGTGAAAGCGCTGGTGCTACTGCAGTTGATTTGCATTTATTATCCACACCAGACGACTCATTATTTAATCAAGTGATTATGCAAAGTGGTAACGGACTAATTGTTCTTTTAGGAGAAGGAAACGTAAATGCTCCTTTCATACTAGCCAAACAATTAGGCTTCGATACAGATAATGTCACTGAAGCTTTGTCATTTTTATCAAAAGCTGATTCAAATTCAGTTATAGGAGCAACAGTACCTACTTCTTTATATTTTAAAGCATGTATTGAAAAGGAATTCAAAAATGTTGAAAGTTTTCTAACCAAACATCCACTAAAAGTGAAAAATCCTAATATAAAGAATACACCTATTTTAGCGGGTTTCAACAACAAAGAAACGATTATGACTTATGAACCGAAACCGGCTTCTGATTTTGTGGGTTATGAAATGTTTACTAATGTTTTAAAACAGTTTTTCAATTACGACGACGAACTCACGGAAAGGACAAAGATCGCACGACGTTTCTATATTGGAGACGAAGATATGAGTGAAGCATTTAGATGGACAGTAATGGACTTTGAATCAGATGTATCATTTAATCTTCCTGTACAATGGACTATAGATAATTATGTTGAGCAGGGATCTAAAGTTTATCAATACTTATTTTCCTACAGTGGGGAAAGAAATTTCTTTAAAAATAAATTAAACTTAACTGAAGTTGGAGCGAACCATGCTGACGAAATTGGTTATTTGTTTAATCAGTCCTACAACAAAAAAACACCTTCGGAAGAAGACCAAAGGATGATTGATCAAATTACTACACTTTGGACAAATTTCGTAAAATACGGGTAAGTCATTATTTTAAACATCTATAAAAAAATTGGGTGATATTTAAAATTCTTATGGGAAAAAATTCTTTTAAAATGTCATTCAGACAAAATTATATAATTGATTTGTTTGTTTTTTAGAGATCCGACGCCGGAGACATCGGAGCTGCTTCCAGTTAAGTGGGTTCCGGTAACAAAGAACAAAAATAGTTACATCAATTTGGATTCTACTTTGTCGCTCGGAAGCCTGCCTTACGAAAAAAGACTAGCATTCTGGAAACTGTTCTATACAACTAATTTACACAAACTTATTCTATACAAATAGGAAAATTTAATTAATGTTTATTTAAATAAAATTTACAGTATATGCTAAATAATATCTCTCAATGATATACTTATTTACGTATTACAAACCCGACTAGTTGCATCCATTGTTGAGTTAAAAAAGTGTTAAAAATAGTTCCATTATACAGGGTGTTTTGTAGAGGGTCCGACAAGCCAAGTGAGCGTATTCTGGTACCTATTTAGAGAATACAAGTTGGCCAAAAAAAATCCCTGTCCTCCTATTTTTTTTAAAGATTTTTTTTGTAATTTTTTCGTTTATCACCGAAATTCTACCTAATCACTTAAATAAATAATTTCTAAAATCCGTTTTAAATCGGATGTTTTCATGTAATTTTAGTCTCAAATGCATGCTTAAGCCACGAAAAGCAAAATTAGATACAATCTGAACTACCTAAATGATGTAGAACTCATAAAGTGAAAAAATAAGTTTAAACTTGACATCTAAGTTCAACTTTCACAATGATTAAAAAAAAAACCACTAGCGATTCTGGAGGTAGTATGCATTAAAAAAAGTTCTCTATTTATCACTTATTACAACGACATTAAAAAATGCTATAATACTTATCGAGTATAACTCTAAGTCTCTTGGAAGTTTGCACGCGTGTAAAATGATATGGATAGAATCTGTTTTTCTTTAAAATATTGTCCACGGTTGATTTGTCTATGCCCGTGCGGCGAACTATTTTTCGCGTGGAGATCGTAGGGTCTTGCTCAACTTCATTGAGAACATATTCTTCGACGGCAAGCTGACGAACCCTTCCGGGACCAGCACCACCTACACCGCCACCAGGCATTCTGCCTTCGGAATAACAGCCATGAACCCTAATAAAAACTCGTTTTTTGGATTTATTGTATGTTTTTAATTTTTCTAGTATTAAATAATTATCCCATTTTACACGTTAATACCAATAGTTCAATATTTGTTCATTACAATAACGACATATTACATCTTTTTAGAAACGCCATTAAACCAGGAATATTTTAAAGTGGTTGGTCACTGTTATTTTCATATTTTTTTTCGGGGCCATAAGAATTCCTTATCAGATAAGTTACAGCAAAGTAACATACTCAAAACAAAAAAGCTTGCTTTACCTTTTACTTTCAAAAGAGCGAGTATTTTCTTATAGGGCAATGTATACATTTTTTCAACAAGCTACCAGTAAAGGTTCAGAATGTACTCTTAAATAAATTAAAAAACTTATTAGTGAACGCTTGCTACACTCTGGATATGAAGTGCTGGCTGCCAGGCTACTTCAACATTTAATGTAAATGTAACTTAATAACAAGTCTTAGGTATGGCTTTAAAAAATGGTTATAGCTTTGAAAAAAAAAATGTTTTGTATAAAAATTATTTTCAATAAATTCAATAAACCTACGATCTCCCAACAATATAAACATCTGTTGAAATATTTTAAAACAAAATAAATGTTTTTCAAGATTTGTACTTTTACTTTTTATAAAAAAAAAACAAATAAATTATGATAAGAACAGTTCTAAATTTTAAAACGGAGACATATCGGTCCGAAGCGATAACATTTGGTTAAAGGTTATTTCTATGATTAAAACATAGTCAGTAGTTTGCGAGATGTGGATTATAACGGTTTTCCTATTTCTTGGAGTGGTAAGATGGACTGAAGGAACCGAACCCTTGGTTGAGACCAAACTCGGAGTTATAAGAGGCATACACTCTGATGACGGAAAATATTCCATGTTCCTTGGAATACCTTACGGCAAAGTGAACAGGAGTAATCCGTTTGGAGTGAGTAAATAACTATTTAACAAAACAATTTTTCCAAAATTTAATAGTAAATTGTTTAAAATTGACAGCATTAAAAATGTAAGATAATCATTGTGTAACCAGTTGAAATAAAATTGTTTTTTTTTTATTCACAAAATGTAGCTATTATTGTTGAAAACAAATTATTTGTTTAGTTTCAATTACTAGTTCTACACTAAAAATAACTATTAGAATGTGCGTATGTACATGTTATGTTACTGTTGCATCAAGGAGGTCAGTATAGTAATAAGCACATCAAGAGAACGAGAATTGTTATCTGTTTGTGCAGTTTTAGAAGCTAAAACCTATCTCTTCCAAGTACCAATATATTGGATATCGAACAGATAATGTATTTTAATGTAAACTAAATTCTTTCTATGAAGGGGTTCGAATAAAACGACATTAAACTTGTGTGCATGGAATATAATCCAGAAAGTAATTGAAAACAATAGATGTATGTACGTAACCAAGGATAAAAAGTAATGAAATATTTCTTCTGTCGTAACAAAGATAACAGCTTGACTTTAAAGTGATAAAAAAAAACTATTTTCGGAAAGATAATATTTACCAAAGTCGGGTTAATTTCTTTAAACATCATAATAATAATATTGGAGATGTAAAATAGTACGTAAAAAGCTTAAAAACATTTTACACTTTAAATATTTTCAGGTAGCTACACCTTATCCAAGATTTGAAGAAACATTCCTAGCTAACGATGATTCTGTCAAATGTCCACAAGTTGAAGAGTTCAATAACACAATAGTAGGGAGCTTGGACTGTCTTTTCCTAAATGTCCATGTGCCCAGTGGTACCAATTCTACCAGCAAACTACCAATACTAGTCTGGATTTTTGGAGGTATCTTCCAGTTTGGATTTCCTGGAAGATACTTATATGGACCCAAATATATCGTTCAACACGATGTTATTTTCGTTACAATCAATTATAGATCTGGACCGTATGGATTTATGTGTCTGAATACACCAGAAGTTCCTGGAAACCAAGGACTGAAAGATCAAGTATTAGCTCTCCAATGGATCAATGATAACATCGAATCTTTCGGAGGTGATGTTAGTAAGATAACTGTAGGAGGTGAGAGTTCTGGTGGAGCTTCCGTTGATTGTCATCTATGGTCAAAGAAAGAAAAGTTATTCAGTCAAGTTATTATTCAAAGTGGTTCTGTATTTGCTCCATGGACGATCACTAAACCTGATCTGACGAAACCACTAAAACTTGCAAAACATTTAGGGTACCATACAGAAGATTTATCTAAAGCTTTATCATTCCTCGCTAAATCCGATGTAAATTCATTAATAGCAGCCGTCAGAGACTTGTCGATGATGTTTCAAGTTTGTGTAGAAAAGGAGTTTGACAATGTCGATAGTTTTTTAACTGAACATCCCAGACACGGGAATGTACCTAAAGCAAGGAATACACCTATCATTATAGGATCAACCGATAAAGAAAGATTGCCATTGTATGAGAACAAACCAGAGAGTGAATTGAAAAATATGAATGTATTTAATAAAACTTTGAATGAAATTTTTAATTACGATGAAGATTTCTTTAAAATGGAAGACATTGTTCGCCAATTTTACATAGGCGATGAGGAAGTAAGCTTAGCGGTTAGAGAGAAATTGACAGACTTTTCTTCAGATTTAGATTTCGTTTACCCAACTCAAAATAGTTTGCGAGCATTTTTGAACAATGGTGCCGAAAATGTGTACAACTATATGTTTACTTATAGTGGTGAAAGAAGTTTTTCTAAAAAAAGAGAAAATATTAAAGCAAAGGGTGCAGCACATGCTGATGACATTAGCTTTTTATTTGATATGACTTATGATCCATCGACACCAACAGAGGAAGACCAACGCTTTATCTATATGTTTACAAAACTATGGACCAACTTCGTTAAATACGGGTGAGAAAATTAATATTCTTTTATGTACATGAAACAAATACTACAACATAAGATAAACAACCACTATATAGTAATCTTGTAAAGTAAAAAACAAACTAATCGCTGTTTTTATTTACAGAAATCCTACTCCAGAAACGACAGAGTTGCATCCGATAAAATGGCTTCCCGTCACCAAGAAATCTCACAAATATTTAGACATAAATTCCGTATTATCGTTAAGAAAGTATCCATTTAACGATAGAATGGCATTCTGGAGACTGTTTTTTGAAGCTAATAAGAAAAATCTTAAATAAAATACTTCTTTTTAAATAATAATAATATACGGCATACATAATCTGATGATATTTTATTTTTTATTTTAAAGTTATATTTTAATTAGCATATTACTAACTAACAGAAAATCTTTATGTTCCGTCTTTAAGTCAGAGAATCCAGAAGCGGTTTTTTTTTTGACGGAGACGTTGATATCTCATTCTAGCGACACATCGTACCTATCAAACCCACGTTAATAAACTTAAACATCATTTTATACCACATGCGGACGTATTAACGTTCGTAAGGGATGATATTTGCTACCGTCGCCTTTAAAATTTTGAATTTCGAGAACAGTTCATAGTCTTGCTGCGCGCAGAATGGGCGATCAAGTCAGAGTCTAGGCATGCTTCTACAGGTCCGATAGTGGTAATGCAGAAACAGATCAACTCTTGGGCCATATCTAAAGCGAAGATTTACAACCTGCATTCACACACTCCCGAAACCGAAATCTAGTCTAGTCTAGCGTCAAATGACACCGACTACGCTGTGGTCTGTCCTAATTGGTTAAGATGGACACTCATCAACCAGTCTCTTTGTTGGTTCTTCTACTGACTTCACATTCCGGAAAGTATCAGGTCACTGTCGCTTTTTGATTGGATGCTTGCATAGAGAGATTCTTTGGAACTGCTTATGCCGGGTTATTAGGGAATATATTTCGATTGTTCTACCATTATGGACAAGGAATTTACAAGACTGAGTGACGGAGTCTTTAACTCCAGGACTGACGTGACGTTGGCACCGCCATTATTGCGGTTAGGGAGCGGTCCTTTTATTTTAAAGAAATACCTACTTCATTAAATTTTTAAAAGTCAATACGGTAATATTTCAGAATTATTTTGTTTTGCATTATTTTACTTGTTCCACCTGATAAGAATAGGGCAGAAAAGGGACACCTTTATTAATTTTTTATTCGATATTAGGGACGTTAAGTATTTATTTTACTATTAACAATAATTCTAAACATAATATTAATTTATTAATATATATAGTTGAATGATTTAAAATATTTTTTTTTGTAATAAAATTTCCGTGGGTTACGGACAAAATCCAAACAATTGTATTTAAATCTATTAAATTAGAATTATGACATTATTTGCTTAAGAAAGACATGCTTTTATGACAAGATATTTTTTTTACGGAGAAATGTTTGATAATGTCTGTCTTTCACAATGACCGTCCGTGACTACGGTCGCATGAAGATGACAATGGGAAAGGGAACTTTAATAGCGTTACTTTTTTTCAGTAATTCCACATAATAGTAATCAAGCTGTATCACAATTAAAATTTATTAATATATTTTAATAATAGATGATTTTAATGTACGAAATGCTACATGCTTAGTAGTCATTCTAATGGTAAATAAATTATTTTAGATTATTCTGAATGCAATCTTGTATGTCAATTGTCCGCTTTTGATAATTTCAATCTTCATAACCGACTGTTAGGTTTAGTATTTTGTAATTTAAATTGTTCAATTTCTTATGAGGTCTCTGAAGTCACCCAGTGCTTTTTATTAATATTATTGTCAATTATTCGCTAAACAAAAAATATTTTCTAAAGATAAGGCTCTTATTTGTTAATTTGCTAGTGCTTTTGTCCATATTCCGTAACTATCATGTGTATGAAGGGCTAATTTCATGTTGATGCAAAAATGGGACAGCATGCACTAATGGTATAATTACGACATCAAATCAAATCAAATCAAATCAAAACACTTTATTCAGATAACATAGATTATTAGGTACACATATTAGAAATAAAATAAAAGTAAAATTAACATAAATAAAATATGTTCTATATCATCCGAATTGGATGACCACTCAGCATATGTTGAGAATAAAAAACTCTCAACGCTGGTATTCTGTGGCTGCCATTTATTGAGTCTGGTCGCACTGTGCCTTCATTGAAAATGACAATAACAATATAACATTAACTTAACAATAGTTATAAATTAAAAAACAAAACAGAAAAACAAAAAAAAAACAGGAACTGTCACTTTAAAATAAGTATTTTATAAAGAATAATAATATAATAATATTATAAAGATACATATATACACACAATTTAAGTAAGAACATAGAAAAATATATCTATATACATTCACGCATACACATACAATATACATAGAATATGTATTTATCTTAAGATGAACCTAAATCACAAAATAGCAAAAAAAAAATATTAGATATGTTATAAAGAAATATAACCAGTAGATAAAAGGAACAACGTGATCGTGTAAAGGATATAAACCACTTTAATACCAATTATAAAAAGTTTAAGTCAAAGCAAAAAATTAATTATTATTTAATTGTAAATTGATAAGATATGATTTATATTTTAATTTAAATGCGTTTATCATATTTAATAAACGAAGAGGAGGGGGCAGGTTGTTCCAGCACTTAGTTGCCGTATATTTGAAGCTACCACGAAAAGCTGCTGCATTAAAATGAGGCATACTCAGCATGTTCGACGTAGCCCTTGTATAATGTGTAAGCCGGTCTTCACCAACCCATTTTAATTTGTGATAAAGATATGGAGGCATTTTATATTTAATTATTTAGTACTATGCTTGCGGTTTTGGTTTGTTGGTTTTGTATTGGTGTGGTATGCATGTGGTCTATAATTTTGTTATAGATATGTCTGAAAATAATCGGAGACGACGATGTTGAATTTTGGTTGCGGCAGTTGGAAGATGACGCTATTTTTGAAGATGATTTGGAATCAGATGGCGATGATCTCGATTTTTATCCCACCCAACAAGATTTGTTAGATGTACTGCCCAAAAATCGTCAAGGAGTACAATGCCCATATGGGGGGTGTTGATCTCATGGATTTACTTTTGGGCAGATACAGAATAAAAGTAAAAACCAGAAAGTGGTATATGAGAATTTTCTACCATTTTTTAGACGTCGCAATAATAAACTCTTGGGTTCTATACAAATCGGTTGAGATCAAAAAGGGATTGGAACCGAGAACCAAGTTTTACCGGCTGTTGACGTTCGTCGTGATAATCTTGGTCACAACCAAGTAAAAACTGAAAGTCGCATGAGATGCATGAGGACTGGATGTAAGCTGAAAAGTTTTATAAAATGCACAAAATGCAATGTATTTCTTTGTTCCAAGAAAGGAAACGACTGCTTCAATCTCTTTCATACCAACTAAAGAATTTTTGTCTATTTTGCATAGTGTACCAAAAATGAATCATTAATATTTTTCAATAAAAACCCTATAAGATATGACTTCTACTCCCGATTTCCACTCATTTCAAATATTATAACCCTATTTTTTAAATAAAATTCATTAATTCATGCATTTAAGGGTTGATACTGTGATTTTACAAAGGTTTTTTTCTATTTTTCTTTCTTTCTTTCGATATTAAAAATCTTTATGTAAGTCCATTTCATCAAATTTTTTTCAGTTTTTAGGTGCGATGTGGTTGGATACCTGCTTCACTGTATAGGTACACTGAATTAACCGACGTGGTTTATATTGCATCAGAACTTTTTACGGCGTGCGACACTTGTACATTTTACATGTTATGTTTTGGTGGGGTGAATATTACGGTAGGTAATACTGATACTGATTCCCACTTAACCAATTACGTAAATATCTTTACTGGTGTATCTTGAATATCACAATGGATATATTATACTTATATGACTTATACTTTAAAATACTATGTATGAGATATTAAAATACTGGTTTATACTATATCCAAATCGTTTCTACAACTTCTGCCACATAATATATTAATAATAAAGTTGTATTTGTCATAAATTATTTTTATATCTTAGAAGATCCGCACAGCCGAAGCAACATACTTTCCACAATTTGTGTTAAACAGCACGGTCTACGTTGCGCTTCACACGTTCTGTGTAGAGCCGTATCCGTTTGTTTTAATCAAGAAGAACATGACTAACATACGTAATAACAATCTGAAATACTTTGAGTATAAGATTGTTTTTTAATAAAAATACTAAGCATTAAAAAGGTTATATACCGAACGGGCTCGTCTACAATTGATACAAAATGTGTTTTGCCGCACATACGCGCGTTGGAACGCCGCAGCGCTGTATACATTTTTATTACACACGTGTGAGCCACAACAGCGTTGCATTCAAAAAAAAATCCGTGCCCGCAGGGCGATACGCGTGGGTAGACCTCGTGTGTAACTCGTTTAAAATATAACTCACTACCTAAGAATAACACATGATGCCGTTGTTTACATCAAAAATTTTCAAGCAAAAAGCGTTATTTTTTTTCTCAGAAAAGGTATCTTTTTTGGAAATACTTTTGGTACTTAAATTTAGAGTAAAAAATAACCTTTCTATTAAAAATATTTGCGAGGAGGGAATGTTAACCAGAAAAAAGTTACCGTGGTTTTACCTACCTTAAATTTTCAGGCTAAAAGTGGTTTTTATTTTTTTTCTCGGAAACGGTACCTTTTACGGAAAAACTTTTGATATTTAAATTTAGACTAAAAAATAACCTTTCTATTAAAAATAGTTGTGATGTAAGAATGTTTACCAAAAAAAGTTATTAATTTTTTTCTGGACGCACGCACACATATATATATAAACTTTTTGACCAATGGTCGTTTCGGATTCAGGGGGTCATAAGACCTCCTGTGAAGAAATTTTTCCAAAATTCGAAAGTCGGGTACAAATGAATGGGCAGACCCAATTCTTCGAGGTCTACCCAAAATACAAGTGTAGTGCAGCCCCAGTATTGTATACCGATTTCTATACTTTTTAAGATTAAAAAAGCCAGATTATACCTCGGAAGAAACATTTTTAATTTAAAAAAAAAAAAAAATATTCCCGTCTAAAATCTTAATATCTGAACCGTTAACAAAAGAGTAGTAAAGAAAACAATCAAACCAAGAAGTTTTATTTCTGGATTTAAATTAAATAACTTATTATAAATGTTGAAAAATAGTCTAACACTGGCTTAACTAAACAAAAAACTTATTTTTCAATTAAACTATGTACAAAGTCCGTATACTTAAATAACATTCACCCGTTTTATTAATATCTCGCAGCAATACTAAATTAAACTGAATGCTACATTTCTTAAGTTATTTTAATTTTCTTGGAAGCCCGTTCGTCGTCACTTAAATCCAGACTTCTCTTATTACTGTCTATATTTTCTTTATTACTTTTCTTTCCTGAACCTTTTTCTTTTTTTTTATCAGTTGTGTAATATTCCTGTATTTTGTGGCTATTCTCTCCGCTTAGCGGCTCCAACTCTATGGTCTCATCCAACTCTTTGTTTGTTGGTGTCTCTGTGTCTTCATCGTCTGAATGTATTATGTTTTTCTTTGGTTTCGATTTTGAACTGCCAGCTGGAATTAAATAAGACATGAAATCGATAAACCATTGCATTTTTTATTATTAATAAAAAAAAAAAATTATATAGTTTTCTCTCTCATTTTCAAAAAAGAAAAGCAGGAAATATAGAAATTGAGGTGTATTTTTATACTACTTTTATAGACTCTGTACTGACCAGTAACATCATCACTATTCGGTTGATTAATAAAGAAGTTTGTGATAGGCTTCTGCCATTTTGGGGTCTCCCTTGGACAGACGGGGTTACCACCAGAGGTATTGCGAGATTTCTCACTGCTCCCTGAAACATTAATATGATATAACATTTCATCTCTATTATCAAAAACCAAAAAAAACATTCTGTAAGCATAATTAAGTATTTCTCATTTCAAAATCTATTCATGCTTACCACTAACGTGAATTCACATCATTTGAAATACTATACCTGTTTGCCGCAAACAAGTTTTATACTTTTTATCCTCCACATGACGATACACATTTTGCAGGCTATCAATACATGCATGACACTTGAATTTTTTTTGAAATATTTACAGAAGCATTGAGTTAAATACCTGCAGTACTTGAGGAGCTTGGAGGAGGGGCAGCACTACATCTTGCTTTGCTGCTTTTACCAGATGATACTGAAATTTTAAAGTTTATAATTGATTGATAATAGCTAATTTAGTACAAATATGTATAGGAAATAATTTACATAGTGGGAATAAAACTTATTGTTAAAAGCAATAAGTTTCTATTATGAAACCTGTAAGGGTAATTTTACGAAGTTGATATTTATTTGGAATTTTATTTTAAGGATTCCAATTTAGATATGTATAATGTTCTATATTAGTTAGAAATGTATTTATTATAACATCGTGATTCTCAAGTCGTAGCGCATACATAATTTTAATTATTTGATGTCAGTTTTATAACGTTCTACTTACTTTTTGCTCCAACTGACGCCTTAGTTCTAGCCATTTTTAAAACTAATTCTTAATTGAAATTGAAAAAACGTCTACATGAAATGTTTATTTTTAATTTTGTTAAGTTTATTTAATCCATCTTAAATTGGCGCGAATTTTTCGTTTGCCAAAGACAATTGACATTTGACAAGAAGTGATAAGTGTCAAATATTGCTTGTTATTGTTTTTAAATTCTTATTAAGAGGAAAGGTAAAGCCTTTGTATCATACAGCCTCTGCATATTAAATCTCAAATATATTTTTTTGTTTTTCACACACTGTATAATATTATTATAATAGCCTTATTCAACATAATTATAAGAAGTTAAACTTTCAAAATTAAAAAGAAATCACATAATAAATTTAAATCAAATAATTAGAGATTACATTATCTTACATCACCAATTTATTAGGATTTGCGTAAAATTTAAATTAAAGCTTAAGACTATTTATAAATCTCATAAGAAACTAAGGCAATTCTTGAAACCAATTTGAAAGAAATACTGTGATATATAAATTTAAGTAATTGTGAACTGTTTTACAATGATGCAACAACTCGGATTCATTTGGAAAAGCCGAAATATCATTGATATGCAGCAATAAAGGTGTTGGGGATTCATTCAACTCGTGCATTCACAGGGTTTGAGCAAAACACATCTAAAACGACTTTTATGTTCCTAGTATTAAACTAATGCTGGAAAACCACACAGAAAGGTTGCTTCGAAAAAAACGCTTTCCAAACGCCATCGGAGGCTTACACAATATCCAAACTGCTAGGCTTTTTCCATTATTTTTAATGGCTTCTTCTCAAGTATATGAGGAGATTATCAGCTGATCGATTATGGGGAATGCTATATTGTCGATGATTGAACTGGTGACAAGATAAGCCAGGAGCTAACGGTTTATAGGAACTTTTATTTTTAGAGGCGGTCCTAGATTAAAGAAATAGGTCTTTTATAAAGTCTGCCGGAAAAAAGAAAGTTTGTCGTACAGTATCTTGAGTGAACACAATGTTGGACATCCGACACCAGAGGATTAGACCTCATTGTTCTTCCATAATAAAGTAGAGTGTAAGGCAGACTGCCAGAAAGGCCGGGTGCACCTTTAACACGGGTTAGAATGTCATTCCTGACAAAAGTTATTAAGAGAACCTTTGGTGCTGCCTAGAAATTATTTATATCAGAGTACCTCACAAGCCGATTTTGATATCATCCTTTGCTCTAGTGATGAATCATCTAAAGAATCAGCTCATTCAAATCATCTAGAGGTGCAGTACTTTTTAAGATGACAAGGTTCTTATTTTTAGTAAAATTGCAGTAGTAGCAAAATAAATTAAATGTTATTAAAAAAAACATATTTAACATTTTTTTTATTAAAATTTAATATTTTACAGACGACAATTAACATTTTTTCTTATGTAAGTTTGATTATACGAACATTAAAAACAAATTGAGACATTAAAAAAAACTTAAACTAAATTACAAAATTAAGAGGTCATACAAAATGTATGCTACGCTATACTCGTATCTAGGTAAAAGGTTTCAGTCATGGTTAGTCTATGGTTAAGCCAAATGTACAATGTTTAAATTCCTGTGCTAGCGTATTGATATTAAAAAAAATAAGCCATTAGCACAACAATAAATAAGATCTTCCGTTCTTTCGATAATACATATAATCAAAATAAGCAAAACTATAAAACTATATATAAATTATGCACAAATAACTAATAATAATTAAGTATAATTGTTTTTATTCTCATAATAGGGCACATATTTCATATATTCTATGAATAAAAATTCGTAAAAATTATTTAATATCCGTATAAAATTCATCTGTTTTTATGTATTTTCCGCCTATATTCTAGTTTACATAACAATAATGTTTGAGGTCATTGAAATTATTTTTTTTTTGCTGTAGCTTTGATAAGCTGAATTCGAATTACGAAAATCATCACTCAACTGTCAACTTCCATTTGAGAGTTAGATCTTGTACCTGATTGGTTAGAATTTAAACTTACAACATCCAATCGGTCAACTGGATCCTTTGTCGAATCTATGGCGTTTTTCTCGTCCTCCATATCGAAATGAGTGGTAGTGGTAACTAATTTCGATTTTAATCTATCACCTGCTGAGTAAGTGTCAACGGTAATTTCTATTCGATTGCTTATTTGGTATTCTTTGACGATTAAATTATCAATATTAAACGATTTATCTCGATGTGTCCTCATGTGTGAACCTAAATATTCGCATAGGAATTGCAAATCGCACATTTTACAGGCAATATATTCGGTAGGGTCTAGCGGTGTGTGATTCGAGATATGGTCTCTGCAAATGTCATCTCTCAAGTAATATACATCGCAACCACCACATTTGTATAGTTCTACTTTGGTATTACTTTGTTCAGATCTCTCGACTCTCTCTGTACTCGTGCTCTCTTGTACTATTTGTACTGAGTTACGTGAAGTCTCTTGTACAACTCTAGGTCTGTCTCTACTTGTGCTTTGTAAACTGTCTTCCACTTCAAACGAGTCATCTTGACTTTTTCTATAACTATTTCTGTATTTTGGTCTGTACATTGGTTCTTTATTCTTTCCGGACGTTTTATGACTATTCATATGGCGGGTAAGAGACATTTTTGTAAACATCAAATTACATTCCGGGCAGTTCATTCTCTGCTCATCATGGCGACCTATGTCCATGTGCCGTTTAAGAGATTTAGGATGCAAGAAATTTAAATCACAAATATCGCATGTATAGAGACTGCTTTTATCGAAAGCCACTTTCGATTTTGGTGTTGTTAAAGGAGTGACGTCACTTTCATCAGTTTTAACCTGTTCACTATCTTCTTCGTCGTCGTGTGTTGAAAGTTTTCTTTTCAATTGTCTGTCATTATCCACAGTATCTATGTCTAACATATCTTCTAAATTGATCAACCTTATTTCATTTTCATTGGGCAAATTTTCCAAAGCTTTTTGCAACGTCATTACATCAACAGTTGCCACGACCAGATCGTCTAAAGTAATATTTTTCTTATAATGATGTAGCTTCTTATGTTTTACATAGCTGACTGATGAGAAAGATATGTCGCATATAGTGCATTTCATTAATCTCTGGCCTATTTTATGATTTGTGGACAAATGGTACTCGATACCCCTGAGTGAGATATTATAAACATCGCATTCTTGACACAAATATACAACGTTTTTATAGTAATTAGTGTCACCGACTGATTTTAAATATATTATGTTTATGTTTGGCTTGAAAATGCATTTTTGCAAGTTCATATGTAATTTTATCATCGAATAATGGAATATTAGACCGCAACCTTTGCACTCTACAGCCTCGTTGTCTTCGGAACATATTTTCTGATGTTCTACCAACGCTGAGCCAGTTATAAATAGCAACTTGCAATTGAAGCATTTGAACAATCTACACGACAATGAACGATAAAACTCTCGATCAGAAAGTTCATGATTAATTTCATAACCCTTCCGATGATACGGACGCGGTTTACGATACTGACTATCTGTTTTACGCTTTAACACGCTCTGTTCATAATCAATTTTGTTGAATTTTGAATTAATTTCCGATACATTATTTAATATAATACCATCTTTAAATTTAATAATAACAATCTGAGCTTTACTGAAACTGATTTGGTCGTGTAATCTTTTATGATATGCGATATGTGCCGAGTGGAAGGGCATTTCGCATAGATTGCACGTTTTTCTATTTAATTTTGTGGAGCAGTTATGGAGTTTTATATTCGCTTCCCGATGTACAGAAATAGAGCAACGTACGCATTGATAGAGAACTAATTCATTATTTTCTGTTCTGTCCAATATTGAAAAATTTGTGTTATTTTTTTTGTTATGAAAATATACAATGTTTATATCGGATCTAGTCATTTTAGGATATCTATCGTGATAATTTAAATGTCTCCTCAAAGACGATGCTCTTATCATTAGGGAGCATTTGCTGCATTTCGTCAGTTTGACGCTATCATTGCAGTAGTGTACGCTGACGGTATGCTTGAATATAACACTTATTTTGCATTGCTTGCAAGTGTAAAATGTATGGGTCATCCTTCCTAAGTTCGAGCGTGCTAAAAGTTTTGGTTGTTTCTTTCTCATTTTTACTTTTTGATAGTATATGTGGTGCAAGTAATGCTTTTGGAACTTCTCCTTCTTGATCAGCTTCCCGCATTGCTGGCACCTCTTGAAATGAAGTCCGGCAGGACGCAATTTTGATCTCAAAACGTCATTAACATAAACATTCTTCTCCGAATTAAACACAATTATTCTGTATGATTTACTGTTAAGTTTTCTGGTTTCATGAAGCTTCTCGTGTTCAGATTTCATAAATCTGCCTGAGAAACAAAGATTGCATTTCACACAATTATATCTACTACTATGGTTAGCGCAATTATTGTTTTGGGCGTGTTCAACCACTGACGTCGATTCTACAACGGTGTTGCAGATGCCGCACTTATAAAGTGTCAAATGTAAGGGTCCGTCCACGACTATTTCCATTCTAATATTCCTAGTGAATTGATAAATACTTTTCGACAATATCTGTAGGACTTGTTCCTTTGCTAACGAATCGAATGTCTTGGACCATTCACTTGTTAGTAATTTTTCGTAATTAAAGTTCAAAATGATAAAGGAATCTTTATTGATGTCGTTTTCAGCGTGCAATTCTTTGTGTCTATCGAAAGAATTACCGACGAATTTAAGTTTGCATTTATTACAATTGTTTATAGTCGTGTTATAGCTCTCCATGTTACAAAAATGATCTTGACAATGTTCCACAACTGTATCGTAAGTATCGATTATAGTATCACAAGTCTCACATAAGTATAGGATGTTCCATATTGTTTGTAGAGATTCATAAGTTTTTAATATTTCTGGTATATTAGATGTCTTTTCGACGATTTTCTTATCGTGCTTCGCATATTTATGGAACGGGACATGCAATTTGAAAGCTAGATCACTGAACTTCTCCGTGCAATAACCGCAATTTTTATGATCTTCCGAATAACACACGTGACGTCTCCTCGCTACATCACCGAAGAAATGCACTTTGCAGTCCTTGCATTTCTTGAATATAGGAAAAGGTGGATCGATTCGTTTACCGGTTTGGGCGTTCGTAAACTTCATATCACGCATTTTTAGATTCGGGCACTTTTTATGTTCGCGTTTGTGTGTCTGTATTCCTTTAGCTGTAAATCGTAGACCGCATAACTTGCAGAGATAGGAACCGTTAATTCTATTGCACGTGCCATCACTGTGCCCATGGGACGAGCGATTTATTTTCAGGTAACATTTACAGGAAGGACAATAATATAGATGTTTGAGCTTTGGGGCTCGATCCATTTTTGGTATTTCCATCTCCGGTGACTTCGTCTTTATCGTATTGAAAGATATATAATCTACTTCAATAAAGTCAATAGTCTTCACCCCTGTGGCGTGTGCGTTAGAATGTTGGACCATATAATCTTCATCTATCACCAGACCACATAACGAACATTCTACGTTTTTACGGGGTATGCAGTCTTCCTCGTGGCATTTTTGGAATCCCTGCTCGTCGTAACACACTTGGCACTTTCTACACATACAGATAATTCTATTTAAAATATTTACATCTCGCACTTTTATACTTTTTAACCTTTCGGCGATTTCGTGCTGTTTTAAATGATACATCTTATCAGATTTGTTAACGAAACGCCGACATATCTGACACTTAAAATCCCCTTTCCTGTATTCGCAAATTTCAAAATGTTCAACGGCTTTTGTGATAGATATAAAGTTAATTTGACACTTAGTACACTTAAATAAAGTCGATATTGGCATGGGAACGAAATTAGTTTCATATTCATCAACGGCACTCGTGGATGGAAACGGTTCAGATTCTTCAATGTCCCGTCTGTTTAAACTGTCCATTTCATTTTTCGCATGATGGGCAGCTCTGTGAATCTTCTCCGAATAGGCAGATGGAAACGTCAAATTACACGAAAGGCACTTGTATTTATCGCAATCCTCACTAACAACCTTATTATATAGATCGGGGTGTACGTGTTGTATGTGCTGGTTGTAACGCTTGCAATCCGGTAGCACGTTGTCACAATTTTCACATTTGAAATCAACCACCACACTTGGAGACTGAATGTCTTCAACAAACTCGTGAAACATACCCATGTGAGCGGCCAATTTATCTTTATTCCTAAAATGGCAGGTGCAAATTGGACAGCACACATATTTATCGATCATAGAATGATTTGTTTGATGAATTTTTAAGGACACATCGTTCTCAAACTCCAGGTCACATAAATCACACTTAAAGGAACCCGGTAAGAGTTCATACGAGTGCTTGATAAGAGCTATCTCGTTTGGAAAGACTTCATTACAATGATGGCATAAAACACTCTGATACTCCACGGAATCTCGTTCTAATTTAATTTTACGGGCAAATAGAGATCCCTTTGTGGTACTCTTGACTGCTTTATTCCTTCTTACAGCAAGAAACGAATGAGCCGTAGACTTGTGCGAGTCCAAGGCATTCTCAGTTGGAAACAATATTTTGCAATCTTCGCAGTAACATGGATTATTTTCCAAATGCAATCCACTTTCTGTTACGACTATAGAAGTTTCTTGTAAGTGTGGTTCGGGCGTGTTTGTCCCGCATGTTGATGAATTTGGCTTACTGCCCAGAATTATCTTATTCTGGTATAAATTATTCTCATCCGTCTCCACGGGGGCATCGTCTTCGTAATTCAATGTGAAATTCTCTTCAATTTCTGAAACATGAAAAATAACTTTAACTACTAAAATAATTTCATTACAGTTCAGTTTCATTCGAAAAACTTCTTTTTAAGGTGATTTGATAAATATGGAAATACGGAGGAGTGTTTCAGAAATTAGGGTGTGTTTTTTAGATGAACAAGTAAACCGCTACTATTAGTATCAGGTGTCTTAATAATTGTAGTTACATTTCAATATCTTAAGAGATCTACAATCAATAATAATCAAATCTAATCTGCGTTACAGAATCCCAAAGTTATAAGAAAAAAGAAACCTTTTGTTGACTATCGTTGGAATACTTAGAAAGTCAGAAAATGCATTAAAATTATTCGATATTTTTTATATAAAAAACTACGATCTGCATTCTGCTCCTTTTACCATTTGAACATCTACAGTAGTGCTCAAAAGTATTATGACAAGGCTTATTTTATTATTCTCTTGTTTATGTTCATCTAAATAGGTGCGATTATATCTTTGTTATTATTTAACTACTGTGAGATACAAGTTTGAACATGTTTCATTGTTTTTGGCGCAAACACGAAAACACGTTCATAAGTATTTTAATAACAGTCAATTTCCTGATTGTCAGCGGTACCGCTCGCATCGTAAACAGAATTTTCTTTTAAGTAATCAGTTGTAATTTATTAATCATGCCAAGACTAAAAAAAAATCAAATGATTTTAAAAATGCTGTGATAACGTTAAGTAGAACGAACGCAGAAGTTGCCCGATTGTTTAGAGAGTCTCGACAACATTTTAGTGCGTAGAATAAATTTTATAAAGAACGTAAAACTGTAGAAAATAAGGCCCGAAATGGCCGTCCCAAAAAAACTACTACGAAGACCGCTGGATAAATAGGTTAAGGACTAGTGGTGTCCGAAAATCCGCTGTGCAAATATAGAACACCATGACACCCATTACAAGAAAACCAGTTACAAGAAAACCATAACATTAATATAAAGGTTTCGTGAACTGTGAAATGTCGACTAAAAGAGTTTTGATTGCATGGACGACGACCGACTGAAGAAACCCTTGATTTTTGGAAAGAACAGGAAACTTCTTGATTTCTCAAAACGGTTCAGATCATGGACGACTTCAGAATGGTCCTAGATATTATGGAGTGATGAAGGCAAATTTAATTTAGTGTCATCTGATGGCATTTGTTAAATATTTTTGATAGCAATTTCACACCTTTTCGGTCCCTTAATTTGTGAAACATGACAACACTTTAAATATATTATTTAATTCAGAACAATACTGTTATAATTTTGTTAATATGTAATAAATTGTACATGTCAAAATAATTTTGAGAGCTACTGTAGACTACCTAAAATAACTTTATCCTATAGTTAGTATCATATCATTTTGAACAGTGCGTTGAATGTACACTTCTCGACAATGATGATTCACCTAATAGACACTAAAGTTAAAAATGATACGATAGTGTAATAAGTTTCCAGACTACCTTCATAAAATTACACCATTAGTTACAAATATTACACTACACCAATAACTAGGGGCGCCAACAGACCCTCAATTTCGACTCGCTGCTCTCGCGAAATCTCGGTTGCCGTTCACATATTGAGCGAAGCGAACCCAGTGTAATGACTCATCGTTTCTCATTGACTTCAATGGGATATCAGTTTTTTGACGATTATTCCTCAACGACATGACATTTTTCAAAAAAAATTAAAATCATCACCTTAATATGTGTCTTTTTAATTGCAAAATTTCATAATTTTCCGTCAAGTAGTTTTCGAACCTATTCGTGACAAAAAATGTGCAAAACTCTTCAGTAGAACGCTCCGCTCGCTACGCTCGCTTCGCTCAATTAAAATCTGGCATCATGATGGAAGAAAGAATACTTCCAAGTTCACACAGTCCTATAAATGCAATGGAGAAATTCATTTCTTACAATATAATTTATAAAATAGTTATTTTTATTTATATTTCCTTATGATCTGCAAAAAAGTCATTCTGTCTGTTATCCTTGAACTGTTCGACCCCGATGATAAGTAAGACATACCCAGTTTTACCCAGTGGGCGACTTTTATTGATATACTTCAATAACAATATTTCGTACAACTTTTTAAACGATACTTCGATAATAAAATATTTATATATTTTTGAGTTATTTCAACATATAGTTTAAAAATTCCCAAAAAAATATTACGCTGACTAAACGAAGAATATCTACTAAACTATTTTTATTTACCTGCAACGGTATATGTAATCTTAAAATAAAATGTAATTGAGCGAAGCGAACGTAGCGAGCGGAGCGTTTTACTGGAGACTTTTTCACATTCTTGGTCACGAATTGGCTCGAAAGCTACTTGACGGATAATTATGATATTTTGCAATGAAAACGACACACATTAGGTGATGATTTAAAAAAAATTTTTGAAAAAGTAAAAAAAATTTTTTTTTTTAAATGTCGTGTCAAGAAATTGATATCCCATTGAAGTCTATGGGAAACGATGAGTCATTACACTGGGCTCGCTTCGCTCAATATGCAAACGGCACCCGAGATTTCGAGAGCGCAGCGAGTCGAAATTGAGGGTCTGTTGGCGCCCCTAGTATAATCTAACATTTAGAACCATCGATATTGATTCTATATTTAAATATATCAGAATAACAACTCATTCGAGGTCATAGTTTGTTTTTTTTTCAAATCCCGCATACATTGCACCTACGAAGGACAAAACGATTATCTACGAATGTCCAATGCAATATTAACCGATTCAATGCGGCGGTCTTTTGGACAAACTTTTGCTCCTGGCGGCGAACAAATATTTCGCCACTCCACTATGGTGCCTAACGCCAGGGACTTTGATGGCACCATTCAGGCGTTCTCCGCCGTGAATTGTAACTTATCGTTTTTTTTAACTGTTTCCACGTGTTTTAAGTTTAGTAGCCCCCCAAAACCGAAAGTGTATGGTTTATATTTTCGATTAGTGTTTATAGAAGTGATTATCTACGTGATATAACGGAAATGGAAGGTAAGTTTCTTATTTCTATCAGGTGTTGTAAACATTTTGTACGTTTTTTGATAGATCTATTGTTTCTATGGTAACAGAATTAAATATGAACATTCGAGACATGTAGAGCGTTCTTTTCTGATGTGTTGTTTGAAATCAAAATTTAAATTAATGATAAGTTTCTAACAGAATATCAAAATTGATTACGCGATTTATTCAGATAAAGATAAAAACCAAAGTACGAATATCTTAATCCAGTTTCTACTAACTTACTGTTTACGAAAGGGACTGTTATAGTAAAACAACTATAGTAATTAGATATTTGGAGATGTAAAGTATCGCGACTCTTTTTGAACGCTAGTTTTATGACCGATTATATTTATGATAGATATTTGATATTATAATATATATTATTTTAGAATTACCAAAAAAAAAGAAAATATATTCCTGAATCACAACTTGAAACGCAATGCGACGACGATGACGAGTTTAGCGAAGAGACTTATATCGAACAAAAATCTTATGATGTCTGGGAACCTAGTCCAGAAAATGAGGACGAAATGAAAGATGGTACAGAAAAAACAACAAAGGATTGTGCGACGTACACCGGTATAACAACCAGAGATATTTCAACGTCTACTGAAAAGACTAGTAGAAACAGGAGAGCCACAAGAGAGTACGTCTGGTCACTATAGATAGCAAACAAGAAGTAACAAACAGAAAACAAATCACTTGTTTGACTTTGGGTTGTAAAATCATCCCCACGATACAAGTCATGAAAAATACGCATACCTATCTCTTTTTACCCAACTAAGGGAGGGTAATTAACCATTATGCATTTAATCTTTATTCGTGTCCCGCGCCAAAAATATTAACAATAGTTGGTTCATACAAAAGAATGCCGTCCGTCTCATAGATTAGTGGGTCTCGGCTTCTGTTAAGGCCTTTGTTTTGGTTTCTAGGGCGGCACGTCAATCAGTGCGAGATGTTTATTTATGGTATAATTTCTTTAAACTAATTAGTTAAAAATATTACTTAGGCTGACTTTGTGATGACCACAACAAACAACAACAGATTAGATAACAATTGAAAGCGCTTTTTAAAAAAATAGTTTTTGTTGTACAAAGTTACAGTTTATCAAAAAATGAACTATATTGACCTGGCCTTAATTTTATGGCAGTCCAGGTAAATTTGATATTACTGGTGATGGTTATGTAATGTATGTAGTGGATGTGTAAGTAAATACGTACAACACAGATTTGAACTATTATAATAAATTTGCAAAACAGAATAATATTTTTTTTATAGAAAAGGTTTACAATCCCTGAAGTATGTAAAATCACGTGATCTGCTAAAACTGACACTCTAGGTAGGATCTGCGTGACAAATAAAGACACTTTTGTTTACAAAACATCTTTCTTAAACGTCAAAAAATCGAGTTTTAGGGGTTCAAATTTTGGCTCCCCTCGGGTGCCACCCGCCATACGCAAAAGATATCCATGGCGCCACTATGGTGTCTTCCGCACTGAATCGGTTAATATAACTCGAAAATATTATTGCAATAAAAACTAATATACTTCATCACAAATATTCATGCATTGTTTACGAAGAGTTTAAGATTTATTTATTATAAAATGATAATATTATCTAAATTATGATAAAATAGTAACAAGGAAAAATCTGTATTAAATATAAACTTTTTTAGTTATTGTTTCAAACCAAAAGTCAAAACATTATTTAAAATATATCTCTTTGTTTGAAGGAATGAAAAATTTTGTAGACTTCAATAAAAAAAAGTTTTGGTGATGGTGATGAAAAATTGCTTATTATTTTCAGTACCAAATCCACATGAAGTCACCGGCAAAAGCTAGTTAATAGTTCATATTAAAATTTAACATTAAACTTGGCTTGAAGACGAAAATGTGAAGACATTAAAAAATTACCTTCTTCAATCACTTCAGTCTTGATACTTGAGATGTCCAGAAGTATATTCTTAATCTTAGGATTATCTAATGGGTCGTGTTCTTCTATATCAATATCATCAGCCATGACGGATGCTGGAACAAGTTACAATGGATTTTGGTCAAGAGAAGATCAAAAACTTTATATATACAGTAGCGCTCAAAATTATTTTAACATGCACAATTTACTACATATAAAAAAACAGTATTATTTTTAATTAAATAATTTATTCAAAGTTATGTTATCTGTCATAAATTAAGACACCCGAAAGATATGAAATGGCAAACAAAAATAAAATTAAACAAAAGTTTGCTCAAGGACGACTCAAAAGTATTTTGACAATTAACTTTTTTTTAATTTAAATTATATGATGCTAATTATTTTATATTTTCTATTAGTATTCCGTTGCATATCCATTCGCCTTCAACACCGCTTCACAGCGCGCCGCCATTGAATCAACAAATTCTTGCAAACGATCAATAAGAATTGGGCTCAATTCTTCAGTTAATGCTTCGCTCAAAGCTTCCTTGTTTGAATAATTCCAACATCGTATGCGGCGATCCAGTTCCTACCAAAGATGCTCTATCGGGTTTAAGTCGGCACCTGGACTTGTTCACTCCAGGAGTTTGATTTTTGTATTTCATGAAGTCACTTATATTGGACTTGTGCTTAGGATCGTTATCTTGTTGAAAATACCAGCCATGCTGCATATTTGTTTTAGCATATGATAGGATTTGCTTCTTCAGTAACTCCGCATACACATGATCACGATCCAAATGATCTTCTATTCCAACTAATGGTCCAACTCCGTGACATGAAAAGCATCCCAAACCATAATATTACCACCGCCATGTTTCAGTGTGGGTAAATACCCACACTGAAACATGGCATACCAAATGGTATAGAACATAATATTTTTGTTTATTGGACGTCGCACGTACCGTATGTCATCATACTAAATTAACCATTGGACCACTGGACCATTCTGGAGTCGTCCATGATCTGAACGGTTTGCGAAAGCAATCGCAGTTTTCTGTTCTTTGCAATTTGCCTATTTCATTTTTGCAGTCGATTAAATGAAAGGCAATTCAGTATTCAATTAATGCGACGATATTACAGTGCTAAGTTTGGATGGCGATTAAGTTTTATTTCACTATGTAGCATATCGAATATCTGCTTCTAGGTGCTAAATATAGACAGTGGTATTTGCTTATATTAATAATATAATATGAAGGCACAGCAGAAATCAAGGGTCTTCTTAGTCCGGCGTCTTCCACGCAAACCGAACTCTTTTAGTCAATGTTTCACAGTTATAATGTCATAATGTCATGTCGTGATATTGATGTCATGGTTTTCTTGTAACTCGTTCTTTATATGCATAGCGGATTTTCGGACATTACCCTTTAAACAAGCGGTCCTCCTTCGTAGTAGTTTTTTTGGACAGCCACTTTTGGCTTATTTTTCCAGTTTACACAAAAAGCAAAAGAAACATCTTCCAACCTCACAGTAGTTAAGGTGCATCGTAAGTAATAACATATAGAAATAATCTCACCTATTGCACTCTGTGAACTGTTCAAATCAATTATTGTTGTCTTTGAAATTTTGTTAAATACCTCATAAATTTGTTAAAACCATATACAAAAATCATTTGACACAAATTCAGACTGCTTTGGAAAGAAACATATTTAGATTTTTTTAGCATAAGTACAATATTTTTGGGTAACAATGATGGAAGCAAACAATTCTGTAATTCTGTAATATAACAAAATCTATAAAATATATTTTAATGACATTCTTTAGGACTAAAATTAACCCAACCATTTTTCTATTTTTGGCATGTTTGACCTTCAAAATAGTTTTTAAAGATATAATGTAAAAACAAAAGCTTTACAATGTACTTACGTGTTCGTTCCTTTTCTTCAGAGATATATTATCAAGTTAAACGTCCAAGTGCAGTCAGTGTATACGTAGTGTAATTGTTTTCATTAATTAACTTTTATGGTATATTATTTTGAAGTAAATAAAACCATCGCTTACCGCTATAAAACTTAACTTATAACTATTATATTGCAACAATTAACTTATATTTCAAGAAAATTGTTACATTATATGAATGTTTATTGATAACCACTTATTAAACAGTGAATGAAATTAGTAAAGCAACCGAATTAAGAGCTAAGGTATGGCATATATACTTATGTGGTATCTGTTTAATTCATTTTTTTTAACATTTTAACCTCAAGACTCAAAAGTCATAGAACTTTTTTTTAGGCGTAAATTCAGATCTATTCAGCCTCACTTAACCCTGAATTCATAAATTATCAAAGAATAATAAAGTATACCCAATGTATTGGAATTGCAGCTTAAGCCTTAAATAACTAACAATTAATAATAATATAACAAATATTTTTTTGTTTGATAAACTGCAATTACTTAAAATGTGTAATTGTCATAAGTTGTTGTATATAGTTATGATATTGTATAATTGTTATAAAATTATTTATATTATTTATTTAATCTTAAACCATTATACCATCCCTTATTAGTTAATTTTAAAAATATGTTATTTCAATGTCTCAATTGTTGATTAGCTAACAGACATGTATTATAAACCAATAATAAAATATATATTCAATATGACAACACTAAAAACAATATTACGGTAATCGCCATTGGGTTATAAACAAATCATTGGTATTTGGTAATTATTTTAGAAAAGTATAATACCATAGGTTCAAAGAATAGACAAACTACTGCATTGTGCACGGTAGGTTCTTTCCGACCTTTCCTCTACATTCTCTACAATCTCGGAAACCACAGTAAATGAGGAACGGTATAGCCCTGTTAACTAGTTGTTGTTGGTCAAACAATTACTAAATATTGTACATTTGTGAAAGTGACCACAATAAAAAAAACCGGCTGAGTTTGTTGTGTGGTTGTTCTCAGAACAGGGCGCGCTTGGAATCCTCGTAGCCTTATTTTATGTTTGGAAACTAAACTCCACAGTAGTAACGAAAACTTAAATCTTTCCCAAGAAAATTATAAAAACGGCCAGTTACTAGAGCATTTTTCGTCATGCATGGATACTGAGGGGGTTAGAAGGAAAGGAAGGGGGAGTAAATCATCATGCTTCTTATATTGCGAAGTACCTAACATTTAAGAAACAACAAAATTTTATTCACAATATTGTTTTTTTTAATTTCTAATAAATATATTTGAATTGATATTATTCCCTTAGTTTATTTTTTGACCCCGCATTCTGGTTTTATGATAATTAAATACAACAAAATGATATATTGTAGGTACTTTATTTCATTTATAAATGTGCAATAAAAAATTTACTATTATTTTATCCAAAATTCTTTACAACAATAAATATTTTTTTTAGTACAACAAATTTTCTAAGTACAATTTTAAGACAAACCTCTTTTCTAAACATTAGTATTTTCGTTAATAGTAAACACAAAAATCATAGATTAGGTGCTTATTTTTTTGTAAAAAAAAATCACAAAATATTAGGCGGTTTTCAATTTCACTATTTATATAAATAATTTTATGAAATAATTGTTTTTATATATTTTAAAATAAATAACCAAATATTTGAACGTAATATTGTGTATTGACATTTTAAATTGAATTTTTAGACATTACAATTCGGGATCCATTTTTTTCAAGTCAATAGAGTAAGATTATTGATTAAATTGAAGTAAATTTTAATAACCATAAAATATTAATAAGTGTGACAATACGGAAAAAGATTAATTGAAGATCGTTGAAGATATTATTATACCGATTTTGAGTAATAGAAACTTATTTCAGCATATATTTATGAGACCGTGTCACTATCCAATTTTAAGTTCACTATTTGACTCCAAAATTAGTTAAACATCCACAAAACACGAGCTCGCTAACAGCACCCTAACATTCTTTTCACTATGTTAGTGTGCTGATTGACCTAGCGCTTGATAGATTGGATAATAAAACGACTGCTTTATTCATTTGTAAAACATGGCGTCATGTAGCTCCGCTCTGATTGGTTAATAAAGACGTGATATGATAAATAATTATTGTCTAATTTTAAACCTTCTTTAATCTCCACCTCAATATGTAAAGGAACAATTTAATATTGAAAAATATTAAATAAAATGAACTAACAATGTTAGTAGTCGATATTATTTATTTATAATTAATATTTTTTCGGTATGTAGGGGAACGTTTGTGTGACGACTCCGATTGCTCTGAAAAAATAAAATATTATATAGTATTTTTTATATTATACTTAACACTAAACCTACCGACAATTGTTGTGTACCTGTTCCTACCGCACGCCGTCAAATTGACCGGTAATTAAAAGTTATTTTATTATATAACGCAGGTAATAATGGAAATAACTAAAATTAAAGAGTGTAGAAAATATTATATGCATATTCTAAGAATTGTCATGTAGTTTGATAACGATATTATAACGTTTAAAAATGTGTAAGTTTCAGAAAAGTTTAAGAACGGTCAATTTGACCGGTTGGTAGGTTTAGTGTTAATATGAATCAAGGATTCGATTGGATCGCATCAATTATTATCAATAACTTTTGGTTGTTAGTAAGTGTATATTGACAGTTTTCATTATGATTTTCTCAACGGAGAAATTTTCTATTGGACATAAATATATCTTATAAATAAATAAGTTAGACGATAAATCGTATTGTCGCTGTCGTGTCTTGCTTCTGTCGTGTCGCGTCCTGTCTTACCTTACTTGTCCATTCACAACGTATCTGGTATTACGTCATGTTTTTGATGCATCTTTTGAAGTCGCGTCGCATACTGTCTCCATTTTGTCTTGTCGCGCCGTAGTGTCTTATGTCTGGTCGATTTTAAATTGTCATGTCTTGTCTAGTCAGGTTTAATTAATGGGTAATGTCTTCGTTTCTCGTCTTTTGTCTAGTAGCGTTTTGTCGTATCGCGTCGTGTCGTGTCGTGTCTTGTAGTATAACATCGTACGGTGTTGTCTTACCGCGTCCCCAGTCCCGCGGTGAGCAGTAGTCTCCTCCCTCGCCTCAGATGTTCCGGAGTGCGCGCGAACCGGAACAACACGCACGCGTTCTCGCCGCAACGGAGCTCAGAGCGAGACGATAGTATACCCTTGGAAACAAGGAGGGAGGGAGATGAATATATATTTCATGTATGCTATCTGCTCCGAACGATAGTTGAGATATATTCACATATATAGACTTTTTATTTAATTTAATTAATAGAGTGAAATTCTGATATAACTCAATGGTAACAAAAATGTTATTTTTTTATTGAATACTTCATCCAGGCTTAAATGAAATATTTAATTATCTCGATAAAGAATTCTATATTTATTTATAAGTATTAATTAATTAGGAGCACCGATGCGGTAAGTGAGCCAGAGGTACAAGTTAGTGTACTGTTGAATGAATGAATGAATTAATTAATTAATTTTCTATGCTATATCAAAAATTGTCTATAATACCTCAATAATGGCTGTCTGTCGTACGTTTCCTACGTGTACGGAGCATTGAAAGCCGGGTGAGATGGTAGTGGAGTGACGCAGGAGGTGAACGTTGGCCTGAAATTAAATAATGATAGTTGATATTTTTATATCCGGGCAACACTGAGCTAATATAGAGATTGCCAACCTTTAAGTGAGTTAAGGGACAAAAATAGTAAAAGTCATCATATTGTTTAGTAATAAATATAGAAATATAAAAAAAAAACAGTAAAATTTATAACAATTCTATTATTAGTTTTTGTCAGTTTGTAATCTTTAAAATTTAACATTTTTTTTTTATAAGATTTTTATACAAACATCATTCATCATCATCATCATCATCAAACAACATCTGTTAACTATTTTGTATGACTATTTCAATGGATTATCTAAAAATTGTGCTTTATACATTGACCTGAAAGTATATGCATCCCCGGGGGTCGTCGGGGTCCTCCAGCGGCACGCGGTCGCTGCACACGCAGTCCCCGTCCGTCTGCGCGCTCAGCTCCTTTACGTTGTTGTTGTTTAATATCGCGTTCTTACGATTCTTCTCCATCTGGGGTTTAACGTTCTTCGTTAGCTGAAAACAATTTAATAATTGGTTATTTATAACCTAAACTATATTTTATATTTTCCACTGGCAATAAGATTTTTCAAAATATTTTTTTTTATGATTATTTACACTGACAAAAAAAACTTTTTAAATGTTTATTTACACTGACAAAAAAAAGTCGAAATGATGACAGACTTCTCGGACCATTGAAGAGGCTGTACGATCTGAAGATCTTTGCCTTTCACCTTGGGAGGAATTAAAAAAAAACACAAACGTCCCTTACCTTCATGGCGCTGCACTGTCCGGGTGGGCAGCCGCCGAACGCGGGTCTGTCCCCGGGGTAACGCTCCGGCACCGCCAGCAGCACCATGCCGGGCCTCAGCGGCGGCGCGCCCGCCAGCCCCAGCGAGGCCGACTGCCCGCCGCGGACTGACGCACACGGCACGCGGTTCCGGTATATCGACTTCACGGTCGTGTGGACGAACTCACCCGTGTGGAGGGGGCCTGTGATTTATTTTTAAGGATAAGTAGGACTATTTTAAATAAATCCCGTATAAAGGTTTACATTAATTTCGAATTAGGAAGCATTAATTCTTTCAAACTTTGTATGTTACAATATAAAGTTCTGTGTGACTGAGTGAGATTATTTTTGTATGTTTTATTTTCCGATACTATTTTTAACATCGCTTTTAGGGGTTTACAAAATTTTTACATATCTAAGACTTTCACACTTGCTTTTTAAACATTTTCTTGTCTCTTGACACACTGTTAGTTCAACCAAGTACTCACCAACAAGTAGTCTGTCTCCCTCGGTGAGTCTCCCTCTTGCCATGAGTCCCCCCACCACGGGTGCCTCGGTCCCCACGTGGAAAATCTCGTCAATTTGAAACTCGCATGTTTCCTGTGACAAAAAAAAATGTTGTCAAGGAAATAAAATAGGGCGAAATGTAAGTTCTGTTCAGTAAGTGTAAGTGGATACGTGTTATTGTGTGTGTGCATGCATGCGTGTGCGTGCGTGCGTCTTTATGTGCGTGCATGCATGCGTTTGTGTGCGTGCGTGCGTGTTTGTGTGCGTCCGTGTTTGTGTGCGTGCGCGCATGTGTGTACGTACGTCCTCGGTGCGCGTGTCCGCGGCGGGCGGCTGTAGCGCCAGTAGGTAGGCGTGCAGTGCGTTCAGTCCGTTCCCTCGGACGCAGCTCACCGGGAACACGGGGATGAAGCTAGCGTTTCTGGAATAGATAAAGTAACATATATGAAAATATTATATGAAATGACGGATAGTGTTATTCACTAGAAGGTAAATTTACTCATCAAACAATTCCTACCACCGAAATTATATACATATATATATTTCAAACAGATTAAAACAATAATAAATAGGGTTTCATAACTATATTATTACTAAATATTGTTAAAACACATATTATTTATTTTATAACACGAAATTCTCGTGCATTTCATAAATTTGTATTTTTAATTGAAACGTCATAATGTCTGATATGTTATTTATTATAACATTGTTTTTCACATATATTTCACTGTTACAAATTTCTAATATCATAATTATTCAAAGGGGCGGCCATTTTTATTCTGGGTCGTGACGGGACACCGGTAGGTATAAAAATATATCAATAGAACAGTTGATTTGGTGACTGTACTGAGCTGTACTGAGCAATATTAATCAAAAACCGTATGATATTATTGTTTGCATGAAGCGATAATATGCAAAGAGACTACTATGTATTGAATTAGTTATTCAAAAAATGCTAATGTACAGATTTTGTCTTGTTAACATTTCTCTTTCTCTCTCTCACACTCACTCTGACTCACTCACTCACTCTTTAGTTTTTTCTTTATCAATGGAATCCAAGATGGAGGGCGCGACGCAGTCCAAATTCTCCTCCGTTATTAGTAGAGGTTTCTGTGAAATATTAAATTAAATTAAATATTCAAAAATGTCTCATTACACTTGCAAAGAGCATACAATATTCAAACAACTTTAACAATATATCAACCACGATTAGCATTATATTAATAATCAATTTTGAAATGGAGTTTAAAATCAATCTTAGTTAGCTTTTGAACCCAATCCACCGATTGTTATATTCATTGAAGGGTTATAAGAATCTTTACCAGGTGTTGAATCTGGATTGTTTATTAATTTTATCTATCATCTATTAAAATACTTTTCATACAACAAACGAGCAACGTCTAACATTAGGGCATGTTCACACTTATATAATAAGTGTTAATCAAAAAATATAATCCTACCTTATTGGCCGGTTTCAGTATTGTAGCCAATTTGTTGACTAAGGCGTTAGTATTGTTGACTAGTTCGCATTTATTGATAACAGCAAAGAAGGGCAGCTCCAGAGCCAATAGGAGACCGATGTGCTCCTCGGTTATACGAGTTATACCAGCGGTGGAGGAAATCTGAAATATTTACATATATATTTCGTTATAAAATAAAACTAAATAGTTTATTTTGATTGTTAATATATAAAATTATAAGGTTTTGATAAATTCTTTTATTATTTTAATACCACATTAAGTAAGAAAAATGCTGCTCAACAGATTTTGATGAAACTTGCTTTATTATAATCTGAATAAAACTACAATTTTATGAATGGACTGGATGGATCTGTATACATTTTAAATAATTATAGATGTTTTAGGAATTAATTCGGGAGTGGGGGGGGGGAGCAAACGAATAAGTCACTGAGAACAGTTACTATTGACTCGGATCCGAGTAGACGAATTCACCGAGAACAGTTATAATTGACTCGGATCCGAGTAGCCTAAGTCACTGATACTCACAACTATCATGGCGTATTGGGGAGAGTATCCCGTGAGTCCGTAGACGGTGGTCCGCTGGTACTTGCTGTGGCCGGCCAGGTCCAGGAAGGACACCAGCTTGGCGCTCCTCTCTCCGATCCGCTCAGCCGTCATAAGCTCCGAGCACCCGTAGTTAACGACATTACCCTGCGATCACCGAATTCTGGATTTGAATTTTCAAATCGGAGTTTGAAGTTTTAAGGAATCAATTGTCAAATCCTGATTTGAGTTTTGGAAACTTGATTTCTCGATTAGGAATTCTAATTTTTGAGGAATCGATTCTCAAATCTGCATTTGAATTTAGCGGAATCATTTGTCAAATTCTGTTTTTTGAGGTAGTAATGATCAAATCCGGATTTGAATCTTTTAACAGATATAATGAAACCTGAATTCAATATGATCAATCAAAACAATTTATTGTAATGTATCATAATTGTTTACCTGGGCATCGAACCCGAGTATCTCGTGGCTCAGGGACGAGGTCCTCCCGCTCCTCACCTCGTGCAAATGTCTGAACATGTTCAGTCTAGCACTGCCCCGTCCGTTATCGAGTTCACCTAAGTATTAATTATTTAAATTATAAAAGAATTGTTATGTATACTATAAAGTAATTAGAATACATGTTTTATTTGATGTTATATTATTGTATTAACACTCACCCTGTGTGAGTACTCCTATCAGTGTTGACTTGCCCGCTTCTATGGCTCCCATCACCGCTATCCGCAGCTCAACGCTCTGGTTTGTATCCGCCAGCTGTTATTACAGGAAAAGAGAAATTACATCAATATTTACATATTTTTATGTAGAAATTTATGGTCAATATTATACAAACATGTTATACAACAACATATTATACAACTTCAATGTCACACCTAAGTCACAGCCAGGTCACTCACCTTACGTATGTACACCTCGGCGACGGCCCGCCCCCCACCCACGCGCCTCACCCTCGCGCTGACCAGCACGGCGCCCAGCGCGCGCGCCATACCCCGCAGCGCGCACAGCGACCGCCGCAGCGCGCCCGCCCGCAGCCCCACCAGCGCGCCGCAGTCCCGCACGCCCACCACGTACACCGCACTGCCGCCGCCGGACCGCAGCCGCCACTTCAGCTGATATATCGTTCGGTGTTAGATACGTGTGGTGTTGCTTGTTTTTTGCGGTAGACATTGGGATAAGATGCGTTTTGTTTGGTGAATAGTGGGTTGGATATTTTTTGTTTTGCTGAATAGTGGGTTGGATGTATTTGTTATTTTTATACTGTTGAATGCGTTTTGTTTGGTGGATAGTGGGTTGAAATTGTTTTTTTTTTGTGAATAGTGGGTTGGATGTGTGTGGTTTGGTGGATATTGGATTGGATGTGTTTTGTTAGGTGAATAGTGGGTTGCATGTTTTGTTTGATGGTTAGTGGGTTGGATATGTTTTGTTTCGTGAATAGACTCTTGGATGTGTTTCGTTTCATGGATCGTCTGTTGGATATGTTTTCTTTGATGTTATTTTTTGTAGTTTGATGTAAATTATTGTTCTTTAAAACTATTTTACGGATTTTAATCGAGAAAATAATTAGAAAACATGATTCTCTTTAATATTATTAATATAATAACTGATTAAGATCACCAACCTGCGTCACTAGGTGCTGAAATCTTCGCTCACACGGAGATACTAATTGCAACTTGTACTCTACATTTCCGAAGCGCGGTTCCGGAGGCAGACTTCCGTAACACTCCTCTCCGGAATCGGAAGCGTCTGATATACTATTTAACCAATGGGATTTACTCATTAATTTATACATATAAATGAAATTGATATGTCTGTTTATACAGTACTTGCATACATAAAAAACAATTTTTATTTTTTTGTCAGTCTGTCTAATTGGTCCGGCTAATCTCTGAAACTACTGGACCGATTTTCACTGACGGGTAGCTAATGTTGTGAGGAAACTTAGGCTTTTATAAAATATATGTGGGCACAGCTAGTAAACTAATAAATCAATACTTAATTCAGATTAGATAAAGCGACAAAAAGTAGAAGATAAAAAATCTAGAAAGAAGAATAGTCATACTATTTACATTGGAATAGTCTTTTTCACATTAACCCTATCCCAAAGCACAATTGACTCTACTTCCATTCCACTATCCATCATCAACATCATCCCTCTCAGTCAATGTAAATATTCCTTCAAAATCTACTTACGCGTCATCGAAATAATCTTCCATATCGTCAGAACTGTATAGAAAATCACTTTCCAAATCTTCTGCACTCAAATCTCCTGTCAGATACATGTTATCTTTAATACTTATTTTTTCCAATTTATCTATAACGTTATATACTCTGTCGGCGAACGATCCGTCGTTACATTTCCGCTTGTTCTCTTTGTAATCCGTCTTTAGGTTATTGACATTCTTTCCTATATTATCATCGCAATTCTTCTGAATGTTTGTTAGATTGTTCAGAGGTTCAGCCTCGGTACCCTCCCAGGCAGAGTTCGGCTGATCTTTGGGGGGTGATATTTTATTATTTTTTCTTCTGTTCTTTCGACCTGAGTTACGTCTTTTTGGCTTCTTATCATCTAGTTTGGGATCTGTAATTATTTTAATCGAATTAAATAGATTTTTTATGTTTAGTACATTTATATTAATTTTTTAAAAATATTTATTGGAAAAATGTCATATCGTTAAGGAAAAATCGTCAAACTGATATCCCATTGAATTCAATGGGAAACGATGAGTCATTACACTGGGCACGCTTCGCTCAATATGCAAACGGCAACCGAGATTTCGCGAGCGCAGCGAGTCGAAATTGAGGGCCTGTGTGCGCCCCTAGTATTAATTTCTTTTTTTTTGTATTTTGGACATGATTTATATTAAAAAATAGTTTTTAAAATATAAAATGGTAGAAATGGATCTCACCTTCATCCGGTTTGTTGACCTCAAAATAATTTTCTATGTATGTGCAGTCCTTAACAAGTATTTCGTTACTGAGATCAGGTTCGCACAGAAATGACGACTCCTCTGGAAGAGTCTCGTTCTTGTGAGAGCGACGACCTCTTCTGCGACCTTCAGCAATAATAGTCGCTGTTAGGTATTTTATAATATGGAAATTGTTTGACATGTATGCTAACTAAAATAAATATAATATGAATAATAAACACGAGCAGGATTCGAACCTGCCACCTAATTCCATCTAACAACGCGCTCCAACAACTGAGCTATCATGTCGTTACTGGGCTTGATTATACCCAGCAGCGGCGTTAGGGCTACTGACACCCCGGGAAAAATATTTAGGCGCCCACTTAAGGAAATCAATATCGAGTATTTATTTTTTGCTGAACCAAATCATCTGACAGCTGAACATAGTTGTGAATACGGCACATAGAGCACAGTATTGAGGGTACACAGCGCGGAAGGCAGAAGGCCGAGGCCCCAGACCTCAGCACCCCCCAAATTTGGCGCCCCGAGCCGTCACCCCATCGCGCGCTCCCCTAACGCCGGCACTGATTATACCTACCCCATATCGCAATTTTGGGATATAACTACCCACCTTTAGGAGCATCTGGATTTCTTCTTATATTATCTTGTTCGTTTTTATGTCTCTTTTTATTGTTTTGTTTGTTCGCGTCCCCATCCGACGGGTCGAAGAGACTGAAGAAGGAATCCATTATACCTAAAAACAAAAACACACAAAATTATTGAGCTGAGCGTAAGCTCTCAACCGTTTGGGAGACCTTTTTTTGTGTTCAGTTGTCTCCAGAAAACGACGAGATAATTAGCTAAAAAATTTCTCATGTACGTTTGAGCCGAACGCCGATGTTATAGCGAAAACAGACTGAAAAAATGTTTAGCCATTCAAAAGTTATCAAGAAAAGAAGAAAGGAGAGGGGCTCAACACCCGCCAACACCAGCGCACGGTTGGCGGATCCATTTTTTTTTTTATCGTTGGAAAAATCCGTTACGGATACCCGCCGACCAAGAAGGTGATGGCCGGAGGGTTATATGGGACTACCCGGCAGCATAGAGGACGCTGCCATTTTTAAGGTTACCCACTAAAAAACCAACGGTTGCCCTCAACGCCTTAATGGGACGCCACGGGATCGCTTGCGCACTCACCGTGACAAACGGTTGGCGGATCCTAGATAGTTATCGGTTGTTACAGTTTTTCATTGAATTCATATAACTTCAATTTAATATGTGAGACAATTTATTTCGCCCTTAAAATTAATATGTAAATGGAATTTTGTTATCTATAGTAATAAAATGTTGTAAATATATTTTATACAAGCTATAACCGTGACTTCGTTCGCGTGGAATATGTTTTGTAAAACAAAAGTAGTAGTTTCAGAGATTACACGAAACAAATAGACAGTCAATCAGATTTTTTTTGTAAGTACCGAATATACTTTCATATGTATTCAGTGAGAAGCTGTTAATTTGGAATTACAACCAGACACTTCAGTTTCGTTTATATGTATAGATATATTATAAGGATTAGTGATGGTGGCAGTGCTATTTAATTATACTAATTCAATTAAACATTTAGAACAGTTAAATATGCTATACCAGAAACGATAAAAACATTGCCGTAGTTAAAAATGCACTTGGAGAAAGTTGTATTATATTTTAGTTATTATTTTAATTAGTTTTAATTATTCATTTAACACAATGAATTATTCTGTGGTGTAATAAAATATTATTATCTCAAATGCTCCCAAAAATTTTATTACCTTATATTTAAATAAAATGAATATTTTTTTATTATAATTACGCTTATAGACATATCATATTACAAGTAATGTCTTGGTCATTCACCTTAATATGTAATCTTAATTAATTACTTCAATGATAACAGAGAAACAACAGGATTTTCTTTAACTAGCAACACTGACTGACTTTGTCTGTCAACAGCGACAGGGATGTCAGAATTTTTACCTCCATACTTGACAATTGTCATCATAGTTCAGTTAATTATAAACTAACATAAACTACTAGGGGCACCAACAAACCGGGGGTGCCGTTTGCATATTGAGCGAAGCGATCCCAGTGTATTGACTCATCGTTTCCCATTGACTTCAAGGGGATATCAGTTTTTGGACATAATTTAAAAAAAAAAATTATTTTTTTTTGAGGACACTTTTCAAAAAAATGATTTAAAAACCATCACCTAATGTGTGTCTTTTTGATTGCAAAGTTTCATAATTTTCCGTCAAGTAGTTTTCAAGCCAATTCATGACAAAGAATGTAAAAAGTCTCCAGTAAAACGCTCCGCTCACTTTGTTTGCTTCGCTGAATAAATTATAAACAAAATTCATTATCATCTCAATCAATAAATATGACATAATAATAAAACTCTAACATTATTATATGATCAAAATAGTTGAAACAGACAGACATGATATATTATAGGAAGTTTAACTCCAATAATAATATTTACAATGCGTTTTCAATGACACTGCCTTATCTAAATAATATTAAAATAGAAAAAGGAATAAACGACTCACAATAATATATAATAAATTTTCATCTGTCTCTGCATGTTATATAACTCAAAACTTTGACCAATTTCAATGAAAACTATATACATATATATATATATATATATAGTAACTGTACATACAGTAATTGGAAAGATAAAAATACTTCTTAAATTATTCGTTTTTATACATAATGCAGGTAAAGCCACTGTCTGTAACTTGTTAAATTTCATATCACATTATTCTATTTTAAATCTGTAATATTTGTCTGCTTGAATTGCTATTTATGTAAATAACGTTAAAAGTAAACAACAAATATTTGGCAAATGCCATTCTTTTTTATTTGAATGAACATTTGCCAAGTATTTTACATACATTATTACAGCTCCCAGTTTGTTGGCTTTATAACATAATATTATTATTGTAAATCATTCTCAATATTTGGCAATAGAGAAATAATAAAAAAATTGCAAAATGGTAGAGAAATTATGCAATAACTTTGTCTCTTATGCAATTCAATATAGCCGAGAAGAGAGAGAGAGGGGGGGGGAGAGAGAGAGTGAGAGAGAGAGAGAGAGTGAGAGAGAGAGAGAGAGAGTGAGAGAGTATGCTATATATTATTTAAAGCTTACTTATATTTTACACTAAATGTTATTACTTGGAATGTAGATAAAAAGTTATTATTAAATTACCAAATTACATAGTGCTATATCAACCTTTATCCATACATCTCTATTGCAGTTAAGTTATACCAAATATAATCAATCTTTCACAATTAATTTTTAGGTCTTCACAAAAGCATTAACATTTTAATCAATATCCAAGCTAGAGGCATTAATTAAATCTTATATATCGTGCAATAATTAGTTTATTCTTGTCAACAAATAAACAAACCAAAACTTGTAAAAGGACATAGATAATACAATCAGTGACAAATGAAATAACAAATGTATTATCCAAATCAGATAACCTGATAGTGGTATGAGATCATAATTTAATTAGTAAAATAATTTTATTTTATTTTTTATTACTTTTTTGTCATTACTGTTTAAAAAAAAGTTATGACAAAAAGTAGTACTTTATTCTTTGTTATAATAAATTATCAATGCTTTAGTACTAAATTATTACTAATATTGTTATCTGCATTAAAAATAAGACATAAATTCTTATCAGTAATAAAATGTTTATAAACGAAAATAAAAAGAAATTATGAAGAAAACTAAATAAATTTCAAGGTGAGTCAGTCGTTTTGACAAGGACTTTAAGCTTATCGCATTATTAAAAAAACCGCTATTTCTGAATTTAATTTAATATGATAATGTTTTAATGAACATATTGCTTAGAATAAAATTATTAATTTGGTCCTTTAAATATTAAATTATATATATAGAATAAATACCTTTATTATCAAATATAGTATTAGGTCCTCTTGTAAATATATTTTTCTAAAAATAGTTAAGGTACTAAGTACTTACGGACAACAGCTGTTTCCCCGGGTTCAAGGTCACGTCAAATTCACTCGCCAGCACAATTCAAACAAGTGTGAATAAACAAAATACACAACAGGGACACTGCCAAATTATTTACAATGACGTAATAATAACAAAAATATTTGCAACTGATCAAACAATAGTACACGCTCAGTTACAATGTTTGCACTATTACACTTGTTACAATTTAACCACAAGGAATAGACTGTCTTTAATGAATAATTGTGTTAGTATGGCTCAATATTGAACGGCTGTGATTATTTATTATGAAATCCATTTGAAATACCCACTGAGTCTGATGAAATATTTTGACATTACATTTTACTCTCACTTATTGTTAATTTAGAATTTGAATCAATATATTTTAAAGTGACAACACTGAATTACCATATTTGTGTACTATTTATTTCTTTTAATATATTGCAATGTATAATTTTGACAAATTTTAAAACTGTTATTGTAAAAATAAAATTTTTGTGTAAAATATAAGACTACTATATTACATAATTGCTTATAATATTTATGGACCAATAAAATATTATTTATGTGATTACAAAACACAATTATATAATTATATTTGAATAACGAATAAGGAATTATATAATTTTTTAAACAATATTCTGTTTACTTGATTATTTTATAATTTGAGTTCATTCGTATTTTAATTCCAAAATAAGTTCCTTACTATAGTTTTAGTTATTTGTCTGAATATATACTTCACATTAATTTTTATATAGTATTTATATCTAAACTCACATTACAACAATCTGGACAAAATAACTTCTAAGTACCTAGTTTGAATTTATTAAATTGTTGCTATAACAAGTAGGTTTATAAAACGCACTCTGTAGCTATGACACTTTGACCATTCAAATGTAAACTGTCAAATTCAAATAATTTTGATTTTTTGCTTTCCCGCTAGTTTTTATTTTACAAAATAATTTTAGTATGTCTATACAAGTAGAGAATAATCTAAAATATAGTGAGAATGAGGAATTATTTAATCAACAGGCACATTATATTCCTTGTAAAATCGAAGAGGACGGAAACGCCAACGTAAAACAATATTTCGAGCCTTACATCGTTGATAAAGGGGATGGAGGTAAAATAGATTTTATTAATCAAACTATTAAATAATTTAATACTGTCTCCGACAATATAACAAAAGCAATCTTTCTGTATGAGGGTTAGGGAAAGAAAATTCAGCCTATAATTATATTTTAGATCTATCAGCAACATTCCGAGGTCACCCTCTCGATGGAGTAAAGGTGGCCTTACCTGACGGCTACAGGGCTGTGCTTGTTACAGAGACTAAGAGACCTCTAGCCGAAGATGCTGAGAGGAAATTTCAAGTAAATACATTGTTTTTTATTTTAACTATCACAACTCTAACTACTTTTTTATATTATGCGATTAATTTCAAACTCATGAGCTCGGAGCTCAGGGACAGTCAGCAGGGTGAAGAACATCATATACATTATTTGAATTCAATAATACTAAATGATTTTATATTCAAATTAACAGAATGTCAATACTAATACAATAAAAGGTATGAAGGTCTCGTTAATCCATTAAGGGATGAAAACTTTTATACAACCCTTAATCGCTGCAAGGAATTAAGGTTTAAAAAAAAAATTACTTCACCTAAAACCTATAGGAAAAAAATAATATTCCAAGTAGTTTTGTATGTGTTTAAATAATTATGAATATATACTGAATACTTACATAGTTTGTTTTTTTTTTAATTTTATAACAAACACTGCTATTCTCTTTTAAACTTACACATTGACTGAGAATAATTATTTATATTATATTAAATTCCACTTTAATGACCTGTTCGGGTCTTCCCCTTGCATAGACAGCATAGATCTTGATTTTAAGTGTAGTAAAGATTACCACTTCACTCTATAATCATATATAATTCTATTGTTTTTATCAATGTTATAACATTAAGTTAAAATTGTAAACCACTAATGGACATTATCTATAAACATAATAGATATATTAAGCTTATCTATATTATAAATATTTCATAATGTTATTTCATCTAGGTGAGTAACAAAATGGGATCCTAGTTATCTGAGTAATTTGTTAATTTCCATTTCATAATAATTTGTTAAGGTTTTGAACCTGTTAACAAAAGGAGGGTTTTGGGTTAACCTGATTCCTGTCTCAAGGAATACTTAATTTTTAGGCTTTATTTTAAGTACAATACAAATAAGCTATTTGCATCACAGCTACTAAATATCAATATTTGACAAAATAGTGGATTCTCTAATCTATAGAATAATTTTTCTTAAAGATATTTAAAATTACTTACAAAAGAGTCTCTAGACCATATTCTGTATCTGAAATTAAAATAACCTTATTATATTGTACACCTTCAGGTAGCCGGAGGCTTTAAAGAGATAACATACTGGAATTGGGACAAAAAACCATCCAAAAACGATAATTTTGTACGAGCTATGGACTGGATTGACATTGCTGAAGCAGTAAGTATGAGCTATATGAAATTAGTAATTAATTCTGATAAAAATTTTACTACTAAAAGTTATGTACACAACCTAATTTGGAGTTCTTGTCAGGGAGTTCAAGGCATTGTTGTTATTTTATATAACAATTCAATTATTGTGACATATTCTTATAAACTTAATTCCTTTAATTTGTTATTTACAAAAAAACACTTATTCTAATTTTAATCTTCAGTGGTAGAAATCATATGGACTTTGATTATTATTCTGGGTATAAATATAAACTATAAACAATTTAAATTAAAATTTATTTCACTAAAAACTAAACACTAAAACTTCTTTTCAGATACACGGCAACTAATTTTATATATTTTTGTTGAAATGTTAACAGCTGTAAACTTATCAATTAATGTTGAAATTTCAAATATATCTATTTTATCTAAATCTATGCCGTTTTATTAAATCTATTAACATAAATTTGTGATAATTATTGCACTTTAAATATCTACAAGGAACTTCAGTCTCTATAACTAAATACATTAAGTATGATAATTGCACAATTATTAAAGTTTATTCACTACTTATTTCTATAGAAAAGAAATTATTTAGTACTCTCTCTACTTTGGCATCTCTTATTGCTTTTGCTTTTTTTTTTTCTTTTTTTTTTAATTCATTGTTATTATTGTGATGTTAAATTATTTTTTTCTCTCAATTTTTCCTTTATAATCTGTCTTCTATTATATTCCTTTCTGCTTATCATTATAGTTCTTATAAATGCTCTTTTATTAGGTTTCTGTATTTTAATTTCTTTCGTACCTCGAGTGTTTAATTGGTTATTGTCTACGATATTTTGTGGTTCCTTATAATGTATACCAAAGTCGGTGCGATTCTCCAAATCTTCGAAATCGTTGATATTCTCTCTGGACATTTTGTTGAAAATTTTCAAAAATTGCCAAAATTCAATATCACCACCTTTTATGTTGTTTTCGTAGAAATCTCTCAATTTCGGATCACATTTGTGATTATTGACGATCGGTTTCGGTTTTTCGTATCTATTTTTCGATGGAGCTGGCGTTTTTATCGGTTCTGAATCATGATTTATTTTATGCTTCCATATTTTGGGTTTGTACGGCTTTGGATTGTCCTCGTGTTTTCTCGAATGCAATTTCAATGCGCTTAGAGTTTGACAAATCTTCTCGCACTTTTCGCACGGATACATTATTTTCTTCCCATCCTTTTTGGCGATGACGCTCAACCTCTTCAATCTCCCGAAGTAATCATTGCTACCAACATTCAAAACATCATCTATTTTCGGTATTATAAAATCATTGACTTTAACATTTATCTTCTCAACTATCCACTCTCCGTCTTTTTTGACTAGCTTAGTTTTCTGTATCCTCTTGTTATTTAACTCCCGGTTTCTCTTATCCATTCTGACACATGCTTGTTTATTCAAATTCTTCACACTCGGTATAACTTCTATTTTATCAACTTTTTTATTATCTACGGCATAATAGAATCTTGATCCTTCATTATTATTTTTTCTATCCTTAATGCTGTATGGCGTTTTAATGTTAACTTTGTGAATACTTTTCAAATGTCTCATAATATTCAATTTAGTTACATAGTCGCAGAGAGGACATTTTTTTAACATTGTGGAATTGCAAACGTCGAAATGCTCTTGACAATGTTCCAGAAGTTTCTCTTTCGTTTCATATAACTAAAATATGTAAGATATTATTATTATGATGTTGTGAGTTACGACTGATGACCGAAATTAACTAGGGGCGCCAACAAACCCTCAATTTCGACTCGCTGCGCTCTCGCGAAATCTCGGGTGCCGTTTGTATATTGAGCGAAGCGAGCCCAGTGTATTGACTCATCGTTTCCCATTGACTTCAATGGGATATTAGTTATTTCACATGATATTAAAAAAAAAATTTTTTTTTGAGGACAAATTTCAATTTTTTTTAAAAAAAACCATCACCTAATGTGTGTCTTTTTGATTGCAAAGTTTCATAATTTTCAGTCAAGTAGTTTTCGAGGCAATTCGTGACAAAGAATGCAAAGTCTCCAGTAAAACGCTCCGCTCACTTCGTTCGCTTCGCTCAATAATCAATCCTGATCCAAATTGGATACAAAACATTGCAATTTTAATTCAAGATTGTCAATCTTAGATTCTAGATCAATTATTCTTTCCGGTCATATGTTAGTAATTTTTTTAAAGATAAGACTTTAATTAGAGTAGGATTCGAAGCTATGACCTCGGGTCTGTATTTTGTGTCCGTTATTTATATTTTAGTGCTCCAACTTTGCACAATGCAAGCAGCATTGTGCAAAGTGGAGTACTTTTGTCACTTTCTATGGAATGACTATGAAAAGTTGTTTCGCAGTTGTCTTTGGTTTAAAAACCCCCTTAATGTAACTTTATAGACTTAAGTGTTCAAGATGTGTTTATGGTTTAGTAAAATTTAACTAACCTTGAAACAAATGTAACACTGATGAGTGTTTATGACGAATTTATTAGTTTTGTTCTTTGTAACATTATTTTCTATATGGGGTTTGTAATCTGAATCATTTGGATCGTTCGTTTCATTATTATCGATAAAATTATTTCCATCATTAGTATCTATGTTTAAAGCTTCTTGAGTATTTATATAATTTTCTCTGTCATTATTAACTTCAATGTTTCTATCTTGTTCATTGCTGTTTAAATCACTATTTGTTAGTTCATTTTGTCCCTCTTTTTCTATTTCTCTTTCTCTTTCCACTTCATTATCTTTTATTATTTGTATGTATTCAATTTTCGTAGAACCTGCAATATAATTGATTTTTATATTTTTTTTATTGTACGTAACTTTTTATAAGTTTGTAATATCAAAAAGCATTGGAACCAAAAACTATGTATTATTTTTTATACCCAATGGCGCTCCAGATGCTTTTTTAATTCTCTTATTATATTCCCGTCTCGCTCTCTCCAACTCCCTCATTTCTTTCTTCCGTCTCGCTTTAACAAGCAACTTGTTTATATGTTTTTTAGCTTTTATTTGACACTTCTTGTCGATTTCAATATTTTCGGGGACTTCTAAAAAAAAATTATAAGTGTTTGTTAACTTATCAAACAAATACGATTAAATGTAATTAAAATGGTATTAAAAAAATAATTATTATAACCAGTTAGGTTATAATTACTATTTTTTTTAATAGAGATCACAAATATAGCAGTGTTTAACCAAAAATTTATGAAATCATGAATTCAAATATATCTACCACTTCCACCACCAATTTTCTGTTATCTTATGTTAATAACTGATAGATAATTTATAAGTAACATCAGCTTATCTTTTACCTTTTATTTGGTCTGTGGATTTCATAATGTGTTCTATGAAAAAGTCGTCCATGTGTTGGAGAGGCGTCTTTTCTTTGGACAATAGAGCCCTTGATACGTCTTCAGACAGCACACGCTTGGAGTATTCTATGGATTTGTCTTCAGAATCTATTTTAAATATTCGTTCTTAATTCAAATTGTCGTTCTTGATTTAAATTGAAATGATTTTACAATTATAAATGTAAAAAGCGAACTACCCTACAGTGTTATGTTTGGTTTTTAGTGGCTGCCTTTGAATGGTAATATTTGTACATGCAGGCTAAAATAATCTTTTCTCCAGGTTAAGAAAAAAATATTGTTATTAGCATTAGAAAAAAATTGTCAATGCATTAAATAAAATGTCAAAAACAGTTGCCTGAAAAGTGTTTATTCTGACTTGCTCCAACTGAGGTAGATTTTATTTTAATTTGTCACAAATACTAAATATATAAAAAAAATATATGTACATAAGTTTACGCTATAACATAATATTGCTTAGTTCTTCATATATTAAATGATACTCACCGCTCAAATGTTCGACTTTGACTTCGTGCAAAAGTTCTATATCTTTGTAGTCTTTGGGCTCTTCTTTTATTGCAATACGTTTTTTTGGCCTATAAATATAAAAAACCATAGAATTCATAGAAGTCAAAATACCAAAGAATTTAAAGTATTCTTAACGCCTAGTTCACATAAACATTTAGATTTAGTTTCCTCACCTCCTGTTCATAACTTTATATCTAACGCAGTGCGTGTTCCAGTAGTGCAACTTTAGATATTGATGTTTTTTGTAAATCTTCTTACATATCTTGCATTTACGGTCCTGAAATATACATTTACTAGACAACCATAGAACGGTCCATATACATATAATGAATAATAAGATAAATTTAAATAAAATGCGAAACGACGAGATTTTTAAGTTTTATATCATAAATATAATAGTTGCCCGCGGATCCGTCTACAATGACTATAGAGGGTAGTCTCCTAAACAGAAAGCTCGACCGCTCCTACATCGATTTTTTGCAAAAACTGTTTGATACGCAAAAGTATTTCATTTTAGCATGATAAAATATCTATAATTACCTAAATATTGGTAACATTTTTTAAACTCGGATCACACTTTGTTCTCTCTCATTACTACTCCATCTCTTGTTACTCTATATCTCTTTCTCTTTCTGCCATCATCATAAGATTAATGTTCCAGTGTTTACTTACGTTTTCATTTAAGTGTCCATATTTCAAGTGCATCACAATACTCGGCTTGTTGTACGTCAACAGACCACAAATATCGCATATGTACTTCTGCTTTATGTAATGCTTCCTCGTTATATGCGTCGCTAGATAGTTCTTGTTGTAGAAACTGTAATAAATAAATAAAATCACAATAATAATTATTATTAGTTAATTTTTGTGGTCTAAAATAGTTTGACAAAAAAATAGTTATTGGTTTCGAGAAATTGTCTACAAATGTTAACCCAGTATTTTTTTTATTTAGTAGTTTTTCAACGTGAGCAAGATTTGACTCGATCTCTCTGGGACGGTGAAGGACCCAAATTATTATCATTTTATTGTTTTTATGAAATATCAGAGTTGGTTTTACCAAAAAATTTGGTGTAGATAGGCAAAACATTATCACAAAATCTATTAACTAACTAGTATCTATCTATAACAACTAAATATCTAATAAAACAATATCTATATATATATATATCTATAATAGTCCCAATAAACTTTACTTATTTCTAAAGATGATAAAGCTATCATCTTTAGCAATAAGAAAACGATGAATGAGAGAAGGGTTACTACTCCATCAAACCAATCCTCCTTCCTACGGGTGCAATTAGTGTAAATGCTTCATACGAGTAATGTTATTGATACCACTAATAATTATCAATGTTACCCTAAACCTCTTTTTGTGAAAATTTTTCTGGAAGATATCAAATAATCCGATACCCTCTTATATAACATTCTAAATCTGCCCTCACTGTAACTGATTTTCAACTGGACACAGATGAGCTCTTTTTACAATACTCACCCCTTCCCACAATAGTCGCAGAATACACACTTGGTCTTTTCTTGGTGCTGTAGTTGGTGTTTCTGTAGTCTGTGAGGTCGCGCGAACCGTTTACCGCAAATAAAACAAGGGTGCTGCTGATCTGGGTAGTGGATGATTGTATGCTTTTTGAGACCACCCTGGAATTTGGAGGGTATTTTCAATTGACAAAAAAAAAGTTTTGTTCTAAATTTGTTTAGTAACTAGTACCCATAATCAATCCATGCTTGATTAGACCTTTAGGACAGGCTGGAGCAATGATCAAAAAGATTTCTACCCTCTCAAAAAATGACTTACCTTATCCTTAAACCTCTTTCCGCACTTTTCAAAACTGCACACAAAAGGTTTGTATTTCGCATGTTTTGTGAGATGAGACGCCATGTTGTATCTATTACTTATCACCATTCCACAGATATCACATTTACATGAGTATATACGTTTGTGGACAATTTTCTAAAAAAAATATATTTATTATCAATTTTTTTCTTTAGTTTTTGTATAATATAGCTGAACATACAGAATTTCAATGCATTTTACATTTTCTAATTTTTTCTATCTTCTAAGAATTTCAGAACAAGAAGAAGAACAACCTTTTTAAAGATTTCAAAAAGGCAAATTTTTGCGGTGCAAGAAATTAAAAATTTGTCTCTATAGATAAAAACTCATTCATAGAATCCAAAGAGTACATAAAATCTACCACAGATTGCATATTCCAAAAACGGCCAATTTAAGTAAAACTATTTCTAACATATTAATTATTGGATGTACAAACTTACGATGTGGCTGTTGAGTTGTGATACAGACTTGAACATCTTATCACAGACCGTGCAAGGAGAATTCTTTACATCAATATCCATGTGGATTTCTGCGACGTGATTTTTTAGTACGCTTTTGGTTTTATAACTGGAAAATAAAATTAGTTTTGAGGATATTTTTTTTTTACTTTTTAGTTTCCTATCCATCCTCACCTTCCTACCTATAGTAATATTATTATATAAAGGGATATATATATATCCCTCATCCCTTATATATAAATACATATATATATTAATCTAGTACTATCTGTAGTCGTTATAAGCATACCAGTGTGTGTTAATAAAAGTTTTTTATGTCACAGTCAATTGACCAACACTATGAACCAAACAAAAACTACAATAGAAAATTAATGTTAATTGATCAAAAGCTTTACAAGCTTATTTTCAAGTTGTATTGTTTTCATTGTTTATTTTCAAGTTCATTGTTTAAAACTAAGCCATGTTACAGGTTAAAATCATTCAGTAGAGGTTTAAGATAAATTGGTTATATTTTTCTAATTTCTATTATAGAGATACCTTATATTGCACATTCTGCATTCATATCGCTTCTTAATACCCATGTGTCGTTCCTCGTGTTTGCGAAGAGTGGACGAGTCTCTACATGCGTATTCACAAAATGAACACTTGAAGGGTTTTAAATCTGTGGACAATAAACCTCAAAATGTTCAGACATGACAGAGATACGACGTCAAATGCTTTGTAACGAAATATTCCCAGAAAGTGAAAGAAAGTAAACGACTGTTGAAGATGTTCAATTAACATATAATAAATAAACATCTACATCTTGTCTTAGTAATATAATTGCGAGAAAACACTTGAAATGGCTTATGTTAATTTAAATCTAGTATAACATTCGTCACTTGAATGTCTAAAATAGTTTTATTGAGCTGAGCGCGAGACCTTTTTTTGTGTTTAGTTGTCTCCAGAATGCTACGAGATAGTTATCTAAAAATTTTCTCATGTATGTTTGAGCCGAACGCGGATGTTAGAGCGAAAACAGATTGAAAAAATGTTTAGCCATTCAAAATTTATCAAGAAAAGAAGAAAGGAGAGGGGCTCAGTTCAACACTCGCCGCGCAAGGTTGGCGGATCCTAGTTTAAATGAAATATCTCTAAAATGTCAATATTGAAAATTTACAAAATAGTTTTTATTGGAATATCAAATGAGTATGATGCGTTACCTTGAAAGATCTGTCTATATGATGACTTTGGTTATATGGGGAATAAATGGCAGAACTTTCGTTGATGGCAAGATCAGTATATTCTGAATCGGTTACCACTATTATGGTGGAATTGTTAAGGGAACTGGTTTTGATAGAATCAAAAGTAAAGGGTAGTGCGACCCAAGTAGAGAAAAAGAAAGAAGAATTAAAAACAAAAATTTTAATATTAACATTAACAAAAAACGTGAAATTCACACAACTATTGACTTCGAACAAAGAAATTACTCGGGCTATTTCCAATTTCTTTTCATTCATAAACGTTTTAAAATCTCTTGATTTTAAATCACTACTAAAATCGTCTCTTAAAAGAACATTATTGCCTAAACTGTCACGGTTAATTAATTTTGATTATTGAAACTAAGTTAAGACTGCGATTGCACCTTCCGTATATTAATATTTTGCTTTATTTGTATTGATTAAAAAATAAATACAAAATAGATGACATTCATAAATAAATAATTGCTTTTTACATATAACGTAGTTATATATCAATATATAACAACAAAAACAATGACAGACAACAAATTGTTTATCAATAGTAACAATTAGTAAGATATTTCAGCAGAATGACGCATAATCTCAAGGATCATGTGTAGGAACATATATTTATTTGTAGTTTCGACGTTTATAGGCGTTAGGTATATTGGTAAGATACTATATGATTGTAAAATCGTGTAATGATTGATTTCTTCCTTAACTGATCTTGTGATGGTATAAATATTTGCAATCTGTTACTTTAGAATATACTTAAAAGCGATATTTTACTTAATGTCTAAGCTGTCACAGACTAATATATTTTATAGAAACCAGAGTTTACTGTCAAGACTCCAACGCAAGACCCTGGATGCCTCTAGGTTTTACGTGTCCCGTGATCTGTGCAAACATACTTAGCGCTATAGATAGGTATAAATTAAAACTAAATCTTCTTAATCTTTATAAAATAGGAGCAGTTACATTCACTTAAACTTAAAACTTAAACTTAGCTTCACGCCATATCCCTTGCGGGGTAGCCAGAGACGACGGAGCGCCAAACGCTACGGTCCCTGCATACCTCTTTCGCCTCGACCACAGACATTAACCTCTTCATACATGCCCTCCGGGGGGTCCTCATGGTTTTTACGTAACCTTCCTCCAGTATCGTAGCTATTGAGTTTTCGAAGGTCACTCGAGGCCTCCCCTTGTCTCTCTTATCGCTCACTTTTCCTTTATAAATCTTTTTTACCATTCTATCATCGCTCATTCATTCGACGTGCCCAAACCACCATATTTGTAAAAATAAAGGAAAATATTATTTTTACAGTCTAATAATGTCAGACTACAAAAACACTATAAACGACCAGTTTGGAGGAAGACAAAAAGTACTGTATGACGACAACTATCCAGATGATATAGTTATAAAGCATAAATATCATGCTGGTTTGAGAAAAGTTAACGATTCTATACTCAGTAATGCACCTAAAACTAAAGCTATGTATGAAAAACATTTTAAAAAGCGTTACGAAATAAATACAGTAGCTAAGGATATAACTACAAATGAAACTACACTTCGACCTGATGGACATGGGTATTACAATCAATATAATGCAATATTTAGAAATTTACAAAACTTTCAAGATATTCTACGTAGAAGCAATAATAAGGATAATTCTAAATTGAAAATAACAAACAAGATGGCAGGAAAATGTTGGTACATGGAGAAATTTACGGAAAAATTGCTCTTGGGAAGAATTGGGTACAGACCGTGTACACGTAGGTCGAGTTTTGATGGTAAATTCATACAAATCATGACAAATATATTAAATAAATATGCGGACTCGTTGTTTAAATTCACCGAAGAGATGACCGAGGTAAGTTATACTTTTTTTATTGTATACGGAAACCTATTTTTAAAGGCTTTTATGAATTTTTAATAATCAAGACAATGATATCCCACTTTCGACCACGAAAACAAGTAGTCTAAAAACGCACTTCTTGAGAAACACCTAAATATTATTGTTATTTATTTGTTATTTCAGTTACTATTAGAAAATATCTTCGGCGGCAACACGGATCTCCGCAACAACATTTTCGACGTCAATAAACTATTAAAATATTTACGTAAATCTGTCGATCTTCACAACAACCATTCTCACGGACATGTTGTGACACTTAAATCGAAACGATGCCTCACTTTGGCATTGCCGGGATGTTTTTGCAAACCTGGGTTAGTTGTGTTTTTCGATCAACTTTCGACCATTAAACAAAATATTTAGTTATAGTCATTGTCTTGTTCAAAAACTCTTTTATGTTATGTATCCCAAAGCTGTTTTAATATAGTATTTACATAGATAAAAGGATATTACGGAAATGACCGTTTAAAGCTCGGACAAAGATGGTATCTGGTATGAATCTTTGCAGTATCAGAAGAATCACTATAGCGTAGCCTAATACTGTAAGGAAGGGACTTTTCAATTAGATACATATTGGGTATTTGAATAAAATAAAATACTTAGCCGCCCGAAAGACAGACAAAACAAAAAAATATATATAATATTAATCCTGTATTGTTGGAAAAATAATATAATCTGTTACAGATATGTGGAGAGTTCTGGACAATGCGTGCATCCCTCCGATTGTGTTCCGAATAAATATAATCAGTATTTGGCAAGAATTATAGTACTTTAAGCAAATACAGTTCGATTTATAACATATTTATAAGAATAAACATAAAAGAAATCTAAGACCAATCATTTCTCATAATTCCCAAACAATTAGCAAATAATAAAAATTATTAAACTTACCAGCATGTATCAACTTGTGAGTTGATAAAGTGTATTGCGAATTGAATCCTTTTTCACATACATTACATTTATATGGCCTCGTATCTAAAATAATATAAATATTTTTATATAGATACATACTTTGAAAATTGGAGTAAAATCTGATGTTCATAATTTGATAATTCTAATTTAATATATCTGTACCACATTGAATGCTTGATTTATTTTTCTATTTCAACAAACGCAAAAACACATACGCACGCATACACATATAAAGTGTATGAAAAGAGTATCCACGTAGTTCCTTGTCTGTTCTTCTCAGTAGACCTACTCTGTAATTGTGAAACTAGAGCCTGATGTTGCATAAGTGCAAAATATACTTTCTAAATAATAAACCTGAATAAAAATTATTCCCGATAATACAAATACAAATTCAAAAATATACAAAGAAATAAATACACGATAAATTTAAAGAGAAGGAAAGAAAAAATACAAATTGGGTTAAAAAAAAAGGAAGCAGTGAGAAGTTTAGATAAAGCATCCCTCCCAGCATAGCTGAAAGTTTTGATCCAAATCCAACATTGATTTTAGAGGTCTCTTTAGTAAGTCTCTTGGAAAATGTCGGGTTATCACGGACGACCACAACCCACGAGCCCTCGTTTTTAAAAATGCATTTAATATCTGATATTTCATTTCACAAGTTAAAATCTTTTGGAGTTGATATATACTCCTCGATAGAAAGCGCCATGACATATAAAGGATATTCTTTTCCGAAAACCGTGTAATAACGAGGATTTACTGAATATCCATGATTTAAAATATATATCAATTTCATTTACCTGTATGTATTAACATGTGCTGTTCCAACAAACATTTGTAATGGAACTTTTTTCCGCACACACCGCACTCTTCTTTACCGGTATTGTGAACTATTTTGATGTGACGACTCAGGTACTTTTTGGTCTTGCTTGTGTGCGTGCAGTGGGGACATGAGTACGGACGATCCGTTGTATGTAGTTGTAAGTGGTGTTTGAGACCTGCTTTTTCAGTGAATCTCTAAAAAAAAAATATATAGATAAATTTATTTCTAGTGCATAGATTTAAATTTAAATAAATTTTCGACAGTTTTTATAAAACTATTATTAACGATTTAAATATGAATTTTAATAATTTTCGTACAATATAATAGCGATTGTTTATAATTCAAATACTGGTTTAAAAATTTTAAATTCGTAAATGTTATATATCCTATAACCTTCCTGAAAAACTGATCAAATGCAATAATGATTGACGAAATCCAACTGGCTGTTCCAATTGTTAAGTATAAGAAACAGACTATATGTATAAAAATACAAACCTTAGAACAAAAATTACATTTAAAATCATCATAACTTTTGTGCTTGACTCCTCTACCACTTACTTTGTTGATATTTGCCATTTCAATGGACATATTAAATAAATCTGTGGACACAATATATATTGAGTATAATTAATAACAATAAGTTTTCTTTTATTCATTTATTCTTTATTGTTCATTTAACCCTTATACAATTTTAAAATTAATTGTAACAGATTCAGTTCTCTGATAATTCTTAAATGTGGAAAAACTTTTTTAGAAAAAATCTTTCAAGACATAACATATATATTTTATTGTTAAATCTCATCTAAGTATTGAATCTAGGCTCTTAATTAATTTTCTTTAATTAGACAGACAGATGTTTTTATAATAATAATAATAATAATAATAATTCAACAAACAAACAACAACCAGTTAATTGAATGAAAGTCATTAAAGCATTCTTGAAATAAATAAATAAATCAATTTTAGTTATATGTATTATTTTTATGCATTGGCTCACAGAGAGAAAAACACTTTAGCACTATTTATAAACTTACATAAAAATAAACTATAAGTAATTGGAAAAAAATGCTTAAATAGCCTAATGTGACTTTTTTATATAAAATATATTTTATTAATCTTTATAAAAAAACTTCCACTTCAATAAGTGATAAATATTACCACAAAAACAAAAAGCATTTATTTACACTTTGAATACCATTCTTATCTCAATTTATATATTATTTATTATAAGTATAGTAGTCTTATTTTAAAACAAGTTATTGAAATTGAATATGTACGAAAAAATACCGGTGCAACGGTATGCAGCATGTCATTAATATAAGCCAAGAATAGAAATGGTCCAAATATCGATCCTTGCGGAACACCAATTATTAACTTTTAATGTGATAATTGTATAATTCATAATCACGCGATAGGTTCTCCTTTAAAAAAATTATTTAATAAATATAATTGATTTACATTGTGTGTCATTTTAAATGAGTTTTTCGAGGTGTGGTTCAGGATCAATGAAATCGAAAGCTTCTGATTAAACATATAAAACATCTTTTCAAACATATAGGCTCACCTCTGAGATGTTTATACACTTATTTAAACACATTAAAATGATTGTTTTCACTGATTAATCATCATTCCGGAGATAATTTTAATAAAAAAGTATTTTAATAAAATACAGTTAAACTGTCACTTGTCACAAATTTTGTTGACAATTGACAATTCTCACTTTGTTTTTATTGTATATCTATTTTAAAGAGTCTTTGGTTGATGAATATAAACAAATAACACAATCAATAATTTATAAAAACAATTAAAATTTTCTAAAACGGAGAAAAAAAACAAAAATAGTAAATATAAAAGAATAATTAAAATCGCAAATGACAAGAATTCAAAGATTCTTAATAAGTTAAAGTTTTATAATACTTGATAATTAATACAAATGATACAAAGATAAGTAGGATGTGAAATAGTGTTTTATTAAAATAGGATTTGGTATCCATATTATACTCTGTGCACAATAAAAATACAAATTTCAATTCACATATGTCAAAACCAAAATGTCAATACGACCAGTACGTTTTCTGCAATTCTCTACGCGGTTTATTCGATTTTAATAAAAATATTTTATTTTATTTTATTTAAATTAAATTATATATCATATCCTAATTTGAACATTGCAGACAAATATATATTTATTATTATAAAATTTAACAAAATGCATAATTGTTTGAGTGAGTAGTTTTTGAGAAAATTGGTGAGTGTTCGAATAACCTTGTCGGATATAAAAAATAAAAGTGCACGTTGTCTTTATTATAATATTGTTAAAGTTTTTATGGTAATAAATCAAGGTTAGTGTGTGTTATAATTTCCTATTATTAATAATTGTTCTCATATTTTTAAGGTTAGTGTTATGTCACAACAAGTATTATAATTAATCTAAAATTTAATTAGTTACATTGTTCACTTCTTTATATCAAAATGTTTTAAAATTGCAAAGTTATTTTTTATTAACATTTATAACAAGTTTGATGCTACAAAAAAATCTACAATTTATTAATTTTAACATTATATAAGGAATAAATAATAATAAAGGAAAAATTTTATATAAACTGAGTTTTTGTTTTTATAGTTAAATTATAAATTTGAATCTCGTCTATCAGACATGGTTTTTATAGCTTAAAATTATATTCCAGATCTCAATAACTGAAAATGTTAAGCACAAGTCTAAGACATTACAAATATATAAATGGCAAATCACTTCTTACACATGTTAAACAATTAACCAGCAGTCCAATGAACATAACATCATGTCTCTGCGGACAGACCTACTATAGGAACCAAAAATATGAAAACCGAATTTCAAGAAATGTTAGAGTGCATTCAACACATAGTGATCAACGTCGACAGAAAGTAGTTATAGAGACACAGACACCGAAAATTGTACTGGATAAGCTAAAAATAGAAAAAGTGTTGCCGGAAGAGAAAATTGAGTCTGGATTGAGTGTACTATGGCAGGAGAAGGTTCATCCGTATTTACGGTTAGCGAGATGGGATCGACCAACAGGTAAGATGTTTCTTTTTTGTTATTATGTATAATGTAATAAAAAATATATATTTATACCATGGGATATCCCAACAATAAAAATAAATATTTTTTCCTATTCTAAGTAAAACAACAAATCTCTTAATTTACTCAAGAATATTACACTATTTTAGTTACAGTGTTATTAACTAGTCATTCATTTTAAAACAGAATTTATTTAGTTATTTTGCCCTTTCTTTATTGCTTGTAATAAAAAATATATAAATGCACAAAAGAGGTGTTTTATACTTAATTAACAAACCTTATGATGTATAGAAGATACCTTCCTCAATGTTTAAATCTAAAAAGAAAATAATAGTTTAAAAATAAAAATAAACTTGAAATAATGGTAACTAATATAAAAATTATATATATATATATATATATATAAAATAATAACAATACAATTAAACAATTAAACAATAGTTTTAAAAATTTATACGGTTATCTGTTTTATTATAAACTTAAAAGTAACAAAAGGAAATAAATGTAATTTTATATTTATACTCTGTACAAATAAACATATACAACCCCACCTCAAATAAAATCCAAAACTCATAGAAATAGTTCCAAATAAAATCATTCAAATGTAGATTATTTGACAATAATTCTACTGTTTTAAATTCTCTATGTGACAATAATTCTACTATTTTAAAATCTCCAGGGGTATACCTTCTATACCTACCATGTACGTGGTCCATCTCGCTGGCCTCGCTGACGGGCACTGTACCCCTCTCCACCAGTGTCTACACGGCGGCACTATTCCTAGCGGGCGCGGGTTTAATGAGAGGCGCCGGGTGTACCATCAACGATATGTGGGATAGGGATGTGGATGCGCAGGTTGGTTAAAATTTTATAATATATGATTTAGGTTTTTATTTATACTAATACTACCTTTTATTACCGGCTTTGCCCGGAGTGTATTTAAAGACATATACCCTATTATTTTGTAATTATATGTTTTTACTATATAACATTTTTTATTAAGTCGTTTTTGATAGACAAACAGTAAAAATGGTCAGTGATTTGTGAGAAGAATATTTGTCATATATATATATATATATATATAAATATATATATATATATATATATATATATATATATATATATATATATGACAAATATTCTATGTCTATCAAAAACGACTTAATAAAAATATTTGTCATATATATACTTTATTATAAATATATATATATATACTACTACTTTAGTGATCATTTGTGTACATCAAATGGGAGTATCATGAGGATCTAATCTGAAAAAGTTGTTAATAAACTCTTCTGTAAAGACACTGTCAAAGTAAAAATTTAATAAAAAGTTTCAATATTTTAAACAATCTAATTATAATATTTAAATTTCAGGTGGAAAGAACTAGAGACAGACCGCTGGTGTCTGGTGTTATATCCCAGAAGCAAGCGGTTGGTTTCCTCGCTCTGCAGCTGAGTCTGGCTCTCGGCATACTAATGCAGTTGAACTGTTACAGTGTTGTACTCGGGGCTAGTAGTATGAGTGAGTTTAAAAATTTGCTTACTGTTTAGTTAAAATACTAGGAGCGCTAACAGACCCTCATTTTCGACTCGCGCTCGCGAAATCTCGGGTGTCGTTTGCATATTGAGCGAAGCGAGCCCAGTGTAATAACTCATCGTTATCATTGACTTCAATGGGATATCAGTTTTTTGACGATTATTCCTCAACGACATAACATTTTTCGAAAAAAAAACCATTTTTAAAACCATCGCCTAATGTGTCTTTTTGATTGCAAAATTTTATAATTTTCCGTCAAGTAGTTTTCGAGCCTATTCGTGACAAAGAATGTGAAAAAGTCTCCAATAGAACGCTCCGCTCGTTACGCTCGCTTCGCTAAAAAAATAATTTATATTCATCAATCAACAGTCTTATTAAATATGCAAAGAAAAACTTCATAAAACATAAGATTATTCATATACTATTATGAAGAGATGATTTCTTAGTTTGTATGTAGAATGTAGTTTCATTTGTTATAAATTAAAACTTAAAACTTTTGCTGTAGTTTTATGTTATAGCAATGGTTTCCAAACTTATTTCTTTTAACATTTACTTTGAAAATCATTTATTTTGTAGCACTTCAAAGTTTTTTGCACCTCCAAAACCTCATTAACATATTAGTCTGGTATTTATTTAAATTTATATTATAAACCAGAGTTATTATGCAAATTTTATTAAATATTAACAATAATCAACATCACATTATTCCCCCCCCCCCCAAATTTGCTGGACCCTTTTATTCCCCAAGGGGGCGTTACCGCTCACATTAAAAAGGCTTTATAGGTCAATACAATAATAAACCTTTCTGAATTTCAGTTCTAGTCATAACCTACCCGCTGGCAAAGCGGTTTACAAACTACCCTCAGTTAGTCCTCGGGGCGACCTTCAATTGGGGAACACTGCTGGGATACTCGGCTGTATGCGGGTATATTGAACCGTCTGTCTGTGTACCGCTGTACCTCTCGGCCATGGCCTGGACCGTCCTATATGATACTATATACGCTCATCAGGTGAGATTATTAAAATTTATACTTATTATTGTGTTCAAAAGTTTTTATAACATTTTTTTCTTACACCTATTTTAAATTTATGAATAATTAAAGAGAATTCACAACTTTATTGTATTTGTTTAATCTTTTTTCTTCATTGTTTGAAGCTTTATTTTATTTGCTAATAAGAGCCAATGGCCATTTAGACCAATTTACCAATATGATACAGATGTGACCAATGTTAGCCAATATACACCAATGTACCAATAATATATACATGTCCAACATTCACCAATCCACTCTATATTTAATATATAATCTTTCAAGGACAAACAAGATGACGCTCGTCTAGGTATCAAGTCGACGGCGCTAACGTTCGGGTCCAACACTAAGCCGGCGTTAACAGCGTCATTGGCCGTCAGTTTGGCGGGGTTGGGGATGTGTGGTCACGCAGCGGGACTCGGGGCTCCGTATTATGGAGCCCTAGCATTGTATGCCATGCATGCTGGACGACAGGTTTTGTTTCTATTAATATATATATATATATATTATTATATAGATAACCATTTAACTTTATATGTTTTTTTCGTTTGTTTCTCAGATCTACACACTAAACCCGGACAATCCTGACGATTGCGCTATCAAGTTCAAATCTAACACGATGGTAGGTCTTATTATATTGTTAGGTATCCTAACTGGTGGGTATAACCAGTACATACAAAACCGAGACAAATATAGGGGGAAGGAGGATTCGCAGGTCACAAGAGGATGCCTTCTCGAATAATGTTATTGGTTGAGCTGCTGGCAGCTCGATTTTAGTTAATATGGTTGATATAGTTTGTTTTTTGTAATTAAGAATATACTAATTATTATTGACCTCAGGATCAATTCAGATGTAATCTTATTATTAATTTATGGTTAGTCAGCATAGCTGGTCGGGCTACCACGGTGTTGCCATTATTATGTAATTTTTCATAAGTTCAAATAATGGGTATTAATAGGTATAACAAACAAAGAATTAGTTATTTTAGGCTGTGATTTGTTTTAGGACAGTCCACTGGAAAAGGAAAGTTATTTTTATCTTTATTCTATGTTTAACATAACCTAAAATATAAGTAGTTCAAATTTCTCTTTTAAAAAAATCAGTTATAAGAATATATATGTTTTAATTCCTTTGGTTTAAATTCCTAAAATATCACTTTGAGTGTGACCAATTATTTACAACTTTTAATTTTTTTTGTCTTTGTATATATATATTTATATATATAGATATATATAGATTCCTAATTATCGAGAAATTAAGACACGGGAAAGGGTAATAAGTTTTATTATTAGGTCCTTGGTGGTATTACTTATTAGGGTTTTATTTAATGATAAATAATTTAAATATTATATAATATTTGTTTGATTATCTGTCATCATTGCATCATCCAATCAGATCAGACAGGGTTTGACATTCGAGCATCCACATACCTCAATGAACTTACCATTGAAACCAACATTGATATCGTGTTTTGCCTGAACTTGACGTCACAGTTCAAGCAAAAAGTGCATAAAATAAACACGGCATATGCATATTATATAATGTGGTAAATAGTCTACTTTGTAGTCAAGGATATAGAAATTGCTCTATTAATATATTTTTTAATCCGCCTTCAGATATTATGTATTTTATATATTTTGTCACTCATTCTGAAGCTGTAAGATCGTGTTTAATATTTAAGAAGTTTAACCAAATATTAGATATTTAATGTATATATTAACAGTTTTTAAGTTTTACAAACTCTCGCATTTAATGATTTAATATTAATACTTTGATGGTACTATTTGAAAATATAAGTTTTTCACCATGAAGTTTGTATGTGAATGAAATAAATATTTTCTTGCCAAAATCGGTATTTTTTCTTTTGTCCTTTTAGAAAATAGTGTCAATACCATTCTTTAATTCTTCAAAATTAACTAAATTTTTTATTACACTTGTTTATAGGCAGTTTTTTTTAACATTTTAAGTTTTCAGGATTGTAAGAATTTGTATTTTAATTTTAAGAGAAAAATATATGTCGTTATTTAAATTTTGAGCCATTTAGCCAGCTATAACACGTTATCAGGATACATTTTTTGCTAAGTTAATGTAAGTACTCCTTTTTTTATAAGGGTGATTAAACCAGCAGTAAGCAAATATCAAATTATTAAAACAAGTAAGTTTATGAAAAGAGATTTTCCTTTTCTCATTCAGTTGAATTTATAATATTTATATAAATTACTATTGCTTAAAATTATCATATATACATATATGTTATGAGCTGCAATCTGAAGAAATATTGTTTTTGGTTAGTGGTAACTGGCAACAATGACAGCGGCAACTGGCAAGTGGCTACCCGCGACGCTATGACAATGACATATTTTCAATTTCAATAATGCTATTTAGTTTGTAACTGATATTATTTGAGGAGTATTTAGTGCTAATATTTGATATTATGTGGATTTGATAATATAAACAATAAAAATGTTTCGTACTACATACGAATTGACGAGCCGAACGCCTATACAGGCGACTGACCCGTCTTACGATCCAAACGAGATTTACGGCTGCGATTTGTGTTCAGAAGGCGGCTGGTGCAGTGAAACTGAAGTAGAAATACATAGAAAGGCAAAGCATACAAAAGTTTTGAATGCGCTTGTAAGAGATGTAACTAAACATCCATGTAAGGTATGTAAACTTACTTCTATTGCTAGTATCTTTATTATGGTCCTATTTAGGTATAGTTTACCTGATGCCAAGTATATGGTTCCCGGGTACAAGGATTTTTTTTCTATTTGTTCTATCTGCCTAGGATTAGGATAGACAAAATTCAGATAAACTTTCCAGACTTAGCAAATTAATACATCAGATAAATAGTAGAGTTAACTGATGCCATACATATCTACATCAAAGAGCTCAACTGTGTTATAGTGAAAAGATATTATGTCCACTATAGGTTTTACTGCACTTCCAATTAATTTCTTCCAATTCCAATTGCATCTGTCAATTAAATATGATGTTAATGGTTATAATAATATAATTCTTCTATGGAAAAGAATACAGATTAAAATCTTTATTTATACCTGAAATGTTATAGTTTTTATAAATATTACTCATTTTTCACAAGAGATTCCGCGGACCTAAATTCTCGCAATTCATATTTTTAAAATTCTATTTTAAAAAAAGTATACATCCTAGGGAATAAATATAAGCAAATGTGCAATGTGTCATACAAATCAGAGATGGCGGGTGACATTTCATTAAAATATTGGCTGAATTGATATGGAATGACCATAGTAAGAATTTATTGAAAGTTATGGCTTTTAAGGGATTGAAGTTCTTGGAACATATTCAAATTTAATTAAAAATATTTGTTATGGTTCTTTTTTCAATTATAATAAATTCATCTAGACTTTAATGTGGTGATATAGTTAATGAAATAAGTTTAAAGCTCCAAGTCCGTCCCATTCAGTGGATCTGATAATTATTTATATTGGAAGTAGGTGGTGACTTGCAATGTTTTTTTCTTTATATTTTATGTTATGTAACCGTATTTTATTCGTTCAGTATAAACTTTTTAAACACTAGTAAGCCATTATGTATGGAATTGATCGTATTAATTATTCTTGTAAATATCTCTATATTTCCAAGTAATGTAAAACTAACCTCGGCTATAAATAATCACTAAACACTTTTGTGTTCTACTGACCTTTAAAGGAAACTGATTTTCAGTTTTAGTATTTTAAAAGGTTTCGTTATTTTTTTTAAATGCTGCTGGTATTGTTAACGAGCTAAAATTCAGTAGCATAATTCTGTAGTTGTTGTAAATTACGCCGAACTGCCTTTTAAGATGAAAACCTATTGTTCTGGAATTGGCAATTTGTTTATTCTAAATTTCTTTCTTTTATTATTTTCGTAGTATGAAAAATCAAAAATAGTTCCGAATGAAATAATTTTTTTTTATATATAAATTAAATGATTTTTTTCGAAACCGTATTTTTTATGTTGTCACAGATTTGTGTCACACCACATCCAAATGAAGAGGAACTATTGAAGCACATAAAAACAGTTCACCTTCTAAGCTCAGAGGAAGCTTACAGAGTGGAACGTGAAATATTTACATGTAATTACTGTTCACAAATATTCTTCAACAAACAACAACTGGCCGTTCACATAGTGTACACACATATCGATAAAGAGAGAGGTGTAGCTAACTGTCCGCGATGTTTTAAGAATGTACGTGTAAAGTCTATGTGGTTTCACTACGAACGTCACAATATACAAAGCGTTTCATCCTGTAAAATATGTTTAGATAAATGTAAAAATAGGAAGCACTTGAAAGAGCATATGAAAACCCACCTCCCATATTACAAATGTGAAATGTGCGGGTACATGGCGAAAAAGCTAGCCCTCTTCAAGCAACACATAGTTACATTACATAAGAGCGATGCAAAAGAAACAAATGAGGGTAAGTACAAAAAGTATTTTGTACCTCAAGCGGGCCATTGGAACAGGAAAACGCAGAGCACCTCCGCCTTAAAGGGTCTACATCTTCACGATTTCGTTCGTATATGTATACTGTGTAGAGAAATATGCACCAGCATGGCGGATATGAAACATCACATACTAGTGGAACACACCAAATTCAAAGTACCCAAAAACGAATACATCTGCATCTGCGGAGAGAACTTCACTAATAAAGTGCTGTTTAAACATCACACGTTCAAATTGCAAGGCGAGGAGCATGTATTATTGGGTTTGTATATTTTATTATTTTTCCGTAATTATTAATTATTAATATAAATGTAGTGAGGAACAATGTAGCTTTATACTATGAAATATTTTTTTATCTAGTGATTTTTGCATCTCTTAATAAAATTGAGTAAAGTAGTATTGAGTCTTATCAATCTGTTATTTTCAGACTTTGCTTTTATACAAAAGTAAGACTACCTTCATTAATCATTTAATTTTTTAACTCGTATGAAATTGTAGTAAAATATTAAATATCACATAGTATTAAATATTGCAATAAGAAATGTTGCCAAAACAAAACTATACGCCACATCATAAACAAACTTATCGGGTCTATAGTGTTTTGTGGTGAAATAGTTTTTTTTTTTGTTTACCCATATATATAAATTGACGTGTACTTGGTCTGAAACAAAAATTTGTACTCCGTCTTGTGTCTCGTATCGATTGATCATAAAATACTTTCTTACATAGCAATTTAACGCATTCCTAATACAGCTAGTATTTACTGTATAATATCTTTTTCAGCTCAACAAGATGGCTGACATAATCATCAAATCGAGAAGTATAAAATTATAAATTTTCTTTCTATTCTCCATTTGTGGGCTTCCTAATATATTATTTTAATTTGTATTAAACAATAAAATGTGAATTTTTATTTTTAGCATCAATGTTTTTAAATAACAAAATCATGTGACAATGTTAATGTTATTGTTACGAATATAATCTGACTGAAATAATAAAGGGTAGTTGTGAAACGCCGAATCAATTGTGGCCTTATATCTGAAGCAATTTCTATTTTCTATTGCCTTTGCCCTGGAGAATTATAATTTTTAGTGTTTTTATAATATTAAATCATTAAATACAATCCAAATATTGATCTTGATTTTTTGTTCCTACCCTACATGTTTCTAAGTCCTTGTATTTTTCCTCCAGATATTAAGAGGATTAATACTGCTTGAATTAAAATAACATTATTCATGTTTATAAGTAAAAAGCTTATGGACAACTTTTATTTAATGTCATCCCGATAAATGCATTTTAATATATCATATTACAAGCTTTTATATTATAAGCTTATAAGAAATGAAAATGTTGAAGTACGCTTTCAGAACCTTAGGAATGGTTTGCTGAAAGTAGCGACAGAAGAATGTGGTAAAAGGAAAAGAGGTTTCAGTAAAAAGCGCGATGAATGGTGAGATGATCAAGTGAAATACGCTGTAGAGTTAAAGAAGACAGCATGGCTGGATTATAAAGCCTCGGGTAAGGTTAAAAGTATAAGAGAGATAAGGTGCAAAAGCACAAAACGAAAGCACTTATAAAGAGGAAGCGTCAAAATTCTGAGAGAGAAAGGTGTCAGTTTCAAATTCAGTTTGAAAGAAGTGGAGAGCGCGATTAGAAGTCTGAAATGTGTTAAGGCGGGAGCAGATGAAGTTACTGTTGAGATGATCAAATATGGTGGGCCACGCGTCTTGGACTTGTTCTGGTTGTTGAGCAATTTATTCTGGAAATCTAGGAGGTCATAGACGATTGGCGAGGTGCAAGGTGTTATATAAAGGTTCACAGATAGACTGTGCAAGCTATAGGGCTATCAGTTTGATTAGCTTGGGTGGTAAAGTTTATGCTAAAATATTAGCGAGAAGATTGGTTTTTCCGTGCTTTTGTGGATTTGGAAAAGGCGTTTGAAATATTTTATGGGAGATACTGCCCCGATACAATGTGAGCGGACCCTTGATACAGGCTGTAGTCTCTTTACAGAGATCACTCAGCCTGTGTGTGTGTGTTTGCAAGTAGGAGCTGACATGTCGCCCTGGTTTGACATTCAATCGGGTGTTAAGCAAGGTTGCGCTATGTCAGCTTGGTTATTCAATTTGTATTTGGATAGTTGTCTCCAAGGCGTGAAAGTCAGTGAGTGAAAGTATACGGGAGTGAAAGTAGGCGACCTTAAGGTCAATCGCTTGCTATATGCAGATGATGCAGTGTTCATTGCATCATCAGAATGCGATTTGCATGCATTGGTCACCACTATGAAAGATGGGTGTGAAAATAATGGTCTAAATCTGAATGCAGATAAGAAGAAGGTTCTGATATTTGAAAGAAATGAAGAAAGAACAGAATGTAAGATCAACGTGAATGGTAAGATAATAGAACAAGTGAATGAAGTGGTATATTTGGGAAGTATGTTTAGCAGAGACGGAAGATACGAATTGGATGTGGAAAGACGTATTGCTGCCGGTAACAGAGTCAACGGTGCTTTGGCTGCATTGTTGAGACGGCGAAACGTTAGCATAGCTGCACGTTTGGCTGTACACAATGCGGTTTTGCTACCGACGCTGTTATACGGCAGCCAAACGTGGGTAACACAGAAGAAGAATGTAAGAAAGATGAATGCTGTGGAGATGCGATCTCTTCGCAGAATATGCGGAGTCGGTCTAGCTGACCGAATCCGCAGCAGTGAAGAAATCCACAGAATGGCAGGTACTAGCGAAGTTGCCACGGTGAGAATGACGAAGAACGTGATTAGGTGGTTTGGCCACGTCGAACGAATGAGTGATGAAAGAATGGTAAAAAAGATTTATATAGGAAAAGTAAGCGGTAAGAGAGACAGGGGGACGTTGCGTCGTGGATTTATGTTCCAAAAGAACACGACCCAAATTGAAATTTGAAATGACGCAAAGTTTTTATAGCAAACCATGTAAAGAACGAAGATAGGTTCCAGGATTACAACTACTACTAAAAAGAAAATTGAACAAAGTAAACTTTAAAAAAACAAATATAATATAATTCTGCCCATAAATAAATTGGAAAAAAAATTACCCTGTTTGGAACCAGAAACAACACGTAAAAAATTATATTAATGTATTATTCTCTTTTAAAAAAGCACAACACACTACGTAATTGAAACTGAACTCTAAAATTAGAAAAACAAAGTGAAAATAAAATTGTATTGAAATTGCGTTGATTTTTAGTTAGAAAGGGCATCTCCGAATTTTTATGGCATGGCGCATTTAGAAACAAAAGGGTTGCCATCTTTTAGTAAAAAAGAATAAAAAAAAAAATGTAAACGCGAACCCAAAACAACGCAATCTCGAAAATCTAATGACGCACAGTGAAAATTAGTACTAAAGTAGTTTTAGTAGTAAAATTAAACGACGAAAAGCGAGGTATGGGTGTACATACTAAGATACTAGTAATAGGTTAAATTTCTTTTATTAAATCTTTTCAAATTCTCCTCCAGCGTCTACGCAAAGTTTTACATGTCTGAACCGGTTTTTAGAGTATTCTGCCGGTGTAAATAGTCCTCTTGAGCTGATTGATTGATTAGTCTTGATTATAAAGTGCACTAGGACATTGTCGTGATGGTAAAGCGCATTAACCTAGTAACCTATTCACTCTTCTCTTGAAGAACCACTTGTATTCGGACGGAAAAACCGACGCAGGCAAGCTGTTCCAGTCCTTCGCTGTACGAATCAAAAAAGACGAAGCGAAGCGCTTTGTTCGGACAGGGGGAATGACGAAAGGATGGATGGATGGATGGAGAATGGAACCACGGATTCAAATAGTGATAATAGCAGTATTATAATGTATCGAACAAAACGATTGAGGATTGAAAGTGAGTCTTCTACTTCAAATTCATCTTCAGAAACAGACGAAACACCAACTTTCGCCAATATTCCTCCGACAAAAGTTTTTTCTAAAACAACAAATAATTTTTTCGAGACTTCTGGACCTAGACGATCGCCTCCTCTTGATGCCACACCCATAACCTATATCAATTTATTTTTTACTGTGTCATTGCTCGAAACCATCGTAAAGGAAACGAATCAAAATGCTACCCAGTTTTTGGCTTCACATGCAGCTTCTGCAAATTCTCTTGCAAAAAAGTGGACATCGACAACAGTACATGAAATAAAAGCCTTTATGCAGTCTTAATTAAAATGGGGATTACGAGAAGGCCAACAATTTATAGATATTGGATAAAAAATTCCCGATATATACCATGGTCTGGAAAAATGTTTTCAAGGGATAGATTTCAGGTGATTTTGAAGTTTTTTCACTTGGTTGACAATACGTTATTATTTGAACCAGGCCATCCAAATTATGACCCATGTGGCAAGTTTGATGTGCTTACTACTCCATAGTGTATTTCATAAACATAAGAATACACATCGTCCGGTTTCATCGGCGCTGGTTCAAATCTCTGTTGAGGAAATATATATATATTTTCTAGCCCTGATCCGACGGTGGAAGAGGGACCTGGGGTCCCCTGCCGCCGGTCTAGCGACAGTGGGGGCGGTCCGCCCCCATCTGGAACGCTGGATTAACCGACGGCATGGAACACTCACGTTCCGTCTCGTGCAGATACTCACGGGGCCCGGTTGCTTCGGAGAGTATCTGCACGGAATCGCAAGAACAGAGGCGGCCCCATCCTGCCACCACTGTGACGAGGCCGTGGATTCGACTCGACACATCTTGGCGGAGTGCGCAGCCTGGGACCACCAGCGCTCTGAGCTGGTGGTCCCAGGCAGAGGTGGGCAGAGACCTCTCGCTGCCGACAATGCGCGGCATTGTGGGTCGCAATGGCATCCGTCTGCGAGCATGTCATCGCCGCAAAGGAGGTCGCGGAGCGGATCAGGGAGCAAGCCTCCTCCTCTGATCCGCTTCGTCGGGGGAGACTGGGGAGAAGGCGACGGGAGTACGCCCGACGTCTCCTTTTCCTCCAGCCATAGGCCTTGGTGAGAGGGGGGGAAAAAATGTGCTTGTCAAATACGCAAACACAGTATTTCAGCGACTGATGACTACAATAAATAAAATTTATATCTCGAAACCTCCATATATTTTCTTCCTTATTGTCTGGTCTATATGCAGCCACTACAAGAAAATGATGCTTGTCACACTGAGTGTCAACGAAAAGCGCTTCAACATCTTCACTCATGTTTTTCAAGTTCAATCTTGCCACAATTGGCACACCATTCACATGGTCATTCACGTACATTGCCACACCGACCCCCTCGATTTACCTTCAGACTTCTTTTTATGATTACGGTCAGCTCTGAACAAAATATAACCTGGTATACTGTAAGCACTATTGCGGTCTTTGTAATTAAGCTATGTTTGCGTGAGTAACTCAATACAAGGACTATTTTTGTTCACATAGAGTAGGAATAGATAAAATTTTGGTGGTAGCGAAAATAAATTTGTGTACATGAAAGTGAGGTTGGAGTAAGGATTCTTATGGTTGCTTGCTAGTTTTTTTTATTAATAATTTTAGGGATGCATGCCTCTTTCATATTCTATAGTAAGCTCTTTTTCTCCCTTATCAATCCTAAGCTTAAGATTTTCACGGAGTTTATTAAATTCATCACGTTGTTTTCGTGTTTTATCGTCATATACTCTTATATCCTATATATATACTATTAATATCAGTTAGAACTTTTTTTACGCAAGACTTATCACATGAAATCCTGTCGTTGTTATTGTCAGACTCGCAATCTTTAATGCCAATCTTAATACCGTTGTTAGCTCTTCGTTCACGCTCTGTCAGTTCTTCGAGCAATGCGAGTATTAGGAAGAGAAGTAGTCGGGAATACCGGCGTAAGTAGTGGTGCTGTTTGCGACTCAGATAGCTGTTAGATCTTTCTACAACTGTGTTCAGTTGTTTGTAGCACTTAGAAGCCATAACTTGTTGCAAACATTCGATAGTATATCATTCTTTATTGATGATCTTGGGTTTTTGAAGGGAATTAATACCAAATACCGTTAGGGGAAAAAACTAGCAATATATTTTTCGTGCGCCTAAATAACTATTTATTGATTATTTTTTTTCCAACTCAAAATTCGTCAGCGCATCGTAATACCGTCAATAAGGCGGAAATAATCAGCTTTGAACTCATCAATAATATTATGATGGCACCATTACACGTTCACTTCCAAGTTGTGGTAAAGTCAGCGCGCTAAACATCTTCCTTACCTTTAGAATAAAATGAACATTTCTTAAACCAATATGCAGACTATGATGTATCACCACGTACTTGAATAAAAATATTTAATTAATCGAACTATGTACCATTATTATTGACAAGGTTTCTCAGGTGAAAATTTGAAGAAGCGAAAATCAATAAATTCTTTGGAGGCGGTTTGGTCTGTCATCCGAATTGAATTTTATTCCTGTAAGAATTTGTCCAAATCACGAAAAAAATGGTAATCTGTTGAAGTAACGTTCGGGAAGTATGGTGGGTGTCAAAGATATTTGAATAACATCTCCGCTAATTAAGCGACAATCTGTCGTAAAGTATGGAGATAGCGTTGTTTTGAAGTAGCAGTGAGTCAAAACAATGGTTCTGTGAATGGTCAATTGATGGTCGGCTGATCGCATCTTAGGAAAGACGAGTTTCCTAATATTATACAGCTACAGGTGTTATACCTGTTTAAAAAAAATATACAAAAAAGGCGATACATTAAGTTTTGTCTTCAAAGAAAATCAATCAATGCAAGAAGGGAGGCGACCCCGTCCTGCCACCACTGTGATGGGACGGTCGACGCTCGTCACACCGTGGAGGAGTGCGCAGCCTGAGGTCATAGGCGCACTGAGCTTGTAGTCGTGGTAAAGACCTTTCGCTGCCGCGCCTTGTTGGCGCAATAATCGGCAGCGAGAGGTATTGGGCCGCTATGGCCTCCTTCTGCGAGCAAGTCATCGCCGGGGGAGGCTGGGGAGAAAGAGGCGGGAGTACGCCCGCCGCTTCCTCTCCCAGCCGTAGGCCTTGGTGAGAGGGGAGGGGGGGGGGAGGGTTGACCCCTCTCACCTGCCATAGTCCTACGCCGTGCGGGGGCCCCAAGTTGCTCGGGGCACCCTCACACGGGGGGTAACCGCCGGGGAGGCACGGTGAGTGCTAACGCGATCCCGTGTCGTCCCACTAAGGCGTTGAGGGCAACCGTTGGTTTTTTAATGGGTAGCCTTAAAAATGACGTTGTCTTCTATGTCTCCGGGAAGTCCCACATAACCCCCCGACCATCACCTTTCTGGCCGGCGGGTATCCGTAACGGATTTTTACAAAGTAAAAAAGGACCATAATTCTTGCTTACATGTTCTCTACTCATGTTATTCTTTTTTTTTGACTTCATTTTCAAACGGGATTCTTGTTAGAGTTCAACATAATAATAAAAATGACTCAGATTTCGATGTTTAACGGCAACTTCCACCTAAGCTCTACCATTAATCAAATTTCAATTAGGCATACATTGCATTTATGAAATGTGAGACCAGTTGCAAGACTGCAAAAAGTAGGTGTATAGAGAAAAAGAAGTAATAAACTGCCTTAATAGATGATAGTACTATAGCATTTTGAGGGAAATTTATTGAGTTATTCCAACATTCACAGCATTAATGAACTTTTCTATATGGTTTTATCACCAATGATAAAATTGTAAGTATGACATTATTTAGATGATAAATTTCAGAAAGAAACGTAAATTACAATGTCTTTCTGTTAAATAAAGCTATAAGAATTGTGTATTTCATAATTCGTCCATTACAACATAATTGAGTAAAATAAACGTGTTACAAAATGTATGTGCCTTGAAACCTATAATGATTATTATATACAAGGTTTGGCCATTAATAAAATCCTGAAATTGTGAAACTTTTATTTTAGTTTAGCTCTGATCCTCTGTATGATGATGATGCGTTGATGCGTCCGTTGGTGATGTGGTGGCTTCCGTTTCTGGCGAGGAAGGCTGTGTGATCTGAAACATTATTAATATCACAACATATTTTTTTTATATATGACTGCCCTTATCAAAGAATAGGTCCATATTTCATTTCTATGGCAAAAACATGTCTCCACGCTCTTCTATTGTTTGTCATTGCAGTGGAGACATAGTTCTTCAGTATATTATTGTTCCCGCACTATACCCATACCATACTTTGTCATGTTTAAAACTTCTCGTTACATGCCTTTCATCTCTCCACATTGAGTGACTATTCTACGATAAATAATTAATTCTCAGTTTACCTATCACCAGTGCTATTTAACTCCATCTTACATACTCATTTCTTACTCTATTTATTTTCGTCACACCACATGTTCACACACTTCTCAATGTTTGAATTTCACATTATTTCATAACATTTGTTCAGTTTTCCTATTGCTAATTTGAGCTACTATTTTCGACCTCTCATTGTCTGCTTTGAGGCAAACAGCATACACTAAGGTACTTGCTTTCGTAAGTCTGATGTCGACACATTTATCTATAATAATTGAAAGCAATGTCTCTATGGTATCTTATTTATTCGGCTTGGTTTTGTCGGAAGCAAAAATCGAGTGCAGAGGTGTAGGTGTTTGTCAGTGAGCAATTTAATTAATTAGTCATCTATTCCAAATGAAGTTTTGCTTTTACTAAAGAGTTCGGGATGCATAGAAATCGCAGTAACAGTATTTTAAAAGTTACGGGGCTACAGCGTACAGATTTGTTCGATAACTCTTGCACCAATTCTGGTTTGGTTTTAACAATTTTCCTACTTTCCTATAAGGTCTAAAATTATACTCGTATTTTTAAGCGCTTTTTTAGAATTTATCAGTTCTTTTAGCAAGTCCTTTCACATGTTCTGTTAGTAACCGTTTGCCAATCAACTCTGGGGCTTGATGTGAATTCTGTGACGCTGGCGACTTGTTGATTACCGCTTGCTAGACATTCTGTAGCTCGCCCTCTAAGTGTTCATCGTTGATTGGCAAAATTTTGCACTGGTAGTTAATTGGATAGGGTGTGGTGGTGGGATTTAATATTGCGATATTTATCTTTACTTACGATAGGACGTAGTGGGATATTTTCTTTATGTATTCTTTGTAAACCATATAATTTTTGCGGTTTAGCACATTATCAGTAATCTTATGTTTATATTTCATTTAAGACTTTTATTTAGTAAAGATAGTAAAGCAAAACTAACTATTAAATCTTTTTAATTTTTTAAATACTTATAGTATTACTAACTGGTATTATTCCTGTTATTTGATTATTTTCGTGCTCGAAGGATAGTATTATCTTCATTTTTATCAAGGTGTTTAAGGGTAAAAGATGAGAACGGGAAATATTATTCTTCAGTAATTTGATCTGGAGTAATAGATATCTAGCCGGATCGATTCATCGCGTGTCATGCGAGAATTTCTAGCGACTACTTTGCAATCTATAGAACTCATGTTAAAAAATTAAAAGTTCCTTACCGTTGCCCAAATATCGTCCAGGACTACGGCTTGCATTGAGAGTATTTGATAAATAATCGTACCTCGTGATCATGATGATGAATAGTGGTAATCGTTCCTTGCGAATCCCCGCCATAAGGGAGCAACGTGGACAAGGGGAGAGCATCGTCAGGTAATGAGTTACTAATCGCTGCATGAATTGTTCGTCTGAGAAAAAAAGTTTTTGTACTTAAAAAAGTTATAGAATATTTAATATAATAAATATTTATAATTTTGCATTCGGTAGTAGATCGAGACTGGTTTGGTGTCACATAAAACTAAACACGCATTCTGACCAAGCTCTATTAAATTTAAAACCATTAGAATTTCGTTATTTTTCGTTATTTCGTTATTTACGTGATTAAAAAGATAACTGAAACACCGAGCCCACAAGTTGATAATATAAAGAAATAATCAATGTTCCAAAAAGCAACAATTTTTGGGTAATTTGCACAATTTAAATATTTGAATATTTCAACGTTTTAATAGGATATTGTGGAGATATTTTATTAAAAAAGTAAGACTCATAAATACATAAATAAATGATGCAACGAAATACATGTTTTAATTTTACGTACATAGTAACGTTCAATTAATTGATAAACAACAGGTGTTTGGGGTAAAGTTTGTTTGCAAAATTTGACCTTATATGCTCTACTGGATTTGATGCTTTTAAAAGAAGGAAGCGAGTCTTTGGGTTTGTTAAAATGAGCTAAAATACCCTAAAAACAATAATTTGTAAACGCTCTTACTACATTTTCTAAACTAAGTTATTTTCCTAATTTGTATTGGTTGAAATTTGAAATAGACGTTTTAATCTGAGTCGTTTGTCACAAGTTTATAATGACTGATATATTCTTATTAGGCAATATATACTATACTTTCTTTTGTCTTTGTCACTTTTGTCTTACCCAGCAAATTCAAAGCCCAAATCTTTCATCCGATTCTTCTGTTGCAAAGAAAGAGTTGAATGGAAGTTCTTATAAAAGTCGAGTCCTTTGCCCTTGACTCCTATTTTTATTTTATCTAACTTTTTTCTCGGTTTTTCTGATCTCTTTCTGTAAGAGGAAGTTGATAATTATAAAATATTTAATTAAAAATGTGAAAAAAAAAACTGTAAAGATTTATATTATCTCAAATATGTTATTCAGTATAGTTACTTAATACGAAGTTTTCGGTTAGTTCTCAAGTATTTTGTTTCATTTCCTCCGAATATTTCTGTTATCTTCTCTATCATTTTATCATTATAGTACGCCATAGTACTTTGATATATTGCGTCTATATTTTTTCTTAGAATCTCTATCTGCACCCATAATAAAATTATACGTTAGTAAGGTTTCTTGATTATGTAATCAGTAGGTTTTAAAAATAATGCAGTGAATTTCAACATTATATTATATATTTATAATAAAAAGTCAAGGAATAACAACCAAATTTCTTTAAAAAACACTATTACGACTATTCGCGTAAGAAAAATAAGTAGGGGAAGGTTGCTTTATTCGTACCCCCGCTTAAGTCGCACCCCGCTAATATCTCGATTGTTACCAATCAAATACATGGTGTATTTGATGTGGCGTTCACCTGCAATATTTAGTCACCCAAGGACACACTAAGAAACGTAGGCCAAGCCGGCTGAGAGAAGCAAAAATAATTAAAAAGTAAGTTTGTTACAATGTTTTCATTAAAATTTATGTACTACACTTGTAAGCTTTCTGTGGCAGGAACATGACATTTATATTTCTTCTGTGAAGACATGTGTTTGTAACGCTTTTTAGATAATCATTAATTAAGGCGTAGTAAGATTGTAGTAATCTCGGAAATAAAGGCTTTATTATTAAGGCGTATTAATATTTACGTACTTTTGACGGTAATGTCAGTTATTTGAATTTAAACTTGAAGGAATGGAGCACCGTCAAAGAATGGTTGGATAACATTTTCGTTAATTGGCTTCAACATTTTATCAAGTGCACGAGATTAGAAAAAAAGCGACCGAAAACAAACATTGCTTCAGCTAGATGGCCATAGCAAACATAGTAAAAATCTAGAAGCGATTCAGATAGTTCGCGACTATGGCATGGCATTCTTTTCCATTTAAAAATAAAGTTAGGAAATATAATAATAATTAAAAAAATTTTTTTTAAACGTAGTATTATTTCAAAAAGTCTTTGTTTTTTATTATTATTATAAATCCTTAATTGTATTATTTTATATAGATTAAGATTGTTATGGCTTCATTGAAGTCTATGTTCTAAGTATGACTTAGGCTATACCCGGTACGATTTAGGCGACTAGACTAGACTACATTTTCAAAAACGTGAACATATCAATTTTAGTAAAAGATTTTAAAATTTTAATGGATGTTGATTTAGAGGCAACTAAATAAAGATTTAATTAAAGTATTTACAGCGGTATTCCCTTATGGGGTACGACTTAAGCAACCTTACTCTAACTAAAAATAGTCCACTTGATGGTGTAATCTCAAGGTGCTATATTAATGTTTATTAAACTTGTAATATTATTATTAAACACGGTTCTTTTAATCTTTTTTGCTTTAGTCTGTAATTTAATCTGTATCTTATGTAATTTAAATAAGCGTAGCACATTCTCCTAAAGTCCTCTTGATTTATATTCTGTTCAATTTCAGGCTATTGAAAAGACGTGAAAACTGTATCAGATTTAAATATATTTGTTGGCACATTAATTTGGAAAAGAATATTAAAGATATCACTAGGTAAATAATCCAGATCCCTAAATATATTTTTGTGAAGTGGGTAAATACCCGAACATCTGAACCATTTCATATTAATGCACAACTTTTTTAAATTACTGATACAAGAACTGTATAAGATGGAGTGTTGGTTAAAAGTATGTGATTGTCACTGTAGACGTTAATACCCTCTATTGTCACCCACTAAGAGTGCTGCGCACATCAAGGACTAATAAAATTGGCGATTCTTTCGTCGGCTTCGAAAATTTCGCAAATTTCAGTAACTATTTTAAGATTTCATTATTTATCCAATACATAAATTATTAAACGCTCATTTATCCTTTGCCTGGGATATGTGAGCAAAGATGGAATGAATTGTTTCATGGGACTCGTACAAAACATTACGGTTATATTTTTTTAGCTGATGTTAATTTACCCACTTGTCCTACATTTTTCTAAATATAACCTATTCATGTTTCGGTTTCAAGTCACCGGTTAACAACATTTGAAAAGTATGAGATGAGACAAGACACGTCGCCAGTCAGCTAACTTTTATGCTATACAATGTAATACTAATTATTTACATATACAGCTACAGACATGTTTGAGTTTCATATTAAAAAAAAAGTAATGAACATACTTGATCATTTAAAATTTTCAAATATTCTGGAGTACGTCGGAACCTTCCTATCACGGACTTTAAATTAGTGCTATAAAGGTTATGAGCTTCTTGTTCGATGTCGTATCGGCGACACTTTGAAGTTTGCAAAAAAACTAAAATAAAATATGTTTTCTTAAATATGTTTTTAAACATTAATATATAAAATAATCGTACCTATTATGATCCAACAAAAACAACTTGGTACATTTTGTAACATGTTTATGAAGATAATACTGTACGTGTTATTTTACGACACAGTCAAAGAAATTGCCTCAACCATAATTTGAATAATAATATCAAAAAAATGTAAAATATATTATTCATACATAATGTTTGTGTGTAGTTTTCATTTATATTTTGTGCTACTGTGCATTTTATATTAAAACGATTCCTATGATATGTAAGAAATTATTAGGTATTATTAGTTAATATGATGTCTGAAGTAACTTTTCCTTTTATGTATTTCAATTGGATAGAGTCCTCAAAGTTTTTTTTTATTTGGAGAAGTTAAGGAAAAAATTGTTTTCGCAACAGAAGCTATGATTTTAACATGTTAACATATTTCTATCTCATTGCAAATAAATAAGTATTTCATATTATTATTTATGAAACCATACAGATTTGTAACGATATGAATAGTTTTATTTTACGGAACCCTACGTCCGCAGAACGTTTATAGATTTTCATAACACCAAAACATAACTGAATCAATAAATTTAGCTTTATCGCATCCTGGATTATGTTACTAACTTTATTATTTATTTTTGGTAAGTTTATTCATATATTTACTATAGTTTAATAAGATTTAAGCTATATTTTTACTTGGATTATTATATGTAGTAGATAAAATATAAGAAAATTAACAGCGGAATTTTTACTAGATTTAAATAAAATAATAGAATTAAACATAATTTTCTTATTATGATGTAAGTTTATATTTATGTAGAGGCCCTTCATACCTCAAAGTCTCTTGGTTTGGTAGTTAATATATAGTCATATAACACAGTCAAGTACTTTTCTTTGACTCGCATCAGTTATAAATTCTGCCATTAAAAATTTTGTTAACTAGTTCCTATCTGTTCAGTGTAAAGTTCACTGTCTGGCTGCAGTTCTAATTTCTCTTTTAAAACAATATTTTTTTTTCTTTAGACTGGTGGCTTTTCCAGCTGATCTTACAATTATTCTAGATCCCGCTGGATTGTTGAATCCCATTTATCCATTGCAATCCCTGTCTGTGGCTATTGACTGCCTAAATTCCTAAATATTTCGTCTATGTGTATTTCGAATTCATTATTACTTATTAAGGAAATAAATTTCAGCGATCTGTTATCTCATAGAAATAACAGGAACACACTATTTACCTAACACTTATTATACAAAGTATGCTACGGCGAAAAATAGAGAAGATTTAATGAAAATCATAAAATCTCTTAAATATCATGAAAATGGACACAATATTGACGAACCAGGTATTAAGATATAAGAATATATATACTCAGTTTTTTTTTTCTATATAAATAATTACTTTAATATAATAATTATTTATTTGAGCCAACGAACTCAATGACGAAGAAAAAGAGAAGAAGTTACAGAATATTCTTTGGTTAATAAAAAAGAATTATAACGCGCAGCAAAATTTGGAGTCTTTAAACAACAATTATTCGGCTACCAGACTTTATTTAATTAAAAACCCTTCAGTCTTAGAGGATTATAAAAATCATTTGTATCAAATAAGAAGGTGAGTACTGTATAACTTTGTAACTTAATCGGATAAATCGGAATAAATGTATTGAAAAGTAAAAAAAAAATTGTTATATAGTATTTGTAATGTGGGCATTCTAATATTTCAATTTGAATGAACTACTGATGAACATTGATTTTGCAGCCAAATTTTACTAGTAGTTGCGTTCTCTGATACTCATGGTTTCTCAAGAGTTGCATAATTTTTAGTTCATTTTAGGACAACATCTGATGTTATAGGTTTGTTAAATGATTTATATTTTATGGTAAATTTGGACAGAATTAAGAGCGATGTCTTAATTTGACGTCGAATTTCTATTTATTTAATATGGATAGGTGGCATTTCTTAATCCTAGACATTCTATAACAAACTATAGTACAAAGACAGATTCTATGCCTTATTACTGAATTCCTATGTATAGAAAAGAGGAGTAAGGCGTTTACAGTGATATTGTAGGGTTCTTTCTGGCTCTCGGTTGTCTACAGGGGATGATAAGGTCTTCAAAGACACTTACACTAATGTCCTTATTTACACTAATGACGTTATAAAACTAAAGCTTTTGATTTGGTTGTGTAGTATTTTTTATGCGATACTCTGCTATATGTCTTAAGAATACCATATTTACACCCTATGTGTAAATACGCTAAAGAAAAATCGTGTAAAAAAAATTGGATCGAACACCATCATTATTTGACATATTTTTTATTACCTTGTAAAATATCTACCTACAGATCCGCAAAAGTAAAGTCAAAAAACTATATTGATCAACACAAGAATCTAAAAAATCAACTTAGAAAAATGAGAAGAGGTGCTGTGTTTAGACTAGGTTTGGTTTGTTTTGTTAATAATTTTCATATTATAAATCTTATGTTATATATTTTAATCTTGTATTTTATTAAGAGGTACGTAAGAAAGTAGAGCTTATCCAAATAGTCGTTTAAATGTTTCAGGATCAACTGAATCAGAGAGTGAATATATAGATAAAAAATATCTAAGTAACGTAAAGGTTAACGATATGCAAGTGCAAGCAAACAATCCAATATCAAATATACAAGAGAGAGAAGAGGCACAAGATTTTAATAACGATAAGATTGAGGAATATCCTGAATTGAAAGACACATTGGAATTGCATAACACTAAAGTACATAACAATTTACGAACAGATTATAAATATAGACGAGAAAAAAAAAATTGGCACGAAATACATGAAAATCCTGATACTGTTGAGACAGGCAAAAAGAAAAAAAATGGCTATCGCTATCAGCCATCCCATAAAGAAAATACATTCAAAATTGAAACAGTAGACTGGGACAAGATCACCACAAAAGATTATCCAATTAAGTATAAGAAAAAGAAAACTGTCAAAGACCTCGATTATGATATAAAGCCTGATTATAATAGACCCCAAAAAAAAAACATGAATAAAGATTTTCATTCGTACGGTCGTACTTCAATCCCGTTTGTTGGTAAAAGAGGAATCTATGATGAAAAATAAGTTTCTATATTGTTCATGTATAATATAATGTTCATGTTGGCTGTATTCACTATTTGGTTAATTCCTGTAACAAAATTTATTATTCGTTTAAAATAAATAAATATGGATTTAATTGTTTTAATTAAGACAAAGGAAAAGAAAACTTAAGTTTTAAATATTTAGTTAGATCAGTTGTCTTAAGAGAACTTAAGATATCTTTTTTTTAACATATGAAAAGCCTCATTTTTAAATGTAAATAATACGTCATCTGACGCCTACATTGGATTGATGTAAATATAACTTATATTACTTAAAATATTTAACTCGTATTTTAAAATGGGAACATAAAATAATTGCTATCTTCGACTAGGGTGTAATAGTAAATCAAATAAAACGAACTAAAAAAACATTTATAACCAAATCAGATTAAAAAAACTGTGTGTTAACTTTACTTAAATAAAAATGAATCTGATTGAAACGAATACTGGATCGAAGGTATTAAATAGACTACTACAAATGTAAACATCAAAATTGATATACAACACTTTTTTATTATAACTTAAAATTAAAAAAAAATCTAGCTACATATTAAACTAATATTTTAGAAAATAACCAAACAATACACTTATACTATACTTTATAACTATACCTGCTTATTTCTTAAAACTATCCTGCTTCGCCAATCCTATTATTATAAATCAAAATGCTGTCTTCGCAGCGCATATGTTACAACCCTAACTGCTTACTTACAATTATAAATATAAGTTTTTAATTCATATACTAAGCTAAATATTATTTTAATATGAATTGCATAATTATAACCTAAATTAGTGTTAATAATTTCCATTGATTAATTTTGTATCTAAAATTTTCTGCGATAAATATGTCATGGCAAACAGTGTTGAAGGCATTATAGAAAACAATCAATACTAACACGGTTACTTCACATGGTCCATCGCATCCTTCATATCATCAACAACTTTCAGCGGCGTTGTACATGTGCTGTGACCAGAACGAAAGCTAGACAGAAAATTTCTAAGATCAAGATGCAAAAAAGCATTTGAAGACATGACGAATGTCCTGCTCCAACTACCTACGTCATTACGCTGCCCGCCGCCGCACCTGCTGTAATAAAGTGAAGTGACTAAGAAGCCGCCAGCTTCTGGGTCTGCACCTGCGCCGCATAGGGATCCAACAAATCTGGCATCGCCCTAGACAGGATACAACATCGAACCGCAAAACTTCGTCGAATAACCTCCGTCGCGTGAGTCATACTTAACGATCTGATCACTTGGCGAACGAAAGACAAATATCTTAGAGTTCTGTTCGACGTAAGATTATCCTTCGAAGTGCGAGGGAGACAGGACTAGTCGCACTGTCTCTCTCATCTAAATATTATATTTTATAAATAAATAATAAGCTTTATTCAGGAAAGGTTTTACAGACTTACCTAATTACAATAAAAAAATGACTTAAGAACTATAGTAGACTAATTCAGGTAAACAGCATAAAAATTAAGAACAACAATCGTAGGCACAAGGTCATAAAGTAAGGCACAGAAATGAAGGTTTGTCAAACATAAAAGATGGTTGGTAAGTTGCAAAACAGAGTCTCAGTATAGTCAAATTGACTTCCCTCCGTACTAGTTCACATTGTATGACGGCAGGAGGTCATGCTCTTCCACACTAGGGTTTTAATTCGTTTGATAGCCCTTATTTTCTTTATTACATTTATAACCTGAGCACTAGCAGAAACTATACACATTATATTCATGATCAATAACAATTATGTAACAAGATTATTATTAGTTTGGTACAAAAAAATATATAAATAAAAATAAGAATAAATAAAAACCAAAAAATAGTTAATTAAAAAGTAAACAATTTGAATTTAAGGTTTAAATATATATAAAAAACAAAAACAATTATTAAATTAGTCATTGGCAAAAAGGTATACGTATTTTATAGGTTAAAATATCTTTAGTTTTAAGGTTTATAGGTTTCTTGGAGAATCAAGAAATTTGTTTGATAAGCATTTCAGTATTAGCGTAATCTAGTGATAATAAATAGTTCTCAATTTTTTCTTGCAGGTATAGGTGGATGGATTCCTTTGCTATGTTAATTAATTTATTAATTTTGTGGTATAAATATGGCCCAAGATACGGGCTAAATCTTTTGGTTAATTTTATACGACATTTTGGAATTGCATAAATAATATCACTACTCCGTTGAGAATACCTGTTTGCATTACTTATTCTTTTGTGTTGGTTAATTATAAGAATTTTAAAAAAAGGTTTGACGGACTGGAAGTTATTGGAGAATCACCATCTATTTTAGCCGTAGGATAAAGATATGGTTTTGAGAACATAACTTTTAAAACTGATTGGCTAAAACTTGGGCTCTCTCGATTTCAATCATTTTTATTTATTTTATTTTATTTTAGCTTCACGCCATATCCCTTGCGGGGAAGCCAAAGACGACGGAGCGCCAAACGCTACGGTCCCTGCATACCTCTTTCGCCTCGGCCACAGACATCAACCTCTTCATACATGCCCTCCGGGGGGACCTCGTGCTTTTTACGTGACCTTCCTCCAGTATCATAGATACTGTGTTTTCGAAGGTCACTCGAGGCCTCCCTCTGTCTCTCTTACCGCTCACTTTTCCTATATAAATCTTTTTTACCATTCTTTCATCACTCATTCGTTCGACGTGCCCAAAACCACCTGAGCACGGTCTTCTTCATTCTCACCGTGACATCTTCGCTAGTACCTGCCATTCTGTGGATCTCTTCATTGCGGATTCGATCAGCTAGACTGACTCCGCATATTCTGCGAAGAGATCGCATCTCCACAGCATTCATCTTTCTTACATTCTTCTTCTGTGTTACCCACGTTTGGCTGCCGTATAACAGCGTCGGTAGCAAAACCCCATACTTGAATGCCATAGGAAATTATGGAATGACAAAGTGAATAGTAGACAGTTCTAAGAATACCTACATCACCAACTGGTCTCATATTTTCAAAGATAAAAATAAGCTTTCTAACGCGCCCGCTCAGTGATGAGATTTGTTCCTCCCAATTGAGATGTTGGTCAATGGTAATACTAAGTATTTAAGGCTAGTGGACTTAGTCAACCTCTTACAAGAGCATGAGCTTGTATCGTTACATATGTGATTCTTAACTTGTAATGCGTGATGTGGTTGTTGGCTCTTTTTAATTGTAAACGTCACATATTTAGTTTTATCCATATTAATAGTTAATAGATTATAATCTAGCCATTTACAAATCTTGGAAAATCCATCTTCAGCACACTTCTTAGCCTCCATCCACGTCCTTCCACTAAATATTATGGCAGTGTCATCTGCAAAAGTAACTATTTTGGCATTTTTTAGCTGCATTCTACAGAGGCTATCAATATATATGAGAAATAGCGTGGGATCAAGCACACTGCCTTGTGGAACACCATAAGATACCAATTCTTTAGTGCTTATATCAGAATCGATTCTAACTGATTGATATCTGCCATTAAGATAACTCCGCAAAAGCTTAAGAGGCAGATCCCTTATACCCATTAATTCCATTTTCTTCAGAAGGAGAGGAATAGATACGGTATCAAAAGCTTTTGCTAGATCAAGGAAAATATCTACGCATTTCTCTTTTCGATCAATGGTTCTAACAACTTGGGCAACCAAATTTCAATAGCGTTTGTGGTTGATTTCTTATATCGGAATCCGAATTGGTTATCCGATAACAGTTCATATTTCTCAAGAAATTGTAGAAGTCTGATATTAATAATTTTCTCCAGGATTTTAGACAGAGTGGGTAGTAGCGAAATTGGTCTGTAATTATTAATATCGTCTCTATTGCCAGCCTTGTGAATGGGGACAACGATAGACTGTTTTAGTGTATCAGGAAAAACGCCAGTAGAGAGTGAAAAGTTACATAAGTATGCTATAGGTTCCGAAATAATATTAACAGCTTGTTTAAATAGTATAGATGGCAGACCATCCCACCCTGAAGAAGAACTCTTACGAAGTGACAGAATAATAGTTTTAATTTCTTCCCTATCTGTTGGCAGTAAGACTAGAGTTTATTGGACAGCTGTTGTCATTAGCATAATTGGTAACCAGTTCATTTTTACTCAAGTTTAGCTTATTTAGTATTGTTCCTGCTAGGTTCTTACCAATATTAACAAAATGCTCGTTTATATCAGACGTTGTGGTAGAGTTATTGAGAAGTTCATTTGGAGTATTCGATCGCTTATCCAAGTTACTTATTTCCTTAATAGCCTTCCATGTTCCTTTACTATTATTTTTATTCTCTTGTATCATATTTTTTTCATACTGTCTCTTGAGGTTCTTTAACCCTTAATTTGGTAGAGGTTCAATGTGTTATATATATGTAAAATTTATGTATATTTATAAGTTTAGGGTAGTAAGGAATCCAGAAAAAATTAAAAAAAAATGTTGCGACCTTCAGGTTTCCAGGAAACCAATGTTCATCAGAGTGAACATTGCCAAATCTGTCGAGAAATACCACTTTATTGTAATGTTTACTGTGATGAACATAATCAAATTAGGGTACACATTCAAACAGGTAGTGCGGTTTACAAAATATTTTTATTTATATAAAAAACAAAACAAAGACATAACAAAATATCTTTTATAACATAATAGAGCCTCTTCTAGCATTTCACAAAAAACTTAGTATTATTTTGTATGACAATTGAGAAAACAATTACGAGATTTTTTTCCGGTAACAAAACAGAGTCTTATATTACATTTCATGCAGTACACAGTAGTATTTTTTAGGCAATATTTGCACCTCCCCATGTCTTCTTTTGTATTAGGAAAGTGGCAAATATTGTCGAAACGTATGGGGCTAATGGGCCTGGGTAACTTAGGGTTCTTTATTGTTGAATTTTCAACGATAGAGTGAGAACGTACAGACCGGTTCTTTTTTGTTAAATTTAGATATAGATCTTGCCGAAATATTTTCAAAGACATTTTTTTTCTGTCGTTAGTATTTTTTTTATATAAAATCCATGAATTATTTATACTTATATCTAACAACTGGCAAAATATACCTATATACCATCTTCTAGACTTGAACGGTATTTTATAAAGAGATACTAACATATCACCCAGGTCTACACCCCCCATATGTTTATTGTACTCCCTTACTATTTGAGGACAGTCAACATCTAACTTTCGCTATTCTACCTTACAATATCTTTATTTTATGCACAGGTGTGCATCCAACAAATGAACTTATCAGGGTGACAGGCTTATTGTCGTTCCAGCGAACGAGAGCCAGCTTGGTTTTGTCACATACGACCTGTGAATAAGCTCCTCTCTTTTTCTTTTTCATTGCCTTTTCACTAGGCAAAATAGATCCAGCTCCCCTGGTTCTATTGTTACGAATCGTACCTAAACCAAATACGCCATAATTTTCTTTTAAAATATAAAATAACTCAGGCGATGAAAAAAAATTGTCACAAAATATGGTGGCTGGCTTTCTTTGAATAGATTGACACAGAGCTATTACAATTTGTGCCCCAAACCCAATTGAAATTTCTTGTTCAGTGAATTTATGAAAACGGAATGTATCTTCTCCTCCATATAGGATAAAGTCATAAATCATGCCACTTACTCCAGCTCGCACGTAATTTTTGAATCCCCACTTGTTGGGTTTATCTTTCATGTACTGCTTTCTGTTGCCTGCCTTTCTTCCTTTATAAGCAATCATCATCTCATCTATACTAAATTTGTTTTCATTTTCTTGCAGCAAACAGTTTTTTCTTATTTTTTCTGCTATTGGTCTTACTTTGTAATATCTATCAGTATCTTCTAAGCTATTATCAGCAAAGTGTAGAAATCTACGAATCTGTTGATAGCGTTTTAAACTCATTAGATCTGCTATCGGAGCATACCGGAATCTACTGCTCCAATAGTCTAGGTAACTAGGCATTGAGACAATACCCATAAGTATATGGATAGCTATAAAATCACGCATTTCGTCTTCTGTCACTTGAATAGATTTGCCAGTTTTTTGAACAGAGTATAGATTTGACTGTACGGTAATATCGGTCACAATGTCTGAAGAAAAAAATAAATTAAAATATTCTAGGGAATCTGCAGTGGGCAGGAAAGAGGCATTCATTATATTATGGTCTTGGTTTTCTTCAATTGTAGCTTGGTGACGGAAGGTGACGCTTTTTTTCCATTTATACGTTAAGTCAAATTTCGGAACTTTCTTTCGTCTTTTAGCCAGCACTGGAGTAATGTGCCTTTGGGCTCGAGTTTTCCTGGTAGCACTTTCAGGAGTTGATAAAGGGGCTTCAGACGGAAGAGATGGTATAGAAGATAAGGAAGGTATGTTCTCGTAGTTCGGTTCTCTAGTCGGTGTAGCTGGGCAAATTTGACGTAGAACTGGAGTCAATTGCAATAATGTTTCTGTAAAATCAAATTCAGGTGGATCGTCCCCAGTGTCATGATCTTCAGCATCAGGTTCAGGACTGCTTAAAATATGCATTCGCTCTAAAGATGAATCTAAAGATGGTGCTGATGATGAAGCTAAACTTGGAGTATGCAGATCTGCCAATTCATTGTCCATGTCGGACCTATCACTGGTATCTGAGGGAGCATGCTGTATAGGCACAAGCGCCAATATTTTTGCCGTGCGTCCATGCAAAGTATGCTGTTGGCAACAGAAAATACCGAAATAAGCAAAATAAAACCCATAACTTCAAAATGTAAAAAAAAAAGACATAACTATTTTGGATTAATTTATTATTAGGTATTTGGCATCGTTCACCGTGATGAACATAACAAATTGTAGGTACTTTATAGGTTATTTGGCAATGTTCATCACAATAAACATAAGCTTTTGGCGGGTCATAAAACTTGAGGATTCACATAAAGGCACATAATTCACACACCAAAATATAACAAATAGTCTAGATAAGTTAGTGAAAGCATTAAAATACTTGAAACAATAGAAAATCAAGTAAAATCTTTATATTTACCTTGCGGAACATAGACGACCCGCGAGGCGCCGACATTTTGGTTTGACAATGACAAGTAAAAGTGTTGCCAGGTGCGTAGACTATTTTTTTACTATTAAAAAATATTATATACGGTATGATAATATTACAAAAAATAACGAATTTGGTGTAAAAATATAACGAAATCATTTTTTTTCTCATATGTTTCAAGGGTTAACAACCTATTACAATGATTTCTATAGCGCAAATAGATATTTCTTTTAACATTATCATTTGGTGCCTTTTTGGACTTTTGATGTAGGATATCACGGAATTTTATGCACCGTAATAGGCCTGGAGTAACCCAAGGCTTCGGACATATATTTCTTCTGGATATCTGTATAATTTGAGTATGTTTTGTATTTATTTCGGATAATTTTGTCAGAAATAATTGAGTTGCCAAATTGACATCATTGCAAAGTGTTATCATTTGTACCCAATCCACAGAAGCGAGCTCACTTAGCAATGATTTGTAGTCAGTTTTCCTTGTTTTAATGATATTTTCACGATTTTTTATTGATTTATGGTATACATTTGTTATAATTGAATAGTGATCAGTGATGGTTGACTGGCAAACAATGGTAGTAGTAGCTTTTTTCGTTTTAGCGAAACAATGATCAATACAGTTATTCAAACGTGTTGGAATGTTATGCGTAGGAAGCAGTGCATACGATGCTAGTAAATTAAGATATTCAGATGAACGGCTATCCTTATTCCCATCTTTGATATCTATATTGATGTCACCTACCAAAATTAAATTTGGAAACTTTTTGAGGTTTATTAAGAGGTTTTCCAGTGCTATTTGAAAGTTATTAACCACGAATTACCATGGTGGTCTGTAAATACATAAAATGGCAGTATGATTACCTATCTCTACCAATAAACAGTTAGCATCATCAATTTTCGGCTCACGCACCCTGACTGACTGGGGTATTGATTTTTTAATGTAAATAGTTACACCACTGTTTTGATTAATTACCTTATCGGTACTATGAGCAATGAATTCAGGAATTTGCGGTAGAAGACTTTTTTTTGATAACCAGCATTCTGTTAATACAATAAAATCTACATCAAGATCAAGTTGCGCAAGCAGGATTTCAAAATCATTAAAGTTGCGGCTTATACTTCTTATGTTTTGAGTAACAATTGTAAACGATGTACGCTTATGTTTTATGTATCTTTTAAAATGAGTTGGATTGGTGACTGAAATTGCTTTACCAGTAGATATAGTAGTATCAATATCGCGAAGAATGTAATTAACTTCGTTCATATTATATGTATATAATTGATATGTATACAATTGATTAGATAGTTCGTATTGTTATATTATAAATGATTTTAACAAGATTGATGAGTATTTTGAAAATCGCATGAAGCAAATTTAAGAGCAAAATTGACAGATTAGGACTAAGTTAGTACAATTTATTGTGATGATAAGAGAGATCAATACGTAAATACAATAACTGTATAAAGCTTAACACATAGATATTATTTTAAATATAAATATAAATTTAAAGGGGTATAAGAGAATTTACAAACTTACAAAATAAAACTTAAGTATACAACAAAAACTAAAACTGTTCTGCACGGTAAGATAAATTAGAACTATACTAGTTTAATCCAGGTTCTGAAGGTCAGTTTCACTATTAATGCGAATCTTGGGGGATCCTTCAGATTTGCGCAAAACTACTCGACCGAAACTTATCCAGCAGTATGAGTACCCGTTTGTAGCTTGGAATTCTCGTGCAAGATAGTAGATTTTTCTCACTCTGGGTGTTAGGGTTTCAGATATGTATACCAGTTTTTTGGGTCCACTTATGCCCAGATTAGCTGTGTTTAACTTGTTGAGCTTATTTTCCCTGTTGAACTGCTTGAATGAACCTATCAGTCTATCCCTCATAAAGACTGTTGTAAAGTTCGCTATAATTGGCTTAGTATTGGATCGATTTTGTAAGCGATAGATGTTTTTTAATTGAGATAAGTCAACAGAAATTTTCAGAGATTCAGAAGTCTTCAGTATTATGTTTCGCAGATCTTCTTTTGTCTCGTTTTCCGCTTGTGGAATGTTTCTTAGCTCAACGCTGATCTCATTTGCGTGGCGTTCTAAGTTCTCTATTGTATTTTCAAGCCGTTGAATGTTAGCAGAATAATTGGAACGTTCTTCTTCAAGAAAGGTCAAGCTTTCAAGTATTCCGTTGTACTTTAAAGTCATAAGGTCCATTGACGTCTTGATGTCATTAATGGAGGTCAAAAGTGCCGTGAATTTTTTATCTTGATTCTCTTTTATAGACATGAACATATCTAGAAATTCAGCCTTGCTAAAATCATCGGAATTCTCCCTCTTTCGTTTTGTATTCCGGTTTGAAATATTCGTATACGACAAGGTTGTACTTAGCTCCGTGTCATTTGAAGTAGTACCGGATACGTTAGGGTCGGAAGCGTAATGCTGAATAGGTGTTTTAAAAACACTTGAAGCCGGTGAATTACTCCTGGGTGGTGTATGATTTAGAGGCATTATAAAATGTCCAAGCTTAAATAGAAGCGAATAATCAGACTACTTAGGACACTGCAGTCGTAAGTTTTGTAGCAAAACACCGTGAAAGTTGATCTCGTAGTATGATATATCAGTTAGTTGTAACACTCGTTGCGTTCATAGCAGAGTTAGCATGCATTTGTTAATTTCGCGGCAGTCGGCCATCGATCCCGTAGCTCAGTTGGCAAGCACACCGGTTGAAAACCAGCAGGCCGATGGAAAGCACTACTTATAGCAATGTGTAGCACTCACCTTTGGCAGCCCGAGAATCGCGGGGGCTCCAGAGGACAAGGGCAGAGCACCAGACCGAGGTGTCTCGACGTTTAGATCGGCCAGCGGAGTCTCATTAAAATTTAAAAATGTCACGGATAACACAGGCAACACGTCCGTCCGATACAGAAGCCGAGAGGCAAGAGGATTTTAAAAGTTATTTATGTTTATATCGAAGAAAAAACTGTATTTGTAGGAAATAACTCGATTAAGATTTATGGAGTCATAAGGCTGAAGGCAACAGTTTTCCTACAAATTTGTATTTAAAGGTAGTTTAAAAAAATGTATTTTCCCCTTAATAAAATTTATGTGATGTCCATGTGTAGAGGGAATCTAGATCTACAAAATGATGAGTAATTTGTAATGCTTTAATTATGGTAATAAAGAAAGAACAATGATAAAGTTATATAACGAAAGCAAAATTAGCGAAAGTAAGGACCTCAACGTCACGGCTCTCTTTAAGGCACCCGCCGCGAGTATAAGTAGTGCCGACCGGCGCCGATAGTTTCAAGCACATGAGTCTCGACAGCCGACGAGTTGCTTGTACACTCCGTCGGCCCAGTCGCCCTCGATATAACATTCTTTGCTAGAGCCACGCTTTTCGTTAACCGAAACAATTACGTGACTCGTTTGCGCCACCCAGTGTTGCGCTGCAGCTAGGGCGTCTTTCTCAAGACGTTGCCCCCTTGCCACGCTCGGTCCTCGTGACCGTACGTCCGCATGGAGTGTGCAAACTTAGCTAGCCGGCGGACCATAGGCGGCCGTACCAGCCTGCGACGGGAGCGATCCCGCTCGCGCCACGCCAACCCCAGCCAACCTGCCGTATCTGCCGTACCAGTCACCGAAGGATCATCCGGACCAGCGGTGACCGCCGTACCAGCCACGGAAGGATCACCCGGCGTTGAGATGACAGCCGTACCAGGCACGGTAAGTTCACCCGGCGTTGAAGTGATCACAGTAGCCTCGGCTGCCTGCGAGCCCTCCGCTCGCCCGCCCGGCACCTCCGCTCCCTCGCCTCTCACCACCGACGCCAACAAGACGCCTCAACGGCCCTCGAGGCCCACTACCAGCGGTTTAGCCAAGCCAACTAGAGCGCCTTCAGCCTCATCCCGCATCGCTGCGCTAACGACCCGAGAGCAGCTACGCTCGGACCTCGTATTAGTGGCCGAGCTTCAGCAGCGCGGGGCTTTATCATACAACGGTACCTGTCCGGACTCACCCATGAAGACGAGCTTTCCTCGTTTTCCTTCGGACTCCCCGCCGACGTGTGCCTCAAGGTAGCCATGAAGGGGCTGCCCACCACGACCGCCGTAGGTGACATCGCAAAGGCTCTGGCGGTAGCCGGTTACCAAGCCGAGTACGTCCGCCGGATCAAACCCAGGAAGGGCCGTGCAGGCTGCCTCTTCCTTGTTATCATGGCCAAAATACCAGGCCTCACCCCTGGCATCTACGAAGTCACCGAGCTCCTAAACATGCCAGGAATCCAAATTGAAGCCTGGAAGAAGACGAAGGGTCCGGCGCAGTGCCATCGCTGCCAATTAATAGAACAAATTTACGACATCGTTACCGATGTAAATATTGGAATGACTTTTTAATAGTTATAAAATGATTAATTTCGAATTGGTTACTCTCATTTTCTAGTTATGTATAACCTATAAAAATACTTTTCGAGCAGGTTCGATTGCACTATGACACGCTTGTAGAACTTTTTAGTGGTTTGTCATAATCGACACAGTACCCCGCGTAAAACTCATGCTGCATAAGTCTTTGAATTAGGTATACGTATTTTGTCATTGTGAGCAAATATTTTCCGCGGCTAAGCTTTGACGAGCGTTGAAATTATATTAGTTAGTAATCTCCGCTGAATATTTTTACTACCGATTAAGATTTTACTAAAATTATAGTTTCTTTGCATGTATAATTGTTTATTAAGCTTATTTGTTAAATACTTACTATTTATTTCTATTTGCGAAAGGGCAAGTGTCCGTACAAAAATGGATAGTTGCCCTATTCACTTTTGCGGGTAGTTGTCGCAACAGAAACAATTAATGACAAAGTTATTTTTTCTCTCTTTAAATACAAGTTTGTTATGTTTTATTTGTCTCTTACCTCATCAAAAATTTTAAACATTAATAAAAAGTTATAATAAATAATAAAGAGTGATTACTTATACAAGTACAAGTGTGTTTTTATCTGAAAAAAATAACATTAAGTTGAAACATCTCAATGCATCTGTCCTCACATGCGGCAAGTATCCTGCGTAGCATTTTTAAAGTCAGGCTACTATCCGCTATAATAGGCGAGTATCCCTCTTTTTAGAGGTCAAATAAAACAGCATTTATTCAAAACCAATATTATTTATATTAAAGAACGGGACTAATATGGAAGATTAATGACCAAAGTTTCAATATACACTTTGAATTCAACATTAAAGAATACATCTTTTTAATAACTCAGCTTTTTTAAAAAGTGGCGCCCGTTACGTTGCCCGACACCGCACCTGCTATAATAAAGTAAAGTGACTAAGAGGCCGCTAGCTATCTGGAACCGCACCTGCGCTTCATAGGGATCCAATGAGTCTGGCATCGCCCTAATCAGAGTACAATACCGAACCGCAAAACTTCGTCGAATACCAAATATCTCAGAGTACTGTTCGACGTAAGATTATCCTTCGAAGTGCGAGGGAGACAGGACTAGTCGCGCTGTCTCTCTCATCTAAATATTATATGTTAAAAGTTATTTATGTTTATATCGAAGAAAAAACTGTGTATATTTGTTAGAAACAACTCGGTTAAGATTTATGGAGTCATAAGGCTGAAGGCGACAGTTTTTCTACAAATTTGTATTTAAAGGTAGTTTGAAAATATGTAATAATTATGAACTATTTTTGTATTTATTTTCCCCTCAATAAAATTTATGTGATGTATTGTATGTCCATGTGTCGAGGGAATCGAGATCTACAAAATGATGAGTAATTTGTAATGCTTTAATTATGGTAATAAAGAAAGAACAATGATAAAGTTACATAACCAAAGCAAAATTAGCGAAAGTAAGGACCACAATGGCACGGCTCTTTTTAAGGCCCCCGCCGCGAGTATAAGTAGGGCCAACCGGCGCCGATACTTTCAGAATTCGTCTGACCGCCGACGGGTGCACAGGTCTCCTGAACACTCAACCGGCAAAGTTGTTTCAAACAAGCAGTCTCCGCTAGAACCATCCCTGGTTATTTCTCTGAAATAATTAAATGGTTCGACTGCGTTTACAATCGCCGTGCTGAACTTGTGACGTCTTTTACAAGACGTAGCCCCTTCGACAGTACTATAGCAAGGAGCGGACACCTCAGCTCATAGCCGACCATAAGCAGCCGAAGACAACAGCCAGACCTCGGGCTGAACCTAAACGAGAAATTATGAAAACTGCCTCGTACGTCCAATACTACGGAACCTTTATAATTATTAACAGAACAAATCTACGACATCGTGAGCGATGTAAATGTTGAAATGGCTTTTTAATAGTAATAAAATGATTAATTCCGAATTGGTTACTCTCATTTTCTAGTTATGTATAACCTAAAAAATTACTGTTCGAGCAGTTTCGAATGCACTATGACGCGCTTATAAAAATTTTTAGTGGTTTATCATAATCGACACAGTACCCCCGTGGACCTCATGCTGCATAAGTCGTTGAATTAGGTATACTTACAAAATAATAACATATTTGTATATTGATTAATAACCAATTAGTACTTACTTAATGAAGGATCTCAATAAATATTGACAATTCAATATCTAGTTAAATAAATTGATACTTATGCCAATGTGGATTACTATATAGTTATATCTTTAACGTAAAGATATTTTTTAACAAGTACCATTTTGTTGTCTATATTTGTTGTAATTTTATATTTTTTACTTAACGTTGACTATCACTTAATAAAAGGTTATACTAAATAATAAAGAGTGATTACTTATACTAGTACAAGTGTGTTTCTATCTGAAAAAATAAACCTCTCTGGGTTTAGGAAACAAAACTTGTACTATCATAAGGATACATCTCAATGTATCTGTCCTCACATGCGGCAAGTATCGTGTGAAGCATTTTTAAAGTCAGGCTACTATCCGCTATAATAGGCGAATATCCTTTTTTTTAGAGGTCAAATAAAACAGCATTTATTCAAAACCAATATTATTTATATTTAAGAAAGGGACCAATATGGAAGATTAATGAGTGACCAATATGGAAGAGTAATGATAAAGTTACATAATGAAAGCAAAATTAGCGAAAGTAAGGATCTCAACGTCACGGCTCTCTTTAAGGCGCCCGCCGCGGGTATAAGTAGTGCCGACCAGCGCCGATAGTTTCAGGAACACGAGTCTCGACAGCCGACGAGTGCGCAGCTTGCTTGTACACTCCGCCGGCCCAGTCGCCCTCGATATAGCATTCTTGGCTAGAGCCAAGCTTTTCGTTCCCCGGAACAATTACGTGACTCGTTTGCGCCACCCTGTGTTGCGCTGCAGCTAGCGCGTCTTTCTCAAGACGTTGCCCCCTTGCGACGCTCGGTCCTCGTGACCGTACGTCCGCATGGAGCGTGCAAACTTAGCTAGCCGGCGGACCATGAGCGGCCGTACCAGCCTGCGACGGGAGCGATCCCGCTCACGCCACGCCAACCCCAGCCAACCTGCCGTATCTGCCGTACCAGTCACCGAAGGATCATCCGGACCAGCGGTGACCGCCGTACCAGCCACGGAAGGATCACCCGGCGTTGAGATGACAGCCGTACCAGGCACGGTAAGTTCACCCGGCGTTGAAGTGATCACAGTAGCCCCGGCTGCCTGCGAGCCCTCCGCTCGCCCGCCCGGCACCTCCGCTCCCTCGCCTCTCACCACCGACGCCAACAAGACGCCTCAACGGCCCTCGAGGCCCACTACCAGCGGTTTAGCCAAGCCAACTAGAGCGCCTTCAGCCTCATCCCGCATCGCTGCGCTAACGACCCGAGAGCAGCTACGCTCGGACCTCGTATTAGTGGCCGAGCTTCAGCAGCGCGGGGCTTTATCATACAACGGTACCTGTCCGGACTCACCCATGAAGACGAGCTTTCCTCGTTTTCCTTCGGACTCCCCGCCGACGTGTGCCTCAAGGTAGCCATGAAGGGGCTGCCCACCACGACCGCCGTAGGTGACATCGCAAAGGCTCTGGCGGTAGCCGGTTACCAAGCCGAGTACGTCCGCCGGATCAAACCCAGGAAGGGCCGTGCAGGCTGCCTCTTCCTTGTTATCATGGCCAAAATACCAGGCCTCACCCCTGGCATCTACGAAGTCACCGAGCTCCTAAACATGCCAGGAATCCAAATTGAAGCCTGGAAGAAGACGAAGGGTCCGGCGCAGTGCCATCGCTGCCAATTAATAGAACAAATTTACGACATCGTTACCGATGTAAATATTGGAATGACTTTTTAATAGTTATAAAATGATTAATTCCGAATTGGTTACTCTCATTTTCTAGTTATGTATAACCTATAAAAATACTTTTCGAGCAGGTTCGATTGCACTATGACACGCTTGTAGAACTTTTTAGTGGTTTGTCATAATCGACACAGTACCCCGCGTAAAACTCATGCTGCATAAGTCTTTGAATTAGGTATACGTATTTTGTCATTGTGAGCAAATATTTTCCGCGGCTAAGCTTTGACGAGCGTTGAAATTATATTAGTTAGTAATCTCCGCTGAATATTTTTACTACCGATTAAGATTTTACTAAAATTATAGTTTCTTTGCATGTGTACGGTGCAACACCGCACATTTGTTGAAAAATAAGGTCAAAGGCGAGGCAGAAAAACTTATTCATCATTTAAAAATAAGTTCAGAAAACTATCAAGTATGTTGGGATATTCTCAACCACAGATTTAATAACGTTAGAAAAATACTCACATATCATATGCAAATTCTTCTGTCTCTACCTACCATGCAACAACAATCAGCAGCGTCAATAAAGAAAATACATGACACTACAATCGAGTATATAAATGCCATCAAGCCACTCGGCGTAGATATATCGTCATCGGACCCTGTACTCACTCACATTTTGTCGCATAAATTAGACTCAGAGACGCACTTGGAGTATATAGAATCACTTAAGAACCCCCGAGAGCTGCCGACTTTAAGCGAATTCATCCAATTCCTCGAGAATAAGTTTACATCACTGGAGGCGTCCCGCCAAAAACAAGATACCATTAATCAGAAGCCAAGTGTATCTCCTTTTTATACGAAAAAACCATGGCAATATCAGTATAGCAATAATAACAACTATAGCAAACCTCCAACTAGCAATTTGAACGCAAATTATAATCAGAAACCAAAATCATTTTACGTGTCATCAGCTAATAAATGTCCCCACTGCGATGGCGATCACGGGATTTTTATATGCAAGGAATTTCTTGATTTACCTAATGAAATGAAAGTGAAGACTGTAAATAAATTACAACTTTGTGTCAACTGTCTGTTTGACCACAAAGGTAAGAAATGTTTATCTACGAAAACCTGCCGGAAATGTTCGGGGAAACATAATACTTTGCTGCACGAAGCGTACGTCAACCAACCGTCCAGCATCCCGAAGCATTCGTCAGATAACGTCTATGTCTCACAGAGTAAATTGTCTGAAATTCTTCTGGCAACAGCACTTATCAAAGTTCTGGCACTAGATGGAACCTATCATATCATGAGAGCGCTTGTGGATCAAGGGTCTCAAATCTCCTTAATTACTGAAGATGCTGCTCAGAGGTTGGGACTACCACGGCGCCATTGCAAGGGTGTCGTATTCGGGCTCGGTTCTCAACAAAACAATTGTAAAGGTGCATTACAAATTACTGCCTCGGCGATCAAGGGCGACTTCACCTTTAACACCAACGTAGTTATTATGAAGAAACTAATGCATAGCCTGCCTAATCAAACATTTGAAAAACCAATATGGCCGCATTTAAAAAATATCGATTTGGCAGATCCAGAGTTTCACATCAGCTCTCCTATAGATATACTATTGGGAGCAGAAGTTTATTCTCTCATCATGATGGGCGGAATCATCAAGGGCGATAGCAAGACCGGACCTATTGCTCAACAAACACATCTAGGATGGTTATTGTGTGGCAAGGTCACGACTTATCATTGCAATGTGGTTCTGAACAATTTAGAAGATATTCAGAGATTTTGGACAATTGAAGACATCGCAGATAATCCGTCAGACCTAACAGCAGAGGATCACTATTGTGTGACTCAATATCAAGAGCGTCGAGCGTCGTGAGATATCCCATGAAACCCAACTTTACAGAAAAATTGGGCGATTGTAAGAATCGAGCAATAGCGCAGTTTTTACAATTAGAGAAAAGGTTTTCAAAAAATCAGAAATTATCAGATGGTTACAAATCTTTTATAAACGAATATGTTAGTTTAGGACACATGCACCAAGTTCACAATGACTGTAATGTGAACTCGCCGGCCTCGTGCTACCTTCCGCATCACTGTGCATTGCGCTCTGACTCTACTACAACCGCGCTGCGTGTAGTAGTAAATGCATCATCGCCTACAACATCAGGTTGCAGTTTCAATGACCTTATGTACAGTGGGCCAAACTTACAACGTGACCTATTATCTTTGATAATAAATTGGAGGCAGTACGAAATAGCATTTACAGCTGACATTGAAAAAATGTTCAGGCAAATCATGGTACACCCTGAAGATCAGAATTTACAAAAGATAATCTGGAGAAACAACAGTCAGGAACCTTTACAAGAATAAAATCTAGCAACTGTCACCTATGGTACAAAGGCCGCATCCTTTTTAGCCATGATGACTTTAAAACAGTTAGCAAAAGATGAAGGTCACAATTATCCATTGTCACTCGCCAGGCAAACATTAGAAGATAAATTCTACATGGATGATCTTCTCTCGGGGAGTCACAGCATCCCGGCAGCAAAGCAATTGCAATCAGACTTGTTAAAGTTGCTTAAGTCTGGTGGTTTTCATCTTCGCAAGTGGGCTTCCAATAAGCAAGAACTTTTACAAGACGTCGAAACAAATACAAAATCATTTGATTTCAAAAATCCAGAGTCAACAAAAACTCTCGGCTTACAGTGGAATCCGAAAGACGATCATTTTTCGTTTAAACTCAGGCTCAGCCCGCCCTCTCAAAGGTTAGTAAGTAAACGAATACTATTATCGGAAATATCCAAAATTTTTGATCCCCTAGGTTGGCTTTCCCCGGTAACCACGAAATTGAAATTGCTATTTCAAAAGGTGTGGCTACAGGATATTCAGTGGGATACTGAGTTACCAAAAGAAATAAGCAAAGAATGGCAGAGAATTCGAGATGATTTATATAACATAAATGATTTTAAAGTACAGAGATGGCTAGCAACTCAGGAAAACGATAACATCGAACTTCACGGATTTTGTGATTCATCAACCAAAGCTTTCGCCTGTGTAATTCTTTGTAGGGTGAAAAAACCACATAACACAATCAACATTGTGGCAGGAAAATCACGACTGGTACCCGTAAAGAAAACTATCACTCTACCACGACTCGAGTTAATGGCTTGTCATCTATTAGCGAAACTTATGAATACGGTACTTAAAACCTTACAAAATCATAACATTAAAATATACGGTTGGACAGACTCGACTGCAGTGCTAGGATGGCTTCAAGGAGACTCTAGTCGCTGGAAAACATTCGTAGCTAATAAAGTAAATCAAATCAAAGCAATCATGCCTTCGGAAAAATGGCACTACGTGAAATCAACAGAAAATCCCGCTGACTGTGCCAGCCGAGGTATTTCAGCCAAACAATTGAAAGAGCATCAACTGTGGTGGACGGGACCTACATGGTTAATCTCGTATGAGCCCGAAGACAATCAAAAGCGCCCTGTATACCTAACTGATCTAGAAATGAAACAATCACACCAAAGCAATGTCACGACCATAAATAATTACAATATTATAAGTGACATAGTTAACAAACATAGCGACTTCGCACGTGCAACAAGAATAGTAGCGTGGGTATTACGTGCGGTGTCACGCAGCAAATCAAAGAAAGCATTTTTATCGGTTGACGAGTTATCAAAAGCAAGAAACACAATAATTGTTTGTTTTCAACATTTATCATTTTCAAATGAAATTAGCAGACTAGAAGGTGGAGATAAAATAGATAGCAAAAGCAAAATACTCAGCCTAAATCCATTTTTAGGTAAAGATCAATTGCTGAGAGTTGGTGGTCGTATTAAAAACGCAAACATACCTGAGGAAATGAAATACCCTTTAATCATCCCGCACGATAGTCATCTGACGAATTTGCTCATTGATCGAGCTCATAAAGACACATTCCACGGTGGAGCACGTTTAACACATGCTCGGCTTCGACAGCATTACTGGATAATAGGAGGAAACCGAGCCGTTAAGAAACGTCTTCGCAGATGTCTTATATGCAGACGTCAAGACCCTGTGAAACAAACACAACTTATGGGGGATCTACCGACGGCACGCGTTAACCCCAGTCGACCATTCCACAGTAGTGGCGTGGACCTATGTGCTTACGTTGAGGTCAAGGCAAATAAGGGAAGAGGAATTAAGACAACAAAGGCATATGTTACAGTATTTGTCTGCATGGCAACAAAAGCAGTGCATTTGGAGCTTGTTTCGGACCTCTCTTCATCAGCATTTCTAGCAGCACTACGACGAATGTCTGCTCGACGAGGAACACCAAGACATATCTATTGCGACAATGGTACAAACTTCGTGGGGGCCAATCGCATCTTAAAGCAAGAATACACCAACTTACAAGCAATATTAGACAATGAATTCCATTCCCAAGTATCTGACATGGGCATCGAGTTTCATTTCAACGCCCCAGCATGGCCAAGCGCTGGGGGACTGTGGGAAGCAGCCGTAAAGAGTCTGAAATACCATCTGCGAAGAGTGCTCGGTGATCAAAAGCTCACATACGAAGAGTTCACCACATTGTTAGCACAGCTAGAGGGATGCTTAAATTCCAGGCCTCTCGGCGCTCTGACAGAAGATCCAGAAGACATCGATTTTCTAACGCCATCACACTTTTTATCAAGTGGACCTACCTTGACAGTAACAGAAACGGAAAGGGATGGCCGGACTCGATGGCAACTTATACAAAAAATGGTTAATGACATTTGGAAGAGATGGCAGAATGAATATTTATGTAAATTATCATCACGGTGCAAATGGCAACAATATGAAAACAATCAGCGAGTTGACGATATTGTGATTATTCAAGAAGCAAACTTACCACCAGGAAAGTGGGCTCTCGGCAGGGTAGTTGAGCTGCACCCTGGTAAAGGTGGTCATGTACGAGTAGCAAGTGTGAAAACCAAGAGCGGCATCATCAAACGACCGATAGAAAAGCTATCACCGCTCCCGGTACACGACGAGATAAGCCACCACGTGCCATCAAACAAACAAAACAATGTATCAAATGTCATAACTTTGAAACCAAAACATACAACAACATCGTTCAAGAATATGTTTATCACATTACTTACCTTACTATTAATCTTGCCGGTACAGGGTGCATATAATATAGCACAACTGAAGCATAATCAATCAATCTATTTTGACAAAATCTCAGATATGCATATTAGCAGAGATGAATGGAAGTTAATAGTCTATTATGATATGGATCCATTCTGGCGTGGGTCTAAAATACTCACGGAGTACGTCGACAGTCTTGAAAGCATTTGCGAAAAATCAACAAAACCCTCGCTATGTGACATAGTACTGTTACAGCTGCATCATGCCTACAGTGAACTTGAGCACAATAACCATATCTTACTCGGTCACCAGTTTACTGGACGCAATAGTCACCGTGTGCGTCGTGGTTATATAAATATAGTCGGTAATCTTGCAAGTACACTATTTGGAGTACTTGATGATAATTTCGCAGAAAAATATGAAAAGGACATTGATCAGATCAGAGCAAACCAGAAACACTTATCACTGTTTTGGAAAAATCAGACCTCGATTATCGAAGCACAGTACAATGTATTACAACGAGTGGAAGATAACATGAACAAACAACATAAGCTTATCAATCAGCACATCAAGAACATCGAAAATACTCTGAATTTAGCCAAAGGGGAGGTTCAGAAATTATTAACTAGCAATGACTTACGCGACGCGTTATCTACTATCGTAACACATGGACTACTTATCAATCTTCGAAACATACAGGAATACCTACTCGACACACTGGTTGATCTTAATCACGAAACGTTCAACTTCCATCTCATAAACCCTGAACAACTTAGACATGAATTGAATACTATATCTGGCCAATTACCAAAGGATTTGGATTTACTAATAATAACTTATTAATAAGGCTACGTCGCCTATCTGTCATATTCGTTTTAGTTATATTAGTTAAAATATTTAAGTCAATGACATGTAAATATTTAAGTATCATTCACCATCATAATTTGATTGTATTATCATCATCATCTTCATTACCCTACTAGCATCTCTTCCTCTCCTCTCCCGGAAGATGTACGGTGCAACACCGCACATTTCGCCAAATCAGCTTTTTCATTGTTTCGCTATAAATCATAATTGACATACTTTTCAGTTCGCATTAAGCAAGCATCGCGCGCGTTCTCTCTATCATTTCTATCATTATTTTATAACCAAAATATATCAAATATTATCAAGCATAGCAATTATCATTTTCTATCATCAAAGACGTATGAAAACCCCATACAGCATGTATAATTGTTTATTAAGCTTATTTGTTAAATACTTACTATTTATTTCTATTTGCGAAAGGGCAAGTGTCCGTACAAAAATGGATAGTTGCCCTATTCACTTTTGCGGGTAGTTGCCGCAACAGAAACAATTAATGACAAAGTTAATTTTTCTATCTTTAAATACAAGTTTGTTATGTTTTATTTGTCTCTTACCTCATCAAAAATTTTAAACATTAATAAAAAGTTATAATAAATAATAAAGAGTGATTACTTATACAAGTACAAGTGTGTTTTTATCTGAAAAAAATAATATTAGGTTGAAACATCTCAATACATCTGTCCTCACATGCGGCAAGTATCCTGCGTAGCATTTTTAAAGTCAGGCTACTATCCGCTATAATAGGCTAGTATCCCTCTTTTTAGAGGTCAAAAAAACAGCATTTATTCAAAACCAATATTATTTATATTAAAGAACGGGACTAATATGGAAGATTAATGACCAAAGTTTCAATATACACTTTGAATTCAACATTAAAGAATACATCTTTTTAATAACTCAGCTTTTTTAAAAAGTGGCGCCCGTTACGTTGCCCGACACCGCACCTGCTATAATAAAGTAAAGTGACTAAGAGGCCGCTAGCTATCTGGAACCGCACCTGCGCTTCATAGGGATCCAATGAGTCTGGCATCGCCCTAGTCAGAGTGCAATACCGAACCGCAAAACTTCGTCGAATACCAAATATCTTAGAGTACTGTTCGACGTAAGATTATCCTTCGAAGTGCGAGGGAGACAGGACTAGTCGCGCTGTCTCTCTCATCTAAATATTATATGTTAAAAGTTATTTATGTTTATATCGAAGAAAAAACTGTGTATATTTGTTAGAAATAACTCGGTTAAGATTTATGGAGTCATAAGGCTGAAGGCGACAGTTTTCCTACAAATTTGTATTTAAAGGTAGTTTGAAAATATGTAATAATTATGAACTATTTTTGTATTTATTTTCCCCTCAATAAAATTTATGTGATGTATTGTATGTCCATGTGTCAAGGGAATCGAGATCTACAAAATGATGAGTAATTTGTAATGCTTTAATTATGGTAATAAAGAAAGAACAATGATAAAGTTACATAACCAAAGCAAAATTAGCGAAAGTGAGGACCACAATGGCACGGCTCTTTTTAAGGCCCCCGCCGCGAGTATAAGTAGGGCCAACCGGCGCCGATACTTTCAGAATTCGTCTGACCGCCGACGGGTGCACAGGTCTCCTGAACACTCAACTGGCAAAGTTGTTTCAAACAAGCAGTCTCCGCTAGAACCACCCCTGGTTATTTCTCTGAAATAATTAAATGGTTCGACTGCATTTACAATCGCCGTGCTGAAGTTGTGAAGTCTTTTATAGACGCAGCCCCTTCGACAGTACTATAGCAAGGAGCGGACACCTCAGCTCATAGCCGACCATGAGCAGCCGAAGACAACAGCCAGACCTCGGGCTGAACCTAACCGAGAAATTATGAAAACTGCCTCGTACGTCCAATACTACGGAACCTTTATTTATAATTATTAACAGAACAAATCTACGACATCGTGAGCGATGTAAATGTTGAAATGGCTTTTTAATAGTAATAAAATGATTAATTCCGAATTGGTTACTCTCATTTTTTAGTTATGTATAATCTAAAAAATTACTGTTCGAGCAGTTTCAAATGCACTATGACGCGCTTATAAAATTTTTTAGTGGTTTATCATAATCGACACAGTACCCCCCGTGAACCTCATGCTGCATAAGTCGTTGAATTAGGTATACGTACAAAATAATAACATATTTGTATATTGATTAATAACCAATTAGTACTTAATGAAGGATCTAAATAAATATTGACGATTCAAAATCTAGTTAAATAAATTGATACTTATGTCAATGTGGATTACTATATAGTTATATCTTTAACGTAAAGATATTTTTTAACAAGTACCATTTTGTTGTCTATATTTGTTGTAATTTTATATTTTTTACTTAACGTTGACTATCACTTAATAAAAGGTTATACTAAATAATAAAGAGTGATTACTTAATAAGTAATCACTCTTTTTTTTTTAATCATCTTTTAATAATCTCTCTCTCCTAATCTCTCTCTAATCTCTAATTTAGTAATCACTCTCTTTTGGTTTTGTCCAGAGCGAAGCTGATCCCTGTCTTTTTTATCGTGTATCTGGTGAAGATAAACTGATCCTTGTCCTGTACGTGGATGATGGTCTGGTTGCTGCAACAAAAGAGAGTGTGATTCAAGAGTTCCTGAAGAAGCTGGAGATGGAGTTCAAGATCACCCATGAACCGCTTGGAAGCTTTCTGAACATGCTTATCGAACGGGGGGAAGATGGTTCAATTCGTTTGAGTCAGAAGACGTATGCGGAAAGTCTTCTCCAGAAGTTCAACATGACAGAAGCTAATGCAGTCTGCACGCCCATCGACAAGTACGTGCAACCGGAAGAGAAAACTGGTTTAAGAACATCTGCTCCTTACCGTGAAGCTGTGGGGTGCCTGATGTACTTAGCGGTAGCTACTTGTCCTGATATCTCATTTGCAGTCGGTTACGCGTCGCAGTTCCTGGAAAATCCTGAGGAAGTTCACTGGTTGCTTGTCAAGAGAATCCTGAAGTACATCAAAGGGTCTAGTTCGGTTGGCATCAGTTATGAGGCAGGTTTTGGAGGAAGTGAATTGAAGGCGTACAGTGATGCTGACTATGCTAGTCAATCGGATACTCGTCGGTTGGTCAGTGGCATTGTTTTCATGCACAGTGGAGGACCGATATGTTGGGCTAGCAGACGTCAAGAGTGTGTGTCCTTGTCCACAACTGAGGCTGAGTATGTTGCTGCAAGTGAAGCTGCCAAGGAATCTGTTTGGTTGGCTCGACTATTTGCAAAAGTTTCTCCCTTGGACAACGTTCCGATTCTTTATGTAGACTACCAAAGTGCGATAAAGTTGGCAAAGACTCACGAGTTCCACAAGAGGACCAAGCACATCGAAGTGAGGTACCATTTCATTCGAAAGGAACTGAAGGATGGAAGGTTGAACATTCAACATGTTTCAAGCGCTGAACAACTCGCTGAGATCCTGACAAAGCCGCTGCCACGTACGAGAGTCGCTGAATTATGTTCTGCTCTAGGAATGAGCTGAATGATTTTGAATTTATATAATTATTTTATAAAAAAAAAAATCGAAATATCTAATGTTTTAGAGGAAGTATTGATCTAAAACTCTGATATTTCAATTTTGAATTATGTTCCATTAACCTAATGTCAACTGTTACTTACTTAACTCTGTCAATCTGTATCAATAAATGTTGTGTCAAAACGTTGGCTAATTAAAGCATATTATTTGAGTACAAATCAATAACAGGAAACATCTCCATGTATCTGTCCTCACATACGGCAAGTATCCTGCGAAGCATTTTTAAAGTCAGGCTACTATCCGTTTTAATAGGCGAGTATCCCTCTTTTTAGAGGTCAAATAAAACAGCATTTATTCAAAACCAATATTATTTATATTAAAGAAATGGTCCAATATGGAAGATTAATGACCAAAGTTTCAATATACACTTTGAATTCAACATTAAAAAGTACATATTTTTAATAACACAACTTTTTTAAAAGTGGCGCAACTATCCGACTTTTACCCCATATACTAGTCTATGTTAAATCTAAACGCCCTATGTTAGCGTATTATAATAATAACGAGAATATCGATTGATTCTGTAAATAGAAAGTAAATATTGATAAAAAATCGCTGTTTCAAACTGATATCAACTCTATTTTAATAAAACAATCCATTGACGTACAATTAGGTTGCGATATACATAAGTGTTTTTTTTTGTATCCCAAGTAAAAATGGGGGTACGCGTAAAATTCGATGATATCCATAATGAGATTAATTTATTTGGAGTTAATGAGGAACAATTTATCTACAACCAGATATTTAAATAATTACGAACTTTAACGGCAATAAAATAAAAAGAATCAATCGTTTCAATCCAACATTGGATTATACGTAAACTCGTTATATAAACACAATTATTGTAACAAATAGTCGCCAAGCCACGGTTTAAAGTCTGAATATTTATGAGGGTTTTATAAAAGGTAAACCTCTATAATCATTGCATTTATCCATTTCATCTTTATCTGATAATCAGACAACGATCTCATGTCAAATTTTGTATTTGACATTGTTAAAAAAAACGATCAAACAGCCAAATAAAACATTTTCAAATGCATGTAGTGACTCTTGAAATTTGTAATGACCCTTCTAAGTGTTAATGAAAAATTTCTTAAGCAAAAAAGCATTTGAAGACATGATACATGTCCCGCGTACCTGCTCCAATTATCTGCGTCATTACGTTGCCCGACACCGCACCTGCTATAATAAAGTAAAGTGACTAAGAGGCCGCTAGCTATCTGGAACCGCACCTGCGCTTCATAGGGATCCAATGAGTCTGGCATCGCCCTAATCAGAGTACAATACCGAACCGCAAAACTTCGTCTAATACCAAATATCTTAGAGTACTGTTCGACGTAAGATTATCCTTCGAAGTGCTAGGGAGACAGGACTAGTGGCGCTGGCTTTCTCATCTAAATATTATATTTTAAAAGTAATTTATGTTTATATCGAAGAAAACACTGTGTATATTTGTAGGAAATAACTCGATTAAGACTTATGGAGTTATGAGGCTGAAGGCGACAGTTTTCCTACAAATTTACAAAATATGTAATAATTATGAACTATTTTTGTATTTATTTTCCCCTTAATAAAATTTATGTGATGCTCAATAAAATATATGTGATGTGGTGCTCAAACTATTTCTTATGAAGTAAGATTAGCTTAAATTTTTTATCAAGTATTATTTTAATTATAGATTTAAATTTAATAAAATTTAGTATTTATCAAAATTTTATTTGATTTAGATCTACAAAATAATGAGTAATTTGTAATGCTTTAATTATGGTAATAAAGAAAGAACAATGATAAAGTTACATAACCGAAGCAAAATTAGCGAAAGTAAGGACCACAATGGCACGGCTCTTTTTAAGGCGCCCGCCGCGAGTATAAGTAGGGTCAACCGGCGCCGATACTTTCAGAATTCGTCTGACCGCCGACGGGTGCACAGGTCTCCTGAACACTCAACCGGCAAACATTCGAGTCTCGACAGCCGACGAGTGCGCAGCTTGCCTGAACACTCCGCCGGCCCAGTCGCCCTCGAATATAGCATTCTTCACCTGAGCCACGCTCTTCGTTCCCCGGAACAATTTCGTGACTCATCTACGCCATTCTGTGTTGCGCTGCAGCTAGGGCGTCTTTTTCAAGACGTTTGCCCCCTTGCCACGCATGGTCCTGGTGACCTTACGTCCGCTTGGTGCGTGCTAACCTAGCTTACCAGCGGACCATGAGCGGCCGTACCACCCCGAGACGGGAGCGATCCCGCTCACGACACGCCAACACCAGCCAGCCCGCCGTACCCGCCGTACCAGCCACGGAAGGACCCCTCGGACTAGCAGCGACAGCCGTACCAGTTACGGAAGGATCACCTAGAACATCGGTGACCGCCGTACCTGCCACCAACGGAGCACCCGGCATAGTAATGGCCTCCGTACCATCAAAGGGAGGATCTCTCAGCATCGAAGTGACCGCCGGAGCCCCGGCAGCAGGGAAGCCCACCGCTCGCCCGCCTGGCGCCTCCGCTCCTTCGCCCACGCCTCTCTCCACCGAAACCGACGCCATTAAGACGCCTCAACGACTCTCAAGGCCAACAACAAGCGGCTCAACTAAGCCCTCACCAAGAGCGCCCTCAGCCCCATCGCGCATAGTAGCGCCAACACCCCGAGAGCAGCTTCATGCCGACATCCTATTAACGGGCGAGCTAAAACAGCGCGGTGCGCTATCAAGACCCCTGTTGGGTCACATGGCCCTGTTCCTTCGCAACAGGGTCAAGGAATTAGACAGTGACGACGATGAAATACCAATGCGACAGCAAGCGGCGATTACCCAGCCCCCGGCTGCACCGAGCCGCAGGCCCAGATCGCCAGAAGAGGCGTCTGGCGCCTCTACGACACCCAAACGCCACTGCACCATCCCGCAAGTTCCGCGGGGGTTCCCCACGCCTCCGCAAACGGAGCGACAACGGCACAGACAGCCCCTGCACTCCTGCAACGGCCGCGACACCAAGCACCTCACCGATAGCAGGCCCAACATCATTCGCCGAGGCCCTTCGAACAGGCAAACCTAACAGCCCAACGGCCCAAACACCAGCCCCCTTGGCGGTGGCCAAAACGGCCTGGACCAGCAAAGACATACCTATGCTGGTGGTAGAAGTCTTCCCGAACTGAGCGACCCACTTCGAGGCGCTCAAAAGCATCCTGGGTCACCCTCCCAACGCCCGCCCCTTCAAAAAAGGCGTGCGCTTCTCACCGAGCTCCGAGTCCGAGTACCGCGCCGTACAAAGGTACCTTTCCGGACTCACCCACGAGGACGAGCTCTCATGGTACTCGTTCGGACTCCCCACCGAGGTCTAAGTAGCCATCAGGGGGCTACCCGTATCGACCGCTGTAGGGGACATCGCCAACGCGCTGGCAGCCGCAGGCTACCAAGCGGAGTACGTGCGCCCGATCAGACCCAGAAAGGGCCGCCCAGGCTGCCTCTTCCTCGCATTCATGGCCAACACACCGGGCCTCATTCCTGGCATATACGGAGTCACCGAGCTCCTCAACATGCCAGGCATTGGAATAGAAGCCTGGAAAAAGAAGAAGGGCCCGGCGCAGTGTCATCGCTGCCAAACCTTCCAGCATTCCAGCCAGGGCTGCCACCGAAGAATGGCCTGCGTCAGATGCGCAGAGGAACACATGGCCAGCGACTGCCCCAGATCCAGAGACGCCCCTGCCACCTGCGTCAACTGCGGGGGCCCTCACCCGGCCAACTACCATGGTTGCCTGGTATACAAAGCCGAGGCCCGCAAATTAAAGGCCAGCTCAGCAGCGCGGGCAGCTGAGAAGACCGCAGCAACCAGACGCGACACCTCCGCCACAACCATGAACATGGTACAAGCGGATCCCCACGCCACCACCCTCATGGCTCCCGCCAACCCCGCGGCTTCGGGCGGCAGGCGCAAACAAAGGGGAGGAAAGCGCACCAACAGGACAAAAAGGCAGGAGGCGCCAAGCGCCCCAACCGCCGAGGCCCCAGTCGCCTCGCATCCTGCCTTGCCGCCGCCATCTGCTTACCAAGCAGAGCCCCACAAGATCGGCTTAGACTAGGTCATCGGTACCCTCAAAGACGTCCTCGTCGCACTAAGGGAAGGCCAAGACCCGGTCCAAGGCATCCTGAAGGAGATGACTAACCTCCTCCACTATGCCCAGAAGTGAACTGAGGATCCTCTTCTGGAACGCAAACGGGCTTCGGAGGAGGCTGGTCTTCCTCAGGCTTCTGCTGCGTGACCAGGACATGTGGCTCTCATCAACGAGACCCATCTTGTCCCCGAGCTGCCAATTACCATCTCCGGCTACCAGGTCCATCGGCTAGACGGCGACCACCCGCACGCTAAGCGGGGGCTCTTAGTCGCCGTCCGCCGCAACCTGGTTTCTCGGCCGCTGCCGCAGACGAATACCAGCTCGTTCCAGTCCTTGGGCATCGAAATCCATCACAATAGCGAGCCAGTGCGCCTGTTCGCCATATACCGCCCCTGCTCCTCGTCGCTACTAACCGGCGAAGTCCGGCAACTGGAACTGGAATATCAAGCACCCGGCCTGGAACTGCCACATCGCCTGCAACAACGGCAGCAGGCTGTTTAGAGACGCCCAGCTACACGGATACGAGGTGGTAGGCCCTGACGAGCCCACCCACTACTCTTCCAACGACGCCCACTTTCCCAGCACCATCGACCTGGCGGTGCACAAGGGCCTCGCAGCAGTCAACCTAGAAGCGCTCCAGGAAGCCTTCGGGTCAGACCACCAGCCCGTCCTGTCTACCATCTCAGGAAGGCTGACCCTGGCCAGGGGCCTCGCTCCCGAAGGCCGATCTCCTGGCAGCGCTTCGAATTCTCACTAGGGTCCAAGACCCTAGATCTCTCGGAGCCCCTCAACGACAGTGCGAGCATAGACCGGCTCGAAGCCAACCTCACGTCTATGCTCCAAGGCTCGATGGAGGAATCTTCGCTCCCAGCACGCAGCCACCAGCTCCCGCCGGTACCCTTCAAAATCAGGCGCCTCATTGAGCGCAAGAGGAGGACCCGCGCCGAATGGCAGACGACCCGAGACCCAGCCATCAAAACGAGGCTCAACAGCCTGACCGAAAAGATAAGAGCCGCCCTAAGCCACTCAGCCGCCACATCCTGGGACAACAGGATCTGCGAAGCCACCGAGGAGACGGCCTCGCTACACCAACTGTCCCGGCAAATCACCAAGAAGAAGCCTGCAGCCAGACCGCTCTACCACCCGGATGGGTCCCTCCGCTACTTAGCGGAGGAGAGAGCGGAGATCCTGGCTAAACACCTGGAGGGTACATTCACACCGAACCCCAGCCTCAAGCCAGCCCGCCACAGCGAGATCGAGGAGGAAGTGAAGAGAAGGCTACAAGAGCCCCCTCTCCCCCTCCCACCGCCACCCTTCCTCTCACCGATGGTCGTTCGCAAGGCCATAGCGAAGCTCCCCAGCAGGAAGGCCGCGGGATGCGACGGCGTCACCAACATGGCGCTGCGACACATCCCGCACAAATTCATCGCTGCACTCGCAAAACTTTTCACCGCCTGCCTACGCCACGGCCACTTCCCGCCCGCCTGGAAGAAAGGGCTGGTGATAATGCTGCCCAAGAAAGGCAAAAACCCCAGCAGGCCCGAGGGGTATCGGCCCATCACCCTGCTCAATTCGGTCGCCAAACTGTTCGAGAGACTCCTCCTCCCTCTCATCCGTCCACACCTTCAAGTGAGACCCGAGCAGTTCGGCTTCCGAAGCGAGCACTCAACCACCCTCCAGGTCGCCAGGCTCGTGAATTTCACCGCCAGCACGATTAACAAACGTGAATACGCAGCAGCAGCATTCCTGGACGTCGCCAGCGCTTTCGACAAAGTCTAGCATCCAGGTCTGCTGCTCAAAACGCTGAACGCCGGCACACCGCATCACCTCGCAACGATCGTAGCAGGATTTCTGCGCGACAGGACCTTAAAAGTGCGTGTGGACAACGCCTTCTCAGGCTGCTACCCCATCGCCGCGGATGTCCCGCAAGGAAGCGTCCTGTCCCCAGCGCTATACGCCTGCTACACTGACGACAACCCGACCCACCAGGGCACGACTCTGGCTCTCTTCGCCGACGACATTGCCCTGTTCACGAGTTCCATCAAGCGCGTGCACGCTACCACCAAGCTTCAGAGGGCCCTAGATCTCCTGCACGACTGGTTGGCGGAGTGGAGGATCTCACTAAACATAGCCAAAACGCAGGCCATCGCATTCCGTGGCTGCACTCTGCCTCCTCCGCTAACCCTCCAGGGGCAAGCGATCCCTTGGGCCCAAAAAGTGACCTATCTCGGGGTCACCATCGATCGCCGACTCACAATGACAGGGCAAGTCAAGAAGGCAGCCAACGCCACCAGAGTGGCGCTGTTCCTGTTGCGGCCTCTCTTCAAATCGCGCCTTCCCCTCCGTACAAAATTGTCCCTATACAAGACATACGTCAGGCCCCATCTCACCTACGCCGCCCCGGCGTGGCACGCTCTCACCTGCTCCAGCCAGCGCAAAGTCCTGCAGACGGTGCAGAACATTGCCCTGAGGCACGTCACCCAGGCTCCCTACTACGTGAGGAATGCCACACTGCATAGAGACCTCCGGGTAGAGAGTCTGGAGAAGCACATCGGCCGACTAGCCACCAACATCTTCAGTCGAGCCGACGCCTCGTCGCACCGCCACCTGCAGAACATAGCGCCCTGGCACGCTCGCCCGCCTGACGCACGTCGTCTTCCCAGGGACTCCGTTCCATCATGAAATCCTCGAGTTATCGTTTTGGCCGCTGGTCGCCTAAGCTGGGCCTCCCTCGGGGCTACCGAGGGTCTCACCTGGCTTGGCGGACCGCCCAGACGACCTCAACTCAACCCATATCGATCATCAGATCGTCCTACACGAAGCCACGAGTCGTCGCGCTGGCCGCTGATCGCCTAAGCTGGGCCTCCCCCGAGAAACCGAGGGGCTCACCTGGCTTGGCTGAACGCCCAGGCGACTCCCACTCACCCCACATTGATCACCTGATCACACTCCACGAAGCCACGAGTGGCCGCCTGGCCGCAGGACGCCCTAAGCTGGGTCCCCCCGGGTAACCGTGGACCCCACCCGGCTCGGCGACCGCCCAGGCGGCCTTGCACTCACCCCACACCGATCGCCAGATCAACACGACACCAACACACGCAGGCCTCGGCCCGCCACAATGACACACCCATAGTAATGGGTGTCGCTAGATACCACGGTCGTAGGGTCCATCCCTGACACTGTCATTAACCACACGACCCGTCAAACGGGTCGAGTTGGAAGTACAGAATCCGTCAACCGGCAAAGTTGTTTCAAACAAGCAGTCTCCGCTAGAACTACCCCCGTTTATTTCTCTGAAATAATTAAATGGTTCGACTGCGTTTATTATAGCCGTGCTGAAGCTGTGACGTCTTTTACAAGACGCAGCCCCTTCGACAATACTATAGCAATGAGCGGACACCTCAGCTCATAGCCGACCATGATCGGCCGAAGATACCAGCCAGACCCCGGGCTGAACCTAACCGAGAATCTTATGAAAACTGCCTCCTACGTCCAATACTACGGAAATTTTATTTATAATTATTAATAGAACAAATCTACGACATCGTGAGCGATGTAAATGTTGAAATGGCTTTTTAATAGTAATAAAATGATTAATTCCGAATTGGTTACTCTCATTTTCTAGTTATGTATAACCTAAAAAATTACTGTTCGAGCAGTTTCGAATGCACTATGACACGCTTGTAGAAATTTTTAGTAGTTTATCATAATCGACACAGTACCCCGCGTAGACCTCATGCTGCATAAGTCGTTGAATTAGGTATACGTACAAAATAATAACATGTTTGTATATTGATTAATAACCAATTAGTACTTAATGAAGGATCTCAATAAATATTGACGATTCAATATCTAGTTAAATAAATTGATACTTATGCCAATGTGGATTACTATATAGTTATATCTTTAACGTAAAGATATTTTTTAACAAGTACCATTTTGTTGTCTATATTTGTTGTAATTTTATATTTTTTACTTAACGTTGACTATCACTTAATAAAAGGTTATACTAAATAATAAAGAGTGATTACTTATACTAGTACAAGTGTGTTTCTATCTGAAAAAAAAACCTCTCTGAGTTTAGGAAAAAAACTTGTACTATTATAAGGATACATCTCAATGTATCTGTCCTCACATGCGGCAAGTATCGTGTGAAGCATTTTTAAAGTCAGGCTACTATCCGCTATAATAGGCGAATATCCTTCTTTTTAGAGGTCAAATAAAACAGCATTTTTTCAAAACCAATATTATTTATATTTAAGAAAGGGACCAATATGGAAGATTAATGAGTGACCAATACGGAAGAGTAATGATAAAGTTACATAACGAAAGCAAAATTAGCGAAAGTAAGAATCTGAACGTCACGGCTCTCTCTAAGGCGCCCGCCGCGAGTTTAAGTAGGGCCAACCGGAGCCGATAATTTCAGTCCCGGAAGTGATGGCATCACTAATGGGGCCCTTCGACACCTGCCAAACACTTTTATAGCCAGCTTGACCAGACTCTTCAATGCCATTCTGCGTCTGGGGTACTTCCCCCTGGCGTGGAAGGAGAGTCTGGTCGCTGTCATCCCCAAACCTTTCAAGGACCATAGCCGCCCGGAAGGTTACCGTCCCATTTCCCTCCTGAGTTCGATATCCAAACTGTTCGAGAGGCTACTTTTGCCTTTAGTCCAGGCGCATTTTTGCCCAAGACCCGAACAGTTTGGATTTCGAAATCAACACTCTACCACCCTTCAGGTGGCTAGGGTGGTCCACTTTGCCACCGCATCCTTTAATAAAAAGCTCCAGACAGCCGCAGTATTCCTAGATGTCGCCAATGCCTTTGACCGGGTATGGCATCCAGGACTACTGCACAAAATCCAGTCCCTTGGTGTTCCACACCACGTAGTCCAGATTCTTTCTTCCTTCCTTCACGGAAGAACCTTTCGGGTGAGGGTGGGAGGCGCTATCTCGAGCGCCTTCCCCAGTTTGGCAGGTGTCCCACAGGGCAGCATCCTCTCCCCGATCCTCTATTCCATCTACACCAATGACTTCCCGTCACCCCCGGGTACGATGTTGGCGCTATACGCGGACGATGTCGCCTTATTGGTTTCATCCAGGTCGCCCCTCTTGGCGGCCAAGAAGCTTCAAGGATCCCTCGACCTGCTGCCGAGTTGGCTGGCGGAGTGGAGGCTGTCCTTGAACGTGGGGAAGACCCAGGCGGTGGTCTTCGGACCCCGCAACAAGCAGCCTCCTCCGCTTGTCCTATTCGGCCAGGAGGTTAAGTGGACCAACCAGGCTACGTATCTTGGCGTAGTTCTGGACAGAAAGCTCGTTGGTACCCAACAGGTGCGTAAGGCGAATCGGGCTGCGCGTGTAGCCCTTCACCTCCTCCAACCCCTTTTCCGATCCAGACTTCCATTGCGTACGAAGGTCTCGCTTTACAAGACCTTCGTACGCCCACACCTGACCTACGCCTCCCCGGCGTGGGTCCAACTTTTATCGGCGTGCCAACGCAATGTGTTACAGGTGGTGCAGAACATTGCTCTCAGGCGTGTCACCCAGGCTCCCTACTACGTGAGGAATGCGACCTTGCATAAAGACCTCCGTATGGAGAGCCTGGTAGATCACGTCGTGCGGCTGTCGACCAACCTCTTCAGTCGCACTGACGCCTCGAGCCTGCACCACCTGCGCGGCATTGCGCCGTGGCACGCCCGTCCGCCGGACGCAAGGCGGTTCCCTCGTGACCTCCTCATCCCTCCCGAGTCCTGAGCTGCTGCCTCGGTCGCTGGTCGTCTAAGCCGGGCCTCCCACAAGGGTCTCACCCGGCTGGACAGACCGCCCAGGCAGCCGAAAGCTCACGCCCCATTTCGTCGTCCTTCTCCAAATTATTGTATTTTCTGTTTTTCCATTGTAGATATTTCCTTTTTACCATTAGATTACTTTTAGTTCCATTTAGTCTTTAGGTGTATTATATATATTTATAGTATTTAGTTTGTAAGTAGTTTGTAAGTAGTTGTAAGTAGTTTGTAAGGGAAAAAAAAAAAATAAAAAATAAAAAAAAAATAATCCAAAAAAAATACAAAAACAATACAAAATAAATCAGAAAAATACAAAAAGAAATATTTATATAGTTATCTAAGTTAATATATAGTAGTTTATTGTTTTTATTGTATTATAGAGTTTTATTGTTATTATTGTATTGTATTGTTTATTATGTATAGTATGTAAGTTCATTGTATAGTATTTAAGTCCTTGTATTGTATAGTATCTAGATAATTATTTAGTGTAAGTAGTTGTATTTAGTATTATTAAGTATTGCATTAATGTATTATGTCATGATTATGCTTGCAAAGTACACCGAAGGCTCCGACAAGCGTTTTTAGTTAATTAATTAATTACATATTGTGGAGCGGTGGAACATATGTATCGAATGAATAATTATAATGTTTATTGTATATTGTATTGTATAACGTCCCTTATATTGTTAATTTAGATAACAAATAGTATTAAGTTTATTTAGTTTATTGTAAATAGTCCTTTTAAAATATGTATCGTTGCTAAAAAAAAAAAAAAAAAAAATTTATTGTATTTATTGTTATTCTTTATTTTATTGTGTACGTAGTTAATTTTAATGTTTTATTGTAAATAGTTGTATTGTAAATATTGTAGACATATCTTATACACTGGAAGACGGTGAAAATGGAACTGAAGACCAGGGACCGGGTGGACAGTGTTGCCACCCGCGAGTGAAACCCTGTTATGGGGGCCAAACCCCGGAAACAGCACCCCGCTCAAAGTCCAGCGGGAAGTAGGATTTACATACATAATTTCAGTATTCCTCTGATCGCCGACGGGTGCACAGGTCTCCTGAACACTCAAACGGCAAAGTTGTTTCAAACAAGCAGTCTCCGCTAGAACCACTCCTGGTTATTTCTGTGAAATAATTAAATGGTTCGACTACGTTTACTATCGCCGTGCCGAAGCTGTGGCGTCTTTTACAAGACGCAGCCCCTTCGACAGTACTATAGCAAGGAGCGGACACCTCAGCTCATAGCCGCCCATGAGCGGCCGAAGACACCAGCCAGACCCCGGGCTGAACCTAACCGAGAAACTTATGAAAACTGCCTCGTACGTCCAATACTACGGAAATTTTATTTATAATTATTAATAGAACAAATCTACGACATCGTGAGCGATGTAAATGTTGAAATGGCTTTTTAATAGTAATAAAATGATTAATTCCGAATTGGTTACTCTCATTTTCTAGTTATGTATAACCTAAAAAATTACTGTTCGAGCAGTTTCGAATGCACTATGACGCACTTATAAAATTTTTTAGTGGTTTATCATTATCGACACAGTACCCCCCGTGGACCTCATGCTGCATAAGTCGTTGAATTAGGTATACGTACAAAATAATAACATGTTTGTATATTGATTAATAACCAATTAGTACTTAATGAAAGATCTCAATAAATATTGACGATTCAATATCTAGTTAAATAAATTGATACTTATGCCAATGTGGATTACTATATAGTTATATCTTTAACGTAAAGATATTTTTTAACAAGTACCAGTTTGTTTTCTAAATTTGTTGTGATTTTATTATTTTTTACTTAACGTTAACTATCACTTAATAAAAGGTTATACTAAATAATAAAGAGTGATTACTTATACTAATGCAAGTGTGTTTCCATCTGAAAAAAAAACCTCTCTAGGTTTAGGAAAAAAACTTGTACTATTATAAGGAAACATCTCCATGTATCTGTCCTAACATGCGGCAAGTATCCTGCGAAGCATTTTTAAAGTCAGGCTACTATCCGCTATAATAGGCGAATATCCTTCTTTTTAGAGGTCAAATAAAACAGCATTTATTCAAAACCAATATTATTTATATTTAAGAAAGGGACCAATATGGAAGATTATTGAGTGACCAATATGGAAGAGTAATGATAAAGTTACATAACGAAAGCAAAATTAGCGAAAGTAAGGATCTCAACGTCACGGCTCTCTCTAAGGCGCCCGCCGCGAGTATAAGTAGTGCCGACCAGCGCCGATAGTTTCAGGCAGATTCGAGTCTCGACAGCCGACGAGTGCGCAGCTCGCCTGAACACTCCGCCGGCCCAGTCGCCCTCGAATATAGCATTCTTCACTCGAGCCACGCTCTTCGTTCCCCGGAACAATTTCGTGACTCATCTACGCCATTCTGTGTTGCGCTGCAGCTAGGGCGTCTTTTTCAAGACGTTTGCCCCCTTGCCACGCATGGTCCTCGTGACCTTACGTCCGCTTGGTGCGTGCTAACCTAGCTTGCCAGCGGACCATGAGCGGCCGTACCAACCCGAGACGGGAGCGATCCCGCTCACGACACGCCAACCCCAGCCAGCCCGCCGTACCCGCCGTACCAGCCAGGGAAGGACCCCTCGGACTAGCAGCGACAGCCGTACCAGTTACGGAAGGATCACCTAGAACACCGGTGACCGCCGTACCTGCCACCAAAGGAGCACCCGGCATAGTAATGGCCTCCGTACCAACAAAGGGAGGATCTCTCAGCATCGAAGTGACCGCCGGAGCCCCGGCAGCAGGCAAGCCCACCGCTCGCCCGCCTGGCGCCTCCGCTCCTTCGCCCACGCCTCTCTCCACTGAAACCGACGCCATTAAGACGCCTCAACGACTCTCTAGGCCAACAACAAGCGGCTTAACTAAGCCCTCACCAAGAGCGCCCTCAGCCCCATCGCGCATAGTAGCGCCAACTCCTCGAGAGCAGCTTCATGCCGACATCCTCTTAACGGGCGAGCTAAAACAGCGCGGTGCGCTATCATACAACGGTACCTGTCCGGACTCACCCATGAAGACGAGCTTTCCTGGTTTTCCTTCGGACTCCCCGCCTAGGTGTGCCTCAAGGTAGCCATGAAGGGGCTGTCCACCACGACCGCCGTAGGCGACATCGCAAAGGCTCTGGCGGTAGCCGGTTACCAAGCCGAGTACGTCCGCCGGATCCAACCCAGGAAGGGCCGTGCAGGCTGCCACTTCCTTGTTATCATGGCCAAAATACCAGGCCTCACCCCTGGCATCTACGAAGTTACCGAGCTCCTAAACATGCCAGGAATCCAAGTTGAAGCCTGGAAGAAGACGAAGGGTCCGGCGCAGTGCCATCGCTGCCAATTAATAGAACAAATTTACGACATCGTTACCGATGTAAATATTGGAATGACTTTTTAATAGTTATAAAATGATTAATTCCGAATTGGTTACTCTCATTTTCTAGTTATGTGTAACCTATAAAAATATTTTTCGAGCAGTTTCGAATGCACTATGACACGCTTGTAGAACTTTTTAGTGGTTTGTCATAATCGACACAGTACCCCGCGTAAAACTCATGCTGCATAAGTCTTTGAATTAGGTATACGTATTTTGTCATTGTGAGCAAATATTTTCCGCGGCTAAGCTTTGACGAGCGTTGAAATTATATTAGTTAGTAATCTCCGCAGAATATTTTTACTGCCGATTAAGATTTTGGTAAAATTATAGTTTCTTTGCATGTATAATTGCTTAAATTACAGAATTTTTTTAACAAATACCAGTTTGTTTTCTAAATTTGTTGTGATTTTATTATTTTTTACTTAACGTTGACTATCACTTAATAAAAGGTTATACTAAATAATAAAGAGTGATTACTTATACTAATGCAAGTGTGTTTCCATCTGAAAAAAAAACCTCTCTAGGTTTAGGAAAAAAACTTGTACTATTATAAGGAAACATCTCCATGTATCTGTCCTAACATGCGGCAAGTATCCTGCGAAGAATTTTTAAAGTCAGGCTACTATCCGCTATAATAGGCGAATATCCTTCTTTTTAGAGGTCAAATAAAACAGCATTTATTCAAAACCAATATTATTTATATTTAAGAAAGGGACCAATATGGAAGATTGATGAGTGACCAATATGGAAGAGTAATGATAAAGTTACATAACGAAAGCAAAATTAGCGAAAGTAAGGATCTCAACGTCACGGCTCTCTCTAAGGCGCCCGCCGCGAGTATAAGTAGTGCCGACCAGCGCCGATAGTTTCAGGCAGATTCGAGTCTCGACAGCCGACGAGTGCGCAGCTCGCCTGAACACTCCGCCGGCCCAGTCGCCCTTGAATATAGCATTCTTCACTCGAGCCACGCTCTTCGTTCCCCGGAACAATTTCGTGACTCATCTACGCCATTCTGTGTTGCGCTGCAGCTAGGGCGTCTTTTTCAAGACGTTTGCCCCCTTGCCACGCATGGTCCTCGTGACCTTACGTCCGCTTGGTGCGTGCTAACCTAGCTTGCCAGCGGACCATGAGCGGCCGTACCAACCCGAGACGGGAGCGATCCCGCTCACGACACGCCAACCCCAGCCAGCCCGCCGTACCCGCCGTACCAGCCAGGGAAGGACCCCTCGGACTAGCAGCGACAGCCGTACCAGTTACGGAAGGATCACCTAGAACACCGGTGACCGCCGTACCTGCCACCAAAGGAGCACCCGGCATAGTAATGGCCTCCGTACCAACAAAGGGAGGATCTCTCAGCATCGAAGTGACCGCCGGAGCCCCGGCAGCAGGCAAGCCCACCGCTCGCCCGCCTGGCGCCTCCGCTCCTTCGCCCACGCCTCTCTCCACTGAAACCGACGCCATTAAGACGCCTCAACGACTCTCTAGGCCAACAACAAGCGGCTTAACTAAGCCCTCACCAAGAGCGCCCTCAGCCCCATCGCGCATAGTAGCGCCAACTCCTCGAGAGCAGCTTCATGCCGACATCCTCTTAACGGGCGAGCTAAAACAGCGCGGTGCGCTATCATACAACGGTACCTGTCCGGACTCACCCATGAAGACGAGCTTTCCTGGTTTTCCTTCGGACTCCCCGCCTAGGTGTGCCTCAAGGTAGCCATGAAGGGGCTGTCCACCACGACCGCCGTAGGCGACATCGCAAAGGCTCTGGCGGTAGCCGGTTACCAAGCCGAGTACGTCCGCCGGATCCAACCCAGGAAGGGCCGTGCAGGCTGCCTCTTCCTTGTTATCATGGCCAAAATACCAGGCCTCACCCCTGGCATCTACGAAGTTACCGAGCTCCTAAACATGCCAGGAATCCATGTTGAAGCCTGGAAGAAGACGAAGGGTCCGGCGCAGTGCCATCGCTGCCAATTAATAGAACAAATTTACGACATCGTTACCGATGTAAATATTGGAATGACTTTTTAATAGTTATAAAATGATTAATTCCGAATTGGTTACTCTCATTTTCTAGTTATGTTACCTATAAAAATACTTTTCGAGCAGTTTCGAATGCACTATGACACGCTTGTAGAACTTTTTAGTGGTTTGTCATAATCGACACAGTACCCCGCGTAAAACTCATGCTGCATAAGTCTTTGAATTAGGTATACGTATTTTGTCATTGTGAGCAAATATTTTCCGCGGCTAAGCTTTGACGAGCGTTGAAATTATATTAGTTAGTAATCTCCGCAGAATATTTTTACTGCCGATTAAGATTTGGGTAAAATTATAGTTTCTTTGCATGTATAATTGCTTAAATTACAGAATTTTTTTAACAAATACCAGTTTGTTTTCTAAATTTGTTGTGATTTTATTATTTTTTACTTAACGTTGACTATCACTTAATAAAAGGTTATACTAAATAATAAAGAGTGATTACTTATACTAATGCAAGTGTGTTTCCATCTGAAAAAAAAACCTCTCTAGGTTTAGGAAAAAAACTTGTACTATTATAAGGAAACATCTCCATGTATCTGTCCTAACATGCGGCAAGTAGCCTGCGAAGCATTTTTAAAGTCAGGCTACTATCCGCTATAATAGGCGAATATCCTTCTTTTTAGAGGTCAAATAAAACAGCATTTATTCAAAACCAATATTATTTATATTTAAGAAAGGGACCAATATGGAAGATTAATGAGTGACCAATATGGAAGAGTAATGATAAAGTTACATAACGAAAGCAAAATTAGCGAAAGTAAGGATCTCAACGTCACGGCTCTCTCTAAGGCGCCCGCCGCGAGTATAAGTAGTGCCGACCAGCGCCGATAGTTTCAGGCAGATTCGAGTCTCGACAGCCGACGAGTGCGCAGCTCGCCTGAACACTCCGCCGGCCCAGTCGCCCTCGAATATAGCATTCTTCACTCGAGCCACGCTCTTCGTTCCCCGGAACAATTTCGTGACTCATCTACGCCATTCTGTGTTGCGCTGCAGCTAGGGCGTCTTTTTCAAGACGTTTGCCCCCTTGCCACGCATGGTCCTCGTGACCTTACGTCCGCTTGGTGCGTGCTAACCTAGCTTGCCAGCGGACCATGAGCGGCCGCACCAACCCGAGACGGGAGCGATCCCGCTCACGACACGCCAACCCCAGCCAGCCCGCCGTACCCGCCGTACCAGCCAGGGAAGGACCCCTCGGACTAGCAGCGACAGCCGTACCAGTTACGGAAGGATCACCTAGAACACCGGTGACCGCCGTACCTGCCACCAAAGGAGCACCCGGCATAGTAATGGCCTCCGTACCAACAAAGGGAGGATCTCTCAGCATCGAAGTGACCGCTGGAGCCCCGGCAGCAGGCAAGCCCACCGCTCGCCCGCCTGGCGCCTCCGCTCCTTCGCCCACGCCTCTCTCCACTGAAACCGACGCCATTAAGACGCCTCAACGACTCTCTAGGCCAACAACAAGCGGCTTAACTAAGCCCTCACCAAGAGCGCCCTCAGCCCCATCGCGCATAATAGCGCCAACTCCTCGAGAGCAGCTTCATGCCAACATCCTCTTAACGGGCGAGCTAAAACAGCGCGGTGCGCTATCATACAACGGTACCTGTCCGGACTCACCCATGAAGACGAGCTTTCCTGGTTTTCCTTCGGACTCCCCGCCTAGGTGTGCCTCAAGGTAGCCATGAAGGGGCTGTCCACCACGACCGCCGTAGGCGACATCGCAAAGGCTCTGGCGGTAGCCGGTTACCAAGCCGAGTACGTCCGCCGGATCCAACCCAGGAAGGGCCGTGCAGGCTGCCTCTTCCTTGTTATCATGGCCAAAATACCAGGCCTCACCCCTGGCATCTACGAAGTTACCGAGCTCCTAAACATGCCAGGAATCCAAGTTGAAGCCTGGAAGAAGACGAAGGGCCCGGCGCAGTGCCATCGCTACCAATTAATAGAACAAATTTACGACATCGTTACCGATGTAAATATTGGAATGACTTTTTAATAGTTATAAAATGATTAATTCCGAATTGGTTACTCTCATTTTCTAGTTATGTGTAACCTATAAAAATACTTTTCGAGCAGTTTCGAATGCACTATGACACGCTTGTAGAACGTTTTAGTGGTTTGTCATAATCGACACAGTACCCCGCGTAAAACTCATGCTGCATAAGTCTTTGAATTAGGTATACGTATTTTGTCATTGTGAGCAAATATTTTCCGCGGCTAAGCTTTGACGAGCGTTGAAATTATATTAGTTAGTAATCTCCGCAGAATATTTTTACTGCCGATTAAGATTTTGGTAAAATTATAGTTTCTTCGCATGTATAATTGCTTAAATTACAGATTTTTTTTAACAAATACCAGTTTGTTTTCTAAATTTGTTGTGATTTTATTATTTTTTACTTAACGTTGACTATCACTTAATAAAAGGTTATACTAAATAATAAAGAGTGATTACTTATACTAATGCAAGTGTGTTTCCATCTGAAAAAAAAACCTCTCTAGGTTTAGGAAAAAAACTTGTACTATTATAAGGAAACATCTCCATGTATCTGTCCTAACATGCGGCAAGTATCCTGCGAAGCATTTTTAAAGTCAGGCTACTATCCGCTATAATAGGCGAATATCCTTCTTTTTAGAGGTCAAATAAAACAGCATTTATTCAAAACCAATATTATTTATATTTAAGAAAGGGACCAATATGGAAGATTAATGAGTGACCAATATGGAAGAGTAATGATAAAGTTACATAACGAAAGCAAAATTAGCGAAAGTAAGGATCTCAACGTCACGGCTCTCTCTAAGGCGCCCGCCGCGAGTTTAAGTAGGGCCAACCGGAGCCGATAATTTCAGTATTCCTCTGATCGCCGACGGGTGCACAGGTCTCCTGAACACTCAAACGGCAAAGTTGTTTCAAACAAGCAGTCTCCGCTAGAACCACTCCTGGTTATTTCTGTGAAATAATTAAATGGTTCGACTACGTTTACTATCGCCGTGCCGAAGCTGTGGCGTCTTTTACAAGACGCAGCCCCTTCGACAGTACTATAGCAAGGAGCGGACACCTCAGCTCATAGCCGCCCATGAGCGGCCGAAGACACCAGCCAGACCCCGGGCTGAACCTAACCGAGAAACTTATGAAAACTGCCTCGTACGTCCAATACTACGGAAACTTTATTTATAATTATTAATAGAACAAATCTACGACATCGTGAGCGATGTAAATGTTGAAATGGCTTTTTAATAGTAATAAAATGATTAATTCCGAATTGGTTACTCTCATTTTCTAGTTATGTATAACCTAAAAAATTACTGTTCGAGCAGTTTCGAATGCACTATGACGCACTTATAAAATTTTTTAGTGGTTTATCATAATCGACACAGTACCCCCCGTGGACCTCATGCTGCATAAGTCGTTGAATTAGGTATACGTACAAAATAATAACATGTTTGTATATTGATTAATAACCAATTAGTACTTAATGAAAGATCTCAATAAATATTGACGATTCAATATCTAGTTAAATAAATTGATACTTATGCCAATGTGGATTACTATATAGTTATATCTTTAACGTAAAGATATTTTTTAACAAGTACCAGTTTGTTTTCTAAATTTGTTGTGATTTTATTATTTTTTACTTAACGTTGACTATCACTTAATAAAAGGTTATACTAAATAATAAAGAGTGATTACTTATACTAATGCAAGTGTGTTTCCATCTGAAAAAAAAACCTCTCTAGGTTTAGGAAAAAAACTTGTACTATTATAAGGAAACATCTCCATGTATCTGTCCTAACATGCGGCAAGTAGCCTGCGAAGCATTTTTAAAGTCAGGCTACTATCCGCTATAATAGGCGAATATCCTTCTTTTTAGAGGTCAAATAAAACAGCATTTATTCAAAACCAATATTATTTATATTTAAGAAAGGGACCAATATGGAAGATTATTGAGTGACCAATATGGAAGAGTAATGATAAAGTTACATAACGAAAGCAAAATTAGCGAAAGTAAGGATCTCAACGTCACGGCTCTCTCTAAGGCGCCCGCCGCGAGTATAAGTAGTGCCGACCAGCGCCGATAGTTTCAGGCAGATTCGAGTCTCGACAGCCGACGAGTGCGCAGCTCGCCTGAACACTCCGCCGGCCCAGTCGCCCTCGAATATAGCATTCTTCACTCGAGCCACGCTCTTCGTTCCCCGGAACAATTTCGTGACTCATCTACGCCATTCTGTGTTGCGCTGCAGCTAGGGCGTCTTTTTCAAGACGTTTGCCCCCTTGCCACGCATGGTCCTCGTGACCTTACGTCCGCTTGGTGCGTGCTAACCTAGCTTGCCAGCGGACCATGAGCGGCCGTACCAACCCGAGACGGGAGCGATCCCGCTCACGACACGCCAACCCCAGCCAGCCCGCCGTACCCGCCGTACCAGCCAGGGAAGGACCCCTCGGACTAGCAGCGACAGCCGTACCAGTTACGGAAGGATCACCTAGAACACCGGTGACCGCCGTACCTGCCACCAAAGGAGCACCCGGCATAGTAATGGCCTCCGTACCAACAAAGGGAGGATCTCTCAGCATCGAAGTGACCGCCGGAGCCCCGGCAGCAGGCAAGCCCACCGCTCGCCCGCCTGGCGCCTCCGCTCCTTCGCCCACGCCTCTCTCCACTGAAACCGACGCCATTAAGACGCCTCAACGACTCTCTAGGCCAACAACAAGCGGCTTAACTAAGCCCTCACCAAGAGCGCCCTCAGCCCCATCGCGCATAATAGCGCCAACTCCTCGAGAGCAGCTTCATGCCGACATCCTCTTAACGGGCGAGCTAAAACAGCGCGGTGCGCTATCATACAACGGTACCTGTCCGGACTCACCCATGAAGACGAGCTTTCCTGGTTTTCCTTCGGACTCCCCGCCTAGGTGTGCCTCAAGGTAGCCATGAAGGGGCTGTCCACCACGACCGCCGTAGGCGACATCGCAAAGGCTCTGGCGGTAGCCGGTTACCAAGCCGAGTACGTCCGCCGGATCCAACCCAGGAAGGGCCGTGCAGGCTGCCTCTTCCTTGTTATCATGGCCAAAATACCAGGCCTCACCCCTGGCATCTACGAAGTTACCGAGCTCCTAAACATGCCAGGAATCCAAGTTGAAGCCTGGAAGAAGACGAAGGGCCCGGCGCAGTGCCATCGCTACCAATTAATAGAACAAATTTACGACATCGTTACCGATGTAAATATTGGAATGACTTTTTAATAGTTATAAAATGATTAATTCCAAATTGGTTACTCTCATTTTCTAGTTATGTGTAACCTATAAAAATACTTTTCGAGCAGTTTCGAATGCACTATGACACGCTTGTAGAACTTTTTAGTGGTTTGTCATAATCGACACAGTACCCCGCGTAAAACTCATGCTGCATAAGTCTTTGAATTAGGTATACGTATTTTGTCATTGTGAGCAAATATTTTCCGCGGCTAAGCTTTGACGAGCGTTGAAATTATATTAGTTAGTAATCTCCGCAGAATATTTTTACTGCCGATTAAGATTTTGGTAAAATTATAGTTTCTTTGCATGTATAATTGCTTAAATTACAGAATTTTTTAACAAATACCAGTTTGTTTTCTAAATTTGTTGTGATTTTATTATTTTTTACTTAACGTTGACTATCACTTAATAAAAGGTTATACTAAATAATAAAGAGTGATTACTTATACTAATGCAAGTGTGTTTCCATCTGAAAAAAAAACCCCTCTAGGTTTAGGAAAAAAACTTGTACTATTATAAGGAAACATCTCCATGTATCTGTCCTAACATGCGGCAAGTATCCTGCGAAGCATTTTTAAAGTCAGGCTACTATCCGCTATAATAGGCGAATATCCTTCTTTTTAGAGGTCAAATAAAACAGCATTTATTCAAAACCAATATTATTTATATTTAAGAAAGGGACCAATATGGAAGATTAATGAGTGACCAATATGGAAGAGTAATGATAAAGTTACATAACGAAAGAAAAATTAGCGAAAGTAAGGATCTCAACGTCACGGCTCTCTCTAAGGCGCCCGCCGCGAGTTTAAGTAGGGCCAACCGGAGCCGATAATTTCAGTATTCCTCTGATCGCCGACGGGTGCACAGGTCTCCTGAACACTCAAACGGCAAAGTTGTTTCAAACAAGCAGTCTCCGCTAGAACCATTCCTGGTTATTTCTGTGAAATAATTAAATGGTTCGACTACGTTTACTATCGCCGTGCCGAAGCTGTGGCGTCTTTTACAAGACGCAGCCCCTTCGACAGTACTATAGCAAGGAGCGGACACCTCAGCTCATAGCCGCCCATGAGCGGCCGAAGACACCAGCCAGACCCCGGGCTGAACCTAACCGAGAAACTTATGAAAACTGCCTCGTACGTCCAATACTACGGAAACTTTATTTATAATTATTAATAGAACAAATCTACGACATCGTGAGCGATGTAAATGTTGAAATGGCTTTTTAATAGTAATAAAATGATTAATTCCGAATTGGTTACTCTCATTTTCTAGTTATGTATAACCTAAAAAATTACTGTTCGAGCAGTTTCGAATGCACTATGACGCACTTATAAAATTTTTTAGTGGTTTATCATAATCGACACAGTACCCCCCGTGGACCTCATGCTGCATAAGTCGTTGAATTAGGTATACGTACAAAATAATAACATGTTTGTATATTGATTAATAACCAATTAGTACTTAATGAAAGATCTCAATAAATATTGACGATTCAATATCTAGTTAAATAAATTGATACTTATGCCAATGTGGATTACTATATAGTTATATCTTTAACGTAAAGATATTTTTTAACAAGTACCAGTTTGTTTTCTAAATTTGTTGTGATTTTATTATTTTTTACTTAACGTTGACTATCACTTAATAAAAGGTTATACTAAATAATAAAGAGTGATTACTTATACTAATGCAAGTGTGTTTCCATCTGAAAAAAAAACCTCTCTAGGTTTAGGAAAAAAACTTGTACTATTATAAGGAAACATCTCCATGTATCTGTCCTAACATGCGGCAAGTAGCCTGCGAAGCATTTTTAAAGTCAGGCTACTATCCGCTATAATAGGCGAATATCCTTCTTTTTAGAGGTCAAATAAAACAGCATTTATTCAAAACCAATATTATTTATATTTAAGAAAGGGACCAATATGGAAGATTAATGAGTGACCAATATGGAAGAGTAATGATAAAGTTACATAACGAAAGCAAAATTAGCGAAAGTAAGGATCTCAACGTCACGGCTCTCTCTAAGGCGCCCGCCGCGAGTATAAGTAGTGCCGACCAGCGCCGATAGTTTCAGGCAGATTCGAGTCTCGACAGCCGACGAGTGCGCAGCTCGCCTGAACACTCCGCCGGCCCAGTCGCCCTCGAATATAGCATTCTTCACTCGAGCCACGCTCTTCGTTCCCCGGAACAATTTCGTGACTCATCTACGCCATTCTGTGTTGCGCTGCAGCTAGGGCGTCTTTTTCAAGACGTTTGCCCCCTTGCCACGCATGGTCCTCGTGACCTTACGTCCGCTTGGTGCGTGCTAACCTAGCTTGCCAGCGGACCATGAGCGGCCGTACCAACCCGAGACGGGAGCGATCCCGCTCACGACACGCCAACCCCAGCCAGCCCGCCGTACCCGCCGTACCAGCCAGGGAAGGACCCCTCGGACTAGCAGCGACAGCCGTACCAGTTACGGAAGGATCACCTAGAACACCGGTGACCGCCGTACCTGCCACCAAAGGAGCACCCGGCATAGTAATGGCCTCCGTACCAACAAAGGGAGGATCTCTCAGCATCGAAGTGACCGCCGGAGCCCCGGCAGCAGGCAAGCCCACCGCTCGCCCGCCTGGCGCCTCCGCTCCTTCGCCCACGCCTCTCTCCACTGAAACCGACGCCATTAAGACGCCTCAACGACTCTCTAGGCCAACAACAAGCGGCTTAACTAAGCCCTCACCAAGAGCGCCCTCAGCCCCATCGCGCATAATAGCGCCAACTCCTCGAGAGCAGCTTTATGCCGACATCCTCTTAACGGGCGAGCTAAAACAGCGCGGTGCGCTATCATACAACGGTACCTGTCCGGACTCACCCATGAAGACGAGCTTTCCTGGTTTTCCTTCGGACTCTCCGCCTAGGTGTGCCTCAAGGTAGCCATGAAGGGGCTGTCCACCACGACCGCCGTAGGCGACATCGCAAAGGCTCTGGCGGCAGCCGGTTACCAAGCCGAGTACGTCCGCCGGATCCAACCCAGGAAGGGCCGTGCAGGCTGCCTCTTCCTTGTTATCATGGCCAAAATACCAGGCCTCACCCCTGGCATCTACGAAGTTACCGAGCTCCTAAACATGCCAGGAATCCAAGTTGAAGCCTGGAAGAAGACGAAGGGCCCGGCGCAGTGCCATCGCTACCAATTAATAGAACAAATTTACGACATCGTTACCGATGTAAATATTGGAATGACTTTTTAATAGTTATAAAATGATTAATTCCGAATTGGTTACTCTCATTTTCTAGTTATGTGTAACCTATAAAAATACTTTTCGAGCAGTTTCGAATGCACTATGACACGCTTGTAGAACTTTTTAGTGGTTTGTCATAATCGACACAGTACCCCGCGTAAAACTCATGCTGCATAAGTCTTTGAATTAGGTATACGTATTTTGTCATTGTGAGCAAATATTTTCCGCGGCTAAGCTTTGACGAGCGTTGAAATTATATTAGTTAGTAATCTCCGCAGAATATTTTTACTGCCGATTAAGATTTTGGTAAAATTATAGTTTCTTTGCATGTATAATTGCTTAAATTACAGAATTTTTTAACAAATACCAGTTTGTTTTCTAAATTTGTTGTGATTTTATTATTTTTTACTTAACGTTGACTATCACTTAATAAAAGGTTATACTAAATAATAAAGAGTGATTACTTAAACTAATGCAAGTGTGTTTCCATCTGAAAAAAAAACCTCTCTAGGTTTAGGAAAAAAACTTGTACTATTATAAGGAAACATCTCCATGTATCTGACCTAACATGCGGCAAGTATCCTGCGAAGCATTTTTAAAGTCAGGCTACTATCCGCTATAATAGGCGAATATCCTTCTTTTTAGAGGTCAAATAAAACAGCATTTATTCAAAACCAATATTATTTATATTTAAGAAAGGGACCAATATGGAAGATTAATGAGTGACCAATATGGAAGAGTAATGATAAAGTTACATAACGAAAGCAAAATTAGCGAAAGTAAGGATCTCAACGTCACGGCTCCCTCTAAGGCGCCCGCCGCGAGTTTAAGTAGGGCCAACCGGAGCCGATAATTTCAGTATTCCTCTGATCGCCGACGGGTGCACAGGTCTCCTGAACACTCAAACGGCAAAGTTGTTTCAAACAAGCAGTCTCCGCTAGAACCACTCCTGGTTATTTCTGTGAAATAATTAAATGGTTCGACTACGTTTACTATCGCCGTGCCGAAGCTGTGGCGTCTTTTACAAGACGCAGCCCCTTCGACAGTACTATAGCAAGGAGCGGACACCTCAGCTCATAGCCGCCCATGAGCGGCCGAAGACACCAGCCAGACCCCGGGCTGAACCTAACCGAGAAACTTATGAAAACTGCCTCGTACGTCCAATACTACGGAAACTTTATTTATAATTATTAATAGAACAAATCTACGACATCGTGAGCGATGTAAATGTTGAAATGGTTTTTTAATAGTAATAAAATGATTAATTCCGAATTGGTTACTCTCATTTTCTAGTTATGTATAACCTAAAAAATTACTGTTCGAGCAGTTTCGAATGCACTATGACGCACTTATAAAATTTTTTAGTGATTTATCATAATCGACACAGTACCCCCCGTGGACCTCATGCTGCATAAGTCGTTGAATTAGGTATACGTACAAAATAATAACATGTTTGTATATTGATTAATAACCAATTAGTACTTAATGAAAGATCTCAATAAATATTGACGATTCAATATCTAGTTAAATAAATTGATACTTATGCCAATGTGGATTACTATATAGTTATATCTTTAACGTAAAGATATTTTTTAACAAGTACCATTTTGTTGTCTATATTTGTTGTAATTTTATATTTTTTACTTAACGTTGACTATCTCTTAATAAAAGGTTATACTAAATAATAAAGAGTGATTACTTATACTAGTACAAGTGTGTTTCTATCTGAAAAAAAAACCTCTCTGGGTTTAGGAAACAAAACTTGTACTATTATAAGGATACATCTCAATGTATCTGTCCTCACATGCGGCAAGTATCGTGTGAAGCATTTTTAAAGTCAGGCTACTATCCGCTATAATAGGCGAATATCCTTCTTTTTAGAGGTCAAATAAAACAGCATTTATTCAAAACCAATATTATTTATATTTAAGAAAGGGACCAATATGGAAGATTAATGAGTGACCAATATGGAAGAGTAATGATAAAGTTACATAACGAAAGCAAAATTAGCGAAAGTAAGGATCTCAACGTCACGGCTCTCTCTAAGGCGCCCGCCGCGAGTATAAGTAGTGCCGACCAGCGCCGATAGTTTCAGGCAGATTCGAGTCTCGACAGCCGATGAGTGCGCAGCTCGCCTGAACACTCCGCCGGCCCAGTCGCCCTCGAATATAGCATTCTTCACTCGAGCCACGCTCTTCGTTCCCCGGAACAATTTCGTGACTCATCTACGCCATTCTGTGTTGCGCTGCAGCTAGGGCGTCTTTTTCAAGACGTTTGCCCCCTTGCCACGCATGGTCCTCGTGACCTTACGTCCGCTTGGTGCGTGCTAACCTAGCTTGCCAGCGGACCATGAGCGGCCGTACCAACCCGAGACGGGAGCGATCCCGCTCACGACACGCCAACCCCAGCCAGCCCGCCGTACCCGCCGTACCAGCCAGGGAAGGACCCCTCGGACTAGCAGCGACAGCCGTACCAGTTACGGAAGGATCACCTAGAACACCGGTGACCGCCGTACCTGCCACGAGCCGATAATTTCAGTATTCCTCTGATCGCCGACGGGTGCACAGGTCTCCTGAACACTCAAACGGCAAAGTTGTTTCAAACAAGCAGTCTCCGCTAGAACCACTCCTGGTTATTTCTGTGAAATAATTAAATGGTTCGACTACGTTTACTATCGCCGTGCCGAAGCTGTGGCGTCTTTTACAAGACGCAGCCCCTTCGACAGTACTATAGCAAGGAGCGGACACCTCAGCTCATAGCCGCCCATGAGCGGCCGAAGACACCAGCCAGACCCCGGGCTGAACCTAACCGAGAAACTTATGAAAACTGCCTCGTACGTCCAATACTACGGAAACTTTATTTATAATTATTAATAGAACAAATCTACGACATCGTGAGCGATGTAAATGTTGAAATGGTTTTTTAATAGTAATAAAATGATTAATTCCGAATTGGTTACTCTCATTTTCTAGTTATGTATAACCTAAAAAATTACTGTTCGAGCAGTTTCGAATGCACTATGACGCACTTATAAAATTTTTTAGTGGTTTATCATAATCGACACAGTACCCCCCGTGGACCTCATGCTGCATAAGTCGTTGAATTAGGTATACGTACAAAATAATAACATGTTTGTATATTGATTAATAACCAATTAGTACTTAATGAAAGATCTCAATAAATATTGACGATTCAATATCTAGTTAAATAAATTGATACTTATGCCAATGTGGATTACTATATAGTTATATCTTTAACGTAAAGATATTTTTTAACAAGTACCATTTTGTTGTCTATATTTGTTGTAATTTTATATTTTTTACTTAACGTTGACTATCTCTTAATAAAAGGTTATACTAAATAATAAAGAGTGATTACTTATACTAGTACAAGTGTGTTTCTATCTGAAAAAAAAACCTCTCTGGGTTTAGGAAACAAAACTTGTACTATTATAAGGATACATCTCAATGTATCTGTCCTCACATGCGGCAAGTATCGTGTAAAGCATTTTTAAAGTCAGGCTACTATCCGCTATAATAGGCGAATATCCTTCTTTTTAGAGGTCAAATAAAACAGCATTTATTCAAAACCAATATTATTTATATTTAAGAAAGGGACCAATATGGAAGATTAATGAGTGACCAATATGGAAGAGTAATGATAAAGTTACATAACGAAAGCAAAATTAGCGAAAGTAAGGATCTCAACGTCACGGCTCTCTCTAAGGCGCCCGCCGCGAGTATAAGTAGTGCCGACCAGCGCCGATAGTTTCAGGCAGATTCGAGTCTCGACAGCCGATGAGTGCGCAGCTCGCCTGAACACTCCGCCGGCCCAGTCGCCCTCGAATATAGCATTCTTCACTCGAGCCACGCTCTTCGTTCCCCGGAACAATTTCGTGACTCATCTACGCCATTCTGTGTTGCGCTGCAGCTAGGGCGTCTTTTTCAAGACGTTTGCCCCCTTGCCACGCATGGTCCTCGTGACCTTACGTCCGCTTGGTGCGTGCTAACCTAGCTTGCCAGCGGACCATGAGCGGCCGTACCAACCCGAGACGGGAGCGATCCCGCTCACGACACGCCAACCCCAGCCAGCCCGCCGTACCCGCCGTACCAGCCAGGGAAGGACCCCTCGGACTAGCAGCGACAGCCGTACCAGTTACGGAAGGATCACCTAGAACACCGGTGACCGCCGTACCTGCCACCAAAGGAGCACCCGGCATAGTAATGGCCTCCGTACCAACAAAGGGAGGATCTCTCAGCATCGAAGTGACCGCCGGAGCCCCGGCAGCAGGCAAGCCCACCGCTCGCCCGCCTGGCGCCTCCGCTCCTTCGCCCACGCCTCTCTCCACTGAAACCGACGCCATTAAGACGCCTCAACGACTCTCTAGGCCAACAACCAGCGGCTTAACTAAGCCCTCACCAAGAGCGCCCTCAGCCCCATCGCGCATAGTAGCGCCAACTCCTCGAGAGCAGCTTCATGCCGACATCCTCTTAACGAGCGAGCTAAAACAGCGCGGTGCGCTATCATACAACGGTACCTGTCCGGACTCACCCATGAAGACGAGCTTTCCTGGTTTTCCTTCGGACTCCCCGCCTAGGTGTGCCTCAAGGTAGCCATGAAGGGGCTGTCCACCACGACCGCCGTAGGCAACATCGCAAAGGCTCTGGCGGTAGCCGGTTACCAAGCCGAGTACGTCCGCCGGATCCAACCCAGGAAGGGCCGTGCAGGCTGCCTCTTCCTTGTTATCATGGCCAAAATACCAGGCCTCACCCCTGGCATCTACGAAGTTACCGAGCTCCTAAACATGCCAGGAATCCAAGTTGAAGCCTGGAAGAAGACGAAGGGTCCGGCGCAGTGCCATCGCTGCCAATTAATAGAACAAATTTACGACATCCGGATCCAACCCAGGAAGGGCCGTGCAGGCTGCCTCTTCCTTGTTATCATGGCCAAAATACCAGGCCCCACCCCTGGCATCTACGAAGTTACCGAGCTCCTAAACATGCCAGGAATCCAAGTTGAAGCCTGGAAGAAGACGAAGGGTCCGGCGCAGTGCCATCGCTGCCAATTAATAGAACAAATTTACGACATCGTTACCGATGTAAATATTGGAATGACTTTTTAATAGTTATAAAATGATTAATTCCGAATTGGTTACTCTCATTTTCTAGTTATGTGTAACCTATAAAAATACTTTTCGAGCAGTTTCGAATGCACTATGACACGCTTGTAGAACGTTTTAGTGGTTTGTCATAATCGACACAGTACCCCGCGTAAAACTCATGCTGCATAAGTCTTTGAATTAGGTATACGTATTTTGTCATTGTGAGCAAATATTTTCCGCGGCTAAGCTTTGACGAGCGTTGAAATTATATTAGTTAGTAATCTCCGCAGAATATTTTTACTGCCGATTAAGATTTTGGTAAAATTATAGTTTCTTCGCATGTATAATTGCTTAAATTACAGATTTTTTTTAATAAATACCAGTTTGTTTTCTAAATTTGTTGTGATTTTATTATTTTTTACTTAACGTTGACTATCACTTAATAAAAGGTTATACTAAATAATAAAGAGTGATTACTTATACTAATGCAAGTGTGTTTCCATCTGAAAAAAAAACCTCTCTAGGTTTAGGAAAAAAACTTGTACTATTATAAGGAAACATCTCCATGTATCTGACCTAACATGCGGCAAGTATCCTGCGAAGCATTTTTAAAGTCAGGCTACTATCCGCTATAATAGGCGAATATCCTTCTTTTTAGAGGTCAAATAAAACAGCATTTATTCAAAACCAATATTATTTATATTTAAGAAAGGGACCAATATGGAAGATTAATGAGTGACCAATATGGAAGAGTAATGATAAAGTTACATAACGAAAGCAAAATTAGCGAAAGTAAGGATCTCAACGTCACGGCTCTCTCTAAGGCGCCCGCCGCGAGTATAAGTAGTGCCGACCAGCGCCGATAGTTTCAGGCAGATTCGAGTCTCGACAGCCGACGAGTGCGCAGCTCGCCTGAACACTCCGCCGGCCCAGTCGCCCTCGAATATAGCATTCTTCACTCGAGCCACGCTCTTCGTTCCCCGGAACAATTTCGTGACTCATCTACGCCATTCTGTGTTGCGCTGCAGCTAGGGCGTCTTTTTCAAGACGTTTGCCCCCTTGCCACGCATGGTCCTCGTGACCTTACGTCCGCTTGGTGCGTGCTAACCTAGCTTGCCAGCGGACCATGAGCGGCCGTACCAACCCGAGACGGGAGCGATCCCGCTCACGACACGCCAACCCCAGCCAGCCCGCCGTACCCGCCGTACCAGCCAGGGAAGGACCCCTCGGACTAGCAGCGACAGCCGTACCAGTTACGGAAGGATCACCTAGAACACCGGTGACCGCCGTACCTGCCACCAAAGGAGCACCCGGCATAGTAATGGCCTCCGTACCAACAAAGGGAGGATCTCTCAGCATCGAAGTGACCGCCGGAGCCCCGGCAGCAGGCAAGCCCACCGCTCGCCCGCCTGGCGCCTCCGCTCCTTCGCCCACGCCTCTCTCCACTGAAACCGACGCCATTAAGACGCCTCAACGACTCTCTAGGCCAACAACAAGCGGCTTAACTAAGCCCTCACCAAGAGCGCCCTCAGCCCCATCGCGCATAATAGCGCCAACTCCTCGAGAGCAGCTTCATGCCGACATCCTCTTAACGGGCGAGCTAAAACAGCGCGGTGCGCTATCATACAACGGTACCTGTCCGGACTCACCCATGAAGACGAGCTTTCCTGGTTTTCCTTCGGACTCTCCGCCTAGGTGTGCCTCAAGGTAGCCATGAAGGGGCTGTCCACCACGACCGCCGTAGGCGACATCGCAAAGGCTCTGGCGGCAGCCGGTTACCAAGCCGAGTACGTCCGCCGGATCCAACCCAGGAAGGGCCGTGCAGGCTGCCTCTTCCTTGTTATCATGGCCAAAATACCAGGCCTCACCCCTGGCATCTACGAAGTTACCGAGCTCCTAAACATGCCAGGAATCCAAGTTGAAGCCTGGAAGAAGACGAAGGGCCCGGCGCAGTGCCATCGCTACCAATTAATAGAACAAATTTACGACATCGTTACCGATGTAAATATTGGAATGACTTTTTAATAGTTATAAAATGATTAATTCCGAATTGGTTACTCTCATTTTCTAGTTATGTGTAACCTATAAAAATACTTTTCGAGCAGTTTCGAATGCACTATGACACGCTTGTAGAACTTTTTAGTGGTTTGTCATAATCGACACAGTACCCCGCGTAAAACTCATGCTGCATAAGTCTTTGAATTAGGTATACGTATTTTGTCATTGTGAGCAAATATTTTCCGCGGCTAAGCTTTGACGAGCGTTGAAATTATATTAGTTAGTAATCTCCGCAGAATATTTTTACTGCCGATTAAGATTTTGGTAAAATTATAGTTTCTTTGCATGTATAATTGCTTAAATTACAGAATTTTTTAACAAATACCAGTTTGTTTTCTAAATTTGTTGTGATTTTATTATTTTTTACTTAACGTTGACTATCACTTAATAAAAGGTTATACTAAATAATAAAGAGTGATTACTTAAACTAATGCAAGTGTGTTTCCATCTGAAAAAAAAACCTCTCTAGGTTTAGGAAAAAAACTTGTACTATTATAAGGAAACATCTCCATGTATCTGACCTAACATGCGGCAAGTATCCTGCGAAGCATTTTTAAAGTCAGGCTACTATCCGCTATAATAGGCGAATATCCTTCTTTTTAGAGGTCAAATAAAACAGCATTTATTCAAAACCAATATTATTTATATTTAAGAAAGGGACCAATATGGAAGATTAATGAGTGACCAATATGGAAGAGTAATGATAAAGTTACATAACGAAAGCAAAATTAGCGAAAGTAAGGATCTCAACGTCACGGCTCTCTCTAAGGCGCCCGCCGCGAGTTTAAGTAGGGCCAACCGGAGCCGATAATTTCAGTATTCCTCTGATCGCCGACGGGTGCACAGGTCTCCTGAACACTCAAACGGCAAAGTTGTTTCAAACAAGCAGTCTCCGCTAGAACCACTCCTGGTTATTTCTGTGAAATAATTAAATGGTTCGACTACGTTTACTATCGCCGTGCCGAAGCTGTGGCGTCTTTTACAAGACGCAGCCCCTTCGACAGTACTATAGCAAGGAGCGGACACCTCAGCTCATAGCCGCCCATGAGCGGCCGAAGACACCAGCCAGACCCCGGGCTGAACCTAACCGAGAAACTTATGAAAACTGCCTCGTACGTCCAATACTACGGAAACTTTATTTATAATTATTAATAGAACAAATCTACGACATCGTGAGCGATGTAAATGTTGAAATGGTTTTTTAATAGTAATAAAATGATTAATTCCGAATTGGTTACTCTCATTTTCTAGTTATGTATAACCTAAAAAATTACTGTTCGAGCAGTTTCGAATGCACTATGACGCACTTATAAAATTTTTTAGTGGTTTATCATAATCGACACAGTACCCCCCGTGGACCTCATGCTGCATAAGTCGTTGAATTAGGTATACGTACAAAATAATAACATGTTTGTATATTGATTAATAACCAATTAGTACTTAATGAAAGATCTCAATAAATATTGACGATTCAATATCTAGTTAAATAAATTGATACTTATGCCAATGTGGATTACTATATAGTTATATCTTTAACGTAAAGATATTTTTTAACAAGTACCATTTTGTTGTCTATATTTGTTGTAATTTTATATTTTTTACTTAACGTTGACTATCTCTTAATAAAAGGTTATACTAAATAATAAAGAGTGATTACTTATACTAGTACAAGTGTGTTTCTATCTGAAAAAAAAACCTCTCTGGGTTTAGGAAACAAAACTTGTACTATTATAAGGATACATCTCAATGTATCTGTCCTCACATGCGGCAAGTATCGTGTGAAGCATTTTTAAAGTCAGGCTACTATCCGCTATAATAGGCGAATATCCTTCTTTTTAGAGGTCAAATAAAACAGCATTTATTCAAAACCAATATTATTTATATTTAAGAAAGGGACCAATATGGAAGATTAATGAGTGACCAATATGGAAGAGTAATGATAAAGTTACATAACGAAAGCAAAATTAGCGAAAGTAAGGATCTCAACGTCACGGCTCTCTCTAAGGCGCCCGCCGCGAGTATAAGTAGTGCCGACCAGCGCCGATAGTTTCAGGCAGATTCGAGTCTCGACAGCCGACGAGTGCGCAGCTCGCCTGAACACTCCGCCGGCCCAGTCGCCCTCGAATATAGCATTCTTCACTCGAGCCACGCTCTTCGTTCCCCGGAACAATTTCGTGACTCATCTACGCCATTCTGTGTTGCGCTGCAGCTAGGGCGTCTTTTTCAAGACGTTTGCCCCCTTGCCACGCATGGTCCTCGTGACCTTACGTCCGCTTGGTGCGTGCTAACCTAGCTTGCCAGCGGACCATGAGCGGCCGTACCAACCCGAGACGGGAGCGATCCCGCTCACAACACGCCAACCCCAGCCAGCCCGCCGTACCCGACGTACCAGCCAGGGAAGGACCCCTCGGACTAGCAGCGACAGCCGTACCAGTTACGGAAGGATCACCTAGAACACCGGTGACCGCCGTACCTGCCACCAAAGGAGCACCCGGCATAGTAATGGCCTCCGTACCAACAAAGGGAGGATCTCTCAGCATCGAAGTGACCGCCGGAGCCCCGGCAGCAGGCAAGCCCACCGCTCGCCCGCCTGGCGCCTCCGCTCCTTCGCCCACGCCTCTCTCCACTGAAACCGACGCCATTAAGACGCCTCAACGACTCTCTAGGCCAACAACAAGCGGCTTAACTAAGCCCTCACCAAGAGCGCCCTCAGCCCCATCGCGCATAGTAGCGCCAACTCCTCGAGAGCAGCTTCATGCCGACATCCTCTTAACGAGCGAGCTAAAACAGCGCGGTGCGCTATCATACAACGGTACCTGTCCGGACTCACCCATGAAGACGAGCTTTCCTGGTTTTCCTTCGGACTCCCCGCCTAGGTGTGCCTCAAGGTAGCCATGAAGGGGCTGTCCACCACGACCGCCGTAGGCAACATCGCAAAGGCTCTGGCGGTAGCCGGTTACCAAGCCGAGTACGTCCGCCGGATCCAACCCAGGAAGGGCCGTGCAGGCTGCCTCTTCCTTGTTATCATGGCCAAAATACCAGGCCTCACCCCTGGCATCTACGAAGTTACCGAGCTCCTAAACATGCCAGGAATCCAAGTTGAAGCCTGGAAGAAGACGAAGGGTCCGGCGCAGTGCCATCGCTGCCAATTAATAGAACAAATTTACGACATCCGGATCCAACCCAGGAAGGGCCGTGCAGGCTGCCTCTTCCTTGTTATCATGGCCAAAATACCAGGCCTCACCCCTGGCATCTACGAAGTTACCGAGCTCCTAAACATGCCAGGAATCCAAGTTGAAGCCTGGAAGAAGACGAAGGGTCCGGCGCAGTGCCATCGCTGCCAATTAATAGAACAAATTTATTACATCGTTACCGATGTAAATATTGGAATGACTTTTTAATAGTTATAAAATGATTAATTCCGAATTGGTTACTCTCATTTTCTAGTTATGTGTAACCTATAAAAATACTTTTCGAGCAGTTTCGAATGCACTATGACACGCTTGTAGAACGTTTTAGTGGTTTGTCATAATCGACACAGTACCCCGCGTAAAACTCATGCTGCATAAGTCTTTGAATTAGGTATACGTATTTTGTCATTATGAGCAAATATTTTCCGCGGCTAAGCTTTGACGAGCGTTGAAATTATATTAGTTAGTAATCTCCGCAGAATATTTTTACTGCCGATTAAGATTTTGGTAAAATTATAGTTTCTTCGCATGTATAATTGCTTAAATTACAGATTTTTTTTAACAAATACCAGTTTGTTTTCTAAATTTGTTGTGATTTTATTATTTTTTACTTAACGTTGACTATCACTTAATAAAAGGTTATACTAAATAATAAAGAGTGATTACTTATACTAATGCAAGTGTGTTTCCATCTGATAAAAAAACCTCTCTAGGTTTAGGAAAAAAACTTGTACTATTATAAGGAAACATCTCCATGTATCTGACCTAACATGCGGCAAGTATCCTGCGAAGCATTTTTAAAGTCAGGCTACTATCCGCTATAATAGGCGAATATCCTTCTTTTTAGAGGTCAAATAAAACAGCATTTATTCAAAACCAATATTATTTATATTTAAGAAAGGGACCAATATGGAAGATTAATGAGTGACCAATATGGAAGAGTAATGATAAAGTTACATAACGAAAGCAAAATTAGCGAAAGTAAGGATCTCAACGTCACGGCTCTCTCTAAGGCGCCCGCCGCGAGTATAAGTAGTGCCGACCAGCGCCGATAGTTTCAGGCAGATTCGAGTCTCGACAGCCGACGAGTGCGCAGCTCGCCTGAACACTCCGCCGGCCCAGTCGCCCTCGAATATAGCATTCTTCACTCGAGCCACGCTCTTCGTTCCCCGGAACAATTTCGTGACTCATCTACGCCATTCTGTGTTGCGCTGCAGCTAGGGCGTCTTTTTCAAGACGTTTGCCCCCTTGCCACGCATGGTCCTCGTGACCTTACGTCCGCTTGGTGCGTGCTAACCTAGCTTGCCAGCGGACCATGAGCGGCCGTACCAACCCGAGACGGGAGCGATCCCGCTCACGACACGCCAACCCCAGCCAGCCCGCCGTACCCGCCGTACCAGCCAGGGAAGGACCCCTCGGACTAGCAGCGACAGCCGTACCAGTTACGGAAGGATCACCTAGAACACCGGTGACCGCCGTACCTGCCACCAAAGGAGCACCCGGCATAGTAATGGCCTCCGTACCAACAAAGGGAGGATCTCTCAGCATCGAAGTGACCGCCGGAGCCCCGGCAGCAGGCAAGCCCACCGCTCGCCCGCCTGGCGCCTCCGCTCCTTCGCCCACGCCTCTCTCCACTGAAACCGACGCCATTAAGACGCCTCAACGACTCTCTAGGCCAACAACAAGCGGCTTAACTAAGCCCTCACCAAGAGCGCCCTCAGCCCCATCGCGCATAGTAGCGCCAACTCCTCGAGAGCAGCTTCATGCCGACATCCTCTTAACGGGCGAGCTAAAACAGCGCGGTGCGCTATCATACAACGGTACCTGTCCGGACTCACCCATGAAGACGAGCTTTCCTGGTTTTCCTTCGGACTCCCCGCCTAGGTGTGCCTCAAGGTAGCCATGAAGGGGCTGTCCACCACGACCGCCGTAGGCAACATCGCAAAGGCTCTGGCGGTAGCCGGTTACCAAGCCGAGTACGTCCGCCGGATCCAACCCAGGAAGGGCCGTGCAGGCTGCCTCTTCCTTGTTATCATGGCCAAAATACCAGGCCTCACCCCTGGCATCTACGAAGTTACCGAGCTCCTAAACATGCCAGGAATCCAAGTTGAAGCCTGGAAGAAGACGAAGGGTCCGGCGCAGTGCCATCGCTGCCAATTAATAGAACAAATTTACGACATCCAGATCCAACCCAGGAAGGGCCGTGCAGGCTGCCTCTTCCTTGTTATCATGGCCAAAATACCAGGCCTCACCCCTGGCATCTACGAAGTTACCGAGCTCCTAAACATGCCAGGAATCCAAGTTGAAGCCTGGAAGAAGACGAAGGGTCCGGCGCAGTGCCATCGCTGCCAATTAATAGAACAAATTTATTACATCGTTACCGATGTAAATATTGGAATGACTTTTTAATAGTTATAAAATGATTAATTCCGAATTGGTTACTCTCATTTTCTAGTTATGTGTAACCTATAAAAATACTTTTCGAGCAGTTTCGAATGCACTATGACACGCTTGTAGAACTTTTTAGTGGTTTGTCATAATCGACACAGTACCCCGCGTAAAACTCATGCTGCATAAGTCTTTGAATTAGGTATACGTATTTTGTCATTGTGAGCAAATATTTTCCGCGGCTAAGCTTTGACGAGCGTTGAAATTATATTAGTTAGTAATCTCCGCAGAATATTTTTACTGCCGATTAAGATTTTGGTAAAATTATAGTTTCTTTGCATGTATAATTGCTTAAATTACAGAATTTTTTTAACAAATACCAGTTTGTTTTCTAAATTTGTTGTGATTTTATTATTTTTTACTTAACGTTGACTATCACTTAATAAAAGGTTATACTAAATAATAAAGAGTGATTACTTATACTAATGCAAGTGTGTTTCCATCTGAAAAAAAAACCTCTCTAGGTTTAGGAAAAAAACTTGTACTATTATAAGGAAACATCTCCATGTATCTGTCCTAACATGCGGCAAGTATCCTGCGAAGCATTTTTAAAGTCAGGCTACTATCCGCTGTAATAGGCGAGTATCCCTCTTTTTAGAGGTCAAATAAAACAGCATTTATTCAAAACCAATATTATTTATATTAAAGAGGGGGGTAAGTTGGTGTAGGTCTCGGTGGTACACTACTATGCTAGGGTAGGATACTTAAAGATGCTGAGAAAGGCCGTAAGCGTACGTCTAGGTGTGCGGAGCTAGACTATAGGCGCGTACCCACCAGTCCTATCATACAAGTCCCCGCCGCTGCTAGACCGCCGCCGCAGTCTGGTAGCGGGTCCGCTCTCCTGAGAGTGGACCGTACTCCCCGGACAATGTTGCGATCATACAGCGAGCCCCGCACATTACATCTACCTCGTGATCGCAATAGCAGAGTATGAAGGGCAAAGGCGAGCCTCCGGCGCCATAACCGGATGACGCTAGCTAGGGGAAAACAACCCTGAAAAAAAAATGTTTATGCCGGAGAATCCCTCCCTGAGCACAGTTTTGCCACATGAGGAATCTACAACACAGGACAGACCAAGAATCTTAACACAACAGATATTTCACCCAGGACTGTTTAATAGACCACGCTCATCATCCTTAACTGAGGTCAATAGGAAAACGAACAAAGATGTCGATATGCAGGTACAACGACATGAACCATACACTTCTGTTGACAAACCCGCTGTGCCAGACTGGCAAAAAATACCGAAACAGAATCAAAAACGTACTCGCTCGCCTGACGAAAAGATAACAGCAACCAACACTGCAAAACGAAATAATGTGAAGAAACCACAAATGAAGCCAACAATAATTAAACAGAAGGCTACTCACAAAATAGAACTCGACCAAAATCCTGCAATAAAAACACAAAATAGCTTCAGCTTGTTAAAAACAGAAGATGCAGAAAAGACCCCACAGAAAAAAGTTGTAAAAGAAACCAAACCACTTCCAATCATGTTGTATGGCATTGAAGATGTTGGAAAACTTACTCAATTCCTGGAAGAAGTGGATCAACTAATCATTTCTACTAATTCTGTAATCTCGTACAAGGCCCTAATAGAACACATTAGAAGAGACACAGAGGATTGATTGGACACACTTTCACCTGTAAAGATCAAAAAACCATGCGAATTGTTATTAAAAACCTACACTTCTCACTCCAAAAGATGCTATAATAGCAGCAATAGAGTTGACTGGAAACACTGTGAAAGGAGAGATAGTGACCGGTCGTAAACCTGGAACGAAAGAACCTTCAAACATATTCTTTGTTAACGTAGTCCAGCATGAAAACCATAAACTAGTCAAGGAGATTAATTACATATACCATCAAAAAGTGCATATAGAAGACCCGAAAAGAAAAAAAAAAAACACCATTGTACAATGTATGAGATGCCAACAATATGGGCACACCAAGAACAATTGCATGCGACCTTATAGGTGTGTGAAGTGTGCTGGGCCACACATAACAACCAGTTGCACGATGGATAAGAATACCCTGGCGACATGTACTCTCTGTTCAGGGCCAACTACAAAGATTGCCGCGTGTATAAAGAAATATACGCAAGAAAACAAGTAGAACAGAACAAATACCTTCAACCAAGAAGCAGCAACCAAAACACGGCACGTACGCCTGCGAAGACAGCACCTGAAAAACAAAGAAATACAGAACACATAATAAAGACTACTCACCTAGAAGCTACACCTACAATCACCAACAATGTAGAGCATCATCAAAAAAACTTACAGTGAAGCTATTAAAACACAGGAAAGGTCCACTGCAAACAACCTGAAAGAAAAAGTTAAAGCATACAATAACAATAGTGATGAAGAATCACAAAGAACAAATTTCAAACAAATAGAACAACAGGAGAAATCCAATGACCACATAAATAGATTAGAATCACTTATAATTAAGCAGGCTGAAAGAATCGATCAACTGCTTTCACAATTTAGCACAATGATGAATCTCATCACGAGCCTCATCGACAGACTTCCAAAATGATTTCAATTATAATTGCCACCTGGAACATAAATGGTTTGTCACCTAACGTACAGGAACTTGGTATTTTACTGACATCCAATAAAATTGACATTGCTCTAATATCTGAAACAGTCTCTCACGTGACCCGGAAAGCCTTGAACATTTATGGCCATTTATCGCGAGCTGCAAAGGCGACATGGGGGCTAAACCCGAGCATAACACGGAAAATATACACCGCGGTGATCGTGCCGATCATTGCGTATGGGGCGGCAGTCTGGGCGCGGGAGACAGACAAGATCTACGTGCAGAAGCAGTTATCGGCGGTGCAGAGGGGCTTTGCTCAGAAGATTGGCCGGACACACCGAACAGTGTCCAAGCACGCGGCCATGATCCTGGCAAGGCTCCTACCCCTCGACCTGCAGATCAAGGAGCAAGCGTTGTTATACGAAACCCGACGAGGACGCCCGTTCCTATACGCGTCCGACGAGCACTCATTGGAAAAAAGGGTAGAATACGCTGACTTGGATCATCCTGCAAAAATCCGAAATTACGACTACATCTGTTTGGACGCACTCACCACTGAAACGAAAACAGAGCTCGACATGAAAGGCAAATTCATATATACGGATGGGAGCAAGATCGAAGGGAAGGTGGGTGCGGCCCTGACGGTGTGGGATTCGGATAGGGAGCTGCAGTTCAGGAAGCTCCGTCTGGCAGACCATTGCTCTGTGTACCAGGCGGAGATGATAGCTATATTAACTGCAACTCAACTCATAGCAAGAAAGAACTGGAAGGAAATAAATATTTTGACTGACTCACGATCATCCTTGGACGCGTTGAACACGGACCCTATGGTGCACCCACTTGCGCTTAGTATAACCAAAACTTTACGAGAAATCCATAGTAAGGGGCGCATAGTGAGGCTGTTCTGGATTAAGGAGCATGTGGGTGTACCAGGAAACGAGAGGGCGGACGAACTGGCAAAGGAGGCGGCACTAAACACAAAAAGAGCGACAATTTACGATGATTTTCCATTATCACACGCTAAAAGAAGATTACGAGAGGCAACTATTGACACCTGGCAGAAGAGATATGCAGAAGGAGACACAGCAGCTGTTACAAAAATCTTCCTCCCAGATGTAAGAAAAGCGGCGAAGATAATGACTCAACTTGACATGGACTCTCTGACGGCGCAAATCCTCACCGGGCACGGGGGATTTGCAGCATACTTACATAAGTACAAACTGACTGACAGACCGACATGCAAGTGCGATGACTTAACCGACGAAGACATTATACACCTGATTACGGAATGCCCAAGGTTCCACAGACATAGACAGGAAACGGAAACTCAACTCGACATGACTATAAATAGGACAAACATTTCAGAAATTATGACGGATCAAGGGGCAAGAACTAAATTTTTAGATTTTTGTAAATATGTGGGGGGGATAGTAATAAATGAAAATAAAAAATAAGACTTCAAAATGACAGTAGACAGGACCTTGGACAGGACATAGACTGACGTAACTTTTACAGAATAATACGACGACTATGACTGATACAGGAATAACATCTGCAGCCCCAACATCTCTGAATCACCTGATGGACAGTGTGGAACAGTAATGGTACAGCAATCCACTGCATATATGGACACAGAACAAAGAACAGAAACGTCCTAACACCATGTGTGCTCACATGGACTGTTTAGGGCCTTGGACGAGAAAAGAAGGAGGTATCAATCTAAAAATACCTACCTTCACCAGCAGTAATCACGGATGTGACATCGGCAGTATCTGGCAGCTTCGGCAGCATCTGGCAGCATCGGCAGCAGCTGGCAGCATCGGCAGCATCTGACAGCATCGGCATCTTGGAGAAAAAAAAAAAAAAAAAAAAAAATTATTAATTATATACATACCTGTCCAAGGTTCTTAGATTAAGTAGCATAGTAATATAGTAATAGTAATAGTAATATAGTATGAAATTAAATTAGTCGACCAGAATTGTAAAACTGTAAATAGCTTAAATGTTAGTTAGTATAGTACATGTGAGGCAGCTTAGATGATAATAGAATAAAATAACTTTAAATGTAAATATTTAATAATAAATATAGAAATCAATAATATGTTAAGTAGCTGAGAAAATAGATACATATATATAGATATACAACCTTTCTTTTTCTATTGTGAATAATTTGTACTGAGTAAACATAAATCGAAACTAAACATAATTCGAACAAATTGTAATTAGTAAGATATTGGAAAAAAGCTGCCCACATGGTGAAACACAAATTAGAAACAACATAATAAACACACTACATATGTAATAAAGAAAAACAAACTGAAAAACTTATTTACCTGAACACAGGCTTCGACCAACCATTCGAAGGTACACAGATGAAAAAAAAAAAAAAAAAAAAAAATATCTGAAACACATTTAAATGACCGTAAAACAGTTAAGCTAGATAATTATGACATTTATACCACTAATCATCCTGATGACAAATCACATGGTGGGACTGCGATCTTTATCAAAAAGAATATAAATCACTACTTTTATGGTGAACTCAAAGAAAACTGGATACAGGCTACTACAATCACTGTACATGAAAAAATGGGTCCTATAAACATTAGCGCTATCTATTGTCCACCAGGACAAAATATAAAAAAAGACATGTTTGACACCTATTTCAACACCTTAGGACACAGATTCATCAGTGGTGGGGACTGGAACAGCAAACATACGTGATGGGGCTCCAGACTAATCACCACAAGAGGACGCAAACTCAAGAAAAGTATTGACAGTAACAGACTTACAACGCTGGCTTCGGGTGAACCGACATACTGACCCTCGGACCCATGTCGAACTCCGGATCTTCTGGACTTCTTTGTGGTGAAAGGTCTAGCGGACGTCTACTTTGACATAGAACCATCTCTTGATGCGATATCTGATCATTCTCCAGTTATAGCAACCTTCAGTGTGACAGCCATTCATAGAGAACAAAGAGAAAGACTAAGCAATAGAAAATGCATGCAATTGGAATGCATTCTCTGAATACCTAATAGAGACTGCAAACCTAAAAATAATACTAGAAACTGCAGAAGATATTGACTCAGCAACATTTTACGCTACGAATCTTATTCAGGAGGTCGCGTGGAGAGCTACTCCGACTGAAACAAAGCTCCCTTACAAGAACAATGTACCTCTAGAAATACGACTAAAGTTACAGGATAAACGGCAACAAAGACGACGTCTCCATCAGACTCAATCTGACCAAGACCGAAGAGAATATAACAAACTTGCTAGGGAACTTAAACAACTTATAAATGACAACCAGAACCACACTTTCAATCAACAACTTTCCTCATTGTCGGCTCAGAAAAAGGACAACTACTCCTTATGGAAAATAACCAAAAACTTTAAAAGACCAAGAAAGTTTGTTCCACCTATTAAGACATCTAATGGGACATGGGCTAAAAGTACAAGTGAAAAAGCGGAAACTTTTGCAAAACACCTTAGTGAAATCTTCACCCCAAATCAATCTACTATGAACGACTTTGAGAAGGAAGTTGATGAAATCATCAATAGCGACCAGCAGATGTCACCACCTCTGAAATTGGTGACTCCACAAGAAATAATTGGGACCATACGTAACTTGGAGAACAATAAGGCTCCTGGATTCGACCTCATAACCGGTGAAATTCTTAAACATCTACCAAGAAAGATGATAATTCTGCTGACAATGATCTTTAATGCAATATTCAGAATTCAGTATTACCCAAAACTGTGGAAAGTATCACTAATATGTATGATTGGAAAATCAGGAAAACCACCTACTGAACCAAGCTCGTACACACCTATAAGCCTTCTGCCTGTAATATCAAAGGTGTTCGAAAAGATATTCCTCAGCAGACTCAGACCAGTATTGGAAGAAAATAAAATAATTCCAGATCACCAATTTGAATTTCGCGAGAAGCATGCCACAGTGGAACAAGTACATCGCGTTGTACATAAAATCAGACAGAGCCTAGAGAAAAAAAAATATTGCTCTGCTGTATTCTTAAACATCCAACAGGCTTTTGATAGAGTGTGGCACAAGGGGCTCTTATTTAAACTAAAAACCTGCTTGCCTAACTCATTTTACATGATCCTCAGGTCTTACCTGGACCAACGGATATTCCAAGTCAAGTTTGAGGAAGAACTTTCAAATCTTTATGAAATGAAAGCCTCAGTACCACAAGGATCAGTGCTAGGACCGACTCTGTACTCCATATTCACAGCGGATTTACCCGGTACTGAGGAGGTGACAACTGCAACCTATGCCGATGATACTGCCTGCCTGGCGAGTGACACTGACCCTGATAAAGCTTCTCAAAAACTACAGGTGCAACTGAACAAGATAGACTCATGGCTGCAGAGATGGAGAATCAAACCAAGTGTTGCGAAATCGATACAGATCACATTTACTTTGCGTAAGAGAGACTGTCCACCTGTGTGCATGGACAACAAACCACTACCTACAGACAATAGTGTAAGATATCTTGGTTTGCACCTGGACCGACGTCTCACTTGGGCTAACCACATAAAAATGAAGAAAAAGGAGGCCACTACTCAATTTCAGGGACTGTCTTGGTTAATTGGACGACAAACCCCGTTATCACTACACAACAAATTACTTGTGTATAAATCTATAATAAAACCCATATGGACGTATGGCATTGGGGCTGTGGGGCTCCTCGAGTAACTCAATCATAAATCAATAAACCTCGAGTAAATCAATATCCAGCTCACCCTGGTTCGTAAGAAATACGGAAACAGTGAAGGAGGAAGTGACCGAACACAGCAAAAAATATAAAATTAGACTAAGGGACCACAAGAATGAGCTATCCAGAGACCTCTTGAATCATGCAAGCATAACTCGCCTAAAAAGATGGCAAATACTAGACTTAGAGTCTAGACTATAGTGATTGGTGGAACTCGCTGGAGGAACGCCAATAAATCCTGACAAATAGACCACATCTGATTATGGCTTACGGCCGATCGCAGATATTAAAGGGAAGAAAAAAAAAATTAAAGAAAGGGACTAATATGGAAGATTAATTACCAAAGTTTCAATATACACTTTGAATTCAACATTAAAGAGTACATCTTTTTAATAACACAGCTTTTTTAAAAAGTGGCGCAACTATCCGACTTTTACCCTATATACTAGCTTATGTTAAATCTAAACGCCCTATATTAGCGTATTATAATAATAACGAGAATATCGATTGATTCTGTAAATAGAAAGTAAATATTGATAAAAAATCGCTGTTTCAAACTGATACCAACCGTATTTTAATAAAACAATCCATTGACGTACAATTAGGTTGCGATATACATAAGTGTTTTTTTTGTATCCCAAGTAAAAATGGGGGTAAGCGTAAAATTCGATGATATCCATATTGAGATTAATTTATTTGGAGTTAATGAGAAACAATTTATCTACAATCAGATATTTAAATAATTACGAACTTTAATGGCAATAAAATAAAAAGAATCAATTGTTTCAATCCAACATTGGATTATACGTAAACTCGTTATATAAACACAATTACTGTAACAAATAGTCACCAAGCCACAGTTGAAAGTCTGAATATTTATGAGGGTTTTATAAAAGGTAAACCTTTATAATCATTGCATTTATCCATTTCATCTTTATCTGATAATCAGACAACAATCTCATGTCAAATTTTGTATTTGACACTGTTAAAATAAACGATCAAACAGCCAAATAAAACATTTTCAAATTTGTAATGACCCTTCTAAGTGTTCATGAAAAATTTCTTAAGCAAAAAAGCATTTGAAGACATGACACATGTCCCGCGTACCTGCTCCAATTATCTGCGTCATTACGTTGCCCGACACCGCACCTGCTATAATAAAGTAAAGTGACTAAGAGGCCGCTAGCTATCTGGAACCGCACCTGCGCTTCATAGGGATCCAATGAGTCTGGCATCGCCCTAGTCAGAGTGCAATACCGAACCGCAAAACTTCGTCGAATACCAAATATCTTAGAGTACTGTTCGACGTAAGATTATCCTTCGAAGTGCGAGGGAGGCAGGACTAGTTGCGCTGTCTCTCTCATCTAAATATTATATGTTAAAAGTTATTATGTTTATATCGAAGAAAAAACTGTGTATATTTGTTAGAAATAACTCGATTAAGATTTATGGAGTCATAAGGCTGAAGGCGACAGTTTTCCTACAAATTTGTATTTAAAGGTAGTTTGAAAATATGTAATAATTATGAACTATTTTTGTATTTATTTTCCCCTCAATAAAATTTATGTGATGTATTGTATGTCCATGTGTCGAGGGAATCGAGATCTACAAAATGATGAGTAATTTGTAATGCTATAATTGTGGTAATGAAGAAAGAACAATGATAAAGTTACATAACCAAAGGAATATTAGCGAAAGTAAGGACCACAATGGCACGGCTCTTTTTAACGCGCCCTTCGCGAGTATAAGTAGGGCCAACCGGCGCCGATACTTTCAGAATTCGTCTGACCGCCGATGGGTGCAAAGGTCTCCTGAACACTCAACCGGCAAAGTTGTTTTAAACAAGCAGTCTCCGCTAGAACCACTCCTGGCTATTTCTGTGAAATAATTAAATGGTTCGACTACGTTTACTATCGCCGTGCCGAAGCTGTGACGTCTTTTACAAGTCGCAGCCCCTTCGACAGTACTATAGCAAGGAGCGGACACCTCAGCTCATAGCCGACCATGTTCGGCCGAAGACACCAGCCAGACCCCGGGCTGAACCTTACCGAGAAACTTATGAAAACTGCCTCGTGCGTCCAATACTACGGAAAATTAATTTATAATTATTAACAGAACAAATCTACGACATCATCAACAAATATTGACGATTCAATATCTAGATAAATAAATCGATAATAATGCCAATGTTGATTACTATATAGTTATACCTTCAACGTAAAGATATTTTTTTAACAAGTACCACTTTGTTGTCTATATTTGTTGTAATTTTATATTTTTTACTTAACGTTGACCATCACTTAATAAAAGGTTATACTAAATAATAAAGAGTGATTACTTATACTAGTACAAGTGTGTTTCTATCTGAAAAAAAACCTCTCTAGATTTAGGAAAAGAACTTGTACTATTATAAGGAAATATTGATGTAAAACTCTGATATTTCAAGTTTGAATTATGTTCCATTAACCTAATGTCAACTGTCACTTACTTAACTCTGTCAATCTGTGTCAAGAAATATTGTGTCAAAACGTTGGCTAATTAAAGCATATTATTTGAGTACAAATCAATAACATGGTAGCAGAGCGTGGTTCGATTTGATTGGACCAACGTTTTCAACGAAGATTGAGAGAAACAAATATTGTTTTCCGGAACAATTTCGTCTCGTAACCTGGTGGTGATAGTTGCTGGAATTTTGGTGACTGACAATCATGGAATTTCAAGGTATTGAGAAGTTGAAGGGTTCGGAGAACTGGAATATTTGGAAATTTATGGTGCGTAATTTATTGCGTGCAACTGATGGAGCTTATGAAGTGAGTATCGGTGAGTTAGTTAAACCGGTGCTCGTGGCTACGGCGAATCAAATTGCGGCTCACACGGCAGCGATGAAAATTTTGGATAAAGCAGATCGCGCAGCTTGTCAAATTATCATCAAGACAATTGATTCGAGTGTGATGACCCTGATCGTTGCTTGCGAACACGCTCATCAGATGTGGACCAAACTGCACGGTATTTATGAACAACAAACTAAGCTAGCTGTTCATTCAGTGCAGACTGAATTCTTCAGGTTCGACATGAATTTAGCGGACGATATGGTTAGCCATATAGCTAAATTTGAAGGTTTGATTCTTCGCATGCAACAGTTGAAAGTCAAGCCCGATGAGTCAGCTTTGATGGTCAAGTTGCTGGAAACTTTGCCTGATAGTTTTGAAAGTTTCAGACAAGCCTGGTGGGCCAGGTCGGATGATCAACAAACCCTAGATAACCTAATCAATGTTTTGACATCTGATGAGCATATACGGAAGCTTCGGCAAGTAAAGGAGGACAATTTATCGGCATTGATGGCAACTAAGTTGAAGTTCCAATCCAAAGGTGCAAGTGGAAGTCAACACGGTGGTAAACTGGCCAAAGATGATGTCAAGTCCAACCAGCAAGGAAAGAAGCCAACCTTCAAGTGCTACGATTTTCAAGGAGTCGGTCATATCCGAAGAGATATGACCGACTAACAGAGAAGAAGTAGAAGAAGAAATCTGAGGCGAAAGGCGATGTGACGTCTGAAGCTAGGAGTCAAGCGTTTGTTAGCGAAGTGCTCCATGCAGAAACCAAAAATGACGTTTGGATCATCGATTCTGGTGCCACAGATCACATGGCCTTCAGGAAAGAGTGGTACTTGTTCTTTGAGGCTTTCTCGATTCCAGCAGAAATTCGAATTGGAAACAACTCGGTGATGAGTGCTTTGGGGAGAGGAACTATCCAGTTCGAGGCTTTGGTGAATGGGAGTTGGACTCCTTGTCATATGGAAAACGTGCTGTATGTTCCTGATGCACGAAGAAATCTGTTCTCGGTTACGCGTGCGTTGGATAAAGGTATGACTTTCAGCTCTTCCAAGGACCGATGTCAATTTCTGCTCGATGGTGATATCAAGGCTCAAGGTGTACGAACTGGTCAGCTGTTCAAGATGATGCTCAGAGTCACGGAACCGGATACGTGCTGTGTGATTAAAGCTAACCTGGCGTCCAAGGAATCTCTTCAAGTTTGGCATGAACGTTTAGGCCATCAGAATAAACGTCATGTTGTGAAGGTACTCAAGAAAAACGGAATTGATGTCAAACCTGATGACGTGTTCTGTGGATCCTGTGTAGAAGGGAAGCAACATCGAGACCCGTTCAAGTCACGTCAACAGCGGTCTTCTGAGCCGGGAGAAGTGATCCATACTGATGTCTGTGGTCCAATGGAACAGGAGTCTATTGCTGGTTCAAGATACTTTGTCTGTTTCACGTGTGACTACTCCAGATTTCGTCTGGTCTACTTTTTAAAGAAGAAATCTGAGGTGATTGACAAAGTCAAAGAAATGTTGCAGCTGGTGAAGAATCAACGTGGTCGACCAGTAAAGGTGTTCCAGTGTGACGGAGGAAAAGAATTTGTTAATGGGGCGATGCAAAATCTTATGAAGTCCGAAGGAACGAAGATGGTAGTTACTAACCCTTATACGCCTCAACAAAACGGTTGTGCTGAACGGTCCCACAGGACAATCGAAGATCTAGCAAGAACCATGCTTGTTAGCAAGGATCTACCGAAGTATCTATGGGCTGAAGCTGTCAACGCTGCGGTGTACGTTCTTAACCCAACTGGTCCAAGCTCTGTGGAGGGCAAAACTCCATACGAGCTGTTCGTTGAGAAAAATGTTCATCTGAACAGGTTTCATATCTTTGGAACGGTCTGCTACGTGATGGTGCCTAAAGAACATCGGAAGAAGTGGGATGCCAAAGGTACCGAAGCAGTTTTCGTCGGGTATTCGGAAGACATTGATGGTTTTCGTGTGTGGATCAAGGACACGAGGAAGGTGATTCGAAGTCGAGAGGTAGTGTTTGGTCCAGAGCACTCTTCTAAAGTGTTGGCGCTGTTTCCTGAAAAGGCTACAGAAAAGGATCTTGTTGAAGGTGTTGCCGTTGCTGTTGAAGAAATCGAAGACAACGTTGAACTCCCGGAGTCTCCAAGATTCCTGAACTTACCTCAAGCTGTGAACGTGCCTGGAGTCCCGAATCTTGTGTCGCCAGTAAATGGTCAAGTTATTGCTGCTGAACCCCGAATTGAAGAGTTTGATGAAACCCCTAAAGCTGTAAAAAAGACCACTCAACGGGGTCTTCGAGATAGGAGGACTCTTCAGAAACCTAAAAGGTTAAGCGAGATGTATCTTGCTGAGTTGGACGAACCTCGAAACTACAAAGAAGCCATGGAGTCTGCTGATCGTGTGCGCTGCGATGGAAAAAGAAATGTCTTCACTGAAATAAAACCAAAGTTGGGTTTTTCGGAGTTACCAAAAGGAAGAAAGACAATCGCTAATCGTTGGGTCTTCCGTATCAAACGAGATGCCGAAGGAAACATTAGTCGTTACAAAGCTCGAGTTGTTGCGAAGGGGTATAGTCAACGAGAAGGTATTGATTATAACGAAACTTTCAGTCCCGTAGCTCGATTTGATACTATTAGAGCGATTCTAAGTATTGCCGCCAAGGAAAATCTGAAGTTGGCTGAGTTTGATGTGACGACTGCATTTTTAAACGGTATTTTGGGTGAAGTAATCTACATGGATCAAGCTGAAGGTTTTGAAGACGGTTCTCCGTATGTCTGCAAACTCATTAGGGGTATTTACGGATTGAAGCAATCGCCAAGGTGCTGAAACAATCGAGTCACAGATTTTCTAATCAAGAAGTATGGTTTTGTCCAGAGCGAAGCTGATCCCTGTCTTTTTTATCGTGTATCTGGTGAAGATAAACTGATCCTTGTCCTGTACGTGGATGATGGTCTGGTTGCTGCAACAAAAGAGAGTGTGATTCAAGAGTTCCTGAAGAAGCTGGAGATGGAGTTCAAGATCACCCATGAACCGCTTGGAAGCTTTCTGAACATGCTTATCGAACGGGGGGAAGATGGTTCAATTCGTTTGAGTCAGAAGACGTATGCGGAAAGTCTTCTCCAGAAGTTCAACATGACAGAAGCTAATGCAGTCTGCACGCCCATCGACAAGTACGTGCAACCGGAAGAGAAAACTGGTTTAAGAACATCTGCTCCTTACCGTGAAGCTGTGGGGTGCCTGATGTACTTAGCGGTAGCTACTTGTCCTGATATCTCATTTGCAGTCGGTTACGCGTCGCAGTTCCTGGAAAATCCTGAGGAAGTTCACTGGTTACTTGTCAAGAGAATCCTGAGGTACATCAAAGGGTCTAGTTCGGTTGGCATCAGTTATGAGGCAGGTTTTGGAGGAAGTGAATTGAAGGCGTACAGTGATGCTGACTATGCTAGTCAATCGGATACTCGTCGGTTGGTCAGTGGCATTGTTTTCATGCACAGTGGAGGACCGATATGTTGGGCTAGCAGACGTCAAGAGTGTGTGTCCTTGTCCACAACTGAGGCTGAGTATGTTGCTGCAAGTGAAGCTGCCAAGGAATCTGTTTGGTTGGCTCGACTATTTGCAGAAGTTTCTCCCTTGGACAACGTCCCGATTCTTTATGTAGACTACCAAAGTGCGATAAAGTTGGCAAAGACTCACGAGTTCCACAAGAGGACCAAGCACATCGAAGTGAGGTACCATTTCATTCGAAAGGAACTGAAGGATGGAAGGTTGAACATTCAACATGTTTCAAGCGCTGAACAACTCGCTGAGATCCTGACAAAGCCGCTGCCACGTACGAGAGTCGCTGAATTATGTTCTGCTCTAGGAATGAGCTGAATGATTTTGAATTTATATAATTATTTTATAAAAAAAAAATCGAAATATCTAATGTTTTAGAGGAAGTATTGATCTAAAACTCTGATATTTCAATTTTGAATTATGTTCCATTAACCTAATGTCAACTGTTACTTACTTAACTCTGTCAATCTGTATCAATAAATGTTGTGTCAAAACGTTGGCTAATTAAAGCATATTATTTGAGTACAAATCAATAACAGGAAACATCTCCATGTATCTGTCCTCACATGCGGCAAGTATCCTGCGAAGCATTTTTAAAGTCAGGCTACTATCCGTTTTAATAGGCGAGTATCCCTCTTTTTAGAGGTCAAATAAAACAGCATTTATTCAAAACCAATATTATTTATATTAAAGAAATGGTCCAATATGGAAGATTAATGACCAAAGTTTCAATATACACTTTGAATTCAACATTAAAAAGTACATATTTTTAATAACACAACTTTTTTAAAAGTGGCGCAACTATCCGACTTTTACCCCATATACTAGTCTATGTTAAATCTAAACGCCCTATGTTAGCGTATTATAATAATAACGAGAATATCGATTGATTCTGTAAATAGAAAGTAAATATTGATAAAAAATCGCTGTTTCAAACTGATATCAACTCTATTTTAATAAAACAATCCATTGACGTACAATTAGGTTGCGATATACATAAGTGTTTTTTTTTGTATCCCAAGTAAAAATGGGGGTACGCGTAAAATTCGATGATATCCATAATGAGATTAATTTATTTGGAGTTAATGAGGAACAATTTATCTACAACCAGATATTTAAATAATTACGAACTTTAACGGCAATAAAATAAAAAGAATCAATCGTTTCAATCCAACATTGGATTATACGTAAACTCGTTATATAAACACAATTATTGTAACAAATAGTCGCCAAGCCACGGTTTAAAGTCTGAATATTTATGAGGGTTTTATAAAAGGTAAACCTCTATAATCATTGCATTTATCCATTTCATCTTTATCTGATAATCAGACAACGATCTCATGTAAAATTTTGTATTTGACATTGTTAAAAAAAACGATCAAACAGCCAAATCAAACATTTTCAAATGCATGTAGTGACTCTTGAAATTTGTAATGACCCTTCTAAGTGTTAATGAAAAATTTCTTAAGCAAAAAAGCATTTGAAGACGTGATACATGTCCCGCGTACCTGCTCCAATTACCTGCGTCATTACGTTGCCCGCCACCGCACCTGCTATAATAAAGTAAAGTGACTAAGAGGCCGCTAGCTACCTGGAACCGCACCTGCGCTTCATAGGGATCCAATAAGTCTGGCATCGCCCTAGTCAGAGTACAATACCGAACCGCAAAACTTCGTTTAATACCAAATATTTTAGAGTACTGTTCGACGTAAGATTATCCTTCGAAGTGCGAGGGAGACAGGACTAGTGGCGCTGGCTTTCTCATCTAAATATTATATTTTAAAAGTTATTTATGTTTATATCGAAGAAAACACTGTGTATATTTGTAGGAAATAACTCGATTAAGACTCATGGAGTCATAAGGCTGAAGGCGACAGTTTTCCTACAAATTTGTATTTAAAGGTAGTTTGAAAATATGTAATAATTATGAACTATTTTTGTATTTATTTTCCCCTTAATAAAATTTATGTGATGCTCAATAAAATTTATGTGATGTGGTGCTCAAACTATTTCTTATGAAGTAAGATTACCAAGAGCGCCCTCAGCCCCATCGCGCATAGTAGCGCCAACACCCCGAGAGCAGCTTCATGCCGACATCCTATTAACGGGCGAGCTAAAACAGCGCGGTGCGCTATCAAGACCCCTGTTGGGTCACATGGCCCTGTTCCTTCGCAACAGGGTCAAGGAATTAGACAGTGACGACGATGAAATACCAATGCGACAGCAAGCGGCGAACACCCCGCCCCCGGCTGCACCGAGCCGCAGGCCCAGATCTCCAGAAGAGGCGTCTGGCGCCTCTACGACACCCAAACGCCACTGCACCATCCCGCAAGTTCCGCGGGACCCACGCCTCCGCAAACGGAGCGACAACGGCACAGACAGCCCCTGCACTCCTGCAACGGCCGCGACACCCTGCACCTCACCGATAGCAGGCCCAACATCATTCGCCGAGGCCCTTCGAACAGGCAAACCTAACAGCCCAACGGCCCAATCACCAGCCCCCTTGGCGGTGGCCAAAACGGCCTGGACCAGCGAAGACATACCTATGCTGGTGGTACAAGTCTTCCCGAAGTGGGCGACCCACTTCGAGGCGCTCAAAAGCATCCTGGGTCACCCTCCCAACGCCCGCCCCTTCAAGAAAGGCGTGCGCTTCTCACCGAGCTCCGAGTCCGAGTACCGCGCCGTACAAAGGTACCTTTCCGGACTCACCCACGAGGACGAACTCTCATGGTACTCGTTCGGACTCCCCACCGAGGTCTGCCTCAAAGTAGCCATCAGGGGGCTACCCGTATCGACCGGCTACCCGTATCGACCGCTGGAGGGGACATCGCCAACGCGCTGGCAGCCGCAGGCTACCAAGCGGAGTACGTCCGCCCGATCAGACCCAGAAAGGGCCGCCCAGGCTGCCTCTTCCTCGCATTCATGGCCAACACACCGGGCCTCATTCCTGGCATAATTAAAATTACAGGCCAGCTCAGCAGCGCGGGCAACTAAGAAGACCGCAGCAACCAGACGCGACACCTCCGCCACAACCATGAACATGGTACAAGCGGATCCCCACGCCACCACCCTCATGGCTCCCGCCAACCCCGCGGCTTCGGGCGGCAGGCGCAAACAAAGGGGAGGAAAGCGCACCAGCAGGACAAAAAGGCAGGAGGCGCCAAGCGCCCCAACCGCCGAGGCCCCAGTCGCCTCGCATCCTGCCTTGCCGCCGCCATCTGCTTACCAAGCAGAGCCCCACAAGATCGGCTTAGACCAGGTCAACGGTACCCTCAAAGACGTCCTCGTCGCACTAAGGGAAGGCCAAGACCCGGTCCAAGCCATCCTGAAGGAGATGACTAACCTCCTCCACAATGCCCACAAGTGAACTGAGGATCCTCTTCTGGAACGCAAACGGGCTTCGGAGGAGGCTGGTCTTCCTCAGGCTTCTGCTGCGTGACCAGGACATGTGGCTCTCATCAACGAGACCCATCTTGTCCCCGAGCTGCCAATTACCATCTCCGGCTACCAGGTCCATCGGCTAGACGGCGACCACCCGCACGCTAAGCGGGGGCTCTTAGTCGCCGTCCGCCGCAACCTGGTTTCTCGGCCGCTGCCGCAGACGAATACCAGCTCGTTCCAGTCCTTGGGCATCGAAATCCATCACAATAGCGAGCCAGTGCGCCTGTTCGCCATATACCGCCCCTGCTCCTCGTCGCTACTAACCGGCGAAGTCCGGCAACTGGAACTGGAATATCAAGCACCCGGCCTGGAACTGCCACATCGCCTGCAACAACGGCAGCAGGCTGTTTAGAGACGCCTAGCTACACGGATACGAGGTGGTAGGCCTTGACGAGCCCACCCACTACTCTTCCAACGACGCCCACCATTCCCCAGCACCATCGACCTGGCGGTGCACAAGGGCCTCGCAGCAGTCAACCTAGAAGCGCTCCAGGAAGCCTTCGGGTCAGACCACCAGCCCGTCCTGTCTACCATCTCAGGAAGGCTGACCCTGGCCAGGGGCCTCGCTCCCGAAGGCCGATCTCCTGGAAGCGCTTCGAATTCTCACTAGGGTCCAAGACCCTAGATCTCTCGGAGCCCCTCAACGACAGTGCGAGCATAGACCGGCTCGAAGCCAACCTCACGTCTATGCTCCAAGGCTCGATGGAGGAATCTTCGCTCCCAGCACGCAGCCACCAGCTCCCGCCGGAACCTTTCAAAATCAGGCGCCTCATTGAGCGCAAGAGGAGGACCCGCGCCGAATGGCAGACGACCCGGGACCCAGCCATCAAAGCGAGGCTCAACAGCCTGACCGAAAAGATAAGAGCCGCCCTAAGCCACTCAGCCGCCACATCCTGGGACAACAGGATCTGCGAAGCCACCGAGGAGACGGCCTCGCTACACCAACTGTCCCGGCAAATCACCAAGAAGAAGCCTGCAGCCAGACCGCTCTACCACCCGGATGGGTCCCTCCGCTACTTAGCGGAGAAGAGAGCGGAGATCCTGGCTAAACACCTGGAGGGTACATTCACACCGAACCCCAGCCTCAAGCCAGCCCGCCACAGCGAGATCGAGGAGGAAGTGAAGAGAAGGCTACAAGAGCCCCCTCTCCCCCTCCCACCGCCACCCTTCCTCTCACCGATGGCCGTTCGCAAGGCCATAGCGAAGCTCCCCAGCAGGAAGGCCGCGGGATGCGACGGCGTCACCAACATGGCGCTGCGACACACAAATTCATCGCTGCACTCGCAAAACTTTTCACCGCCTGCCTACGCCACGGCCACTTCCCGCCCGCCTGGAAGAAAGGGCTGGTGATAATGCTGCCCAAGAAAGGCAAAAACCCCAGCAGGCCCGAGGGGTATCGGCCCATCACCCTGCTCAATTCGGTCGCCAAACTGTTCGAGAGACTCCTCCTCCCTCTCATCCGTCCACACCTTCAAGTGAGACCCGAGCAGTTCGGCTTCCGAAGCGAGCACTCAACCACCCTCCAGGTCGCCAGGCTCGTGCATTTCACCGCCAGCACGATTAACAAACGTGAATACGCAGCAGCAGCATTCCTGGACGTCGCCAGCGCTTTCGACAAAGTCTGGCATCCAGGTCTGCTGCTCAAAACGCTGAACGCCGGCACACCGCATCACCTCGCAACGATCGTAGCAGGATTTCTGCGCGACAGGACCTTCCAAGTGCGTGTGGACAACGCCTTCTCAGGCTGCTACCCTATCGCCGCGGATGTCCCGCAAGGAAGCGTCCTGTCCCCAGCGCTATACGCCTGCTACACCGACGACATCCCGACCCACCAGGACACGACTCTGGCTCTCTTCGCCGACGACATTGCCCTGTTCACGAGTTCCATCAAGCGCGTGCACGCTGCCACCAAGCTTCAGAGGGCCCTAGATCTCCTGCCTGACTGGTTGGCGGAGTGGAGGATCTCACTAAACATAGCCAACACGCAGGCCATCGCATTCCGTGGCTGCACTCTGCCTCCTCCGATCGCCGACTCACAATGACAGGGCAAGTCAAGAAGGCAGCCAACGCCGCCAGAGTGGCGCTGTTCCTGTTGCGGCCTCTCTTCAAATCGCGCCTTCCCCTCCGTACAAAATTGTCCCTATACAAGACGTACGTCAGGCCCCATCTCACCTACGCCGCCCCGGCGTGGCACGCTCTCACCTGCTCCAGATAGCGCAAAGTCCTGCAGACGGTGCAGAACATTGCACTGAGGCACGTCACCCAGGCTCCCTACTACGTGAGGAATGCCACACTGCATAGAGACCTCCGGGTAGAGAGTCTGGAGAAGCACATCGGCCGACTAGCCACCAACATCTTCAGTCGAGCCGACGCCTCGTCGCACCGCCACCTGCAGAACATAGCGCCCGCCCGACATGGCACGCTCCGAACATGGCACGCTCGCCCGCCTGACGCACGTCGTCTTCCCAGGGACTCCGTTCCATCATGAAATCCTCGAGTTGTCGTTTTGGCCGCTGGTCGCCTAAGCTGGGCCTCCCTCGGGGCTACCGAGGGTCTCACCTGGCTTGGCGGACCGCCCAGACGACCTCAACTCAACCCACATCGATCATCAGATCGTCCTACACGAAGCCACGAGTCGTCGCGCTGGCCGCTGATCGCCTAAGCTGGGCCTCCCCCGAGAAACCGAGGGGCTCACCTGGCTTGGCTGATCGCCCAGGCGACTCCCACTCACCCCACATTGATCACCTGATCACACTCCGCTAGAACCACCCCCGTTTATTTCTCTGAAATAATTAAATGGTTCGACTGCGTTTATTATCGCCGTGCTGAAGCTGTGACGTCTTTTACAAGACGCAGCCCCTTCGACAATACTATAGCAATGAGCGGACACCTCAGCTCATAGCCGACCATGATCGGCCGAAGATACCAGCCAGACCCCGGGCTGAACCTAACCGAGAATCTTATGAAAACTGCCTCGTACGTCCAATACTACGGAAATTTTATTTATAATTATTAATAGAACAAATCTACGACATCGTGAGCGATGTAAATGTTGAAATGGCTTTTTAATAGTAATAAAATGATTAATTCCGAATTGGTTACTCTCATTTTCTAGTTATGTATAACCTAAAAAATTACTGTTCGAGCAGTTTCGAATGCACTATGACGCACTTATAAAATTTTTTAGTGGTTTATCATAATCGACACAGTACCCCCCGTGGACCTCATGCTGCATAAGTCGTTGAATTAGGTATACGTACAAAATAATAACATGTTTGTATATTGATTAATAACCAGAGCACTCTTCTAAAGTGTTGGCGCTGTTTCCTGAAAAGGCTACAGAAAAGGATCTTGTTGAAGGTGTTGCCGTTGCTGTTGAAGAAATCGAAGACAACGTTGAACTCCCGGAGTCTCCAAGATTCCTGAACTTACCTCAAGCTGTGAACGTGCCTGGAGTCCCGAATCTTGTGTCGCCAGTAAATGGTCAAGTTATTGCTGCTGAACCCCGAATTGAAGAGTTTGATGAAACCCCTAAAGCTGTAAAAAAGACCACTCAACGGGGTCTTCGAGATAGGAGGACTCTTCAGAAACCTAAAAGGTTAAGCGAGATGTATCTTGCTGAGTTGGACGAACCTCGAAACTACAAAGAAGCCATGGAGTCTGCTGATCGTGTGCGCTGCGATGGAAAAAGAAATGTCTTCACTGAAATAAAACCAAAGTTGGGTTTTTCGGAGTTACCAAAAGGAAGAAAGACAATCGCTAATCGTTGGGTCTTCCGTATCAAACGAGATGCCGAAGGAAACATTAGTCGTTACAAAGCTCGAGTTGTTGCGAAGGGGTATAGTCAACGAGAAGGTATTGATTATAACGAAACTTTCAGTCCCGTAGCTCGATTTGATACTATTAGAGCGATTCTAAGTATTGCCGCCAAGGAAAATCTGAAGTTGGCTGAGTTTGATGTGACGACTGCATTTTTAAACGGTATTTTGGGTGAAGTAATCTACATGGATCAAGCTGAAGGTTTTGAAGACGGTTCTCCGTATGTCTGCAAACTCATTAGGGGTATTTACGGATTGAAGCAATCGCTAAGGTGCTGGAACAATCGAGTCACAGATTTTCTAATCAAGAAGTATGGTTTTGTCCAGAGCGAAGCTGATCCCTGTCTTTTTTATCGTGTATCTGGTGAAGATAAACTGATCCTTGTCCTGTACGTGGATGATGGTCTGGTTGCTGCAACAAAAGAGAGTGTGATTCAAGAGTTCCTGAAGAAGCTGGAGATGGAGTTCAAGATCACCCATGAACCGCTTGGAAGCTTTCTGAACATGCTTATCGAACGGGGGGAAGATGGTTCAATTCGTTTGAGTCAGAAGACGTATGCGGAAAGTCTTCTCCAGAAGTTCAACATGACAGAAGCTAATGCAGTCTGCACGCCCATCGACAAGTACGTGCAACCGGAAGAGAAAACTGGTTTAAGAACATCTGCTCCTTACCGTGAAGCTGTGGGGTGCCTGATGTACTTAGCGGTAGCTACTTGTCCTGATATCTCATTTGCAGTCGGTTACGCGTCGCAGTTCCTGGAAAATCCTGAGGAAGTTCACTGGTTACTTGTCAAGAGAATCCTGAGGTACATCAAAGGGTCTAGTTCGGTTGGCATCAGTTATGAGGCAGGTTTTGGAGGAAGTGCATTGAAGGCGTACAGTGATGCTGACTATGCTAGTCAATCGGATACTCGTCGGTTGGTCAGTGGCATTGTTTTCATGCACAGTGGAGGACCGATATGTTGGGCTAGCAGACGTCAAGAGTGTGTGTCCTTGTCCACAACTGAGGCTGAGTATGTTGCTGCAAGTGAAGCTGCCAAGGAATCTGTTTGGTTGGCTCGACTATTTGCAGAAGTTTCTCCCTTGGACAACGTCCCGATTCTTTATGTAGACTACCAAAGTGCGATAAAGTTGGCAAAGACTCACGAGTTCCACAAGAGGACCAAGCACATCGAAGTGAGGTACCATTTCATTCGAAAGGAACTGAAGGATGGAAGGTTGAACATTCAACATGTTTCAAGCGCTGAACAACTCGCTGAGATCCTGACAAAGCCGCTGCCACGTACGAGAGTCGCTGAATTATGTTCTGCTCTAGGAATGAGCTGAATGATTTTGAATTTATATAATTATTTTATAAAAAAAAATCGAAATATCTAATGTTTTAGAGGAAGTATTGATCTAAAACTCTGATATTTCAATTTTGAATTATGTTCCATTAACCTAATGTCAACTGTTACTTACTTAACTCTGTCAATCTGTATCAATAAATGTTGTGTCAAAACGTTGGCTAATTAAAGCATATTATTTGAGTACAAATCAATAACAGGAAACATCTCCATGTATCTGTCCTCACATGCGGCAAGTATCCTGCGAAGCATTTTTAAAGTCAGGCTACTATCCGTTTTAATAGGCGAGTATCCCTCTTTTTAGAGGTCAAATAAAACAGCATTTATTCAAAACCAATATTATTTATATTAAAGAAATGGTCCAATATGGAAGATTAATGACCAAAGTTTCAATATACACTTTGAATTCAACATTAAAAAGTACATATTTTTAATAACACAACTTTTTTAAAAGTGGCGCAACTATCCGACTTTTACCCCATATACTACTCTATGTTAAATCTAAACGCCCTATGTTAGCGTATTATAATAATAACGAGAATATCGATTGATTCTGTAAATAGAAAGTAAATATTGATAAAAAAACGCTGTTTCAAACTGATATCAACTCTATTTTAATAAAACAATCCATTGACGTACAATTAGGTTGCGATATACATAAGTGTTTTTTTTGTATCCCAAGTAAAAATGGGGGTACGCGTAAAATTCGATGATATCCATAATGAGATTAATTTATTTGGAGTTAATGAGGAACAATTTATCTACAACCAGATATTTAAATAATTACGAACTTTAACGGCAATAAAATAAAAAGAATCAATCGTTTCAATCCAACATTGGATTATACGTAAACTCGTTATATAAACACAATTATTGTAACAAATAGTCGCCAAGCCACGGTTTAAAGTTTGAATATTTATGAGGGTTTTATAAAAGGTAAACCTCTATAATCATTGCATTTATCCATTTCATCTTTATCTGATAATCAGACAACGATCTCATGTAAAATTTTGTATTTGACATTGTTAAAAAAAACGATCAAACAGCCAAATAAAACATTTTCAAATGCATGTAGTGACTCTTGAAATTTGTAATTACCCTTCTAAGTGTTAATGAAAAATTTCTTAAGCAAAAAAGCATTTGAAGACATGATACATGTCCCGCGTACCTGCTCCAATTATCTGCATCATTACGTTGCCCGACACCGCACCTGCTATAATAAAGTAAAGTGACTAAGAGGCCGCTAGCTATCTGGAACCGCACCTGCGCTTCATAGGGATCCAATGAATCTGGCATCGCCCTAATCAGAGTACAATACCGAACCGCAAAACTTCGTCTAATACCAAATATCTTAGAGTACTGTTCGACGTAAGATTATCCTTCGAAGTTCGAGGGAGACAGGACTAGTGGCGCTGGCTTTCTCATCTAAATATTATATTTTAAAAGTTATTTATGTTTATATCGAAGAAACCACTGTGTATATTTGTAGGAAATAACTCGATTAAGACTTATGGAGTTATGAGGCTGAAGGCGACAGTTTTCCTACAAATTTGTATTTAAAGGTAGTTTGAAAATATGTAATAATATGAACTATTTTTGTATTTATTTTCCCCTTAATAAAATTTATGTGATGCTCAATAAAATTTATGTGATGATGTGGTGCTCAAACTATTTCTTATGAAGTAAGATTAGCTTAAATTTTTTATCAAGTATTATTTTAATTAAAGATTTAAATTTAATAAAATTTAGTATTTATCAAAATTTTATTTGATTTAGATCTACAAAATGATGAGTAATTTGTAATGCTTTAATTATGGTAATAAAGAAAGAACAATGATAAAGTTACATAACCGAAGCAAAATTAGCGAAAGTAAGGACCACAATGGCACGGCTCTTTTTAAGGCGCCCGCCGCGAGTATAAGTAGGGTCAACCGGCGCCGATACTTTTAGGACAGCCAGCCTTCCAGCAGAGAACATCTCCCGGTACGAGTCAGCAATCAACAACACTACCTACTGGTAAGTATTTTAATAAGTATTTACTAGTAGTTAGGTTTGTTAAGAGTTATTTTTTTAATAACTTTTAACAAACACCGCGCCATATCGGCGTGAGTTGAGGTTGGGCGCCCTTTTCAGGGCGCGGCCCCTCCCAGTGCATCTACGACCCTTCGGGGTCGTATGACTGCCAGGGTAAGGCACCCAATTGAAGCCCTCGCGATATGAGCGAGAAAGGTGGAGACCCGCGGCGGGACCGTCCCCGCTCGCGACTCCGCCATAGCGGCCCGACACTAGGTCGGGCTATAAAAGGCGGCGAGAGCTCGGCCGCGGCCAGTACGCCGGCGGCGTGCGACTCATTCGTACGCGAGGGTCCTGCAAGCCTCCGGGCCCAGCAGGGCCCCAGTACCCATGGAGGTGCCACGCGCACCTCCAACCGACGCGGTCACCGCGGCTATCACGCCGCGCCGAAAATTTCCACCTCTTGTGGTGGAAATTTTCCCAAATTGGACGCATCACTTCCGCGCTCTGCGCGAGAAGCTGGGTAGGGTTCCTAATGCACGCCCCTTTGGAAGGGGCGTAAGATTTACCCCGAGTTCGGAGATGGAATACCGCACTGTGCAGCGGTACCTCTCCGAACTCGAGAAAACAGAAAGACCTCTGAGCTGGTACTCATATAATTTACCCTCAGAGATCAGGCAAAAAGGTGGCCATCAGGGGTCTCCCTGTGACCACTCCTCCCGAGGACATCACCCAGGCTCTACTCGAGCTTGGGTACCAGGCGGAGTATGTGCGCCCCATTTGCGCCCGCCAGGGCTGACCAGGGTGCTTATTTTTCGCTATCCTAACGAACACCCCGAACCTTCTCCCCGGCATTTATAATGTCAACGAGCTTCTTTATATGCCGGGGGTGATCATAGAGCCCTGGCGTAGCAAGCGCGGTCCCGCGCAATGCCATCGCTGCCAGGCCCTTAGGCACTCAAGCCATGGGTGCCACCGACGCCTGGCATGCGTGCGTTGCGGCGAGGAGCACTTCGCCAAGGACTGTCCGAGGCCCCTGGAAGAACCGGCCACCTGCGTTAACTGCGGGGGTCCCCACCCAGCCAACAACTCAAACTGTCCGCAGTTTCGGAGGGAGCTGCGGAACAGGAGGGCGGGCACGACCGTCCTCACCACGGCGGCTGAGAAGACGGGCCAGCCAGGAGTGGTGACCAATACGGTCCACTCTGAAGCCCAAGCCGCCTCTCTTATGGTCCCCGCCAACCCGCCCAACACTGGGGCGGGCCGCCGGAGGAAGAAGAGAGGCGGCAAACGCTCTCGTAGAGCGATGGAGACGGAAGTCCCCACTGCTCCGGTCCACATCCCGCTAGAGGAGGCTGCACAGGCCCCAGCGGGCCGTGAGTTCCCGACTGCCGCGTTGAGACCCGAGGCCAGGAGGCCGGCACCCGGACAGGTCAGTCTGGACAGGGTAATAGACACCCTTAAGGAGGTATTAACCGCCTTGAGGGAAGGTCGAGACCCTGCTCAGGCTGTCCTGTCAGGCATAATGAGCCTTCTCCAAGATGCCCAGTAGCGTTCTACGTATTTTATACTGGAACGCTGCTGGTCTTAGGAGGAGGCTCCCTTTTCTGAAATTGTTGATGAGGGAGTTTTGGGTCTCATTTCTTCGTCATTCGACATTGGCGCGATCAGTAACTAATAGTCGCCAAGCCACAGTTGAAAGTTTGAATGTTTATGTGCGTTTTATAAAAAGTAAACCTCTATAATCATTGCATTTATCCATTTCATCTTCATCTGATAATCAGACAACGATCTCGTGTCAAATTTTGTATTTGACATTGTTAAAATAAACGATCAAACAGCCAAATAAAACATTTTCAAATGCATGTAGTAACTCTTGAAATTCGTAATGACCCTTCTATGTTTTAATGAAAAAATTCGTAAGCAAAAAAGCATTTGAAGACATGATACATGTCCCGCGTACCTGCTCCAATTATCTGCATCATTACGTTGCCCGACACCGCACCTGCTATAATAAAGTAAAGTGACTAAGAGGCCGCTAGCTATCTGGAACCGCACCTGCGCTTCATAGGGATCCAATGAATCTGGCATCGCCCTAATCAGAGTACAATACCGAACCGCAAAACTTCGTCTAATACCAAATATCTTAGAGTACTGTTCGACGTAAGATTATCCTTCGAAGTTCGAGGGAGACAGGACTAGTGACGCTGGCTTTCTCATCTAAATATTATATTTTAAAAGTTATTTATGTTTATATCGAAGAAAAAACTGTGTATATTTGTAGGAAATAACTCGATTAAGACCTATGGAGTCATAAGGCTGAAGGCGACAGTTTTCCTACAAATTTGTATTTAAAGGTAGTTTGAAAATATGTAATAATTATAAACTATTTTTGTATTTATTTTCCCCTCAATAAAATTTATGTGATTTATTGTATGTCCATGTGTCGAGGGAATCGAGATCTACAAAATGATGAGTAATTTGTAATGCTTTAATTATGGTAATAAAGAAAGAACAATGATAAAGTTACATAACCAAAGCAAAATTAGCGAAAGTAAGGACCATAATGGCACGGCTCTTTTTAAGGCGCCCGCCGCGAGTATAAGTAGGGCCAACTAGCGCCGATACTTTCAGAATTCGTCTGACCGCCGACGGGTGCACAGGTCTCCTGAACACTCAACCGGTAAAGTTTCAAACAAGCAGTCTCCGCTGGAACCACCTCTGGTTATTTCTCTGAAATAATTAAATGGTTCGACTGCGTTTATTATCGCCGTGCTAAAGCTGTGACGTCTTTTAAAAGACGTAGCCCCTTCAACAGTAATATAGCAAGGAACGAACACCTCAGCTCATAGCCGACCATGAGCGGCCGAGGACACCAGCCAGGCTGAACCTAACCGAGAAACTTATGAAAACTGCCTTATGTACGTCCAATACTACGGAAACTTTATTTATAATTATTAACAGAACAAATCTACGACATCGCGAGCGATGTAAATGTTGAAATGGCTCATTTAATAGTAATAAAATGATTAATTCCGAATTGGTTACTCTCATTTTCTAGTTGTGTATAACCTAAAAAATTACTGTTCGAGTATTTTCGAATGCACTATGACACACGGGAGAGAGGGCGCCCCTGTGCCACGATAAACACATACTCCGTACTAAAAACAAGTTTAAAAATATCAAATAAGTGAATTTATAAATTTGTGTCTGCGTAAAGTGTTTATAAACTTGTGGAAAATAACGAACGACATTTTAAAGACTATTTACACCAATAATAAGTCTAATCTAATAGACCAGTGTCACCCCAGTGAAATACGAAATAGTGAATATAAATAAAGCTGCGTAAAACTCTTCCTAGTGAAAGTTCCAAAAACGTAACCTCACTCTCAATGAATTAGCAAAAATTTGTATACAAACGGTAACATAAAACATTATAACAGCGCCATCTGTAGTAAGGAAGACACACTACTAACATATCAAGATCACAAGCGCTTGTCAATCGATACTGTTACCAAAGCATATAAATAGTACTGCGACTGCCCACGCGAGGGAGTTACTAGGTCCAAAACAATCGATATCATGGAAGATATCATGAAAGCCCTTCAAAACATTCAAAAAGATCTAAATGAACAAAAAATTGAAATTCAAAAAAGTGAAGACAAAATAACGGAACAAGTAACAACAAATATATACAAAATATTAGAAGAAAAATTTACTATTTGGGAGGAAAAGCACCAAAACCTGGAAAATAGAGTGGAAAACCAAGAAAAAAGGATTCATTTTTTGGAAAAACAAGCACGACAACGTAATATTATTTTCTTCGGCATAAAGGAAAACGATACATCATATAAAGACTTAGAGAACAACATAATTAAATTTATAAAAGAGTATTTCTCGATAGATTTAGACTATAGAGACATACAGGAGGTAAAAAGAGTGGGGAGAAAAGGAGAGAAGCCCCGACCAATAATAGTGACCTTCTTAACTCTTGGTATTAAAATTAATATACTCAAACAAAAAAGATTGCTCAACGACACCTGCTACTATTTAAATGAGGACTACCCAAAATATATATTAGACAAAAGGAGAGAACTGCAAAAACAAGCAATTCAAGAGCGCGAAAAAGGCAATGAAGTTGCGATAAAATATGATAAATTGGTTATATTAAAACCAAATAACAAGAGGTCTCTACCTACATCACCAGAGTCAAATACTCTACCTCAAGGGGCCAGCATTATACAAATCAACAAAAAGAATAAAACACTACAATCAAATTCCATACGCAGCTCAAATAGTATATCGGAAGGAGTACTAAAACCAGGCATTCTAAACTATCTAGTTAATAAAAATTCAACGCCGAATCAAGACAACGATAAAAACATCAAAAATATATAGCAACTAACGCCCACCTCTCATACGGATGAAACATACAACATACAAATTCAACAGAACTATAAAAACCTTCTTCCAAGACGGTTGGTCACCGAGGAAGAATATGACCACAACCCTCCAAAGATCATAACAAATAATACTACGGAAATAAATGATTTAAATAGAACTAAAAATGCACTTTTCTCACATGTACCTGATCGCTCGCCATCTACTAGGCCTATCTATGAGAACGGTACTGAGTAGATCATAGAAGCTATCCATTCATTAAAAACCGGAGGTACACAGACCTACTATGTATCAAATTTTGATTCTAACGTTCACGTTGCGGAGTCATGGTTTGATGAGGTTGATAGGGCGAGGTTAATTAATCACGAGTGCCTAGCTTGCATAGGTAAATGTCTGAAGGGTCATGCCAAATTATGGTTGGACGAATGGGTCACCAGTGACTGCACTTGGTCCAACTTCAAGAAAGACTTCAAGTGCCTTAGCATCAAAAAGATAGACGTAGCTAACACCCTGTATGAGGTTATGTGTACCAACTCTAATAGTTTTAGGACTTATGCGGAATATGCACGTAGATTATTGATACGTCTACGCATCGTTAAGGGTTTGAGTGAGGACCTTATTACGGCAATAGTGTTACGAGGTATCAAAGACCCACATGTTAAGGCTACCGCAACGAACGCGAATCTTTCTCCTAATGATGTGGTGAACTACCTTTCCACGTTTGTGAAGCCTGAAACTCCAGGAACTTCATCGCAGAATCGCTCAGCTTTACCGACTACCTCCAATAGATACCAAGGTAAGAAACACTCTTTTTCAAATCCTAATTCAACTGTTAAGTGCTTTTTTTGTACAACCGACATGGCCATAGACAGGCCAACTGTCCTCAAAGGGTGAAAGCTTCTGCCGCTGTCACGACTAGTTACACCGCGGCAGAGCAGGTAAGTAAACCATCTGGTAAGCCTGGGAACAATAATATTTGCGCCTATTGTAAAAAGCCAGGTCACTACATCAAAGACTGCTTTGCGAAACAACGTGCTGACCTTAATAGAAGCAAGGTTAACTTTAGCTCGCACGTGCAGACATAGAAACGGAGATACGTCGTGGTTGGTGTCATCGATGGCATAGTGGTAAAATTTGATGGCATAGTGGTAAGATTTGTTTAAAATTTGATGTCATCACGGATTGTAACGTCCTTAAGGCTACTCAGAATAAAAGAGATTTGTTACTGCATGTGGCAAGGTGGTGAATGTATTTACAAGATTTTAATTTTAGTCTGATTTACAGAAAAGGAGCCATGTTTGCCGCACGCGGACTATTGAAGTCGTAATCCCTGTATTGTAAATAATATAGAGAAGCCTCGAAATTGGGCAGAGATAGCTCAAGCAGGAGACCAGGAGGTTCAGAAAACCAGCCAACCCAATTTCCTGCCTGAGCCTGTCAAGGATTATTTGGCAGCTCTAAGGAAAATGACTACATCTTGTAACTTTGGTACTTTCCTGTCAACGGCACTCAGGAATTAGTTGGTATGCGGCATTAGATCACCCAGAATAAGAGACAGGCTGTTAGAATGCAGAGATCTGACCTTGGAGAAAGCCCTAGATATTGCTGTGGGTATAGAAAGTGCGTTGACAGAGGGAGCTCATACAGGGAACTTGGAGCAAAACGTGCAGGCTATCAACATTAGAAGGAAACCGGCAGTACAAACAATGCCTGTCAATACAGAGAGGAAAGTGATTTGTTCCCGCTGTGGAGGGGATCATCTGGTTAATAAATGTACCATAGGGAATATGAAATGATTCTTTTGCCAAGGTACAGGACATTTAAAGAAGATGTGTATGAAACTAAAGAAAGTAAATGCTGTGTCAGTTGTTGACGACAAAGACGATGATCCTGATGAGATTATGTACATAAATAATTGTGACACGGTCAGTAACAAACACGACAAGTTCCTAATTAATACAAAGATTAATGAGTGCCTGGTGCCGATGGAATTAGATAGCGGCTCAGGGGTGTCCATAATGAATCATCAGAAAAAATTGGGGGCAAGGAAAACCAACTGATACCTACAAAAATTAAATTGTGTACTTATTCTAATCAATTTCTAAATGTTTTAGGTGTTACAAATGTCACAGCTGCCATTGGAGAGGACACTAAGACGGTGAAACTCTACATCATTTCAGGTCGCCAGCATCCACTCTTGGGAAGAGATTGGATAAATACTTTCAACATATTCAAAGGCTTCAGGGATTGTATGGCACAAGTAAACCATGTGTCGACAAGTAATGGTTCGCATGCTCTAAGCTTACAAACGCTATTCGGGAAGTACAGTGCCTTGTTCGATGACAAAAATGTGGGTGACGTTAAGGGTGATCCGGTGGCTTTACATTTAAAAGATAATGCCAAGCAAATCTTTTTTCGAGCACGAACAGTTCTGTTTGCATTAAAGGATAGAGTGGAACAGGAGATTCACAGTTTGGTTAGGGATGGAGTCTTAGTGAAAGTTGATTACAGTGAGTATGCTACTCCGGTAGTTCCTGTAGTTAAAGCCAATGGTAAAATTAGATTATGCGGTGACTATAAACTTACCTTAAACAGTAATTTAATTGTTGATGAACATCCTCTGCCCACTTCGGAGGAATTATTTAATGGTCTTGCAGGTGGTGATAAATATACAAATATTTACTTACGTAATGTTTACCTGAATTGAAAGGTTAGAGATGAGGACCAACATCTCCTTACACTTAATACACACAAAGGTTAATACAAGTGCACACGTTTGATGTTTGGTTTAAATTGCGCTCCAGCTAAATGGCAAAGGAAAATCGAGAATATACTAAAAGACATACCTGGCGTACATTGCTTCATTGATGATATACGTATTACTGCTCCAGATGATATTGAACATTTATACAGACTCGAACAAGTTTTCGCTAGGCTTCTAGAGTACGGTTTGAAAGTCAATTAAGAAAAATCCGAATTCATGAAAGACGAGATTGAGTATTGTGGTTACAAAATTAGTAGACACGGTATTCACAAGGTTGATACAAAAGTACAAGCAGTGGTAGAGGCTCTTCAGCCAAAAAATCTCACTGAATTACAAGCGCTTCTCGGTCTTGTGAATTATTACGGAAGGTTTTTTCCTAAATTAAGTGACACACTTGAGCCTCTTCACAGGCTTTTGCAAAAGGATACTGATTGGAACTGGACCTTAGAGTGTAAGAATTCATTGAACGAAATTAAAAAACAAATGTTTTCGCCTACAGTATTGGCGCACTACTCGCCAGACTTGCCATTGTTATTGGCAACTGATGCTTCACCTATAGGGGTAGGAGTTGTGCTTTCACATATTATGCCTGATGGTTCAAAGCGACCAATACAATTTGCTTCACAAACTTTAAATTCAACACAGAGGAAATGGGCACAAATATATAAAGAGACTTATGCGATAATATTTGGTGTCAAACGATTTTTTCAGTATCTATATGGCAGAAAATTTACTCTTTATACTGACCACAAACCCCTTGTTCAGATTTTTTCACCATCCAAAGCTTTGCCACACCTTTCTGCTACACGCATGCAACATTACGCCATATTTTTGTAAAGGTTTCAGTATGACATAAAATATAAAAAATCAAAAAATAATGCTAACGCGGATGCATTTTCCCGGTTACCAATTACAGATGAAGAAACTGTCTTACTAGAGGAGGCTGATCGGTATGATTAGTGTTTTACCAGTGACTGTTAAAGATATTGCGAACGCTACAAAGACAGACGAGGCCCTTAAACTATTGTTGGAGGGTATTCAAACAGGCAAACCTATCTTACACAGAGACAGGTTCGGTATTGACCAAATAGAATTTTCATTATAGGATGAGTGCATTATAAAAGGTTCACGAGTCGTTGTACCTACTTGCTTAAGAGATGCTATTTTAAAAGATTTCCATTCTTGTCATTTTGGCAGCACTAGGATGATCACTTTAGCTCGGAGTTACTGTTGGTGGCCGGGGATTTAAGGAGATATTAAAGATTTACTAAAAAAAAGTAAACAATGCGCATCTAAACTCGCCACCACCAGTTGCTCCCAAACATGCATGGGAATATCCGTCTAGGTTGTTTGAACGGGTACACATCGATTTTGCTGGGAAATTCCAAAATGCTTATTTTCTTTTACTGATTGATGCATATTCGAAAAGATTCACATTTTAAATAGAATTGACACAGACTCTACAATTGAAACACTAGATAAATTATTCAGTACTTTTGGTTACCCGGAAATTCTGACGAGCGATAACGGCGCACAATTCGTGAGTCCTAAATTTTACGATTATCTTAAGATGCATGGCATCATACACAGGCGGTCAGCTCCATACAACCCAGCGATCAATGGGCAGGTAGAGCGGTATGTTCAGACGTTCAAGTAGAAACTACGTTGTCTAAATGGTAATAAAGATATGCAAAGCAAACTTAACCAAATACTTTTTCAGTACAGAATTACGCCACATCCTGCTACTGGGAAATCTCCAAGTGAGATGATATTCACTTTCTGCCCTAAGTCACGTCTTTCTCTAATTTGTCCGAACAAGGTTACTGAGCTTCCTCAACGGCGTGCGCTGAAAGTGGCACGCGTGCATACATTACTGCCCAGGGATAGAGTGGTGGCCAGGAATTACACAGGGGATGAAAACTGGAAGTTGGGGGTTATTCACAAGGTTCTCGGTACATTGCATTACTTAGTGAAACTTGACAATGATATGCTGTGGCGTCGGCACATCGATCAGTTACGTAAGGTCGGTAATAATACACCAGCACAGTGTGATGACGGGATACATACCCCTGTAATATTGAACCCAGTTTCTAGTCCTTTCGTTGCACCTGACTTAAATAGCTCTGTTCCAGTAATCCAACCGTGTTCGGATACTGGCGTTGTTAATGCTGAGGGCAATAACGTTCCAGAAATGCAGTCAGTAAGAGAAAATACGAGTACTTCCCAAGAACCTACTTTACGAAGGACCGAAAGAACTCGAAAACCAGTAGTCCGTCTAAACTTGTAATTTTTTCTTTTTTCAATTTTTATTATTTAGTAATTTGTTTGCACTTTTAGATGTAAGATGTTTTAAATGCTGCTCAAATTTTGTAATTGTTTTTTATTATTTTGTGGGGAAGGAAACTGTTATACTTCCATTCCTCAACGCATCGCGTGATGTCGAAATATGACACTGACATTTGCTGTCATACTTATACTATTTTTACCGCCGAAACGAGAATAGAGGAATATGCAAATGTATACAGTGTTTTATTTAATATTCGGTGCTCCACACAGCAAGGATTTAATAAATGTATTTTTGTGTAATTTACCTGACGATTTATTGCAGATTGTAAGATTTAAAGCATTTAATACCCTTGAAAATATTTTAAGTATTGTTTTAGAAGAGGTAAATTTTATGCATCAATATAATTTCAGAAATAAAATGATGAAGCATCCTCATACTAATGCTGGACATGCTAATTTTTCTAACCCCTATATTGAAAGAAATGTTATGAAACCTTTCTTTAAAACTTAAAAAAATAAGAAACATTCATTTCAATCAAATCGATACCAGCAACAACCTTTGCAAAAACCGTATACATTTCAAAATATGAGTTATCAACAACTTCCTAAATTTTAATTTAGTATACCTCCTAGTAAACAAATTAAATTACACATACAAAATCAGAACCAACTAGGATATCGACCCCAGGTAAACCAAAACCAATTTGGATATAGACCCCAGGTAAACCAAAACCAATTTGGATATAAACCCCAGTATAATCCAAACCAATTTGGATACAGACCACCACTTAATCAAAGCCAAGGACAAAAACCCTTTGCTTACCGTCCCTAACAACCTATGCATAACACGGATGTGAGCATGAGAACTGCTCCACCTACTACACTACAAGGTTTTCATTTAAACGAGCATCTTGTTGAGCAGGAAATTCCTGAAGACCCTGAAAGCGCATACTATGATACATATACCCATACGCATACATATACCCTAATGACCCTGAGACTGCATATTGTGACCATTATGATCCCACAATACAAGAAAACATTAATGACATGACAAATAATAATACTACAGAACAATTTGAAAATTTTCATATGGATACCCCTTACCAGATCCGAAGATAATACATTTAAATTGTAACACCCTTAAACTACCATATATTTATATACCTGAAATTAATACTAACTTTATGATAGATACGGGCAGCTCAAGATCATTTATTAGTCTCAAAAATGCTAATGAAAATTTTAACAACTTTAAACATCAAGAACCCTTTGAAGTTATCAGTACCCATGCCTCTATTCGACATGACGAAGTTATAGTTATTCCGTTATTCCAAATTTTTCATAACCCTGAAACACATAAATTTGATATGTATGACGTAGATGGAAGTTACGAAAAATTAATTGGAAGCGACCTTTTAAACCAATTAGATGCCACAACAGATATGAAGAAACAAATTCTATATACTAATACAACAGCTATCCCTATCATATATAGCTACTAACGTTATTCGTTTGCATCCACGTTGTGAACATAGAATTAAATTACCAACAAATTTACGTAGTGGAAATGCTATTTTAAACAATTTTGTTATGATGTTAGACTGCCTGCCACTTTAATGAATTGTAAAGTACTCCTTATTAATGCATCAATACTTCAATATCCTAATCCTAGCAAACCTTATATCCTCACTACAGATGCATCAGACTTTGCAGTAGGCGCTATTATATCCCAAAGTCCGCTTGCTATTGCTTATTATTGCTTATGCTAGCCGTACATTAATAAGTGCTGAAACACGTTACAATACAACGAAAAAAGAACTGCTAGCAATAGTATGGGCAGTGAAATATTTCCGCCTCTATCTATACGGTAGAAAATCTATATATTAATACGTGATGCCAAAACTTTGGACCCCTTTTTACGAAAATTGCGCGGACGCACGAGCATAAAATTTGGCACACTTATAGTTTATGTGCAGGAGAAGTGCAGAACGCTAATATTTTTCAATAATAATGCTTGTAAAGTACATTTATATGCATAAAGAAAGTTCTGTAGCAGCAATCTGCAATAACAAGGACTATCATTATATGCATAAAGAAAGTTCTGTAGCAGCAATCTGCAATCTGAAATCCATTGGAAACTAAAGAATCTTGTTCTAAACGACCAGCAAATAAAATTTTTAGGAAATAGCACATTGCCATCTGATTTATTGGAACTGGATACGCCTATACAATTCTTACTCTATTTGTTTCCTAAAGAAATCATGCATCTTATCGCTGAACAGACTAAGTTATACATCATACAAAAAAATCCTAACCAATCCTTTTCCGTTACTGAATTTGATATTCAAAAATTTATTGTAATCGTTTTTCTCATGTCTTTGATAAAACTACCGAGAGTCACTAGTCACTGGAATACAAACATTGGGACACCTTTGATATATGAAACAATGCCCAAAAATAAGTTTGAAAAAATACGCCAATTCATTCAGTTTAATGATAATTCAAACATGCCTCAATGTAATGCACCAGATGCTGACCGATTATATAAAATACGACCCATTGTCGCTAAATTGAATGAAAATTTTAGCAAAATTATCAAGGAGGAATATTTATGCGTTGATGAACAAATTTTTTCTACAAAAGCCAGAAATACTATGGAGTGTTACAATCCGAAAAAGCCCCATAAATGGGGATACAAAATACATGTGCTTTGTGGAGTCACTGGGTTCGTATACAAATTCGAAATAGAAACTGGAGCTGAAAATATTGTTCTCCCTGGAGAACCTGACATAGGTGCTTCGTCTAATGTAGTTATGAGAATGGCACGTGATATCCCAAAGTATCAAAACTATAAGCTATATTTCGATAACTATTTTACATCTTTATCATTACTGGAACATTTGGACAAGGAGGGAATTTTGAGCCTTGGGACGGTACGACGCAATAGAATCCCTAACTGTAAATTACCTACTGACAAGGATCAAAAAAGAGCGTGGCTATTCCATGGAATTTGTGGCTGATGTTGACGGCATTGACATCTCTAACGTTATATGGAAAGATAATGAAGTTGTAACGATGGTATCAACTTTCGTAGGAGAAATGCCCAAATCACAAGTTCGACGTTATGACAAAACTAATAAAAGATATATCAACATTGATCGGCCCAATATTGTTAGTGAATACAATTGATATATGGGTGGTGTAGATTTAATCGACAGCATCATGGGATATTACAAAATTTTGATACGAAGTAAAAGATGGCAATTACGAGTATTTTACCATCTATTAGACCTTACAATGGCAAATGCGTGGCTATTATATCGGCGAGTAAAATCTTCTAAGCAGAACATTGAAAAAGATACCTCTTCGGCAGATTTTCGTCTCGAAGTAGCCGAAACTCTATGCAAACTTGGGAATAAAACAGCAATCAAGAAACGCCAATCGACAGAAATTGATATCCAGGCCAAAAAGCATAAAGGTCCTGCGCAGCATACTCCGCCAATTGCAGTGCGTCAAGATCAAATCGGCCACTGGCCAGTTTGTTTAGAAAATAGGACCAGGTGCAAGTTTCCTAAATGCACAGAAGTCTCTCAAACTTTATGTGAGAAATGCGGTGTGGCTCTTTGCTATAATAAGAAAAATATTATAATTGCTTCAAAGAGTTCCACACCACATAGAACAATATGATACTATTGGCGCAATGTTACAGATATGTCACAATCACAATTTTCTGAAATAAATAAACAAATAATTAAAAAAATGAGATTCTGAAAAATACGTGTTTCATTTTAGTTAAATATAAGGCCTTAAACGTCAATTATTTTAAAATTTATGATCATGGGTTACAAGGGATTAAGCTCAAAACATTTATTAGGCCTATGAATTAATTTTTCTAAACCACTATTAAGATGTTTTATCTTTGCCGTCAAAATGAGCCGAAATGGCCTCCCTTACCCCATTGTCGTCGGAAAATTTCCTTCCCCTTAAGTCTTTTTTTAAATTGGGGAATAAAAAAAGTCTCTTGGGGCCAGGTCTGAACTGTAGGGTCGGTGAACTACGGATTCGAACCCATGCGTGTGCAGTGCAGCCATTGCAATTTTGCTCTTGTGAGCCGGCGCGTTGTCTTGCAAGAGCAACAAACACACCCTTTGTCAATTTTCCTCGCCGCTTTTCCTTGATGGCATTCTTTTTATTTTTTCTAATATCGTTGCGTAGTATTCTCCGGTTATAGTCCATCCCTTTTCTTTGTAATCAATCAAAATTATTCCCTCACAATCCTAAAAAACAGTAGCCATCATCTTTCCATCCGACTCCGTCACCTTGAATTTCTTTGGCGGTTGTGTCCCCTTTTGATGTCATTGCATGGACTCTTGTTTGGACTCAGGCTCAAAGTGATGAACCCATGTTTCATCTCCCGTAACAATTCGGCCCAAAATCTGTGCAGGTTTATCTCCACACAACTCCAAAAAATGCTTTGACGCATCGACGCGCTCTTGCTGAAACGGCGTGAACATTTTCGGTACCCATCTTGCACTGACTTTTGTCATACCCAGGTGATCATGTAGGATTCGCAAAATGGTGGTATCTGATACTCCAAATAATGCAGATAATTGTTTTTTCTTCAAACAGGCATCCTCTAGTACAATTTTGTCCACTTTTTCGACGATGTCCGATGTGGTGGCCTCAACTGGTCTTCCTGAGCGGGGGTCGTCTTCAATTGACTCTTGACCATGTTTATAAAGACCATGCCCCTCGTAAATCATTGATTACTAGGGCATTGTTCCCTATAAACGACTCCCATTTCATTCAAAATTGTTTGGCGTTCTTTCCTTGCTTGGTAAGGAATTTTATCACAACGCGGTGTTCAATTTTCTCCATATTTTCAGTTTTCTTCTAGATTGACTTGTTCAGCAGGCAACTGTTCGTAAACGAATGACGCAATCGGGTTGAAACTCGGTATTTATACTAATTATGAGTCTCTGATTTGTATGACACCAAGCGAGCGCCCCTACCCCCGCTCCATCCTCTCCATTCCACGAACTTTTGGACCTCCCCTCGTAAATAAGATCACAGGCTCTGCAGCTCGAATGATAAATTCCAACGGTATTAAAATTGGTTCGGTATTCGTAGTGCACTTATTAATAATTTTGCTGATCATCAAGACGAGACCGCTTTATTTAATGATTTATTATTACAAACCCAGGGGTCTTCAACCCCAAAGGAATTTTACGAACGTGTTCAAAACTTATTCAGCACTATCTTGACATACGTTAAGTTGCATGAAATCGTGGCGACTACAGTTGAAGCTAAACGTAATTTTTATAAGAAATTAACTCTACAGTGCTACTTGCGTGGTCTTAAGGATCCCTTAGGCTCTAGGATACGCTGCATGCGTCCCGAAACGACAGAAAACGCTTTAGAATTCGTACAAGAAGAGCTAAAAACACTATATACGCAGCAGCGTGCTGTGGGTATACCTAATAAAAAGGATAATTTTAATAATCAACAGTCTCTAAAATCTCATTTTCATTTGCCTTTAAATAATTTTATGCAATATGCAGGTAATGCATTCAATGGTAGTTCTTTTAAGCAACCATATAATATGTCAGGCCCCTCGCGTCCTCATCAATTTAACCATCATCAAAATCAAGGTTGGCGATATAATATGCCTCCAACACAATAATTTCGTGGTCCCACAAGGACTCAACAAATATTCCTGCTCCACCTCCAAATTATAATGCGAGCAGTAACGTTTTTAGGATTCCAAATAGACCATTCATGCAACCGAATAATAATTCTAATAATGTACCTCGTCCTATGAGTGGTGTTAGTCACTTTGTGCTTAAACCCTTACCACTGTCTGGGCATGACTGGCATAGAAGTGGCAACGCGCCCCCAAATAATTACTTTAAAACTCGAGAAATTAACAATTATGAATGTGACTATGAACCCTATTATGACTATGACTATACTAATTACTACCAAAACTGTGACTCTTACCAGGAACATGGAGATTACTTTCCAAATTATGAGCAATGTGAATCTCCAATAGTAGAGGAGCTTAACTCTAACACTGATGAGATAAAAGATCAAAATTTTTTTGGAGCAACGAAGTCAGAAAAGCAAAAATAGATGTAAATTTTAACATTCAAAGACAACTCGGATATATACAAATTCAAAACCCACCCTTAAAATTTCTTATAGACACGGGAGCCAATCAATCGTTAATATCCCCTCAAGTAAGAGATTGGAATTGTAAGAAGAGATTGGACAGGCAACACTGGCCCAGGCAAAACGTCAAAGTGCAGCTCCCATAAAATTAATTAGTATAAAATATAAATAACTATTATTTGATTAAAATAAAGTGTAATTACTCATTAAAATACGTTATCAAATATAGAAATAATATTTAAAAGTAAACTTGTAGTAAGAAAAGTGTGTAACATGATAATCTTCGAAGCTGTCACTTTGTCAACGGCAGCATTTCAAACTTTGGGGAGTATTTTGTTTCAATTTAAATATACATTACACCCATTATACTGCACAATACTCATTTTAAAGTGAGTGACGTCCATCCACACACTCGGGCTACGTTATTGACTCACTTTGCTTGACTAGTTGGAAGCAAAGTTGAAGACAAAAAACATTGGCCCCATACAAAACCACTTACTTTATTTTACTTTACACTATATAAGCATTTAAAAATCATTTTAAAATCGTTCCCATAAGCCTTTATTGCCAAAGGGTTAGCAGTAATAGCTATTTAATAAAATTATAATATCTTAATCATATTAGTTTAAAAATAATTCATATATAATTAACTATATTAATAACTTCATTAATTCATTGTTAAATTTCTTATATATATTACTATAAACATTACTATAACATTAATATAACCTTCTTTTAATTATTTTATTAACTTATCCAATTGTTTTAGTTCATTTTTATTTGTTTATTTCTTTGTTATTTATTACAACCTTTCTTTCCTTTTCTTACTTACACTAAATCCTTTCAGTTAACAATGGAAAAAGTAGTTATGACCCGCAAGACCTCTGCGAAGGAGTCGGAGTACAAATTAAAAAAGGCTTTAGAAGAACTAAGATCTTCTAAAGATTTTTGCAAAAAACTACTGCAGGAGCGAGAGGACAATGAGAAATTATAACTTAGAACGGTTTGAGTCATTAACAAATAATTACTCTAATTGTAGTTGTGTGAGTAAAAAATTAGATGAAGTTAGTAAAATAAGCTCTGAGGTGTTGGGTGACTCGGCTATACATAATAAACTTAGTATCAAAGATGTAGATATTATGACAAACAGTCAAACAATTAATAAGTCCTCCGCTGTGCTCCAAAATAATTACTTTGTTTTCTCTGACCAATTAGGTCAAGGCTTTGGGTCCCTTTTAAATAATAATTTAGATATTTTATGTAATATATGCACGCCTGGAGCCAGTTACCAACAAAATTTAAATAAAATGATGAGCTACATTTTCATCAAAAATAGTACTATTGTATTATTACATGGAGATCTTTTGTCCGTTAAGAAAAGTGAAATTATTAAAAATATGGAAAAATTATTAATTATAAATAGCAAAAATAATTGTAAATTTGTATTGTGCTCATTTCCATATTCACCAACTTATTCGGACAAACAAAACAAATACATATATAATCTTAACATGAAATTGTATAATTTGACATACCGTCATAGCGACGCTTTTCTTTATTTTGACGTAAATAAATCTATTTATAATAGTTTTAGAATGACAAAAGGTACAATGTATCTGCCTCAGTATTATAAAAAACAAATTGCTATTTTAGTAGCATTTAATATAAAAAACTTCGTTATAAGGGATATAACGAAAAATGGCATTAATCACAATAATAAAACTGTGATAGAAAATAATCGTTCCACTTTAAACTGAATAATACGACAGAGCCTAATTAATATTATTAATATATTAGCCTATTTAATATTATCCATCAAAATATACAAGGCTTAAGTGGCAAGGAGTCGGAAGTGGAACTTTTTGTTAAAAAATTCAATATTAGTTTATTGTGCATTACAGAGCACTGGTTGTCAAAGAGCAACAGTATTATAAATATCGATTTAAACCTGTTTCATCAAATAAAATAGTTAACACATTTAGAACCTTAAATTCGAAGAAAACCGGTGATCTCTGGGGTATGTCAGTTAAATTGCTTAGCACTATTATAAATGATATTGCCCCTCAATTATCCCTTATTTTTAACAAATGTGTCGAAACCGGTATATTTCCAGATTTGATGAAAAACAGTAAAATAGTTCCTTTGTTTAAAAGTGGCGATAGATTGGATCCCGAAAATTATAGGCCTATCTCGGTTTTACCGACCTTGAGTAAGGTCTTCGAGAAAATTATTTTAAATCAGATTTCAGAGTTTATGTATAGCAGTGGGATCATGCATCGGACGTTGCTATGCAAACTAAACCACTACGGTTTACGTAGCGTTGCGCTTGATCTTATTGCCTCTTACCTGAATTAAAGAGTCCAGACAGTTTACGTAAATAATTCTAAATCGTCTGGTTCTCACCTAAAGATGGGTGTTTCACAAGGATCTATTCTGGGCCCCTTTTTGTTTTTACTTTATATTAATGACTTGCCCTTTTTTGTTAAGGGTCTGTGTGACATTGTACTCTTTGCTGATGACACCTCGCTTATTTTTAAAGTTGGACGTGATAGGATTAATTATGACGATGTAAACAGTACTTTGTCACGAGTCCTGCATTGGTTCGAAATTAATAATTTAGTGTTAAATGCTAAGAAAACTAAATGCGTAGAATTTACACTTCCTAATGTAAAAAGTAAAAATTGTAACTTGCTCCTTAACAATGAAGTGTTAGAATTGATTGACTCAACAAAATTCTTAGGTATAACATTAGATAAAAAGCTCCAGTGGAACCTCCATCTCTCAACACTCGCAGCCAAACTCAGCTCCGCCGTCTTTGCAATTAGAAAAGTTAGACAATTAACGGACATTAATACGGCTCGACTTGTTTATTTTAGTTATTTTCACAGTATTTTATCTTACGGTATTTTATTATGGGGCAGTGCTGTCGAAATTAATTCTATATTTATTTTACAAAAAAGAGCTGTGCGGGCTATTTATAACTTAAAAGCTAGAGGGATCAGCGTATTCGAAGTCAAGTTATGGACACGCGAGTATTCAGGGGTGCTGATCTGGGAACGGACCATTATCTAGTCGTTGCTAGAATAAGAGGTCTGTTTGCAGGTTGGCGCAGCCGCACGACGTGTCCAAGCTTGACGTCAAATTATCGCATAAGAAGCTGGAAGCTTTAAGATCCACCGATCAAAGAGGAATATCAAGAAAGGGTTTCCAAGAAGCTTCAAAGCTGTGATTCTGAAAATAAAAGTGTTGAAGTATGCTGGCAGAACCTTAGGAATGATATGGTGAAAGTAGCGACAGAAGTATGTGGTAAAAGGATAAGAGGTTTTAGTAAAAAGCGCGATGAATGGTGGGATGATCAAGTGAAAGATGCTGTAGAGTTAAAGAAGGAAGCATGGCTGGATTATAAAACCTCTGGTAAGGACAAAAGTATGAGAGAGATAAGAAAAAGAGCGTACAAGCTGCAAAAGCACAAAAAGAAAGCACTTATAAAGATGAAGCGTGAAAATTCTGAGAGAGAAAGGGATGAAAGGTTGACGAACAACTTCCGGAAAAACACGAAGCATTTCTGGCTAGAAGTTAGTGGTTCCCGGGGTTATTCGGTAACCTGTAGAATGAAAGGGGTGCTTTCGAAGAGCGGTGAAATTTTAACTGAGCAAGCACACGTTTTGTGATGAGATGTATGAACGTGAGGACGTCTCGGTCTTGACTACCAGTGTAATGCTGAGTCAAGATGTAGCCGATGATGAAATCAGTTTGGAAGAAGTAGAGAGCGTGATTCCAAGTCTGAAATGTGGTAAGGCTGCGGGAGCAGATGAAGTTACTGCCGAGATGATCAAATATGGTGGGCCACGCGTCTGGGACTTTTTCTGGTTTTTGTGCAATTTATGCTGGAAATCGGGGGAGGTCCCAGACAATTGGCGAAGTGCAGTCATCGTACCTTTGTATAAAGGCAAAGGTTCACAGATAGAATGTAAAAGCTATAGAGCTATCAGTTTGATTAGCTTGGGCGGTAAAGTTTATGCTAAAATATTAGCGAAAAGAATGTGTTCGGAATAGTTATTAATTAAATTGTACAGTTGCTAATAGCAATCGTCAGGCGCTAAATATATTTTAATTATTAACAAATCGAGGGTAGATGTTACGTTTTTGGTGGTGTGACAAACGCAGGAGACAGTTCTCTACACAGTTCTCGAAGACAGTTCTCGGTGAGCGCTTCTCGGTGAACCTCGGTGCTTAACGATTTTGCGGAGTAATCATTATCGGTTCTAGAAGTTTCCAAAAGAGTAAATTACATTAGTGTCGAGTGTTTGAATTGTTGGCTGCAGCGCCGAATTGGTGGCTGCCTTCTCACTCGAAGTGTGCTTGGAACCGAAGGTCATGCGACGGAACACTTAAGTATCAAATTATTTGTCCCATAATTATTTCCCTTTTATTAATTTTATACAATTTATCCTATTCTCTGGGGAACCCCAAATCCTTTACTAGTACAGACTGACTATGTGACTTCCTTCTTTGAAGCATAACAGAAGCAGACAGGTAAGTCGTTAGTTTTAATAAGCAAATTAGGGAGTAATCGTATACGTAGCTATTGATGACGTTGCCCGTTTAGAGGTTGTGTCGTGGGGTCAGCCGAGCCCCTTTGTACGATACAATCGCTGGTAGCAGAGCGTGGTTGTTAATCGAGTAGGTTTAAAACGTTAATATTCGGTATTACGGGTTGCATAATCAATTGATATACGTTTGTTATATGCGGCTATTACTAATTAATTATTTTGTTATTTTATTTTTAAGGGTTATTTTTTATTAACGGTTAATTAATATTTAGTTGTATAATTTCTATTATTTTCGTAAAAATAAATAGCTAGGATTACTTTCTTTGTGACGTTTATAAAATCGTTATACGCTTACTCGCCACGTAACATATTTTTAAACCGGTTTGTTAATTAGTGTAACTTAATTTATTTTCAATTTAGTTGTTTCAGTAAGTAATTAGTTAGTATTATATTATTCAATATAATCGTTGGTTATTGGCTCACATATTATTATTTTCGGGAATTCTTTATTTTGGATTTAAATTTACTTTTTTTATTTTATTTGATTTTGATTTTGATTTTTATTTTCGCGATGAGTGCTGAACATACCGCACGAATTGCCGGCGTATTGCGTTGGCTCGGCTCCGCTGTTCTAAATATTGAACGTAACGATCGTGCTCAGGCTTTATTATCGCGTTATAAATTATTAGATAGTCAGTTGGCTGATTTGTATGATGCGTACCGGTCTCTTTTGGAAATGGACTTGGACGGTGACGTTCTGAGTAAAATCAATTGCGACGTTAATCAAGCGGACGATCTGGCGGATCAATTACGTCAGGCAGTAGGCAATATCAATGCTTCTAAGATAAATGATCCTCGCATAATTCCGGATACGGATAGTTCGCCGGCATTAATTAGTAGGTTGCCAGTCCTCGACTTACCGCACTTCAGCGGCGATTTAGGACAGTGGGTTGCGTTTAGTAACTTGTACGATAGCCTGGTACATTGTCGTAAGGATTTGACCCCTGCTCAAAAGTTAGCTTATTTGATGGCTTCATTGACTGGTGAGGCTAAAGGGCTAGTGCAACACTTGGAGCTCGTCGATGCAAATTATGACATTGCTCGGGACTTACTCAAGCGTAGGTACCAGAATGTTCGACGGCTAGCCGATAATCATGTTTCTGCCATTTTAGGTTTACCAAGGATCGTTGGAGCTCACGCCTTACGAACGAAGCTTCTTAACCCGTTGTTAATTGCACTTAACGGTTTAAAGGGATTAGAATTGCCAGTGACGAGTTGGTCATTTTTGTTATTACACATCGTGTTAAGTAAATTATCACATGACTTAAGAAATCGGTTCGAATTGGAATACGGTGGGGACTCCGCCACTCATCTTCCCCAGTTTGATGAATTAATTGTTTTCCTGGAGGAGGAGTGTCGTCGTATGGAGAACGTTCCTCTACCCGGACCCTCAGTTGCTTATTCTCGTATACGGCCCGCAGCTGAAAATCGTCAGATGGTTCGGCCGCGTGAGATACCTCGTATGTACACTGCGGCAGCAGCACAGAAGGATGATCGTAGGTGTTCATATTGCCGAGATTCTGGACATGGTGTTACGAGCTGCCATAAATTTAAAAATCTTCGTTGGCAGGCGCGGCGCAGTATTACTCGTCAGCGTAACTGGTGTTACAATTGTTTAGGCAGCCATCTCGCGTTTCAATGTCAGTCGGCCCGTCCCTGTGCGCAGTGTAGAGGTAATCATCATCTCCTACTTTGTGGCAATCGCAATGGATCTCCTCAACCAGTTGCTACGGGTCGAGTATCACCATCAAATTCTCCAGGGTGTGATATAAGGAACTCGCCTCAGCCTTGGACCGGAGGCGTCAAGTATGTTTCACCACGAAATAGTAATTCGTTTTCTAATCGAGGTGACAATGGTGGTCGTCGTTCACCACCTCGTACGGGCGGGGGCCCTCACGGTTCTCGGAACAAGGCTGGTGCAGATACGGATCGGAGCTGCCGGATTGAGCCACAAGCGCAGCTTCCTTATATAGATCATCCTCGCTTGGGGCAACGCAATCAACATTCTCATCGACGTTTGAAGGAAGGGTCTGGTAACGTTTTCTCACCGGACAGCTGTAATCGTGATCAGGATTGTTGACTCCTTCCTCGTTCTCCATGCGTGTCTCCATCTTCTCCTATAACCGTTTTGCTACCTACTGCGTATGTTCGTGTTGGTTCTCTTCGGAGCGAACAGGTTACCGCACGCGCGATTTTGGATTCAGGCTCTCAGGGGTGTCTTGTGTCAACACGGTTGATGAAGAAATTATCTTTACATGTTGCTCCTGGCGCGAACTTTATTCATGGGGTTGGTGGAGTCAAGGTGTCTGGGTTGGTGGGGAAAGTCTCACTATCCTTTTCTCCACTTCATTCCCCTTCTCCTCGGATCACGACGACAGCGATCGTCTTGGATAATATTTTGGGACAGCATCCAGTAGTTTCATTACCTCCAGGCGTCGTAGGTTTAACGTCTAAACTCTCTCTTGCTGACCCAGGTTTCCACATTCCGGGACCAGTTGATGTTCTACTCGGAGCAGATGTTCTTGGATTGTTACGGTTGGAAAGCAGTAAGCTTCTTCAAGCAGGTGGTCTTTCTGCAATAAATACTGATCTTGGTGAAGTCATTATGGGTCCAGCATTTCCAGTACTCTCCTCTCCGGATAAGGTCCGGTAGGTCTATCCCTCGCTGACGCAGTTCAGCGATTTTGGGAAATAGAGGAACCTCCTACAGCGCCTCGTGTCAACCCGCAGCACCAGGAATGCGAATTATTCTTCCAGAATAATACCGGTCGGCTCCATTCAGGTCGGTTTGTGACACGGTTGCCCTTCTTGCCCTCTCGTTCTCCCCTTGGTCAGTCCAGGATGCTGGCAGAGAAAAGACTAATCTCCATGGAACGTCGTATGAAACGTGATGTGGCTTTCAAACAAGACTATTTAAATTTCATGAGGGAATACCTGGAGTTGGGCCACATGTCGGTTTCCAAATATGATTGGCGTTCTAAAGAGCATTATTTTATCCCTCATCATGCTGTGTTTAAGGCAGGAAAGATTAGAGTAGTTTTTGATGGTTCATCACCCACCTCTAACGGTATTACCTTAAACCAATGTTTGCATGCCGGTCCAAAACTGCATCGTGATATTTCAGACCTCTTAACCAGCTTCCGCCGACATCAAGTCGTTTTTGTTGCGGATATAAGGATGATGTTTCGTCAGACTCTTATTCATCCAGATGATCGGTGTTATCAGCTCATACTGTGGCGAGAGGATCCATCTCATCCAATGACTGTATATGAGCTAAATACGAACACTTACGGACTCAAGTCTAGTCCGTTCATTGCTATAAGGTCTTTACTGGAACTTGCAGATCGCGAGCGTATTTACTTTCCCAGGGCAGCCGCTATTTTATCAAGCGATGTCTATGTCGATGACATATGTACAGGTGCTGCAAGTGAAGAAGAGGCGAAGGTTTTAAGAGATGAGCTGATCGGTATCTTGAGGTCTGGTGGGTATGAATTAAGAAAGTGGATATCCAACTCGCAGGTTCTTCTTGAAGATTTACCGGAGGAACACCAGCAAGCCCCACATCTCTTTCAAAATATAGAAAATCCTAACGCAGTCACTCTTCTCGGAGTACAGTACCAACCGGTCCCAGATGTTTTCACATTTCGTGTACAGGATATAACTATCTGCAAGGTTTGGACTAAGCGTATGGTACTGTCAACCGTAGCTCGGATTTTTGATCCCAATGGTTGGTTGGCGCCGGTTGTGTTTTGGGCCAAGTGTTTCCTTCAGAAACTTTGGTTGCAGGAATTGACGTGGGATGCCCCTCTCATTGGTGAGTTGCTCCAGGCTTGGTCTCGGTTTGTAACATCTCTGCCAGATCTTGAATTTATTAAAATAGACCGAGCCTTCTTTCCGACGTCTAAATGTCGTGTCAGCCTGCATGGATTTTGTGATGCTTCCGAACGAGGTTATGCGGCTGCCGTCTATCTTCGTGTTATGGACCCGAAGGATAATGTGACTATTAAGTTGGTTATGGCTAAGAGTAAGGTCGCTCCTGTGAGATCAAGGCTCACGATTCCGAAGTTAGAATTATCCGGGGCAGCCCTTTTAACAAGACTTCTAAATCATTTGAATTCTACTTTGGGGCAAGTGGTGGAAATTGAAAAGGTATTTGCTTGGACTGACAGTCAGATTGTTCTTGGTTGGTTAAGAGCATCTGTCCATACTTTGGAGGTTTTTGTGGCTAACCGGGTATCACAAATTCAAAATTCAAATGCGGTTATTAATTGGAGACATGTTCCCGGTGATTTGAACCCTGCAGATTGTGCGTCACGAGGCTGTGAATCTCCGGGTTTGGTTGACCATCATCTCTGGTGGGGACCAGCTTGGCTTTGTGAACTTGAAAGTTCTTGGCCTCATACGGTTCTGGATATTGTGGAGCCTTTGCCAGGTTTACGTATTTGTACGGTTCAGAAGGAACTTACTGGTGATTTGCAACCTTTACTAGATCGGTTTAGTTCTCTTAATAAGTTATTGGGAGTTACGGGATGGATTAAGAGATTTATTCGAAATTTACGGCAAAAGTCTAATAGGCTATCATCTCCGGTGCTCGATCCCGAGGAGCGTCACGAAGCCTTGGTTTTCTGGGTTCGCGTAGTGCAACGTGAAAATTTTAAATCAGTTATTTCCAGTTTGCAAAACGGGTGCTACAAGTTCAAAGGTGCTGTAGCTCGATTGAATCCGTTCCTCGATGACAAGGGTTTAGTTCGAGTAGGAGGTAGATTGTGTAACGCAGATTTACCTTATGAGGCGCGGCATCCTCTCCTACTGCCAAAAGGTGGTTCACTTGTGAACCTTTTAATTGTAGACCGACACGTAAGAAATGCACACGTGGGGCTAAATACGCTGCTAGCTATCCTACAACGGGAATTTTGGATTTTATCAGCTAGACGGGCAATTCGAAAAGTTATTCGGCATACATCGGTAATATGCCGTGTTATAGGTTAAAGGCTACCCTTACTCAACCTCAAATGGGAGACTTGCCTCCAGATAGAGTAAAGATTTTTAGACCTTTCTCTGGAGTTGGTACGGATTTTGCGGGTCCGTTTATGGTCAAAGCTTTTACTGGTCGAAGTGCTCGAATCTGTAAGGCGTACTTGTGCGTGTTTGTTTGCCTATCTACTAAGGCCGTACATTTAGAGGTGGTCTCAAGTCTTAGTACTGAGGCTTTTATAGCTTGTCTGTCTCGATTCGTCAGTCGGCGCGGTTTACCTTCTTTGATTCGGTCCGACTGTGGTACGAATTTTAAGGGAGGAGATAGGTATCTCTCAGAGGTACACAAATTTTTATATGAAAGTCAGGATTGTATAGGTCAAAAAATGTCTCAGCAGGGTATCCGGTGGAAATTTGATCCTCCAGCATATCCTTCTTGGGGTGGCATATTTGAGGCGGTTGTAAAGGTCGCGAAGACACATCTTCGCCGGGTTATTGGAGATACGGTACTCACCTTTGAAGAATTGCAGACGGTGTTTTGCAAAATTGAAGCGGTCCTTAATTCGCGACCTCTTTGTTCAGTCTCTTCGGACCCAAATGATTTGGATGTATTGACTCCAGGTCACTTTTTGGTCGGTGGTCCACTCACAGCTCTGCCAGAATATCCTTTAGAGAATACCCCACTTTATAGGCTCACACGTTTTGAACTGTTACAACAGTTATCTCAAAGCTTTTGGCGTAGGTTTAATTTAGAGTACTTACATTTGTTGCAACAGCGTGTACGATGGTCTGATAAAACTGACCCACCTAAGGTCGGTGATCTTGTCTTAGTTAAAGAAATGAATATGCCTCCACTCTCCTGGAGACGGGGTCGTATTCTAAGGTTATTAACAGGCGCAGATGGAATTCCAAGAGTCGCAGAAGCACATGTGGGCAATTCTGTGTTAAAGCGGGCAGTAGCTACTCTCTCTCGGTTACCAGTAGCTTAGACACTTTTCAGGTGCCTGGTATTACGTTTAGACTCAGTCAGGTTTCGCCTGGCTGGGGCGGGGGATTGTTCGGAATAGTTATTAATTAAATTGTACAGTTGCTAATAGCAATCGTCAGGCGCTAAATATATTTTAATTACACAGGCACACAAAAAAAAAAAAACGTCATGAACCAGAGGGGAGACCCCATTATTCCTAGGTTTTTGGGATCGCTGAAACCGAATATGACAATAAAAACTAATTTTAAATGCCAGTTTTCCCGCTAGCACCCCCTTACTACCTCTTAAGGGGTGAAAATTGAAATTTTTGTAAAAAATCAAGATAGATGTGTCTTTCTATGTTTTTTGGGATGCTGAAACCGAAAATGATAACTAAAAATAAATTCATGACCACTATCACCCCCTACCATCCCTTACAGGGGGTGAAAATTTCATTTTTTCTATAAAATCAAGACAGATGTGTATTTCTACGTTTCTTGGGATGCGGAAACCGAAAATGATAACTAAAAATAAATTTATGACCACTATCACCCCCTAATACCCCTTACAGAGGGTGAAAATTTCAATTTTTCTATAAAATCAAGATAGATGTATATTTCTACGTTTTTTTGGATGCTGGAACCGAAAATGATAACTAAAAATAAATTCATGACCTCTATCACCCCCTTACTACCCCTTACAGGGGGTGAAAATTTAAATTTTTATATAAAATCAAGATAGATGTGTATTTCTACGTTTTTTAGGATGCTGGAACCGAAAATATGTGAATTTCTATGTTTTTCAAGATGCTGAGAGAAAAAATGATTATAAAGTATATGGTAACCTTATTGTATGCATATATTTGTTATTATGATACTAAGACTGAATCATGATTTTTGTCCTATTCTTAACAAGTTGTTTCATTTTTTGTTTTTTTTTTGCTTTCTATTTAATTCTGTTTATACTGTTATCCATCCGGCAGTCTTGTAAAACGCTTAAAAGATGCTGAACCTAATTCTATGCCTCCGAAATAGAAAGGTTACTATTTTTCGGCTAATTTAGGAGACTATAGTGAGGAGCAAGGTGAAAGGTTCCATCAGACAGGATCTTAAGACAATGGAACAGCGCTATCAGGGTAAATGGGATGTCAATATGTTAGCAGACTACTGTTGGAATTTAAAAAGAGATTTGCCAGAACAGAAAAGAACCAATAAAAGGCAACCACTTAGAAGAACTTTTGACAACAAGAGAGTTCGTTATCGTAGAAACAGGTAGACGCTGAATAGTGAGAGGCAAGGGGACTCACTTTAATTCAGCACCCCGGATAGTGAGAGGCAAGGGGACTCACTTTAATCCAGCACTCCAAAAGGGAACAGAAATCTACTACGTCCACGCCTTTGTTCCTGGGTTACGCTAAGAATAGAATTAAATCATGAATATATATCAGATACTTCTGATCGATAACGCATTTGAATTTCTAATATAAGAGCTAAGAGTAACTTCAAACTAGTTTGATAAACATGTCATTTACTGTAAATCGTCAAAATTTCTTCATACATCTTGATTTTATACAAAATTGAAACTACCCCCACCCCCTCCCCCCCGTTAGGGGTAGTTAGGGGGTGGTATTGAGTAAAAGAGGTATCAAATTCACTTTTGGTTGTCATTTTCGGTTTCATTATACCAAAAAACGTAGAAATACACATATGTCTTGATTTTATAGAAAAAAATGAAATTTTCCCCCCCTGTAAGGGATGGTAGGGGGTGATAGTGGTCATGAATTTATTTTTAGTTATCATTTTCGGTTTCAGCATCCCAAAAAACGTAGAAAGACACATCTATCTTGATTTTTTACAAAAATTTCAATTTTCACCCCTTAAGAGGTAGTAAGGGGGTGCTAGCGGCAAAACGGGCATTTAAAATTAGTTTTTATTGTCATATTCGGTTTTAGCGATCCCAAAAACCTAGGAATAATGGGGTCTCCCCTCTGGTTCATGACGTTTTTTTTTTTTTTGTGTGCCTGTGTTATTAACAAATCGAGGGTAGATGTTACGTTTTTGGTGGTGTGACAAACGCACGCGTAACGGTCGAGACAGTTCTCTACACAGTTCTCGAAGACAGTTCTCGGTGAGCGGTTCTCGGTGAACCTCGGTGCTTAACGATTTTGCGGAGTAATCATTATCGGTTCTAGAAGTTTCCAAAAGAGTAAATTACATTAGTGTCGAGTGTTTGAATTGTTGGCTGCAGCGCCAAATTGGTGGCTGCCTTCTCACTCGAAGTGTGCGTGGAACCGAAGGTCACGCGACGGAACACTTAAGTATCAAATTATTTGTCCCATAATTATTTCCCTTTTATTAATTTTATACAATTTATCCTATTCTCTGGGGAACCCCAAATCCTTTACTAGTACAGACTGACTATGTGACTTCCTTCTTTGAAGCATAACAGAAGCAGACAGGTAAGTCGTTAGTTTTAATAAGCAAATTAGGGAGTAATCGTATACGTAGCTATTGATGACGTTGCCCGTTTAGAGGTTATGTCGTGGGGTCAGCGGAGCCCCTTTGTACGATACAGAATGCAAGAGAGATCTGAAAGGCTGTTGTGGGAGGCCCAAGGAGGTTTTAGACCTGGAAGAGGGTGTATAGATCAGATCTTTTCCCACCGCATGATCACGGAAAAGTTTTTGGCCCTAAACCAAAAGGTTTTCTGTGCTTTTGTGGATTCTGAAAAGGCGTTTGACAGGGTTGTGAGAAAGAAGTTATGGGAGATACTGCCCCGATACAATGTGAACGGACCCTTGCTACAGGCGGTAGTCTCTTTACCAAGATCACTCAGCCTGTGTGCGAGTAGGAGCTGGCATGTTGCCCTGGTTTGACATCCAATCGGGTGTTAAGCAAGGTTGCGCTATGTCAGCTTGGTTGTTCAATTTGTATTTGGAAAGTTGTCTCCAAGGCGTGAAAGACAGTGACATGGGAGTGAAAGTAGGTGACTTTAAGGTCAATTGCTTGCTATATGCAGATGATGCAGTGCTCATTGCATCATCAGAATGCAATTTGCAGGCATTGGTCAACACTCTGAAAGATGGGTGTGAAATTAATGGTCTTCACCTAAATGTAGATAGGACGAAGGTTCTGATATTTGAAAGAAATGAAGAAAGAACAGAATGTAAGATCAACGTGAATGATAAGATAATAGAACAAGTGAATGAAGTGGTATATTTGGGAAGTATGTTTAGCAGAGACGGAAAATACGAAATGGATGTGGAAAGGCGTATTGCTGCCGGTAACAGAGTCCACGGTGCTTTGACTGCATTGTTGAGACGGCAAAACGTCAGCATAGCTGCACGTTTGGCGGTACACAATGCAGTTTTGCTACCTACGCTGTTATACGGCAGCCAAACGTGGGTAACACAGAAGAAGAATGTAAGAAAGATGAATGCTGTGGAGATGCGATCTCTTCGCAGAATATGCGGAGTCAGTCTAGCTAATCGAATCCTCAATGAAGAGATCCACAGAATGGCAGGTACTAACGAAGATGTCACGGTGAGAATGAAGAAGAACGTGCTTAGGTGGTTTGGGCACGTCGAAAGAATGAGTGATGAAAGAATGGTAAAAAAGATTTATATAGGAAAAGTGAGCGGTAAGAGAGACAAGTGGAGACCTCGAGTGACAGAAAACACAGTATCTATGATACTGGAGGAGGGTCACGTAAAAAGCATGAGGACCCCCCGGAGGGCATGTATGAAGAGGTTGATGTCTGTGGCCGAGGCGAAAGAGGTATGCAGGGACCGTAGCGTTTGGCGCTCCGTCGTCTCTGGCTACCCCGCAAGGGATATGGCGTGAAGGTAAATAAATAAATAAATAGAAAAAGAACTACTAGCAACTGTGTGGGCTTGTAAATATTTCAGACCATACTTATTTGGCAGAAAATATAAAATTATCACCGACCATAAGCCTTTACAATGGGTCATGAGCCTTAAAGAACCAAATTCGAGACTTACAAGATGGCGATTAAAATTATCCGAATACCGAAAAGCCATTTACGTGGAGAAGGTCACCGACCTTACTTCTCCTGCGTATACTGCCGCATTTGGATGCTTTACTGTTCGACGTAGTCCCTGCAAGGAACTTTGGAGTGATCATGGCACAAACTTTGTCGTCCCGTGAACGAGATCTTGCATTTAAGAATTCACAATCTCATATAGTAACTGAAATTTCTGAACTTCTTGCTAATGATCGCACACAATGGAAGTTTATTCCACCGCGCGCTCCACATTTTGGAGGTATCTAGGAGTACGGAGTCAAAATTATTAAGGGTCATTTGAAACGGGTTATCAGACAAACGTCACTAACGAAGAATTATCTATTTTGTTGTCGCAAGTAGAAGCATGTGTTAACTCTCGTCCATTTGCACTCAACAACTCTACTCTGGACGAACCTCTCTTGACACCTGGCCACTTTCTGGTCGGTGAATCATCAGTCGGCGTTCCTGAGCCGTCTTTGCACAATGTTAAATTAAGTCCAATAAATCAATGGCATATCATACAACGTTAGGTGCAATGTTTATGATGTCATTGGCAAAACGAATATTTAACAACGTTGCAACATCATTACAAATGGAATACTAAGAGACCCGACCTGCCTAATGGCAATGTTGTCTTGATATAAGATACATTTTTTCCGGGAAAATAGCTTTTAGGACGAGTTATTCAGGAACACCCAGGGCCCGATGAGGTCACTAGAGTTGTCACTAGTCACTAGAGTCAGTATGAGGATACGAGTAGTCCGTTCAAACGGACAATCGCTAAATTGTGCGCTGTCCCCGGATGATTCTTAAATAAGATTTTGTTTTGATTTTTGTTTCTGTCCGTCTTAAGGACTGTAGTGGTCCTTGGCCGGCGGTATGTTTAATTAACTACTGTTAATTTAAGATAAATAATATCGATTAAACAAGTTGTTCCTACGATCCCTCAATAGATGTCACTCACCGGAGTTAAACCACGCTAGTATTATTTTCTGACCGATTATATCGGCAAATTGAAAACTTAGCATATTTGACAGTGCTTAATACTAGTGAGTAAGTAATGAATAAATAATGAAAAGTGTTGTGAGTGTTTAACTAACCGTTCGTTGTTTTATTTGATTTTACCTCACTGCTTCCAAACTTTTGGACGGTAGTATATATATATATATATATATATATATATATATATATATATATATATACTACCGTCCAAAAGTTTTTATAATTTTTAATAATGTGTTTATTCATTTAGTTTGTAGATAATAGTTTAAGTTTTATCATAAGTGATAAAAATGGTGGTCGTTATAGAAAAGGATCAAAATCTGATCCTGCCTACGATAATAGACCGAAAGCGTCGCGTAGACGACCACTGAATCGGCACGAAATAGTAAAGCCCGACGATTTGAAGGTCAAGGCATCGGTCAAGAAATTGAAGAACAATGATTTTGACGATATCGAAGTGGATTCTAGGTTTGGATATCATCTGGTGAACTTCGTAGCAGTTGTTGTCGCCATTTCAAGTGTTGTCGTTTGCAAAGTGTGCCATTCGGAAGTAAAATTCACCGAATAAGTAAACGTGGCTTGGGCTTCAAAATTGTTGTGTCGTGCGATAATTGTGACAAAAAATATATACCGAACAGCTTGATCACAAAATGTTTAGCGATGAAAATCCGCAACACGACCGCTGCCCGACTGGTGAAATTTATTGGTGCTCGTGGCATAAAGCGAAAGCTACGAACACGTTGGACGAATATCAACACAAACCACCTATGCGCGATGATGTGTTCGAAGCTATAAAGCCGATCGACGAAAGACTTACATCGGAGAATCTTCTCACTCGTTGTATCGGAGGCTACACACAAAATAACAACGAGAGTTTCAACTCAACTGTGTGTGCGATGGCTCCGAAAACTATGAATTCAGGTGAAGTGATCGTGGACTACCAGTATTGCTTCATGTGTCTAAGATCAGTTCTACACATATTCGATGTCATGGGGATGAAAATTGGACCAAACAGCTATAACGTGTGCACGGAGATTGAAGCGAACCGTATTAAGAAAGCGGAGCTGTCACTCAGTGTCGGCGCAAAAGAAGCCCGCATACAATTAAAAGCGTTACGAAAGGAAGAAGAATCCGAAGAGATTGATGCAGAAGGGCAATTATACGGCGCAGGCATCGCAGATTAAAGGTATATACGGGTAATTCTCATGGAATCTCGAAATTCTTGTCCTTTTAGTTTTTACACAGTTCGAAACTATTCATGGTGGTATTTTTTTTTTTTTTTTTAAAGAACATCACTTAGGCTAATAATTTTGGTAATAACCTTCAAACTTTATGTATATCTGTAAGGAATAATAAATATATAATACCCTTAAAATCATTCCCTCACTATGTCCCAAACTTTAAAATAAAACATGTTATAATTTTTTAACTAGAAATTGCTTAAAATTTATGTTTGCGCGTGTGACTATTTTATTAAAAATACATCAAAATTTCAAAAATTCTTCGAATTTAGGATTATAGATCGTAAATAAATGAGGAAATGTTGATTTGACATGTGTCCCTTAAAAAATAGTCATTCCCTCACACCATTACCGACAGTCGATAAGTTAGCGTACTTGAGATTTTTTATTGGAACTTCTATTAATTTTTGATAGTTGGTGACACTAACAATTGCTCAGAATGGCGAAGTTGTATTAAAATTGTCGGAGTACTTGTTGGAAGAAGATTAAATTACAATTTTTCAAAGATTACATTTCAGACAGTCATTCCATCACTGAGAAGAAAACAAAGAGGTAATTACTATATTCGAATATAAATTTAAAAATAAAGTATGTTTTTAGAAGCAGTAAAATCACCGAAAAATTTACATACAGCAGTTTACTACATTTGGAGATTTTTGAGGTTATGTTTTATTTTGTCATTCCCTCATTTCATTTCAAAATGAGGGAATGACAACTAATGAGGTAATGACGTCTAGACTATTTTAACTTAGTTTTTTTATGAACTTGCTTATGTCAACCTTAAATTTACTATTCTGTTTTGTTTTAGAGCTAAAAAATGGCACGAGGAAAGAAACTGTCTGATGCAGAAGCAAAATTGAAAAAAAAAGAATATGATCGAAAACGTAGAGAAAAAATGAAATCTAATCCTGAAGTGTTAGCAAAACTTCGCGAGAAAGAACGAATTTCATATCTTAAAAAAAAACAGAAGGGCCAAATAAAATCTGTAACTGCCATGAGTTCCAGAGAAAGAAGATTAAAGAGAAAAAATTGGAAAAAAAACAGTCAATCGTACAGACACCGAAAGGCACAAGTCCGTAAGAATCTGACAAGTCTCCTCAATAAAGTATCACCTTCAAGTTCTAGACTTGCAGCAGACCCTGTTCTTCAAAATAATAATAAGCGTGAAAGTATGATAGCTGTTTTGAGAAGGAAGCAATTAAGAAAACGTAGAGCAATACAATATGCAAAAATTGCTAAATTACAAAAAGAATTAAAAGAGCAAATTCGACAAAAAGAGAAGTACAAGAAGAGATCTCAAAGGCGAAATAAAAAGGTTTTATCCTCTCCTGAAGCTAAAGTATCAGCACTTTTGAAAAACGTTCAAGTACCTAAAATAGTCAAACAGAAACTTCTTTTCTCTGAAGTAATTACTAGCCAACTATCAAACAAGTATAATCAATTAAAACAACATCGTGAAAAGAAAAAATACTACGAAATTATAAAACCAGATCTCCTCAAAAAACACAAGTTACTGAACTTATCAAAATCTTTTTTTAAGCATGAGACTTACAAGAAGAGTGGTCTTAAAAAAGTGCGTGCTCGATTGATAAAAATTAAACAAGAAGTGGTCGATTTTTTAGAAAAAGATGAAAATTCCAGAATGTGTCCAGGCAAGAAAGATTATATAAAATTAAAAGGACAAATGAAGCAAAAACGTCTATTGACCGATACTATGAAAAATCTACACAAAAAATTTCTGACTACAGTTGACTATAAAGTGAGCTTAGCAACATTCTGCAGATGTCGACCTTTTTGGGTAACTTGGGCGAACATGAAAGATCGAAATACTTGCCAATGCATGATTCATACAAATGTTCAACTAATGATAACGAAATTACACGAAAATAAGGCGCTGCCTAGCTGCAATCTGACCAAATTTTTGGCGACGATAACATGTGACGTAAATTCGACTAAATGTTTGTTTCGAAACTGCGAAAGTTGTAAACTTAAAATGGTAGAATATTACCTTCCTCAACCAAATCGAATGGTTTCATTCCATCAATGGATGTACGAAACTACTTCTTTCGAAAAAGATGAAAAGATGAAGACAGTACGCAAACCTGGTAAAAAAGAGATCAAGGTATCAATTAGAGAATTAGTACAAAAATTAGAAGAAACACTACCCTTATTCTTACAACACGTTGCGACAATAGCTCATCAATATCAGACCACTTCAGAACTCAAACAAAATTTAAGTGAAAACGAGGTTCTCATTCATATCGACTTTAGTGAAAATTACTGTTCAAAATATAACGAAGAGATACAATCAGTCCATTTTGGTGGAGCAAGAAAACAAATTACTCTTCATACAGGTGTATTGTATTTACGAGACAATGGTGTTGTTAAACCACAAACTTTTTGCTCACTTTCTGACAATAATAGACACGATTCCATGGCAGTATGGGCTCATTTAGTGCCAATTTTTGAATGGATTAAACAACAAAATCCAAATATCCATAAAATTCACATTCTTAGTGATGGTCCGGTCAATCAGTATAAAAATAAGTTTATATTCCACATTGTATCTCATCATATAAATGATTTATGTCCCGGGACGACATTTTTTTCATGGAACTATTCAGAGCCTGGCCACGGTAAAGGCGCACCTGATGGCGTCGGTGGCACATTAAAAAGAAGTGCTGACAAGGCTGTAGCTGAAGGCAAAGACATCGTAGACTTGAATTCACTAAAAAGTATTTTGTTATCTAGATGTCCTTCGATTACGTTATTTGAAATAACTACTGCTGATATTACAGAGATAGAAAATCTAGTCAAGAAATCAGGCACTGTTACGCCTTTCCGTGGAACGCAAAAAATTCGCCAATTTGTGTTCGCTAGTGATATATTAGAGTTTAGAAGCCTTTCTTGCTGTCAATGTATTGGAGAATGTAGCCATTTTCACCTGGGATACTACTTATCTTCGAAAACTCCTCATGTTGAAACAAGACTTGGAAAAGTACAAACGCGGTCTTGTGGTAGACAATCTGCGAATAATTTTTTCAATGATAATGATTCCCAAATTGATGAATCTTATGATATAGGCGATTTCGTTCTCATCAAGTGGAACGACGCAATTTATCCCGGAAAAATAACTTCAGTTTCTGATGATGCCGCTGTGGTAGATTGTATGGAAAGAGTAATTAAATCCTGGAGATGGCCTACACCCAAGGATGAAGCATTGTATCCCTGGACTGATGTTGTGCAGAAAATTGAACCTCCAAAATTTATCAGAAAAGGATATTTTTCCGTAAAGGAAATAAATCAGCTTAAATTGTAAAAGTTAAGACTTGACTGCAAGGTATTCTATTGTAGACTGATTCAGAAAAGACTATTATATTATTATATTCTAACTTGTGTGATATAATATTGTTTACTTTAAGACTAAATGTTGATATTAATGGTTTTAAACAATATTTTAGGATTTATATAAGAGATTTTGAAAATTTCTAAATGAGTTGAATATTTTTAGTCATTATTAATTAAGTTTCATGTTGCAAAGAAAATGCAATTAATATAAAAATGAAAGCAAGTTTTGCTGTAAGCAATTTGAGTCACTTTCAGAGCTGTGTTATTAGATAACTCCAGAATTTTCATATATATATTACCTACTAAAGTTATAAATGTGTTCAAAAAATAAATAATTAAATTTCATAATAAACTAACATAAACATCATTTCCTCACCACAGTCATCATTCCCTCACTTTTCAAGTTTATCAATATTGATTTACTTCATTTAAAACTCGTTTATTCTGGGGACCACTATATTCCCTAAAGTTACTAACACATATAGTACAAATTTAAGATAAATTTAATAGATATTAACTAAAATAATTCTGAATAATTTAATTTACATTTTTTCGAGATTTCATGAGAATTACCCATACGCATTTAATATGATTTTATACTACTTAAAACTTTAAACACGTTTTTCTTCAAATAACTTTTTTTGAACTGGCCGAAGACATAACTCGAGCAAATCTTCACCGACATATACGAAATTTTTACAATACATTCGAAATACCTTTCTCCAGAGACGTATAATATATATATATACATATGTATGGGGTATTCCATGCCAAATCGACCACTTTTGACCCCGACCCTTTTCGATTTGGCCGAAAGTTTTCCATCCTTTTCTACCCTATAAAAAACGGTTCTCAGAATTTTTTTGAATTTTTTTACCTAACTCCAAAAAAGTTATGAATTTTTCAAAAAAATGGCTTTTTTATTTTCAAATAGCCATAACTTTTTCAAAACTAAACATTTAGGTACCTTTTTTTTTTTCAAAATTTTTGTTTTTAGATGTACTTTCCGATAAAAAATATTAAAAAATTTTTGTAAGTCAATACATATGGAATTTTTCAGTTTTTTGACAAAAATCAATGATTTTTCGAAGTTCGACATTTTTTTTTTTTTATTTTTTTTTTCTAAAATAAACTTTAATCAATTCCACAGTTATCCCTGTAGAACCCAGATTGGGCCGATTTCTCTTTCTATTTTTTTTATTCAATTTAAAAAAAATTGTTAAAATTTTCAAAAATGGAAAAAAAAATTTTTTTCATAAATTTTATTTATATAATGAGATAAATACAATTCAACGATTTTACGGCATTGCATTCACAATTTAGAGGCTTCATCGATGACTGTAATTAGTAAGATTCAAATTTTAATATATCAATTAGATCGATAAACTAGGGATAACAATTATCGACTTACCTATAGCCAGTAAACTAGCTATAAGCTAGTATGTTTTGATTAAAAGTGCGGCTTTTTCATTTTGAGATCTAAAACATAACCTATAAATCTTTTGTGCAATCTAGTGTTTTATAAAAGATTGTCATTACATTTGTTGTATAAATAAATAATTTCTCTAGTTTATAAGCGCTTTTTTAATTTGTCTTTATGGCGTCAAAAAAGGTATTTGATCGGTGTTGTAATCCTTTTGAGTTGGAATCTCATTTTAAAAAAATTGGTTTACGTCCGGCGACTGATATTATGAAAGTAACGTTAGGATTAGATGATAATTATTTATTATGCAGTTCATGTCGAAAAAAAGCTTCAGAGTTAGTGAAGCAACAAACAAATCTCTCGTAATGATCCTAGTGCTGATGTAAGTGACCGTGAAGACAACTATAGTGACAATAATGACAACAATGATCAGGCTGATAATGATAGTAATACAACTGCCACGGATCTCCCATTATCCTTATCATTCCGTAAGTTTTTTTAATTATTTATACGTTACTTGAATACATTTCTAGTAGCTATATGTTTCACTATTATTTTTTAAGGTTCCATGTCATTTGATAGCGAACCCAAAGCATCACAATCAAGCTCAGGATCTCAAGTTAGCGCTGCAACTCAATTACCCGTAATAAACCATGCATTAGAATTGTTAAATCAATCACCGATTCCATCGAAGAAATTGAATGATAATCAATTTTTGAACAATAAAATAAATCGGGTATCCGACAGCTTGAAAAAAGTTTTGCTTTCTTCTTCAGATGAAGAATCGATTGATGACGATGGTGAAAATTTTCGCTCTCTAATTAAAATGTTGTATGATAAATTCAACGATAAAGAAACTGATAAGTCTTTGAAAATACAAATTTTAACATTATTACCTGTAAAATGGAGTGAGAGACGTATTTGTGAAACTATGAATACATCAAGACATTTGTCAAGAGTAGCAAAAAATTTGGTTGAAGAAACGGGTTTACTTTCTACACCTGAATCGAAATTAGGTATGGGTAGCGTAAAATCGATGTTTTAAATACACTTGAAAACTAAATTACTCAACATTTTTGTATAGGGAGGACAATTACTGATCAGCTAAAATTAAAAGTTGAAAATTTTTACAACGATGATGAGTATAGTGCTCAAATGCCCGGTATGAAAGACTTTGTATCAATTCGAAGTGATGATGGTAATCGGATACACGTCCAAAAAAGACTTATCCTGTCTAACTTAAAAGAATTATACCAATGTTTCTGTGAAATAAATCCTGCTGAGAGAATTGGATTTTCAAAATTCGCTTCTTTGCGACCAAAACATTGTGTGTTAGCAGGGGCAAGTGGAACACACACCATCTGCGTGTGTACGATTCATCAAAACGTGAAGTTAATGATGCTTGGTAATTATCAAATTAATTAATAATTATAAATGCGTGAATTTTAAGTTTACTAAATTACTGTTATTTTAGGTGCAAATATTTATTCTTTGACAAGGAACACAGAAAAGCCCATTAAACACTACAGCGATTACTTGAGCATGATTATATGTGAAAATCCATCTTTTCAGTGTTATTTAGGTGGATGTAAAAACTGTCCTGGGGTCGATGAGTTGAGTAAAATTTTACTAAAATGTTTTGAGGACCGGGAAATCGAGAATATTACATATAAATATTGGATATCAAAACCGAGAAGTAGTTTAGAAACTATTATTAAGCCTACAGAAGAATTTGTGGAAAAATTTTGTAGTGAGTTAAAAATTCTTCTACCTCATTCGTTCATTGCTAAGGAGCAAGCCCAATTCTTGAAGACATTGAAAGAAACATTGAAACCAAACGAATACGTTATTATTTGTGATTTTGCAGAAAATTATGCCTTCGTAGTACAAAATGCGGCAGCTGGTTTTCACTGGAATAATAATCAGGCAACAGTTTTTCCAGTCGTTATTTATTATAAAGTAAATAACAAACTTGAACACAAAAGTTTAGTAATTATCTCAGATTCTAACAAACATGATGCCGTTGCTGTTCATGTTTTCATCGAAATAATAACTGATTACGTGAAAAGTTTTCCTGAACGTTGTAACAAAATTTATTATTTTTCTGATGGAGCTCCTCAACAATTTAAAAACTTTAAAAACTTTGTAAATTTATATTACCACGAAGATGATTTTGATATTTCTGCTGAATGGCATTTTTTTGCGACTGCCCATGGGAAAGGTCCGTGTGATGGAATCGGTGGTATTCTCAAACGACTTGCAGCGAGAGCAAGTCTCCAACTCGCGGTAGACAAACAAATAACGACACCAGAAGAACTTTTTGAATGGGCTTCTGCACCGGATAACTTGCCGAATATTATAGTGAAGTTTTCCCCAGAAGAAGATTATGACACAGCAGTAAATGATTTAAATGATCGATTTTTGAAAACGAAACCGATTACAGGAACTCAACAACTACATTGTATAATTCCGGACAAAAATGGTTGTTTACTAGTTAAAAACTTTTCGAATTCGAATGAACACAGAATTTGTAAAATATTTAAACGACAGAGAGAAAAGTAATTAATTCTAGCTGCATCAATTATTGATCTTACTAATTACAGTCATCGATGAAGCCTCTAAATTGTGAATGTAATGCCGTAAAATCGTTGAATTGTATTTATCTCATTATATAAATAAAATTTATGAAAAAAAAATTTTTTTCCATTTTTGAAAATTTTAACAATTTTTTTTCAATTGAATAAAAAAAATAGAAAGAGAAATCGGCCCAATCTGGGTTCTACAGGGATAACTGTGGAATTGATTAAAGTTTATTTTAGAAAAAAAAAATTAAAAAAAAAAAATGTCGAACTTCGAAAAATCATTGATTTTTGTCAAAAAACTGAAAAATTCCATATGTATTGACTTACAAAAATTTTTTAATATTTTTTATCGGAAAGTACATCTAAAAACAAAAATTTTGAAAAAAAAAAAGGTACCTAAATGTTTAGTTTTGAAAAAGTTATGGCTATTTGAAAATAAAAAAGCCATTTTTTTGAAAAATTCATAACTTTTTTGGAGTTAGGTAAAAAAATTCAAAAAAATTCTGAGAACCGTTTTTTATAGGGTAGAAAAGGATGGAAAACTTTCGGCCAAATCGAAAAGGGTCGGGGTCAAAAGTGGTCGATTTGGCATGGAATACCCCGTATATTCTCCGACTTTTTTTTATGGCATAGTTTTTTTTTTATCGACAATTCTGTCGTTTTTTTATAGTGAAAAATTTTAATGTTTTGTTCAAACGTGCATCATTTCGCGAAAAAACAAAATATCGAAAAAATCCTAACGTACGTCTCTCGCAATATTTAAATTTTCGGTATTTTGTTCCAGGACCAAAATTAAGGAGGTTACATCTTCGGCCATGGACCCGTCTAAAAAATGAGGTGCCTCCGAAGAAATGCTGGACAGCCGCCATTTTGAATTGAATTGACACAAAGTAAATGTATTTGTATATAAAGACGATAAAGAAGACAAAAGATGTCCAGATCGGGACGGAAATTATTCTTTTCTGACTTAGAAAAGTCCACTTATCCTATATCCATTTGGATTCAAGAATTTGAAAATACCGCTAGTATTATGGAATGGTCAAAGATTGAAAAACTTATTTACGGGCAAAGATTCCTTGGTTTAAAAGGCAAGCTATTTTTAAGATCTTTAGGAAGTATAATTGACTGCGATGTTCTAAAATAGTGCTATGGTCCATAAACAGTTACCTTCATGGAAAATGAAAAATGATTAAAAATTTCAACAGTACTTTCTTCATATGAAAGAGTTATCACACGACGATCTAGATATAGAAAAAGCGAAGATTACTGAAAGTATAAAGACAATAATAAAAGAGTACAATCCCACTGAAGCTAAAAAGAAAAGTAATATAGAACTAAAAATAGTACTTACCGATGAAAATTCTATTTACCAAAGCCCTCGCCGACTATCTCCACTGGAAAAAAGTATTGTTGATCAACAGATAGATGATTGGATCCAACAGAAGATTATTCAACCTAGTAAATCAGATTTTGCAATTCCGATTGTACTAGCTAAGAAGAAAAATGTTCAATATAGACTGTGTATTAATTACAGAAGATTAAATAAGAAGGTTATAAAAGAGAGATTTCAGTTACCGCTATTAGTGGACCAACTGGATCAATTAAAAAAAGCTAAATTGTTCACGTGTAGGAACCCGTCTTTTAAATCCAGAGAGGATTTAAAAGACGGGTTCCTACACGTCAATGTACATAAAGATACACATCATTTGTGACACCTCGAGATCAGTATGAATTCCTGAAGATGCATTTTGGACATCGCTCAGCGCCTTCAGTATTTCCAAGATCTGTCAATAATATTTTCCAAGATCTCAAGGTATCGTTCTGGCTTATCTTGATGATCTAATTTTACCACTGCAAGATGAAAATGAAGGAATAACAAAACTAAAAGAAATGTATTCGGAGAAATATACTCGTTATTAACAATGTTGACCATCGCGACAAGACCGCTTTGTTTAACAACTTAAAGAATTCTCCGATTGAAGTCAATTAAAAGATTTCCTAAAAACCCAATTTAGTGAACACAAACACTATACACATTTATTAACCGAATTACAAGAGAGTAATCAAGGGGCTACCGAAACTGTTAGCCAATTCTCACTCCGCGTCGAAACTTCTCTTTTTAACTTATTAACAGAAATTTCTTTAGCCAACTATCCACAAAAGGAGATGCCTGGCCGTATAGCTTCCATGGGGGATCTCACTCTCCATCACTTTTGAATGGGGCTGTTACCAAGAATTTCGAACCTGGTTAGGGCTGGTTAGGGCTCGCAACCCTAAAAACCTTAATAGTGCTGTTAATCTGGCTAAGTCTAAAGAGAAGATACAAAATAGTCAATTTGCTAAGCGAAAAGCAGCACAGGCACTGCCTAGCAGCTCACCAAAGCCCCGCTATAATCAACAACCATATTATAGTCAATCCAATTCCAATTACCCCTTAAAATCATTTCCGAAGGTCATTCCTAATAATACCAATACGTCTAAGAACGCAGGATCGTCCTTATTCTGCAGATACTGTAAAGCCACTGGTCATGATATTAAGGATTGCGAGCTACGTGTAACAAATAACAATCGCCGCAATCAGAAGCCTAATAACCCTAACACTTATTATCATAATCGCGTGACAGACGTAGATGAACATATCGAAGCTCCTGACAATAACAACTTAGTACGAACAAAATCAAATCAAAATCAAATCAAATCAAAACACTTTATTCGGATAACATAGATTATTAGGTACACATATTAGAAATTAAATAAAAGTAAAATTAACATAAATAAAATATTTTCTATATCATCCGAATTGGATGACCACTCAGCATATGTTGAGAATAGAAAACTCTCAACGCTGGTATTCTGTGGCTGCCATTTATTGAGCCTGGTCGCACTGTGCCTTCATTGAAAATGACAATAACATTAACTTAACAATAGTTATAAATTAAAAAACAAAACAGAAAAACAAAAAAAAACAGGAACTGTCACTTTAAAATAAGTATTTTATAAAGAATAATAATATAATAATATTATAAAGATACATATATACACACAATTTAAGTAAGAACATAGAAAAATATATCTATATACATTCACGCATACACATACAATATACATAGAATATGTATTTATCTTAAGATGAACCTAAATCATAAAATAGTAAAAAAAAAATATTAGATATGTTATAAAGAAATATAACCAGTAGATAAAAGGAACAACGTGATCGTGTAAAGGATATAAACCACTTTAATACTAATTATAAAAAGTTTAAGTCAAAGCAAAAAATTAATTATTATTTAATTGTAAATTGATAAGATATGATTTATATTTTAATTTAAATGCGTTTATCATATTTAATAAACGAAGAGGAGGGGGCAGGTTGTTCCAGCACTTAGTTGCCGTATATTTGAAGCTACCACGATAAGCTACTGTATTAAAATGAGGCATACTCAGCATGTTCGACGTAGCCCTTGTATAATGTGTAAGCCGGTCTTCACCAACCCATTTTAATTTGTGATAAAGATATGGAGGCATTTTATATTTAATTATCCCAAACAGTAGTGTGGCAAAATGTAACTGTCAACGATAGTCCATCTTCAGCATGTGGGCATTATTTAAGAATGGTGTAACGTGAGAACGCGGAGGAATTTTGAAACAATATCTTGCGAGACGCTTGGTACATGCCAAAAGTCTAGGTCCTATCACAACATCGGCGTAATTTAGCTTTGACAAAATAAGAGACACACAATATAATACGTACTTTTGTACTTAAATATTTTCTTATGCGATACATTATCTTTAGGCGATAGAAGCAAGCGCGAATCGTCTGCTTCACGTGATTTTTAAATCTTAGTTGTTCATCCATTAAAACTCCTTGGTTTCTACATTCAGATACGCGTTCTATCTCCATATTATGTAATTTTATGGATGGTGCTAAGTAAGACATTTTTCTTATTCGAAAAGGGCTTCCTAGTATCATATATTTTGTTTTATTAGGGTTTAACCCTTAACCAGGCTATGGGTTGAGGTCCCCCCACACCGGATTTTAGTATGTTTTTCCCAGGTTTTGGTAAATTATTTACCGCAATCTGTCAAAAACGCAAAAATAGAAATATTATCTATGGTCACATAACAAAATTTGCTTGAATCGAAACGCAAATGTCACTTTTACGGCCTATTTTTTCTTTGGTCGTCCGCTCAACTGTTGTTTCTGTGGAAAGTGCGGTGAATTTTAATCATAATGGCGGATCGGAGAAAGGTAAGTCGTACAATTTTTTTATATGCTGTAGAATTTGAGTTTTTCTAGTGATATGTGCATAAATTATACGTAAGCACTTGAAAAATATCATGATATAACGAAATGAAAAATGTGGGGAACCATATAACCTTAGCCTGTGAAGGAGGTGCACATTGTGGGAATTATATGCCCATTGCCTGGTGAATTATAATCTTTATTTTGTGCTAACTTTTTGCCGCGGGTTTTCTTTTTTATTTATTCACTCTACAAATTATGAGGAAATTAGGTTTTGTTTTATCGAAATATAACTTGTGGGTAGTGATAAACGTGATTTGTCATCATCGATTTGTCAGTCAGCATTTACCTACTTTAGTGTATTTTTGTTATACAGGTATTAAAAAGACATCAAATTGAAAATGCTCTTCATGAGATGTTTTCGTCGGAGGACGAAAGTGACGAACATGACAATGATTATACTGATTATGTCCCAAAATCACTGAACGCAAGGTTAAACGATATTCAAGGTATGTCTAATCGACAGTTATTACTATTAGACGGCGATGCACGTCAGTCTTACGAAGAATCACCTAACGAGGAAGTTTCATCTTGTTTTGCACTGTCTGTACCATCGCCTGACTTTCCTGAAGTGCTTGCACCCGCTGTTGATGAAGAAATAGCACCTTATGTTCCATTGTCTGCACCATTGCCTGACTTTCATACTCACCCTGAAATGCTTGCACCCGCTGTTGATGAAGAAATAGCACCTTATGTTCCATTGTCTGCACCATCTTCTGGCTTACTAGCTAATATTCCAACTTATGCTGAATTGCAGGCACGGGATAGAACATGGACTACAGATGTTGAAAATTTTGACGAGTTAAATTTCGGCAAGGAAATTGAACCTACTAAATCATATAGCTATCAAAGTCTTCCCATTGAATATTTTAGTAACTTGTTCCCTGATGAGATTTTTGAAATGATCGTCGAATACACAAATAAATACGCGAAGTTGAAACAAAGTAAATTCTGGAGCGACACCCACGTAGACGAAATAAAAGCATTCCTAGCTATAATCATTTTAATGGGAATAAATCCTCAGTCAGATATAGAGCTGTATTGGAGTGCAGATCCTTTTTATAATAACATAGAGATTAGTGCACAATGACCTGCAAGAGATTCAAAAAAATTTTAGAAAATTTACATGTTTGCGACATTACAGCTCACTTGCCCCGGGATCACAAAGACCACGACAAATTGCAAAAAGTAAGACCATTACTAGATTATCTCAACAGGACTTATCAAGAAAATGCCACCAACTCGGAATCTCAATCAGTGGATGAAAGTATGATTAAATTTAAAGGGCGTGATAGTAAGAAGCAGTACATGCCAGCCAAACCCATCAAAAGAGGTTTTAAGGCATGGTGTCGTTGTGATTCTAAAACTGGTTATCTATATCAGTGTGATATTTATACAGGCAAAGACCAAACACTCAATGAGGAAGGATTAGGTTACAGAGTTGTAATGAAACTTGGAGGAAATTTACCACGAAACACACATTTGGTTTTCGACAACTTTTTCTCCTCCTTGGCTCTCATGGAAGCTCTTCATCTTAGAGGTATTTTAGCAACAGGGACAGTGCGAATGAATCGCAAAGGCCTTCCTAAAGAGCTGTGTCCACCAAAACCTAAAACACCTGAAGAACGAAGACTGGCTAAAGAGAATAAATTGGATCCGGGCGAATTCACATACCGTTTCTGTCACCCTTGTGCTGTGATCAAATGGCATGACACTAAAGAAGTTTTTGTCCTTACAACTGCAGTTAACCCAACCAAAGTGGAAGTGATCCAGAGAACTCAAAAGAATGGGCAAAAGAAAGACATGTATTGTCCCTCTGCAATCGCAGAATATACAAGGAGTATGGGAGGTGTGGACCACTTTGACCACTATCGAAGCTCGTACTCTATTGGCCGTAGGTCAAAAAAATCCTGGTTTCGGATATTTTGGTTCTTGTTTGAGAGTGGCATTATAAACGCCTACATTTTATACAAATACAAAAATCCAAATCGTAACAACATACACCGTGATTTCAGATTACGCTTAGCTAGAAGTTTGAAATCGGCACATATCTCAAACATAAAACAAAATCCGGTGGTATACAAAAACAAAAAAGGAGGTGTTTTTGGGGTACCAGACCAAATAAGATTGGCGCAAAAAGGAAGTCATTTTTTATCATTGTCTACGTACAAACGATGCAGGTTTTGTAGCACCAGAAAACAGGATAAGCGGTCAAAATACGAATGCGAAATTTGTAAAGTAACATTGTGTGTTACCCCCTGCATGAAACTGTACCACCAAAGTCAAAATGTAGCAGATGAATAAAACCTTTTTTGTCAATTCTCAATATTTTTTTATTACTGAAATAAAGAATAAGTGTCTAGATGTCATATTTTATTTGTACATTGTATTTTTCTTTCCTAAGTTCTAAAACATGATGTTCAACATTTTAGGCGATAATTTGGAATGGGAAAATCCACAGCATATTGTTTATTTTTTTATTTATTAGACCGCATTGTAAACGACTTTATATAAGAACATGAAAATGACAAACATACTTGTTTATATCTACTATATAAAAATAAGTCGGGTTTTCCTTCCTGACGATATAACTCCAGAACGCACGAACCGATTTCCACGGTTTTGCATTCGTTGGAAAGGTCTCGGGCTCCGTGAGGTTTATAGCAACGAAAATCTAGGAAAAATTTCAATAGAAAAGCGGCAAAATAGGGAAAATCATTTTTTAAATACAGCGCCATCTCTGATACATAGCATGTACTACAAACCAATATTTTAAGTAGATGGCGTCGGTGCGTGACACATTGCTTGACAGCTACTTATTGTTTTCTTATCAGTTAATTTCATGTGACAAACCGGTATTGTGTACACTGTGAAATAATGAAAAAAAAGTAAAAAAAAATAGTTATTCGTTTCTTAACATTTTAATTGGAAACCATCAAATCAATCAAGTGTATTGTGTACATTTTTATTCAATTTCAACAGCAGGTATTTGTCTTTAAGGTGGTAAGTTGAACTGTGTAAATTATGTGGATCGTGCATTTGAGGTTAAATTCACCACTCTGTCTATAGCCCAAAATGCCTAGAGGACGACGTGCGAACATCGGCCGCCGCACAAGACATGCAAGTCAGCAATAAGTGTATTCACAGAACTTAAGCGAAGAAAGACAAAATATAATAAGAGAAAATGCACGATTGAGACAACGCGTGAGCACACGAAGATCATTGGCATCATACAATCGCTTGGCATTCCAATATGATCCCACTGCGAACTACAGTGATGATGAAAATTTAGATATTGGACCAATGACGACTGTATGCCGATATTGCAATGCGTTAAAGTTCAAAAGAGAAACGGCTGGATTGTGCTGCGCAAGTGGAAAAGTCAAACTGGATCCATTACTTACACCACCACAGCCACTGAAAGCATTGTTCGATGGAAATGATCCCGATTCCAGCCATTTTCTTCAACACATCCTTGAATACAATAACTGCTTTCGCATGACTTCCTTTGGAGCTAATATCATTCGAGAAGGCGGCTTCATGCCGACTTGCAAGGTAAAAGATACAACACACACGATCAAAAGTTACACCATATTCTTTAACAAATGATTGTTTGCAATTACAGATACAAGGACAAATATATCATTTGCATGGTTCAATGGTGCCAACACCAGATGAACCGCATCAATTTCTGCAAATATATTTCATTTCGTCGATGGTGGATCAGCTGAATGTGCGGTGCAATATACAGGGAACAGAACAGTTAAAGAGACGAATTATTGAACAGTTGCAAGCATTTTTTCACGCTAATAACGCTGTGGTTAATATGTTCAAAACAGCATTGGAACGAATGCCATCGGATACACACAAATTTGTCATAAGAGCGGATTGTACCCCAACAGGTGAACATGTGCGAAGATTCAATGCACCCACCGCTAATGATGTTGCTGCAATTATTGTTGGCGATCCAACTAAATCGCGAGACATTGTCGTTCAGCGAAGAAGCAATATCATGCATCGTGTAAACGAGACACATCGTTTGTACGATGCGTTACAATATCCAATCATTTATTGGCAAGGGCAAGACGGATACGATATCACGTTGAAGATGGTCGATCCAATTACAAGTAAGATGGTCGATCCAATTACAAGTACAATATTCACACACTAATTATTGCTATTATTGGTTTCCATTAACAATTCATTTAATTTTGCATTTTCAGGCGTATCAACGAATAAAAATCTAAGCGCAATGAATTACTATGCGTATCGTATGATGATTCGTACACATGAGGAGAATGTCATTCTGAAGTGCCGTCGGCTATTCCAGCAATTCGCTGTCGACATGTATGTCAAAGTCGAGACAGAACGTTTAGCGTTCATCCGATTCAATCAGTTAAAGCTACGATCTGAGGACTATATACACTTGCGTGATGCTATTCATTCAGATGGTGATGTTGAGAGTGTTGGACGTCTGACGATTCTCCCATCATCTTATATCGGAAGCCCACGCCACATGCATGAATACGCTCAAGACGCTATGACATACGTGCGAAATTATGGAACTCCCGATTTATTTATTACGTTCATATGCAATCCGAAGTGGATGGAAATTGAACGTGAGTTGGAACCGGGTCAGAAACCGCAAGATCGCCATGACATAATCGCCAGAGTATTTCAACAAAAACTCAAGGTTATAATGGATGTGCTTACTAAGTATCGAGTTTTTGGTGACACACGTTGTTATATGTACTCGGTGGAATGGCAGAAGCGTGGACTACCGCATGCTCATATCCTAATTTGGTTGCTGAACAAATTACATTCAAATGAAGTGGATGACATCATATCAGCTGAAATTCCTGATCCAGTCACTGATCCCCATCTACACGACATTGTGACGACACAGATGGTGCATGGACCGTGCGGTGCATTAAATCCATTATCGCCTTGCATAGCTGATGGAAAGTGCACAAAACGATATCCGCGACCGTTAGTTGCTGAAACAGTTACAGGGAACGATGGATATCCAGTTTATCGTCGGCGTTCAAAAGAAGATAATGGTCGAACTATCAAAGTTAAAGTTAAAAATCAAGAGATTGAGATCGGAAATGAATTCATTGTACCATATTGCCCGCTGCTATCACGAATTTTCGAAACACATGCAAACGTTGAGAGTTGTCATTCGGCCAAATCAATCAAATATTTGTGCAAGTACGTCACAAAAGGCAGCGACATGGCTGTGTTTGGTATTGCGTCGGAAAATGCGAATGACGAAATCAGCAACTTCCAAATGGGCAGATACGTCAGTACTAATGAAGCACTGTGGCGATTATTTTCATTTCTAATTCATGAAAGATATCCCACAGTTGTACATTTAGCAGTGCATTTGGAAAATGGCCAAAGAGTTTACTTCACTGAGGCTAATGCAGCACAACGAGCTGAGAGACCACCATCGACAACATTGACTAGCTTCTTTGCAATGTGTGAAGCAGATCCATTCGCAGCGACGCTGATGTACGTTGAAATGCCCAAGTATTACACTTGGAATCAATCAACAAAGAAATTCCAACGTCGCAAACAAGGAACCCCAGTTCCAGATTGGCCACAGGTGTTTTCCAGTGATGCACTAGGTCGCATGTATACTGTTCATCCTAGAAATGATGAATGTTTTTATTTGCGACTGCTGTTAGTAAATGTACGTGGACCAAAATCATTTGCGCATTTGAAAACTGTGAATGACCACCAATGCCAAACTTTTCGAGAAGCATGTCAACTATTGGGTTTGCTAGAGAACGATTCTCATTGGGATTTAACACTTGCGGATTCAGTTGTTTCATCAAATGCGTACCAAATACGAACGCTGTTCGCAATTATCATCACCACATGTTTTCCTTCACAACCAATTCAGTTATGGAACAAATACAAAGATGACATATGTGAAGATATCTTGCATCGCTTGCGCATTCAAACGAATAATCCTGACATGCAAATAACCGATGAAATCTACAATGAAGGATTGATTCTGATTGAGGATCAATGTTTGACTATTGCAAACAAGCTACTGATTGAAGTAGGAATGATTGCACCAAATCGATCGATGCACGATGCATTCAACCAAGAATTAAATCGAGAGCTGCAATACAATGTTGATACATTGCAGGAATTCGTTCAAAATAATGTGCTGTTGCTAAATGAACAGCAAAAACAAGTATACGAAACATTAATGCAAGCGGTGGACAATAATACTGGTGGTCTATTCTTCCTGGACGCATCTGGAGGAACAGGGAAAACATTTGTCATTTCATTGATTTTGGCCACTATTCGATCAAGATGTGACATAGCTTTGGCGTTAGCATCATCTGGAATTGCGGCGACTCTTCTAGATGGCGGTCGTACTGCACATTCTGCGCTTAAGTTGCCACTCAATTTAAACACAATTGATACTCCAACATGCAATATTTCACGATCCAGTGCAATGGGAAAATTGTTGATGCAATGCAAGCTCATTGTTTGGGATGAGTGCACAATGGCACATAAGAAATCACTTGAAGCACTTAACTTCACACTGAAGGATCTTCGGCGAAATAACAACATCTTTGGTGGCTTAATGATATTGTTGGCTGGCGATTTCAGGCAGACGTTGCCAGTAATTCCCCGTGGAACGCCTGCAGATGAATTGAATGCTTGCCTGAAGGCATCACCTTTATGAAATAACGTAAAAACGTTATCGCTAACCACTAATATGAGAGTTCAACTTCAAAATGATCAAAGTGCTGCACAATTTTCAAAACAATTGTTAGCTGTTGGAAATGGAAAAGTAACAGTTGATGCGACATCTGGATTAATTACTCTTACCAACGACTTTTGCCGATTTGTAGACTCTCAACTAGCTCTTATTGAAAATGTTTTTCCAAACATTAGTGAGAATTATCAGAATTATGCTTGGTTAAGTCAACGAGCAATTCTTGCCGCAAAGAATAATGATGTACACGCACTGAATTTCACCATTCAATCAAAAATCGATGGCGATTTGGTGACATACAAATCCGTTGATTCCATAACAAATCCCGATGATGTAGTACATTATCCAACGGAGTTTTTGAACTCTCTCGAGTTACCAGGATTTCCACCACATAACTTGCAACTCAAAGTTGGTACAGTTATTATGATATTGCGTAATTTGAATCCACCGCGACTTTGCAACGGTACTCGACTTGCGGTAAAAAGACTTATGCCGAATTTGATTGAGGCAACCATTATTAACGGAAAGTACGCAGGTGAAAATCTATGTATTCCTCAAATACCAATGATTCCGACTGATCTTCCGTTTGACTTCAAACGATTGCAATTTCCAGTTCGCCTTGCGTTCGCAATGACAATTAACAAGTCGCAAGGCCAATCGCTTAGTGTTTGCGGGATAAATTTAGAAAATCATTGTTTTTCACATGGGCAGTTATACGTTGCGTGTTCACGAGTTGGAAAACCATCCGCTTTGTTTGTGTTAACGTCAGACCAAAAAACAAAAAATGTGGTTTACCAAAGAGCACTTCAATGAAACGAATGATTTGCGGACACGTATAACGATTCGATTCAGTATTTACTTTGTATTCACTTTCATTCACTTAGAGAAGTTCAACTAAATAACACTTAATTTATTTTAATCTAAATGAATTCATTACTATTGTGAAATGAAATAAAATTTTTCCTTTTCAAATATAAAACAAAAAAATTTTTTTCGTTCATCTTTTAATCACCAAACGAAATGTTACATAAAACGAAGCCATCTGGTGGCGAAACGGAGTTCGCCGGGTGTGCTAGTATATAAATATAAAAGTTACGTCTAGACAGGCAATGGGATTTTGTATTCCCACATGCGTTTTTTCAATTTTCAGCTAAATTTCTAAATATAATCGATAAAATCGTATACTACAGGTTACTACTCATATAAATCTACAAAAAGATCACTATTACTGCAGTATTTTTACGAGGCCTGGTAAAGGGTTAAAATAAGATTATTTGAAACAGACCAATCTACAATATTTTTTAAATCAGTATTAAGGTTATTAATTAAGATATTGAAATCTGACAGTTTACATGAGATATAAAGTTGTATATCATCTGCGTAAATATGATATTTGCAATGTTTTATATTGTTAATAATATCAGCACAGTAAATAGTGAAAAGCACTGGACCAAGAGTTGAGCCTTGGGGCACACCTCTACAAACAGTGCTACAATCAGAAAGATGTTTTGAACCGTTTTCGCACAAAATTTCTACTACTTGAGATCTATTAAACAAGTAACTTTTAAACCAATTAATAGTCTCTTTACTAAAACCGTAAAACATTAATTTAGACAAAAGTAGTGATAGGTTAAGGGTATCAAATGCGCGAGAAAAATCTAATAACACAAGAACAGTGACATTACCAGCATCGTGCGCGTAATATGTCGTCAACTACACTTGCAAGGGCAGTAGTAGTACTTCTTCGCTTTCTAAAACCAGACTGAACCTCGGGCTATATATTATGAGATTCTAGAAATTTCGTAAGTTGACTACACACTATTCTCTCTAAAATTTTTGATAAGCAAGGTAGAATACTGATAGGTCGAAAGTCATTAAGAGACTCTGGGTTATCCTTCTTAGCTAAAGGCTAACTATTGCTTTTTTCCACAATGTAAGAAAAGTACATGACCCGATTGATTTATTGATTATTTTGACTATAATATTAATGATATAAGGACAACATTTATTTAACATGTCTAAAGAAATACCGTCAGCCCCGACAGCTTTTGATTTAATACTGCGCAATATTTTTAAAACAGTTAACTCATCCACTGGCTTAAGAGCGAATATCATGTCACTAAATCTGTTATTTTCAAAAGAATCTATAACTGATTGTGATACTATTACATTGCCGGGTATATTAAGAAATTAAAAGCGTATATTAAAAGCGTTTGGGTCGCTTAGACTAGCAGGTAGAAAATCATATCTGTTCCTATACGCAATATGTCGCGTAAGATGATTCCACATAAACTTAGTATTATTTACATTGTTATTAATAAAATATGTAAAATAGGCTGTTTTCTCACTAAGTATTGCATTTTCAACTATGCCTTTTAGTTCCTTGTAATATGAAATATGACTATCTTTAGTCGTTCGTCGAGCCCTAATGTGCGCTACGTCCCGCGTCCTCATCATTTGACTTATATTAAATGTTATCCATGGATATTGGTTAGTTTTAAAATATCTCTTTTTTAAAGGGGCAAATAAATCAAATACTAGTAGAATATTTTGCGTAAATTCATTAACCATTGTATTGACATCATGACTGTAGATAAATGGTACCTCATAAGAGTCTAAGACACTTTTAAGATCTGTCAAGTCTATCTTGTCTATTTGTCTGTACAACTTAAGTACGGGTTTTGTTTTTTCTTTATGAATGTCGAGAACGAATGATAACATGGCATGGCTACCGAGATCACCTATATAGTCTACATATACACAACTGCTGTTCACTGTACTGTCTACACAAACGAGATCAATTAAAGTTACGCTGTGACTCGTAAAATGCTTAGGCTTGGTTACTATTTGGCGTAAATTAGTACATGACAAAAAGTCAAGTAAATTCTGTATATGTACATTATTAGTGTCCAAAAAGTTAATATTGAAGTCACCCATTAAAACAATGTGATCATGAAAGGGAAGTGAAGAGAATGTTTCCGTTATCGAATCCATAAATAATTTAGGGCACAGCCAAGGTGGTCTGTATGCTGTACCAATTATAAGTCTTTTACCTCCAGCGGAAACACGAAGCCACATTTGTTCCACACTCATTGTGACTGGATGAGACAGTGTACTTACAGTAATATTATTTCTGATGTAAAAGCCAACACCTCCACCTCGAGTGCGAACTAACGGAGGCCTCGGCCGGTGTCGCAAGCGATAGCCAGGTATAATAGGAGCGCGACCGTCTTCTCCATCCTTAAGCCATGTCTCATTTAAGGCCATGATGTCCACATCATGACGTCTCAGAGCTATTAAAAACTCATCGTGCCGTGTACTTAAAGAACCGACATTTAAGAATCCAATTTTAAATTTATTCAAGCTAGGCATTGCATTAATTTACAGAATATAGTAATATTAATTAGTTTGTTAAACAGCAGTAGATATTTTTGTATGTAATTTATAGTTATTATAGGTGCCATAAAAATAATGTAATAATTGTGTAATACGAGTATAGAAGGATAATTATAATAAGACATATACAAAATATTTATAAGAAACATAAATAAAAAAGTAATAAGAATAACAAAATACATTAATTTTAAGTAAAATAAAATAAAATGATATGGTATACTATTTAATGAAATACATAGATTGACAGCCCGTTTTATAACAATCAGGTATATATATTTTAGATAGCTTATTTTTGTGTTGTAAAAGGTAAAACAAGTATTAAACACGTAGTAGGTAATAAAAAGCGTTAGTATAAAGTTGCGGTAAATTAAATAATAGAAATATAAAATAATAAAATCTAGTAACCAAGCCGATGAAACCACCACTGTATGCACTAATAGGTACTGACGCCAAAACCCTTTAAAATGTCCGATTCGGTACGAATTCGATGAACAGGAGTCGCCATATCACGCCTAGCATAAAAACGTCCACCTTTCGACCAAGTAAAACGCCAATCTTTTTTCTTACTTTCCTCTTTTGTTTTGTATAAGAGAAAACGGTTTAGAGGAGTGAGCCGTTCATTGATATATATACGACGTGATTCTCCTTCTATAACACCCGTTGAATCAGTGTTACGACGCACTCTCGCCGCTTGCAGTAAATTATCACGCACGGACCTTCTTGCTAGCCGAACCACAATAGGCCGTGGCTTATCTCGACTTCCTTAAATTAAACATAAAGTAAGGACGACCAATGAAATTCCAGTTCATACTAAGAATTATAGGTACCCATATATCCATAGGCAAGAGGTAAGAGATCAATTTAATAAAATGCTTGAACAAAATATAATTGGGTTTTTGAAAAATTTTTTTTTTGCGATAAATAGAATGATCATATATACGTTTTATAACAAAACTATTTTTAAAAATTTTTTTTTTGCAATAATTCACAAGTTATTTCAAAATAAAAATAAGTTTTTGAATCCAGTACCGAAGACACGCCGACAGCTCCCGAACAAACCCGAGTGTATGTGACGTCATAATGTTAGTTCATTCATAGCAGTTGATACAGAGACAATACGTACAGTGTTTTGATCTATTTAATTCTGTTTTGACATTGTTATAAAAACACAAATTTATATTGAAAATGTCGAATCTCAAAAGTTATCGTTCTTGTTTTGTACCATTATGTATGAACACTACAAAAACAACTCCTGGTAAAATGTTTTTAAATGTTCCCCAAGATGAAAAACGTCGAAATAAATGGTTTCAAGCAGTGCACCGTGATAATCCAAAAACAAAATCGATTTTTTTTTGTTGTGAAGATCATTTCGATGTAAGTATTTCATAACACTATTTTTATTACTTATTATTTATCTAAGTATACAAATCGAATAAGTAGATGAGTTCAGTCAATACATTTTTTTTAACTAGAGTCCTTATCATAACTTTTAAAATTATAGCATTAAAAATTTTTTTAATTGATAATTGAAAATGTTTACGTAATGAAGTCATCAATTTTTATGTAATGATTTTGATTCAATTGAATATTTAAATAATTTTATAAACTTCTAGGTTATGTATTGGACTAGATTAAAATGAATGAATTCCATATTATAATGATTTTCCGTCGTTATAATGATATTCAAATAATTATTATGGTTTATGTTTTTTTTCTAGTTAAAAGATGATATGGAAAATTATATTTATTACACAACAATGGGAAGTAAAGCAAAGATTAAAATTGATGTGATACCACACAAGTTTGACTGTCAACCTAATCGTAAAAGACAAGGCGCTACAACGATTATAAGACCAGCTGCAGAAAAAAGGCGGAGACAACAAATCATTGAAGAAATTTTAAATGAATCGTCAGAAAGTATTGCAATTGGTAATCCTCACGAGCCAAATATTGAAGTTGCTTCTGATCCTTTAAATATAACATCTGATCAAAAAGTTGCTGTTGAAACACAAACCAATATTAACAACCGTACTGTTGCTGTACAAGTGAATAATCGTCCTAAGTATCGCAGCGTGTCAGTTCAATGTAAAATTTTATCAATCGGAGTGAATAAATCTTGCTCACCGATTAAAACTGGTAGCATTAGTATTGCGACATCTCCAATAAAACCATTGCGTCCAAAATCACTTTCAAATGTAGTAAAAGATGCTCAAAATAGCTTGTCATCTAGTAGTTTTACACATTCAAATAGTTCACAAGATTTTTATGAATTTTCGGAGAATACTGGCTCAAGTTCTATGGATTCTAGCAGCCTCCAATCTCCTGTGAAAAAATCTGAAATTTTGAAAGTCACAAATTACTTAATCAACGATAATTTAAAAGCGTATACTGGAGTTCCTGAAGAATGGAATGTGATGCTCGAACGTATTAGTGTTATATCTAATATTAATATTACTAATATAAAATTATCTTTAATGAAAATACGACGCCAAGATACTTTTGAAAGATTAAGTGAACAGTTTGGAATGAGTGTCAGCAATGCTAGTATTATTTTTAATAAAGTAGTTCCTGTATTAGCACATTTATTTAAAAACTCGTCTATATGCCGGAGTCTAGTAACATAAAAAAAATACTACCGATACCATTCAGAACTTCATATAATCATGTGATCGCTATTATTGATGCATTTGAGATACAAATCGAAAAACCAAGTGATCCAGAATACCAGTCTTTAACTTGGTCAGAGTATAAAAAGTGTAATACTTTAAAGTATTTAATATCTTGTACACCAGATGGTTTTATAAATTTTATATCAAAAGGGTTTGGAGGTCGAATTTCAGATGAACTACTATTTCAAGAAAGCGGATTATTAGAAGAGCTACCCGAGACTTCTGCTGTTATGGCCGATCGAGGATTCAAAAACATTGTTTCACTTCTTAACGATAAAAATATTGAATTAATTCGACCACCTTCAGTTAATTCTGGAGTAAAATTATCACAAACTGACGTGTTACAGGGTAAACGAATCGCTGGTCTACGTATTCATATAGAGCGCGTTATCGGAAGAATGAGAGAGTTTGATTTTCTAAAACCTCATGCGGTTGTCAATCATAATATGTTACCTTTAACAGACAATATTGTTGTCATTGCTGCAGCACTAGTAAATTTACAAGCACCTATAATTTCGACTTGAGCTTAACAGTATGGGTATTGGAAAATAAATTACTAGGTGTATGTCTTATCTAAACTAATGTATTTATTATTTATTGTACTTGTAAAACAACATCAAAATATTATGGATCATAATTAATAACATTATTGGATACTTTGAGTTTGTACAGATGTTAATAATTTTGGAAATATATTTTTGGACCAAAATACCTGGCTATTTTTTATTAGAGCTTGTGTATGTGCATCATCATATTTTAGAGTTTTAATGTAAATAGTTTTATTTGTTTCAAAATTAGGATCAGCAACACAAAAGATACCTTCTTTTTTACCAGTTAATAACATTTGTAGTTGCATTTGTGCATTACACTTCAAACTGACTTTACCTTTTGGTAAAAAAGTATCCAAAGTTTTTTGACTGGTGGGACATTTTATCTCAACAATGGCATTGCTAGTTATTCCATCAGGAGAGGCTGCAAAAATCGGATAACTAGGTACAAGATACATCCCCGGCCGCGTTATATGTATTCTCAATTCTTTCTGAAGAACTTCGATTACGTCTTTTTCCAACTCTTTTCCTCGTATCATAGCACTTGTTTCATGAACTTTACTGGCACCAATGATTTGTTGAACCAGCGAACCATTAGCAGTTTTACAATGAGCAGCTTCATACAATTTTGATGCAGTTATACGTCCATAACGAAGTTCATACCAAATTGCACATTCACTTTGCTGCTTAGTTAGCTGTTCAGCTTCTTTACACATAGTTTCTGTCATTTCAGTTTCAGCGAATCCCAAAAATTTCTCAACTCGTAAATCAGTACTTTCATTAAAATGAAAAATTTGTCGATGTAACGATAAACAGTAAGTTTTTTTGGATTCTAAATCAAAATTTAATTGCCCAATTTGAGAATTTATTTGTTGATGTTTGGCAAATTGAATAACTTCTTGTAAAAATGTACTATTATCCAGTAAATTTTCAACAGGAGTATTAGAAGTTTTTTTTGTCAGTTTTTCTGCTTCAATATATTTTATAACTGTACCAATGCCTGATAATCGAGATTTTCTCCAATAGCAAGCTACTTCTGTTGGTGTTGGATCTTCACTTCTGCGATGGGTCCACATAAGTAATGCTAATGCATGCTTACAACCACCTGTTCACACAATAGAAAAGATGATTATTGTTTATAACATCAAAAAATTACAATTGAATAGGAGTATAAATTACCTGCTGAAGCTGCAGTCATGGCATTGAACATCTTGAATTTTTCTTGACTTTTCATTAATAATTAAAGTAACTGAATAAGCTTTGCTTCGAACTCGATGTTCTGGACAAACCCGTCCTTTCAAGATACAAATATTATTTTTACGACAAAGTTGAACATAACCTATAGCTTTGTCGCCGTAACTCTCACGCGAAGCTCTACAATTTATGAAATAAATATTTATATTTAACATAATGAAAAATAAATATTTAATTATTTCTATTTATATTATTATTTTTTAACAGACTTACCTTGATGCCTTGGCACCTCGAACTTCAGCGGAGTTGAACCGAACATCATTTGTCAAAAAATTGGTTATCATAAATATATCAACATCCGGAATATTATCAGACTTTGCCTTTATAAATCCTTTGTCACACATAGCTAGACGAAATTAACTAACAAATTTTTTAGCAATAAATTTTCGATATTATTGTCAAGTCACATGTAATTGCCGTAAACGCTGTACTATTCTTTAACAGCTATAACATTATGACGTCACAATTAGGGGTGACCAATCGTGGCACGTTCATAGTCACGTGATTTTTATTTAAATTTTATCAACTTTTAATTGCTTATAATTAATTGAAAAAAATTTTTTTTTCAGGTTTTCGCATGACACATCGATATAATTAATAACGAAGTTTTAAAATACATAAAAAAAATCAATACATTTTTTATTTTCAAAATCCCAATTAAGCTTTCGGAATCCGCGTGAAGCTCTCCCATTTGGGTAGTTCCCAAAAAGGCAGATGGTTCCGGTAAAACCAAATGGCGTCTCGTAATAGAGTTTCGTAAGGTAAAAGAAAAAAATTTTGACGACAATAAACTAATATTTCAGACATATTAGATAAATTGGGAAGATGTCAATACTACGCCACTCTCAGCGAATCACCGAATTTTACCAAGTGGAATTAAATCCCACTGACATACACAAAACGGCCTTTAGTTTTAACTATTTTAGTTAAAACAACAAGTTTTTTTATTTATTCTTTTTTAACTTTAGTTTAAACTATTTTAGGCGATATTAAAGGCAGAACAACTGTCACAAAACCATTTGAGACACACACGCGTACTACTGTTGAATTGTCATCTGTAAGATGATGTCATTAAAGCTATTAAAGCGTTCAAAGTTGAAATAGGCTTACTTATAAACCTTATTTAAATAATATAAAAACTTTTCAAAGATCAGCTATGAAGATAGTGTTAACCAAAAAGGAATTAGAAAATATAAAAACTACGTAAAGCAACAAGAAATAATAAATATCACATTAGTAAAACCAATCATAGAGGTATTAATGAATGCTATCTAACTCTGTCTCATAAGTATTACTAGCAAAAAATGTGTGAAGAAGAAATATATAACTAAGTTTATTAATGAATGTAAGATTTGCGGCCAAGCCAAATATTACCATTGTCCCATAAAACAACAATCTTGTGTTGTTCCTCCACCTTGTAAGTCTTTTAAAATTTTTCATTTATATTTAATAATTATACAAAGTAAAAAAAAATATGATTATCGTTGATGCATTCTCGAAATACGCACAAGCATATTATTTAAAAGACGGAACAGCAGTAAGTGATCGACATTCGACATCGGACGGTTGTGTACGGAGTGACTTGTTTTGTTTTTAGACTCAGTACTTTTGTATAATTAGTGCGCAAACAGTGATATAACAATTAAACAAAATAAGATACCACTTATTTTGTTTAATTGTTATAAAATTTAGAAACATTTAATGTTCAAATGATTTCTTTGTGTTAATTAAAAGTGATAATTATTATTTCGAGTAGAATACTGTTTTTTATAGGATTTATTGTAATTTGCTTATTATCTTATTATTTTATATATGTAATGAAATGACATTTCATTCATTGAATTTGCTGCGCCTCGCACGTGTCTAGGCTGTCTGTGATTGTTGATAGAAGGCGCATCGGTCAAAATGACGTGTAATTCAATGGCGGGTGATGTTTAGATTATTGTATGCAGAAAGAAAGAATTATTATAAAATTGGTGATTGTTACAAAGATAATTGAGGAAGCTATATTAGTGAACTTTAATTGTCGTTTCTTGTATTTTCAGAGAAACAAACTGTAGTTTACTTTCGAAAATCCTTAATAATAATTTATCTTATAAAACGACAATTTTGATAACTAAAGGAAAATGGACTGGCTGCAATTTGAATTTACGTTGATAGCCTCAAATGTTATGTTTTACCTGATGAACTGAAGCTTGAAGATTATTCATCATACACACATATCACACATTGTCAAAACGATCATTTTTTAAAAGATAAAACATAATATAAAAAAGGCATCAAAGTAGAAAAATATGGATATAAAAAGGATGAAGATCAAAAGAAAATATATATAGATGAGGAATTTTTAGATCAATATTTAGAAGAAATAAGCACAATACAAACAAAAGACAAAGATAACAATTTGCAACGTATCTCGGAAAAAAATTATAGAAACTACAACGAAGAAAGAAAATCAACATAACCTAAATAATATTTCAGAGAAATTTACTATTCAAAATTTCACAAGCAAAAAAAAAATCCTAATGCAATACGACGGATAGAGACTTTTGAAAAAGAGTGAGAGCGCTTTAATATAACAAAAGATGAAACCCAAATAGATATACTGAGATTATTTTTAGAAAAATCTTGTTTGGAATAGTACTCGTGTAGCTCGATGGTCTTAAAACTAACAGTAAATTCTGAAGGGAAAAAATGGAAAGACAAATTTTTAGAAACTTTTAAAAACCAAGGATGGGATATAGTCACAACTGCTCTCGTACTCAAGTATAAAGAAGGAGTGTTGATTGATTTTGCGATAAAAAATTAACGTCTTAAATAAGAGATAAGCAAATCGATAGATACCAAAACAATGATAGATCTTATTGCAACAGGACTACCTTGGTTTGTCCTAAATAAGTTAAACAGGGATGTCAACCACACTACTGATTTGTTCTACGAGATAAGAAAATATAAAGGTATGTACAAGAAAAACTCAACTGCAATAAGAAGTGGTACCTTATAAAAACAAAACAAATGAGAAGTAACCGTGTAAGACTTGTCAATTGATAACAATAAAAATAAAAATGTTTGATTAAGAAGAGATGGATGCATATGCCGTTAAAAATGTAATTTTTTTAAATTTTATAATTGGATTGGATATGATAAAAAAATTCAAACTTACTCAAAATGAGGACTTGGCCTATATAAACTAATAAAATAGATAAGGGGTCTAAAGATAACATAACTGAAGAAAATAATATAAGCACATTTGCAATGAATTTCAATGAACACATAGAAACAGAATAATTTGTATATATGACCATTTAGATAATGAAAAGAAAATTGAGATAGAAAAAAATATAAACGAGTATAATAGTATAATATAATATATATACAGATTTATTAGTAAATAGATACTGTAGTAAAAGACTATACAGATGCTCAATTGAGGATAAGTTAGAAATTGAAGAGTTAATAACAATGTTACTGAAGAATAATTTAATAGAAGAATCTTAGAGTCCTTTCGCTGCTCCAGTGACATTGGCATTTAAAAAAGGTGAAAATAGGAAATCCCCTTCTCTTCCCGTTCGTTAATAGATGAATTAATTATAAAAACTAGAAATTGTAAGTACACTACACTGGATATAAACTCAGCATTTTGGGCTATACCACTAAGGGTGGAAGATAGAAGTAAAACTGGATTTGTTACACAAGTCACTTCCAGAGGACCTGCCTGCCTTTTGGTTTAAAAATATCACAAGCAATTTTTCAGAGGATTCTAAACAATATTCTAAGATAGCACAAATTTTACAGAGTACACCGTAAATTACATATAAAACATATACGAAGAGGCAATAATAAAAGAAGGCCTAAGATTAAAGTGTAAGAAATGTACTTTTGCTTCAAACTCATGAATTATTTTGAATAACATGGCTCCACCGTGTTATTCAAAATAATTCTCAAACCATTAAAAGGTAATTTGATCGCAATAAGACATTTTCCAACTCCTAAGACGAAAAAAATAGCGTTTCTACCATGAATACATACCAAGAGGCTCAATTACCTTAGACCCATTACATAGTTTATTAAGGAAAAACGAAAAAATTGTGTGGTCAGAGAAGTGTGAAGAATAATTTAATCAAATAAAAAGATATTTATATTCCCAGCCAATTTTGGAAATATTTGATAAAGAATTACCGATAATAATCTTTACAGATGCATCTTTACAAGGTATCGGGGCAATATTAAAGCAGACACAACTAGATGGTAAACACAAACCGGTGGCATATTTCCTAAAAAAACTAAATGAATCTCAAAAACGAAAAAAAGCTATAAATTTAGGATGCCTTGCTATGAAGGAAGCTGTTAAATATTGCCACCACTGGCTTGTTGGAAAACAATTCACTATTTACTCAGACCACAAACCTCTAGAGAGCATGAATATTAAATGCAGGACGAAGAATTTGGTGACCTCACATATCTTAATATGACTTTACAAAAGAATAGATACCTGGTAAAGAAAATGTAGAAGCAGACTGTTTAAGCCGAAACCCAGTGTTAAAATCAGAAGATAACAAAGAGGAACTACTGAAAATAATTAATTTAATATAAATAAAATATATAGTTGAAGATCAAGAAAAAAATGAAACAATAAAAGAAGAGAAAAAAAAGTATAATACACAAAAATAAAATCTATTATAAAAATATAGAAAAATGAAAAGATTATTATCAGATTATCTCAGAAGAATTTTAGGAAGAAACTTTTAAAAAAAAAGTGCATGAAGATTTCTGCCATATTGGAATCAGACAATTTAAGAAAAAAATAAGTCCAACATACACAACCAAGAACCTAACAAATAATATCATTAATATAAGTATAACATGTGAAACATGCATAAAATATAAATCAAGATGTAAAGGAAACTTTGGAATAATATCACAACTGGAACCAGCAACAAAACCGTTTGAGATAATGTCAATCGATACTATTGGTGGCTTCAGAGGATCAAGTCGACAAAAAATACCTACATATTTTAGTAGATCACTACTCAAGATATGCATTTTTTGCGACTTCAAAAACGCAGAACAGTGTCGGATGATGTTTAGATTATTTTATGCAGAAAGAAAGAATTATTATAAAAATTAGTAATTGTTAGAGATAATTGAGGAAGTGATATTAGTGAACTTTAATTATCTTTTCTTGTATTTTCAGAGAAACCAATTGTAGTTTACTTTAGAAAATCCTCATCAATAATTTATCTTATATACATATCGCTTGTCCGGAAGAATACTGTATTAAGTCAAAATTTGGCGCTAACTGAGTTAATGATACAGTTCGACTCAAAAAAGTACGCTCTTTCGTTTGAATTAGGTCAAAAATCGCTTACACCTTGAATGAACCTATTACGATAGTTACATCTATATCCTTCTCGCTCTTTTGTGTTTGTTAGAAAAAGGAACAACGACACCTTCAGTTTTGCTCCTGTCCTTGAACCAATTAGATGCGTGTTGGTTAACGAAACAGAGTATTAACTATAATTGATACGTACATGCGGGTTTACTTTAAGAAGAACAGTGTATTATTGTGATTTATTGCTGTATTTTTTATAACGTAAGTATATTATTTTCTAATTCCTATTTAGAACATAGTTTTAACACGAAAACTGACCTATATTCTACACTATAACATAATGCCTAATGTACCCGGCGTTTAAATGAACAAAGTATTATTTTGAGTTATGCCTATGATCTATTAAAAGTTTTGTGTTCTTTTTTGTTTACTACTTTATTCTCCATAAATTGTATCTTGTTCAAGTTTTATTACAAAATGTGTCTATGTTCATTTGAATTTCAGTGAATGTCAACGTATTAAACGTAAAAACTACGATGTTCAGTTTACGACTGATTCATTTAGATAGTAGTATGTCTAATTCAGTCTTTGATCTACAATTTCATATTCCTTATTACAGAATGATACCACAGAAAAGACTAGCGTATATTCGAAAATGTATAGTAACACAGGGTGAGACAGGTCAATATAATTCGAATTCAACAGAAAATCTGGAACCTAGCATGGATGAACAAGGCCCTGGCTACATCGAATGTTTAGAAAATGTTGTTTTTGCAGGTGAATCTGATCTAAGTGGTAAGAAGAGACATTTTTTTAATAATATTAACTTTTACTCTGTACTGCAATGACACGTTTTTCTAATTGTTACGCTATGACGATTCCTTCTACAAATTACATTTTTATTACTTTTCTTATTACAGATAATGTACAAGCCAATTTGTTTCATACAGATATAAACCCTCCAGAACATAGTATGCCTGGACCCAGTGCTATAGATTCTTTTTTGAGAAATGATGCAAATATTAATGATGGTAATGGTGAGTTATTTGACTGATTTTTTAACATAGAGGGAGACTTCCTTCATTTATATTTATTTACAATTATTATTTAAATTTTAGGCACACACACTGAAGATCTAAGTAAAGCCGACAAAAGTGATGATTCCGATTTCGATTCAGATGACAGTGTTAAAGACCCGAACTTTAGACGTAAATCAGCGTCAATATCATCAACGGATTCAACTTCATCTTCCAGTTACAGCTTCTCCAGTTTTAGTTCATCATCAGCTACTAGTACACGCTCGAATTCCTCCAGCCGCGAAAACATTCCACCTGCATTACACGACTCTAACATCACAGACATTCCACTTGCAAACTGTCAGGTTGAAAACTTGGTCTCTAACAAAAAACTCACACGCAAACGACAACGAAATGTTACCAACAGGAAATCGGAAGTCGCGAAACGTTTAAGAAACACAGGTCAAAGCTACACTTCAAAAAAACTGAAAAAAGTTATGCCAGCCAGAAAAATAGGACCACCATGTGGTGAGAAGTGTCGTCTAAAATGTTTTGCAAATGTTTCAGAAGAAGAAAGAAAGAATATATTTTCTGAATACTACAATTTGGGTAACATAACGATGCAGAGACAATACATTATTAACAGCACTACAATTATTAAGCCAAAATATAAATACACAAATGCGGCAAACCCTAGGCAGAATAACAATGCATTTTATTTTTCGATTCAAAATAATAAAATACGTGTTTGTAAAACATTCTTTAAATCCACACTTGCCTTAAATGATCGCGTAATAAGAACCGCCTTTCAAAAACTTATACCTGCTATGAGCAATATTGTAGCTGTAGATGGCAGAGGAAAGCATAAAAATCATGCAAAAATACCGGATATTATTAAATCCGAAATAAGGGAGCACATACAATCTATTCCGACTATGGATAGTCATTACTGTCGCAGTAATACTAATAAGCATTATATTGATGGCTCTAAGACATTGATTGGTCTCCACAGAGATTACGTTAAGTTATGTCAGATCGAAAATAAGCCTTATGGTAATTATGTTCTGTATAGCTATATATTTAATAATGAGTTTAATATTGCCTTTTATTCGCCTAAAAAAGATAGGTGTGATACTTGTGAGGCTTTCATGAATGCTACAGGAGAAGAAAAACAACGACTTCAAGTTGAGTATGATACACATTTAGTGGAAAAAGAGTTATCGAGAGCGGAGAAGGAACAAGACAAAATGAAAGGGAGCAGTGTGGTAGTAGCTGTTTATGATTTACAAGCAACAATGCCTTGTCCAAGGGGGGATGTAAGTAACTTTTATTACATCTCCAAATTAAATGTTTTAAATTTTACAATAACTGATTTGAAAACAAAAGATGTTTATTGTAACGTATGGCACGAAGGTCATGGCAATCGTGGTGTGAATGAGATTGCAACTTGCGTGTGGAATTATCTTAACCAAATTGACACTAAGGCTGAGCAATCAATTGATGTAATATTCTACAGTGACAATTGCTGCGGGCAGCAGAAAAACCGTTTCATGATTTCAATGTACATCTTAGCAGTAAATAGATTAAAAAATATTCGCTCAATTACTCATAAATTCCTAATTAAGGGACACACCCAAAATGAGGGTGACAATTGCCATTCACTGATTGAAAGAAAAATTAAAAAGTCCCTTCGCTCCACTGCAATATATTCACCTGCTCAGTATTTTACTTTAATTAGAACTGCTAAGTCTAACGGTAAACCATTTGCAGTTAGAGAATTAACCTACGAAAGCTTTTACGATTTTAAAGAAGTGTCACCAAAGATTGGAAAAAACTTTTCCAAAAATATACAAAATGAGTCTGTAAAAATGAATGATATCAGTATTATTTATGTGTCTAAATCAGACCCTGGAACTTTTTTTTACAAAACATCTTACTCTGACACCTCCTATAAGCAAATAAAAGTAACAGGGTCTACTCGCAGCACTCAAAACGATTTGATGTCACCTAATTTACCTGCAGCTTATTCAGAGAGGATTAAAATTACAAGTAAAAAGAAACAGGGTCTGTTGAAATTAGTTGAAAAAAACATAATTCCTAAATACTATGAAGATTTTTATCAAAATTTATAATTAATAGTAAAATAAGTACTTCATTTTTTCACATTTAATTGAGATATTTTTGTTTAATTAGAACTTAATTGTTTTTCAACTAATTATTTCGTAACTAGCAATGTTTTTTTAAGAAAGCTATTGTCTTTCAAACAATTTTTGATATTATTTTATTTATCTGAAACCTCAACTGCTTGCAAAGCATGAAGTTCCTATTAAGTTAATATTTGGTGATAAGTTTTAACATTTTTGAGATTTTTATTTTGTTTAAATACTGTGACTGAATAGTTCAATAAGTACCTTGTGATTTTTATTTGGTAGAAAGATTAGAACTAATTACTTCGATCCTAAGTTTAAGCCAAATGTTATTTTACTTACTTTTGATTGTTATTCCTCAGATTTTTATAAGTGAAGATTGATGTTAAAGTCTTTTTATAATAAATAAGTGAGAACTGATTTTATTTTTTATTCTTTTTCATCACTTTAATTGCATTTCAAAATATATAAATACTGTTTTCTTTTTAAACAAAACATCTTAAACATAATAAGATTCAAGAGAATACTGTCACAAGTGGTAAAAAGTATAAATAATTTAATGAATAATGGTAAACAGAGCTATGTCTTAAGATATAATTATAGAGTATAGACTAATACATACTAATAATAAAAAACTTCTGTTTATTTTTTTTTAAATTCCACAATATTTGAATAATAAACTTAAATTGCTTCTCCTGAAAATGTAGATTTTTTGAGTTAATACAGTATTCTTGCGGGCAAGCGATATGTCGCAGAGTGCCTATGAGTGTGTTTAGTTGTGATGCGATGTTTTGACGGATGACATTGACAGAATGTCAACCGGGTGTCAGATGTCAAACGTCAAATGACAGAATGGGCATTCGGGAACAAGTCGTGGTTATCGCAACACAACTAACCTCACTGCATTCCATTATTTAATTCTAATCCTTAAGTATTCAGTTCATCCTTTGTTATTTTATTTCCAAAATCAGTGTATAAGTAAAGAACAGTGTGTTAAACAAACAACGAGTTTTATTTCAAGGATCTTATCATGTCTGATGCCCAATATGACGAACGTGAAGGAGAAGCCATGCCACCCTCACCGTCATCAGAAGTGGGATGTCCACCTGCAAGCCCACGTGTCTGCCGACAAAAACCTGACGATGGAGAAGAAACATGGCGATTGATATTGGAACAACAATACCAGAACTTTCTTGCACTGTTGCAAACAATGCAATCGCCTGTTTCAAGTAAGAACATTCAGCTACCCGAATACAGCTACAAGCGTCGACGTGGCTATCTCAGATTTCATACCCTGGCATGACGTGGAGCGAATTTAAAGAAATTTTCAGTTCTCGATATGATTGCCCTGAAACGCCGGCTGCTACCCTCATAAATCTTAGTAATAGTACCCCCAATGAAGAAGAGTCTCTCGCGGTATATTCTGCATGTCTGCTTACATCGCTGACGGTACGCTGGAAAAATCTCACAGTGGAACAAATTGCAATATCTACCGTTTTAGCTCATATGTCACCCATGGACCAGCGTATCCAACGACTGGCGTTCACGACAGACATGTGTGTGTCGCCTCGTGGACATGTGTGTGGTTAACGCACCCACTGGGATATTGCGTCATTCTGGTGAGTCGTTTGTTTTTAGTTACGACTCTAGAGCAGAGTGTTCATTGGTTAGAAATTCTGTGTCAATTAAGTTTAAGGGTGAGCGTATTTACGTTGTCGTTACCATGACAAGTATAAGTCGGAGCTTCTGTGAACAGTAACATGAAAATCTTAACTCATGTGGGTATTGATGACGTCACTTTGGACATACTTTTTCATGTCTTACCTGATGAGAACCTCCAGCACGACATAGTGATAGGACGAGAAATTTTGACTCATGGCATAGTTGTTAACATGTCGTCTGACAGTCTAACCTTCAAAACATTACAACCGTTCTTACGAATGTAGACACAAATAAAGAGTCAAATTTAGAGCTAATGGAGGCACACACAATTTTACATGTAGAAATTTGAAACTTGTTTCAGTTTTATTCAGTAATTTTTCCTCTAGTTTTATTATTGGAACGCCTAGATCTCACGAAAATACTGAACCCATGCAAATAAAACTTAAGGATCCCAACAAAACTGTTTGTCGTCGCCCATACCGGTTGAGTCCCCAGGAGAGACAGGTAGTTCAAGATAAAGTTACAGAGTTACTGACATTTAACGTGATCCGTCCAAGTTCCTCCCCATTTGCCAGCCCTATCCTCCTTGTAAAAAAGAAGGATGATACTGACCGAATGTGTGTGGATTATCGGGAGCTGAACGATAACAGTGTACCTGAAAGATTTCCTTTACCAGTCATTTCTGATCAAATTAATAGACTCCATGGTGCTCTTTACTTCACAACTTTAGATATGGCAAGCGGTTTTCACCAAATACCAGTCCATCCAGAGTCTGTAGAACGCACTGCATTCGTGATGCCTGATGGGCAGTACGAGTATTTAACAATGTCCTTTGGTTGCTAATTCATTTGTCGTAGTTTACATGGATGACATCTTAGTCGTAGCTTCTAGTGCCGACCAAGCCTTACAAAGACTACAAACTGTATTGAGCGTATTAACGAAAATTGGATTTTCTTTTAATCTTAAAAAGTGTGCTTTCCTGAAAAAGAGAGTGGAATATTTAGGGTTTGAGGTTAGTTGTGGTGAAATAAGGCCTAATCCTAAAAAGGTAGAGGCTCTAGTAGCCCTTAAACCTCCAAATAACGTAACACAGCTACAACAATTCATTGGACTAGCGTCGTATTTTTGCCAGTTTGTTCCTAATTTCTCGCAAATTATGGCACCCCTTTTTGCCCTGACAAGCAATTCAAGGGCCAACATTAAGTGGGAATCTTCTCATGAGACCATTAGACAAACTATTATTTCCGCGTTAACTAGTGACCCTGTTCTGACAATATTCGACCCAAATTGTCCTATTGAAGTGCACACTGATGCCAGTTCAATAGGCTATGGTGCAATTTTTATTCAAAAGAAAGGTGGGAAACGTTTTGTAGTAACCTATTTTAGTAAACGCACCACGGCTGCGGAGGCTAAGTATCATCCTTATGAGCTGGAAACAATCGCAGTCGTGAATACAATAAGACATTTCAGGCATTATTTATTACGGACAGAAATTCACCGTTCTAACAGACTGTCGCGCTCTAGAGTCCATCCGTAAGAAGTGGGACCTTACACCTAGGGTAGGGTAGGTGGTGGGCGTTTTTGCAGTCTTTTAACTTCAACATTATCCATGTTGATGGAAAGCGGATGCAACACGCTGACTTTCTCTCTCGCAATCCCATACCTGAAAAGGTTAGTACCACCAAAGTAGACCAGAAGCATGTCAATATTACAAACTTATACGCCATCTGGTTATTAGCCGAACAGCAAAGGGACGTAGAGATTTCAGAGCTCATGAGCAAACTAAAAGATGGAGATATTGACAGCGATATTTCACAAACGTATGAGATAAGATCGGGTGTCTTACACCGCAAAATACAACGCAATCATAGGTCTCGATCTCTCCCCATATTACCTAGAGCGTTAAGATGGTCAGTCGCTAATACCACACATGAGTCTCTTATGCATCTCGGATGGGAAAAAACGCTCGAGAAAATGTATGATCACTACTGGTTTGACAATATGTCAAAATTTGTTAGAAAGTTTGTCGAAAGTTGTGCTACTTGCAAAATGTCTGAATATCATTCAGGTAAAATCTTTGCTGAGTTGCACCCTATGCCCAAAAAAAGGGTATTACTAGCTTGGCATACCCTACATATCGATGCCACAGGCAAGTAAAGTAGCAAAAATGATAGGAAAGAATACGTGTTCGTTATCATAGATGCATTCACTAAGTATGTTTTATTACATCACACTCCAAACATCGATACAGCTAGTAGTATTCGTGCCTTAAAGAGTTGCATTTCTTTGTTTGTAGCCTCGACCCGTGTCATTGCAGATCAGAGACGATGTTTTGCAAGCACTGACTTTCACGATTTTTGTTCTTCTAATAATATCACTCTACACCTAATAGCTACATGAAGTTCGCGTACAAATGGCCAGGTGGAGAAAGTTATGAGCACTCTAAAGAATATGCTCACATGTGTGGAGACTAGTAGAGATCGTACATGGCAAGACTCACTCCCAGGTGTTCAGTTAGCCCTTAATTGTATTGTGAATAGGGTAACGAAACACAGCCCTTTAGAACTCCTTGTAGGTAGTGTAGCACGTCCCCTTGACTTAATGTTTTCTGATAAGCCCGAAATTAACATTGAGGATGCGAGATCTGAAGCGATCGTTAACATGGATAAGAGTGCACAATATGAAAAGACTCGATTTGATTCTAATAAGGATGAGGACCCCTCGGAGGGCATGTATGAAGAAATTGATATCTGTGGCCGAGGCGAAAGAGTTATGCAGGGACCGTAGCGTTTGCGGCTCCGTCGTGTCTGGCCACCCCGTAAGGGATATAGCGTGAAGCTAAATAAATAAATAAATAAATAAATAAATAAGTCCAAATTTGACCGATTCAATGTAGGCGATTTTGTACTGCTCAAAAACGAAGAGAGGAATCAGACAAAACTTGATCCAAAATATAAAGGGCCATTTAAGGTTAAACGATGGAGTTTTCAATATCGCTGGTTGAGCGTTATTGTTCTATGTAGGACTGGTTAGGTCTTACGGTTTTGCTATGCTGGTTAAGCATAGTGGCAGAGTACCTACTGGTTACTGGTACTGATTAATGTTACCACTGTTTAAGTGGTAATGCACTGGTTAAGTGCTGTAGTTATTAAGACGTTAGAGCGATAGAGTCTAGGGTATTAGAACTTTATTATTTTTAACTTCACTATTGTGATTTGTGATTGATGACATTGACAGAATGTCAACCGGGTGTCAGATGTCAAACGTCAAATGACAGAATGGGCATTCGGGAACAAGTCGTGGTTATCGCAACACAACTAACCTCACTGCATTCCATTATTTAATTCTAATCCTTAAGTATTCAGTTCATCCTTTGTTATTTTATTTCCAAAATCAGTGTATAAGTAAAGAACAGTGTGTTAAACAAACAACGAGTTTTATTTCAAGGATCTTATCATGTCTGATGCCCAATATGACGAACGTGAAGGAAAAGCCATGCCACCCTCAACGTCATATATATAATATATATTATGAGCAAAAATTCAAATTCATTCAAATAACGAACACTGTTACTTTCAAATAACGAAAACCGTGGCCTATAAAAGCATCGAGTGGTTTAGTGGCCGGGCAGAGGAGTTGCAAAGATCTCCCTGGAAACACTTCCTGACGCATTTGGTTCGACCACTACCCTGTGCTGCTAACCACGTCAGGAAGAACTACGACCACCTTAAAATTACCGCCTGCCAGTCACACAGATTGGCCCCGTTATAAAGCCGCCACAGATCTAGCATTCAAGGATAAGCGTCTAGCCATATCCCTCCGCAACAAGGAAAGCATCGACAGGGCGACCCAGGACTTCACCTCAAACTTAAAGCTAAGCACGAGACCTCTACCCCAACAATCAAATTGACTCTACCTCCCATCCCAAAACGTATCTCCGCCTTCGTCGCCCGCAAGCGCAAGTTAAGGAAAGAGTGGCAAAGAACTCGGGAGCCAGCCACGAAAACCAGACTTAACTCACTAATAGAAAAAATCAGAACCGTACTCGAACACGAGTCCTCCGACCGCTGGGAGAAACGCATACTTAATGATAGTAAAGATCTCACCTCCTTCACCACACTTTGCAGAACGATTCTCAAGAGGCCAGCACGAATTCGTCCCCTCTTCAATCCGGACGGAACGCTCACTTTCAGCTCAGAGGAACGAGCCGAACTGCACACGTCCCACTGGTAGACCCAGTTTGCACCAAACCCCAGCCTCAACGTATCCACCACGAACGCATTGATAGGATAACCAACCCCTGGATAAGGAATCCGCCTCAATCATAGCTCCCACCCCCTGTGATCACGCCGAAACAAGTCTGCAAGGAAATTGCCAACCTAAGACCCAGAAAGGCCCCGGGGCAAGATAATATTACAAACAACATGCTCCGCTACCTACCTCCAGCAGCCATAGCCCAACTTACCAGGCTCTTCAATGCGATCCTGCGCCTACGGTACTTCCCACACGCGTGGAAAGAAGGACTGGTGATTCTACTACTCAAGCCTCACAAGGATCCTAGAAGCACAAACAGCTACCGACCTATCACACTCTTAAGTGCAGTATCCAAACTATTCGAGAAGATTTTACTGCCTCAAGAAGATTTTACGCCGACGATATAGCGCTCCTAAACCGATCCGTCAACGCCCGCATCGCCGCAGCAAAACTACAAGCATCAATAGACGTTCTTTCCAAATGGCTTGAAGAGTGGCGCATCCGGGTCAACGCCAACAAGACGCAAGCCATCACATTCGGATCCCGTACCCTGCCGCCGCCGTCTTCACTGCTCGACACCACACTGACTTGGCCCACCAAAATCACATACCTGGGCGTCATTATATACAGACGACTGTCCATGTACGCCCAGGTTAAACACGCCGAAACGAAAGCTCAGATTGCCCTGTACACCCTGAAGCCCATATTTCAGTCGAAACTACCAACCAGAACTAAAGTTAGCATGTTCAAGTGCTACGTGCGCCGCGTGCGCGGAGTTTAATCTAAACTGTCGAGGAAAACACTGGGAGTGCTTCGCGAACGCCACGGCCGCGTAGTAGTCTAATGCAACCCCCACCAGTGCATAATGATATTCCCAACATGCCTCAAAGCAATGAAGATCCGCGTTCGAATTTCGATCCAAATCTTCACAATTTTGAGGTGAGGTGCAATGAAGTTGAGCATGATAGGTGCGATGCGAATCAGTGGGGTGACTTAGAGTGTCTTTCTCGTGTTGCTAACAGTCCACGGGGCGATGCAAAGTTATGGCTTCACGAGTGGTCTAAAAACGATCGCTCGTGGTCAAATTTCAAAATGTAATTTAGGTCCTTGTGTCCGCAAACAATTAACAGCGCTGACATTCTTGAAGTTATGACCACAACTTCCAAACGATTCCCAACGTACGCGGAATATGCCCGACGGTCCTTATTGCGTTTGCGTATCGTTAAGGGTTTAAGCGAAGAGTTAATGACTGAAAGATTTATACGCGGAATCACTGACGCACAAATTAGAGCGGCCGCAATTAATGCAAACTTGTCAGTAGAAAACATAGTTTCGTTTCTAGCTATATACGTAAAGCCAAACCAGACCAATACGCGGGATCTGAGTCATAATAGAATCTTTAACACCCTCAGCGCCAGACCCTAAGTGAGCGTTTAAAAAAAACTCATTTTTTTTTGTTGGAATGTGTTTAAAACTACATAATATATCATATATTGCTTTTCACCCCCATTTTCCCCTTTTTTCCTTAGATTTATATCCGTGTGACATTTAGATACACGTGGCTTGGGAAATAGTTCATGTGAAATTCATACCTCCCAGGCCATGTGTATCTGAAAAGATACACAGGTAAAAACTTTTTTTTTGTTTTAGGACTCAAGAACGCGTTTTGGAAAAAATTATACGAAAAGACATGAATTCTGATTCATGTTTTTTCTTATATTTTTTATCTCTTGTTACAGTATAAGTGTTGAAACGTGTAAATAAGTGATTTGTTATGGAATATTCAAGTGATGATTCCGTTGAGGACCCCAATTTTATGCCCGATGAAGACTTTAGTGACATAAGTACAAGTGACGACAATGACAGTCAGATTTGGAACCCTCCTAGGATTTCAAGGCGATGAAGGCGTGGAACGACAAAACCAAGGACTGGAAGTAGGGCTTGAAAGCTTTTCAACTGGCAATCAATTATACAAAAAATAGAATAACAATTGTAAGCCTAATAAGGGCACTAACAGGAAGACACTGTGCAGTGCCTGCTGAATAGTTATCACTAGTTGATGTAACTGATAGAATAGTAGACCGTGATCAACTTGATAGCTTTATAGAAAAAAATAAATAATTAAGAGGCAAAGAGGACAAACAAAGATTTGATAAAGGCACAGTCGAATTTGAACGATGTTTTAAAGGGAAAATAGTTTTATTCAAGACAAACCCTCGTAAACAAATTGGAATTGACCTTAAGTATATAGATACAAACGAAATTTGGAAAATTTTACCTAATGACCGCTACGAATACAAAAAAATAATTGGAAGAGGTAGATCAAAAAAGTGGCTCATGATCAATTAAGGTTAGCCCCTAGGTCAAATGAAAACATTCGTCAAGATCTTGTGTCGGTGTCAATAGAACAAAATGTAGACTGTATCGACCCAAATTTGAGAGAGTAATTATCAACAGATGGACATATAATCATGGGGTCATTCGAATACCTGATTATAGATGTAAAAATCATAGGGAGTATAGTTCTGTTACAGTATAATTTGTTTATTGAGGATAGGGGCCTCTAAACAACATGTTAAAATGCCGTATATGTCAGTGGAAACATCATACGTTGTTACATCCTAAGAACCAAAGTGGAGGCAGTGAGGCTGCTACACCGACGGTGCCTACAGCCCCACATGAAAGTGCTTCAGAGTAAATACCGGATGTTAGTGCAAATATAGCTACCCATTTTATGAAGGCCGAATCACAAAATGGATCCTCTCAAATTTTTAAAGCTTTGATGGATCAAGGATCCCAAGCATCCTTCATAACTGAGGCAGCAGGCCGGCGTGATACCGCTCACCCAACGGCCCCTCGATACTTTTATTACTTTTCACTTACTTTTATACTTTTATTACTTTCGTTTGTATGCCCGTATCACATCGATAGCACTTGTCACTTTTTAGTTCGTTTTCATTTGTTTTATTAATGCTTCTTCAAACTAACAGTGTTCGCGAAGCTTCAAAGCGCAAACCAGTCCGTTGAAATAAAAGTATATTTCTGTCGTGCTAGAGATCGACTTCTCCGTAGTCGTATCCTTTTCGAAGAACACTCGGCGTCCATAGTTTAGGGACCAAACTATGTATAAACGCATCGTAGCTGGCGATCGCTTTTCCAAGTGCAGTCACAGCCCGCGCATCGCATCGTACGCACGCCTAATATTACTTTTTTCCTGTGTTATCGCGTCTGCCGACCACTCTGCTAATGTAATATTAACAACAATTTCAAACGCAAATAATATCTTCTGTACGTCCAAATAAATTTCTTCCATATGTTCTATTCAAGAGTGAAAATTACATAATAATATTTTAAAAAATTCTTGAAGCATTACAAGAAACTGGATGATCACTATTAATTTTTCCTAGGTTCATAATATTTATTTAAAAATTTTCTTTGAAGCTTTATTTTGTTTGTTTTATAAAATCTTTTTGCACCCCCTTGTCAGAATGTCACGACGAAAAATTCTATTCCGTGACTGATCTGCTGATTCTGAAAACGATTCAGATAATCAAAATTAAAATAATGTTACACTACAGAGAAAGAAAAAAATAACTATATAGGGTACTTCCGACTTAGAATCAGAGAAGATTGAAGTACGAGTAAATGAAGGAAGGCTGTCTTTTAAACAGTACATCCCGTCGAAAAGAAATAGGTTTGGTGTAAAATCCTTTATTCTCAGCGATTGTCAGACAGGATTTGTACTAGATTTACTTGTTTACGCTGGATCATCTACAATGGTAAATAGTGAAAATCAGGATATTGGAATATCTGGCGCAATACTTGAAACACTCATGAAACCGTATCTTAGAATGGGTCATACACTTTATGTGGACAACTGATATTCAAGTCCTGCTTTATTCAACCTTTTACATAATAATTGTACGAATGCTTGAGGAACGGTTAGAAAACGGAGGAAGGGAATGCCGAAAATTTACGAACGGTTAAAAAGACGAGAGGCAAAATTTCGATCATGCACTAATTTATTAGTCACAAAGTGGATGGATAAAAAAGAAGTATATATGCTGTCTACTATGCATACGTCAGAATTTGGAATGATAACCAAGCACACGGGAAAGAAAGTTATACGAAAACCTTCACTGTGACATAAATTACTAAGAATTTAATTTGATACATCATTAACACTAAATTGTAGTTCCCCCCCGTCCGGCGTCGTGAACACACGTTTTTCTGTATCGCTCCGTAGTTTAAAATCAGTTTTGGTGGTATAAAGTTCTGTGATTGTGACAAATTTGGTGTCTGTGTGTGCGTCTAGTGCTCGTCCACGTTTTAGTGTTTGTTTCATCCAGATCGGATCAGGCGTTCTCAAGAAATTGCTGGAAAACCAGCTTTTTCTGAGGTTAGAGAAAGGGTGTTCCTAACTTTGACCTCAAACCCTGCAAAAACTAAAGCGGTGAGCTATATTTTTTAATTGTGCATTTTGTCGGCCTAGTGGTTGCCCACGTTTCTCCGTAGTTTTCAGAATTTTTCAACTGAAATTCGCGAAACCACAGTAAGAAATATTAAAAGCACATGGCAGGTTTTTGTTCGCAAACCTCAAATCACCAAATTATTTAGAAAGAGCACACTCAGAACGGTTACTCTAATTTGTTTGTTTTGAAATATCTCAATTATTCTTCGAGTTATAATTGCTCAAAAATTGATCAAATTTCTTTAAAACGTTGTAAAAACTCTGACGTTAAGTCTTTCGGAGGACAAAAAATACTGCTTGGTAGCGTCTGTTAAGCTTTTCAATCGGGCTTAATTACGTCGCAAACTGCACAGTATTTTCCGAGCGCCGAGCTATAAAGTGACGTGAAAAAAACACGTGGTCCGTGTTCCCGTCAGAATATTCTAGAGTTATTAATTTGTCTAAATAGCTAGTCTATTACGCATAATTTATCCGTTTTTAGTTTGAAAATCCGTCAAAAAACGGCAAAGTTACAGCGTTTGCCGTGATTTTCCGCGTTTTTCCGAAATATTTCGGAAACGGAGCTTTCAAAAATTTTTCTGGCCTTTAATTCAAAATCCTCATCAAATTTCCCATCTTTTGAGCCCAAACACGGGTAATTTCCGTTTACTATTGGGGGAATAATCGGAATTTTCGTGAAATTTAGCCTTTTTGACCTCCATCTTTGAATTCTTTGATCTCGCATATCTCGGCAAGTATAAGTCGTAGAGAGACGGGGTTTTCGGGATATACGTTGGCTAATTGTTATTTTTCACATTCCGTTGAAAAAAGTGGGTGTATTTGGACAACCCTACCTAGCACTATTTCTAGATAGACTGGGAAAATCCCTACCAAACGACACCAAGCTCGGCGTTCTACGACAAAGCGTTCGGGAGATACGAGGCTCCGAAAATTGCGCGGACGCCATCTTGGATTTCTAAAAATCTGAATATCTCTGGTTCTAGGCATCGTACAAATACGGGGCTTTCAGTATTGTCCGTGGCGAGGTTTTATCTTCCTGGAAATTCAACTCAGGACAAACCCGACTTCTGGCCACCCCAGAAATTCGAGGACCTCTCAATAGCTACAGAGGAAAAAGTCCCGCGTCTCTGCGGCCATCGGTTGGGGAGATACAAGCATTTTTGCTTTGGCGGCCATTTTTGACCGCCATCTTGAAAATCTTCTTTCCTCGATATCTCGGGAACGGGAGGTCCCAGGAGTTTGCGGTTTTCTTCTAAGTCCATCTCAGGACTGGGAGCTTGCGATCCACGGCAATATATCCCTACCACTCGACCCCCTCTCCAGCAGCCATCTTGGAAATCATTTGACGATATCTCTGGAACCAAGAGTCGCAGCGACTTCTGGTTTTCTTTGTCTCAAAGGTCTCGGGACCCTCCTTCTTGACAACCCGTAACAGCGACTCTAGGTAGAGTTAAAACCGGGCTGTACTCTACCCTTCCAAATTCCATCTGAGATCCTTCAGTGGCCCCAAACAGCCCCTGGCAGCGTGTTTTCCACCGGCTCTACATAGAGCCCAAACTTTGCACCTCACTTCTCACTAAATAGAGTGGGAAAAGCCCCCTTATCCTCCTTATACCATCATTCGCATCCATCCATCTCCACCAGACTTATTCGGCCCCCCCAATATCCCCTCCGAAAGTCTTGTCCCACAGGGCTCGTACAGAATCAGGATGTCGACGAGCACAACTGCTTCCAAGAAGGTCCCCCGCAAGCCTTGCGTCCCAGCCAAAGGGGCGCCTTTTAGGGAAAGATCGGCGAGACCTAAGCCTATGGAGGAACAGAGGAGAGCCTTGTCACCTATCACATCTGAGGAGGCAAGGCTCTTGGACGCCGAGGTGGCCTCACTCCGAGGGCCCGAGGAGGAGTACATGGATGCCATAAACGAGACGCAGAGTGAGGGAGGCCTGGCTGCGACGGCATCAACACCGGAAAACGACCTCCACAATAAAACTAGATCAGAGTCCGCCCTGCTAAGAATCACAGCCCAGGTACGAGCCGCCTCTAGAGCAAGTCTAGAGACTAGCGTAAACCTGGCATCTGAGACCGAGGAGGATAACGCAGTAACTTTACGCTCGGATGTCTCGTGTTTCGGAGGAGGAGCTCTTCATGACATGCCTAGGCTTGCAGGAGAGCTTCTTCAAAGAACCAAGACAAGATTAGAGGAGTCCCGTAACTTAAATAGGGACATCCGAGAGGAGGTAATAGGTGGACTCCACGGGCTCTACCAAATGATCCTGCGATTGGCGGACTCGCGCAACCGCCATATAACTGAGAAGGAGAAGATCATAGCAAGAAGAGAACAGTTACTGGCGAAAGCAGAGGCTAGGCATGCAGATGCGCTATGCCAATTCATCAAAACCCAGCAATCAACCAACAATGAAATACTAGAAAAAGTAGAAAAGACGCGGAAGGAGGCGGAATCTGTGCGCTGGCTCACATATGAGGCAGACGCCAGATTGAAAGCCCTCCCTCCGGCTACTGCAACCTCCCATGACCAAGATGCCCTGATGAAGAAGCTAGATGAGCATCAGGAACTACTTCATCGCAATAGCGAACAAATAAAAGACCTGATCGCGAAGTCACATCAGCAACAGCAACTACAACAGGCTACCGATTTGAACGAACGACTCCAGGAGACCGGGAGGAAGCTCGCCAGCATAGTCGAGGGGACAACCCTGGGGAGAACGTATGCCGAGGCCGCAGGATCCGCCCAGCGAGACGATAGAGTGAAGCACCCAAACTACACTATAATTGTGTCATCCACTGAGGAAAAAGATACGAGCGAGGATGTTCTGATGCGCGTTCGTGGAGCCGCTAATGCCCGAGAAACAGGGGTAGCGGTTGAACGCATCAGAAAAGCGCGAAATCAAAAGGTGGTTATTAGCTGCTCCTCGAAAGACACCGTCAACAAATTAAAGAGCAAGCTGCAGGAAAGCCGAAAGTTAAAAATTGAGGATGCGCAGACCAAAGACCCGCTCCTTATGATATATAATGTCTTGAATTATAACAAGGACGAGGACATACTTGAGTCCATAAAGCGACAAAATGAGCACCTCGTGGGGAAGATACCACCAGAGGATTACCGGGCCGTAGTTAAATTTAGGAGAAGGGCAAGGAATCCCCACGAGTGCCATGCCGTCCTTCAAGTATCCCCAAAAATTTGGAATGCCCTAACAGCCGCAGGAAAACTGCACGTTGACCTTCAGAGGTGCACCGTCGCAGATCACTCCCCGCTGGTCCAATGCACGAAGTGCTTGGGCTATGGTCACGGAAGAAAATACTGTAAGGAAACTAAAGACACCTGCAGCCACTGCGGCGGTGGCCATCTCAGGGCAGACTGCCCGACTTGGACTAATGGTGACCGACCAACAGGTGTCAACTGTCAGGCGGCAAAAGCGGATAAAACGGACCATTCCGCCTTCGACAAAGATTGCCATATAAGAAAACGCTGGGATGCCATAGCGAGATCCGCAACATCGTACTGCTAAGGGCACCCAACGTAATCTCAGAGTGACACAAGTGAACCTGCAAAGGAGTAAGTTGGCAACGGCGGAACTACTCAAGGCTGCAAAGACAAATGGCACGCATATAAGTCTAGTGCAAGAGCCATATGTGGGGGCCAGTGGCTTTGTTGCAGCCTACCCAGGAGTGAAGGTGATCCAAAAGACCACAAACCACCTGAAACCGGTTAAAGCAGCGATAATAGTTCATCAACTGGAGTTGTCGATTGAGTGGGACCCGACCGAGCAGACTGAGAATGTGGCATGGGTAAGTGTCAGAACCGAGAATAACCTCAACCTAGTCTCGGTATATTTTGAGGGGGACCAGCCACTAGACACTTACCTAGGCCACATCTCTCGTATACTGCGAAACGGAGCGGGAAAGAGTGCGGTTGTTGGCGGGGATGTAAATGCGTGGAGCCCTTGGTGGGGCAGCATACGCGAAAACCCAAGGGGAGCGGAGCTTAGCTGTTACATCAACGCCAACAATCTGCAACTGCTTAACTCGGGTGACTTGCCCACGTTTATGACAGTCCGAGGAGGAAGAATGTTCTCGAGTGTAGTAGACATCACGATGTGCTCGGAAGACATGCTTGGAAGGGTGGATGATTGGAGGGTGGAGATGGACATGGTCAGCTCTGACCATAACGCCATCACCTTCACTATAAAGCGTAGAATTGAGCTGGCGGTACACAAGAGAACAACTAGGGTGTACAACTCCAAGAAGGCTGACTGGATCCAATTCGGTGAACATCTTGACACAAACTTGAGTGAGGCGGGAATATCCATGGAGGAGGTGGAACGGGTGGACCGACGGGAAGAGCTGGAGGCGATGGTGGATGGTGGATGGTGGACTGCGGATATTTGCCAGGCTGTGATCAAACGGGCACCTGCCACATTCCTGAGGATAATAAATAAATGCATGGAACTCTCAGTGTTTCCAAGTGCATGGAAAACTGCAGAGGTGGTTATCCTCAGGAAGCCCGGGAGAAGTGACTATCACGAGGCGAAGTCATACCGACCGATTGGTCTGCTGTCCGTCTTCGGAAAGGTCATGGAAAAAATGGTCATCAGGAGATTAAGGTGGCACCTACGACACAAGCTTAATCCGCGTCAGTATGGATTTACACCACAGCGCAGCACGGAGGACGCCCTCTATGATCTAGTAAACTACATTAGATCCAAGAGGAAGAATAAGGAGATTGTAGTCCTGATATCCCTAGATATAGAGGGTGCCTTCGACTGCGCGTGGTGGCCGGCCATAAAGGTCCAACTGAACAGGTTGGGATGTCCTGCAAACCTGTGGCACATAATGGCGGATTACCTGAGCGGGAGGAAGGTTAGGGTCAACTACCTGGGAAGACAAGCGGAGAGGGAAACTACCAAGGGGTGCGTCCAGGGTTCGGTGGGTGGACCATTCCTCTGGAACGTCCTCCTAGATCCGCTCCTCAACGAACTCGACAGGACTGGGACGGGACATATTGTCAGGCTTTTTTTTTTTTTTGCAGGATTTATATTTTTTTTTTTTTTTTTGCAGGATTTATATTATATTATAATTAATATACATCACCTATTGTTATATTTCTTTTGAAAAGAGCAACTGTTGAGTTTCTGGCCGGCTCTTCTCAACAGAGCAGCATTCCGAGCCGGTGGTAGCTTGCTTACGGACGGACTACATTGACCTTTTTTTGTATTGTAATAATTGACGATTCAAAAGTGCGTGTAAATGCCTACTTGAATAAAGATATTTTGAATTTTGAATTTTTTTGAATTTTTTTGCTGACGACATCGTTTTGGTCTTTTCTGGCCACGAGACAATACAGATCCAAAGGGAAGCCAACAGTGCGCTGGAACTGGTCCAGAGTTGGGGACGCACAAATAAGCTCCGATTTGCGCCTCATAAAACGAAGTCGATGGTGATCACCAGGAGATTAAAGTATGACAACCCGACCTTAACTATGGGCAACGAACATCTCGCTCTAACCAACGAAATGAAAATCCTGGGGGTCATCATCGACGAAAAGCTCACCTTTGCCAAACATGTTTCCTACGTGACCCGGAAGGCCCTTACCATTCATGGCCAGCTATCGCGTGCGGCAAAGGCGACATGGGGGCTAAACCCAGACATCACGAGGACTATCTACACGGCGGTGATCGAGCCAATCATCTCATATGGCGCAGCGGTCTGGGCTACGGAGGTTGACAAGCTCTACGTGCAGAGGCAGCTCTCGGTGGTGCAGAGGGGCTTTGCTCAGAAGATTGGCCGGACACACAGAACAGTGTCCAAACATGCGGCCATGATTCTGGCAAGGCTCCTCGCGCTCGACCTACGGATAAAGGAGTCGGCGACGTTGTATGAAATCCGAAGGGGACGCCCGTTCTCACACGTTTCCGACGAGTATAAAGTGGAGCAAAGAGTTGAGTACGCCGATTTGGAACATCCTGCTGAAATCCGCATTAACGAGTACGCATGTCTGGACGCACTCACCCCTGAAATAATATGCGAGTTAGACCTGAAAGGAAAGTACATATATACCGACGGGAGCAAAATACAGGGGAAGGTGGGCGCTGCCCTAACGGTGTGGGACTCAACGAGAGAAATGCAGTACAGGAAACTCCGACTGGCGGACCATTGCTTCGTGTACCAGGCGGAAATGGTCGCAATTTCAACTGTAATCGAACTTGCTGAAAAACGGAACTGGACTGAGACTAATTTAATGACTGACTCCAGATCATCATTGGACGCACTAAATACTGACCCAATGGTGCACCCACTTGCGCTCAACATAACAAGAAACCTACGGAAAATCCAAGACAAAGGTAACAAAATAAGACTCTTCTGGATTAAAGCGCATGTGGGTGTTCCAGGAAACGAAAGGGCTGATGAGCTGGCGAAGGAAGCGGCTTTGAACACCAAAAGAAGGACTGTCTACGATGACTTCCCGTTGTCGTACGCCAAACGAAGACTGCGCGAGGGAACGATAGAAACTTGGCAGAAAAGGTATACTGACGGAGACACAGCCGGGGTAACCAAGATCTTCTTCCCTGACGTGAGGCTGGCGACAAAAATTATGACACAACTCGACATTGACTCCTTGACTGCGCAAATCCTAACAGGACACGGGGGATTTGCAGCGTACCTGCATAGATTTAAACTGACGGACCGACCGACCTGTAAATGTGACGACGTAACTGACCAAGATATAATTCATGTAATAACGGAATGCCCGAGGTTCCACAGACAAAGACGAGAAACTGAAATACAAATTGACACGACTATTGACAGGAATAACATTTCGGAAATAATGAAGGATCAGGGGGTAAGAAATAAGTTTCTAGAATTTTGTAAATATGCGGGGGGGACAGTAATTAAGGAAAACAAGACATGAGACTCTAAAATGACAGCAGACAGGACCTTGGGCAGGACTTATACTGACTAAACTCGTACAGATTAAAATAATGACTATGACTGAGACAGGTATGACATCAGCAGCCGCCACCATTCTGAAACACCGGATGAACAGCAGCACACGGAACATACAAACGTCCTAACACCATGTGCGTTCACATGGGATGTCTTAGGGCCTTGGCTGAGACAACTGACAAGGGGTCATTCACATATTACGTCACGCAGTCGGAGGGGAGGGGGGGTCCAGGTGTTTGTGACAAATTGTGACAAGAGGTAGGCTGGGGTAAAGAATCCGCGTGACATCACACCTAAAATTATTTGTTCCAAAGGATCGAAAATCAAAAGAAAAAGAACCATTTTAGGTCATAAAAATTACCTTTTTTCTACGAAACTAAGATAAGCTCAAGATAATAAAATGGGTAAAATGGTCAATGAGTTTTTCATTGTTTATGAACATCTGTCGAAAATTTGTCTTTTTTTTTTCTCGGAATTTTTTTATGGGTCTTTGAACATACCTGAGTTGAAAATGGAAAATTTTAGACGTTTACCAAAAAACAATTAAGGGGGGAGTGGTATTTACTCCCTCCTAAAATTCAAACAACCAATTGTTGTTTATTGAAAATGTCCATCTTATTCTTGAGATCATTTTCACCGAGTACTCTCACCGGGTTAACCGAGCTCTAAATTTTCGTTCAAAAAGTGATAACAATCGCGTACGTAGTTTCAACTATCGTGGTATTTCACAATGAGTGCTCAAAAAAAAGTTGATTCGCGTCCTCTTTATCGTCGATTTTATGAAGCGTACAAAGATGCTCATCCAAAAAACTCAAATCAAAAAAATCAAGATGAGGCAAACGAGTGTTAGAGAGCTATAAGAGACGATAAAAATTGTGTTACTTTGGCGGAGGAAAGAATTTCAGTGTGGTTACAACAAGCTACAAAAAACAAAGCTAGTGTTCTTCACTTTTTTACATCTTTGAGGCCGAGCAAACCGAAGATCACTAGGCCTGCATCCAGTTCCAATGAAACTCACTCAGACGACAATAAGGAAAATCAGGTGAATAATCGGTCAAAGAAAACGAATACAAACATAACATTTTTATACAACAAAAGATTAATCATTTTTTCGATCTCTTTTTGTAGAAGGATTTTCACGAAGATCAAAAGGACCAGAATACAGTTTCTCTTAAAACTTCGGTCCGTGAAACACCTACTCAAGATTTATCACAAAAAAAGATAAACTATTATAAAACTGAGTTGAACAGCCTACTTCTCGCCCGGGATGCTGGTATCGCTCAAATTTCTTCGGAGGAAAAAATCCGTCAAGTGAAAACAAACTTAGACGAAGAAAACAAAACTTTAAAAAGAAAAGGGGATGCGGCAGAACGTCAAAAAAAATGCCGGAATTTGAAAAAGCAGAAATTTGACTCGTTCGCAGACGAAAATCCTGAGATCGCTGGACAACTTTCCATTCGTCGAAGGAGGGGGCGACCAAGAATAGAAGAAGACCAACCCGAACTGTTAAGGGTATGATATGAACATATTTTTTAGGTGATTGACGTTTAATATATAATCTTTGTAAACAAAAAATAGCATACCTATAAACGTCAAACGTAAATGGTCAAGTTGATCGTTTATGGTCAACATTGAACATAAATGGTCAAGTTGATCATTTATGTTCAATATTGACAACAAATTGATTAATATAACTTCAATCGCCTATTTCTATCAATAATATGACAATTCCAATCATACATTATCATATCACATTGTATTATAGATGATAAGTGAAATTGCTCTGTTCGGAGGAGCTGCAGCGGACCGCAGACGTTCTGAGATCATTCGAAGCTGTCGCACATTAGATGATCTTCACGACGAGCTCTTAAACGGAGGTTTTAAAATCAGCCGTTCTGGTGTTTACCTTCGGCTTCTCCCGAAAAACGGAAGATCTATTCAAGGAAAAAGACACGTTGTTACTGTCCCTGTGAAACTGTCTGCTCCTGAATCGGACCATCACGCTAATCATCCAGATGGACACTTCTGTGTATCAACGATCAGGGCCTTGGAATCTTTGGCGTCAGTCTTGGGTCCACAACAGGTCTTCTTCTGGTCCCAGGATGATAAAGCTCGAGTACCACTTGGAATAACAGCAGCGAAGGCACAAGCTCCCATATTAATGCGTATGGATTATCGTGTGAGACTTCCAGATCACGATTTTGTCGTTGCTGAAAAGCATAAATTGATTCCATCAGTTTATGCTGTAATTAACATTCGCCCGGATGGAATTGGCCAGCCCGATGATGTGACTTATTCAGGCCCTACTTATGTGGCCATACGCAGTGGTAAGCATTGCTCGTCAACTGCAGAAACACAAGCGGCGGATCTCGAAACGCTTGTTGATCGACCTGCAATCCAGTCATTTGCAAAAACGACAGAAGGACGAGTAAAACCTGTTTTCATTTCCACATCGGATGGAGGACCAGGTGAAAATCCTCGCTATCCTCGGGTTATAGCTTCGGCGATAAAACATTTCAAAGCTTACGATCTAGATGTTTATTATATCGCTACGAATGCACCAGGGCGAAGTGCATTTAATAGGGTAGAACGCCGTATGGCACCGCTCAGTCGCGAGTTAACCGGAGTGATTTTGAAGCACGATACATTTGGAACCCATCTGAACTCCCAAAATGAAACTGTAGACGGAGAACTAGAGAAGCGAAACTTCGAACACGCAGGGAAAGTGCTGGCAGATATCTGGACAGATCTCGTCATTGATGAATACACTGTGGAAGCTGAGTACATTGGTCCCAATGAGCATCCTAAAGCAGCATTCAACGTTGATGCAGAGTGGTACGCTAAACACGTACGTGAATCGCAATATTGCCTTCAAATTGCCAAGTGTGACTCACAAAAATGTTGCGGCGTTCGAAGATCAAGTATTTGGACTCTACTTCCCGACGGATTTTTACCCCCGCCGGTTCTGGTTAAACAAACCAGTCAAGGTTACAGTGCAGTCAATACAAAGGATAATCAAACAAAATTTTGTCCTCTGCTACTTCAAACCGCTCTTAAATTGCAAGCACAAGACGAGAACTGGGATAAAATACCGTACGATTATCATTGCCCAAGTCTACAAAATGATCTGCCCAAAAGGTATAAAACAAATTGTAAAAAGTGTTGTGGCTAAGATTCTAAAATATTAAATTATACATTTTAATTTGAATTTTGTTCACAGAGTTTGCAAGAAGTGCGGTCTTTATTTTGCGTCGATGAAATCCGCTGTGCTACACGCTCGCCTAGCTCATAAAAAGAAGGGAACTTTGGACAAGTCTGATGTCGAAGTCCAAACAGTAAAAGTGAGGCCTCGAAGGATTGCTGCTGAACGGGCGCGAGAACTTTTTTGCATTATGAATGACGATCTCTCTGATGCTGAAGAAGGGATGTGGTTCGACGAAGATGAAGTGGGCATTAATGCCTCCCTCGTTGAACGAGGGAGGCATTAATGCCCACCCAAATTGCAAAAATCTTCAAGGATGGAGGACAACTCGCAGCAGCAAGATGACAGCAAGAAGACATCTGAAAAAAAAAAAAAAAAAAAAAAAAAAACCTGTCCAAAGGTCCTTACAATTATTTTAAAATTAGTAGTTAGATATAGTATAAATATAAGCTCTTTTTAATGTTATTGTATATAGTATATTTGTTAATTGTTCAATAGGAATGTAATTTATGTGTGGCAGCTATGATAAATTGAATGTATATAATGCTAATGTAAATAATGTAAAACATAAAGATAAATTGGATCTGTAATTATCATGTATAAAGAAACAATACTTGAATAAATTTCATAAAATAGACACATATATAAGATACCAAACTAAGACTAAGAAGTAATAGAATAAATATTATATAATATAAACACTAGTAAATAGATAGCTGCCCACATAGCTGTACACTGACTAGGTACAACATAACTTACACACCACACTTAAAATAAATGAAAAGAAACTGAAAAACTTATTTACCTTAACACAGGCTTCGACCAACCATTCAAAGGCAAACCGGTGAGAAAAAAAAAAAAAAAAAAAACACTAAATTGTATTTTCTTTTATAATTGTTGACAACATTTATAAAATATATAAACATTTATTTAGCAAAATGACGTCTTTAAAGCTTTCAACATCTTCAAGTAACCAATCGCAAGGTTTCATATGATATATAAGGTAACAGGTGAGATTGCAAACTATTGTTAGACGGTCAAACAATTAGATTTGCTGATTAAGATAACCCTGGACAATAATAATTGCAAGACCTATAAACATGTCACTATGTAACACGTAAAGAAGAGTATGATCTGGATAAAGACACGGTAACATTGAAAGACGTAAGTCCGAACACCAATTTTCCGACTTACAGTGTGCACTTTTTGCGGAGAGGATGTCCGTTCAGTAGCGCTACTCCAATGGCGCGATGTCCGGTTTGGTGGCGTTATTCCAGCGGAGCGGAGTGCTGTAACGAAAGATTTAAAGAGAGTAGTTTCGTAAACTACTATTGCAGGTATAGGTGGTCATAGCGATGTCGCATCTAGACATGTGGTTAATATTAACATTCAATCGTTGCATGATCCTTCCTTTACTCTAACAGTAACTGCGCACGTATTAAGTTCTCTGACCTCAGTTATGCCTGATACAAATTTTGAACTCAAAAATTGGCCAGAAGATACTAGAAAGATATTATAGTATACGTTTAGCCGACCCAAAGTTAAATCGCCCTAATAAAATCGACATTTTGTTAGTAGCTGAAGCGTATTGTCATGTTATAAAGGAAGGTCTGATCAAGAGCCCCGCGGGCTCTCCGGTGGCACAAGACAGCCATTTGGGCTGGATTGTGTCATGCCATGTTAGTAAAACAGATTGTCTGTCTCGGAATTCCTATAATACTGTGATAGCTATGTACACACAAATTGAAGAGAACGAAATGCTAAAACGTTTATGGGAACTAGACTGCGGGCCTGCTGTAACGCAAAAGCTTTTTACGTCGGAGGAACAGGCTTGTGAGGAATTTTACGCAAATACAAGAGATGAAGATGGGTGTTATGTCGTAAAATTACCATTCCGTTCAGAAGACCCACTTTGTAAATACGGTAATTCTAGAAACATTGCTGTAAAAATATTGCTTCGTTTAGAAAGAAAGTTGGGTAAGGATCATGAATTAAAACATCAATATTGTACTGATACTGATGTGATAAAGGAGTATTTATCAATGGGCCATATGTAGAAAATTTGCAACGAATCTGAAAGAAAAAGAAGTGATGCGGTATATTTGCACCATCAGGCAGTGGTTAGACGAGATAAACTAACCACTAAGGTACGAGTGGTTTATGACGCATCATGTAAGGGAACTAATCTAGTTTCCTTACACCTCGATGGTGGGACCCACTCTCCAGGCAGATTTGCGACATATTGTCATTAGACGGCGACAGCATCCGATCTGTCTTGCGGCAGATATTATAAAAATGTATCGCCAAATTAAAGTTGCCCAGTCAGATGTAGATTTTCAAAGAATTGTCTGGAGAGAGGATCCTAACCAAGAAATAGAAGACTTTCGACTTTTGACTGTAACTTTTAGTACATCGTGCGCCCCCTACTTAGCTGTCAGGTCATTACAGCAGGTTGCAAGTGATGACGGTAACCTATATCCTTTGGCTGCCAAACGGGTGAAGTCAGACTTCTATATGGATGATCTGATGACTAGCTGCAAATCTGAAAATGATCTAGAAACGATTTAGAATGAAATGAATAGTTTAATAGAGAAAGGAGGATTTCAATTGCAAAAAATGGACAAGCAATATAATGAGTTTATTAGAAACCTTAAAAGAAGTCTGGAAGAGATTTAGAAATTAAAACTGATAATATTACTAAGAGTCTCCGACTTACCTGGAATCGGAACACTGACGAATTTGATTACTCCGTGAAGATGTCGCCTCCTTCTGCTACTGATACAAAAAGAACGGTTATATCAGAAATATCACGACTCTATGATCCTTTAGGATGGATAACACCGTGTATAATAACCGCAAACTACTGCCTACAAAAAACTGCCTCCAGAACTCTCTCAAGAGTGGAGATTTTACAGATCCGAATTGGGAAAACTAGTCGACTTTCACATTCCCAGATGGATTGGTAAGCGAGAAGAAGACATGACGATAGAGCTACATGGATATAGCAATGCGTCAAATATAGCTTAAGCGGCTGTCGTGTACTGTCGCATTATTGATAGTAGTGAAAACACACTCACATCTCATAACTGCAAAAACAAAGGGAGCTCCTATCAAGCAGATATCTATTCAACGGCTGGACTTATGCGGTTCGGTTCTAGTAGCAAAAATATTGATCGAGGTGGCCGAAGTCATGGAAATTCCTAAGGCAAATATCCATGCTTGGACGGATTCCTCAGTTAAGCTGGCTTGGTTGAATGATCATCCAAGTCGTTGGAAAACTTATGTAGCCAACCGTACTTCAGAGATTCTTAGTTTGGTAAATAATACTCAATGGGCTTATGTTAAGTCCAAAGATAATCCAGCGGAGATAGCTTCACGTGGAGTTTCTTCAGTGGATCTGCTTAATGATGATCTATGGAAACAAGAACCAGGTTGGTTAAGAGATAATCATATTGAATATTCTAAACCTAGCGCAATACTCCCTAATGAGGAGTAGAAACTTGTTACCGTTCACTTAGCTAACCTTGTTATTGATTTTGAATTCATTTGGGGAAACAAGTACTCTTCACTTACTCGTCTGGTGAGGGTTGTCGCATATTGTAAAAGGTGTAAAGCCTCGGGTAAGGATAAAATGAGAGAGATAAGAAAAAGAGAGTACAAGCTGCTTAAGCACAAAACGAAAGCACTTATAAAGATGAAGCGTGAAAATTCTGAGAGAGAAAGGGATGAAAGGTTGACGAACAACTTCCGAGAAAACACGAAGCTTTTCTGGCGAGAAGTAAGTGATTAGTAAGTAAGTGAGAGCGGGTGGCGGAATTCTACAAGAAGACGTATGAATGTGAGGACGCCTCGGCCTCTAGTACCAGCGAAATGCTGAGTCACGATGTAGACATCTACTAATGCTCAACGCGGTGTGGTTGCCTATGGGGATGTGCCCAGTTCATAGCTGTAGGGGGGGGTTATTTATTTTATTTTGTATTCTCTTTTTCTTTGCTTCTCTTCTTTTTTTTTCTTTGTTTTGTTTCGTTTTGTTTTCATGTCTTCATTTTCTCCTTTGTTGGTTTTGTTTAGGTCTTTGTTAGTCTAGGCTCTGTTTCCTTTTCTGTCTTTATTTTACTTTACCGTCTTTACCGCTCGAGTGTTACGACGACTTCGTTTCGTCAGGATATTGATCTTCTTTGTGATATGGAAGCTGTTGCTTTGGTTGCGGTAGAGATGACCCGGTCGGTCAACTGTTCCGCAAATGACTGGTGTGTCTAAGGACTCTGAATTAACATACGGAACGGCGATGCCCTCTAAGAGCACCAAACCGCCAACTCCTGGGGTGGATGAGATGCCCGATTTCGACACTTACACTTATACTTAGTGCCGCGTCTCGAAGCGATTCGGAGCTTGGTGCTGCAACCGTTAAATGCAGCACCTCTCGTCTTGGATGCGTCACCTCAAACAGTCGAGGTAGTGAGCTCGTACGGGCGAAAGCGGAACTGCGAGCTCTCACCTACGAGGCTCAGAAGGCCGCATTTGAGAAGGGGGTATCGAGAAGCGTCTCCTCCCAGAAAAGATCCTTCGACCGCCTCTGGCTGCGGATATTCAAATTCAAATTCAAAATATCTTTATTCAAATAGGCATTTACACGCACTTTTGAATCGTCAATTACTACAATACAAAAAAGGTTAGTAAGTAAGTAAGCTACCACCGCACTTACGGGTATAATACATAAAAAAATGGCCATAAGTCATATTCACAAACTTCATGATACAGGTAGCCTTTGTTTTGGATTAATAATAGGACAACCTAACTCATACAAAACCGGTTCATGATTGCCGCCAACGCGCCCCCCGCACCAACCGCGTTAATTGGAACTCATCTGTTATGCTAATTACACGTTTGTTTTCTTAACACTTCCAATTTTTAATCATTATTCTGTGCAGTTTCACGCTGTTGTGTTTAGTGCAGGCCTAAAATACTTCCATGGATTCTTCAGGCATGGGTATGTACATGTATTTTAATACATTACTAAACTATTACGAACACTTTTTCATTCATAAAATTTTAAAGGCAGTCATGACCATTTTTGAGTCAAATAATTCCCATTAAAATAAGTTTATAGAGTACATTTGTGTATCAGTTAACCCTTTCCCTCCTTACGGTACTTAGAAGTACCTCCACATTTTTCGTCTAATAACTTAAGTACGAAATAACTTTATGTTAACAACAACTGACGTTCCTTTAGAGTACCGTTTCCGTAAGCCAATCACAGCGCGTTATTTGTATTACCGCGCGACATTGTCGAGAAATTTGAACAGCGAGTTACAACTGGTCGGACATTTTTTCACTTTACTGTGCGGTGTAATTGTAAAATGTTTATAAATAGAATATCATAGGTAAGTACTATTTTTTTTACTAATTACGTTGTTTATATCACGGAGTACATTTATAAAAGCTGGTATAACATATTATCACTTTATTTTATAAGAATATTTGATAAAAACTGATGAGGACTTAAAAGTACCGTCAGGTGATTTTAGTCTAAAAAATCATGAACTTTGATAATACACATACTCGATGAAGTAGGTATTTTGGTTTATCAAACATTATTGTTTTTTCTTTTTATTATTTTTTCTTAGCTATTTTTTTATTGTTTTAGCCATTGAGATGGATATTACTAAGAATACTGCTCTAATTGAAGCCCTGCTATTAGAAGAGATTCCGGACTGTAACGAAGAGTCTGATGCAGGTGTGTCCGATGATGAAGTGGAAAATATTCATCTACCCTCACCAATAGGCTTCGATGAGATTTTTGAAAGAGCTCTAGAAAATACTTTAGCCGAAGATCCGCCATCATCGCCTTCAAAACAAGTTGAACTGGAGTGCCCTGTAAATCAAGTACCACCATCACCAATACCTGGATCTAGTGTTCAGACTGATCTACCGTCTGCAAATACGTCCTCACACAGAACTAATCAGCGATTACCTGAACCAAACCGTAAATGGAAAAAGAAGGACCTAGATACAATTTTACCGGAATACGTTCTAGATACTGGAGTAATAGAAGACTACTTTGCTCACTGTAACACCCCGACTGATATATTTTTAGTATTGATTGAAGATATTATTGATAATATTGTGTACCAAAGCAACCTTTATGCTACTCAGAGAGGCAAAGTATTGAACCTAAAAAAGGAGGAACTTCTAACATTTATAGGTATGAACTTTTTTATGGGTTACAATACTCGTCCGGCGTGGAGAGACCATTACTCTTCGGCATCTGATCTCAACAATGCACTTCTCTGCAAAACAATGCCCAGAGACAGATTTGCTATTATTTTATCTCATCTGCATTGCAATGATAACTCCCAAAAGCCTAGAGACTGCAAAGATAAGTTGTATAAAATTAGATTGATGATTTATGCACTTAATAAAAAAATTCAAGAGGTTTATAATGGTACTCGCGAACTGAGTGTAGATGAATCTATGATTAAATTTAAAGGTAGGTCTGTCTTGAAACAATATCTTCCTATGAAGCCCATAAAAAGGGGATACAAGTTGTGGTGTCTAGCTGACCAGAGAGGCTATATAAAGAAGTTTCAAATTTACCAAGGAAAGGACGAAGAACTGAACTCTAAATTTACCGGCTATGGCTTGGGAGAGAAAGTGGTTTTGGAGCTGACGGAACAAGATTGGGGTAAAGGGAAGATAGTTTACTTTGATAATTTTTTCTCGTCTGTTGCTTTGCTTGAGAAACTGAAAACTGAGAACACCTACGCCTGTGGAACTATCCGAAGTAATAGAAAAGGACTAGCCGGAAATATGATCGCTGATTCTCAAATGAAAAGGGGCGACAGTGATCATCGATTTTCAAATTTAATTGAATATTGGAAATGGAAGGATAACAAAGTGGTTCATCTAGTATCAAATTTTCATGGTAATGAATCGGCAACTGTGTTACGTAAAGAAAAAAATGGATCCAAGTCTGCCATTACATGTCCTGTGGCTGTCAAAGATTATAATAGCTATATGGGCGACGTAGATACAGCTGATCGTTTGAGAGCCCTTTACTGTATAGATCGCAAATCTCCGAAATGGTGGCACAGGTTGTTTTGGGGTCTTCTGGACATCGCATTTGTCAATTCATATGTCATTCATGGACTCATAATGAAACAAACCACTGTAAAAGATTTTCGACGCTCTGTTACTCAAGGCTTGATGACAATGAAAGATGTTAGTCAGAAAAGAAAGACTTCTACTGATAATACTGCGAAAGCTGGCCCTTCCAAAAGACGCAAATCTGAGTACTCTACTATAAAAGACGTTCGCTTGGGTAATAGAGGCATCCATTGGCCTACTTTCGTAGAAAATAGGGGAAGGTGTGAGGTTTGTAGTTTGAAAAAGATTCAGTCGAAACCTCATAGTAAATGTTCTCATTGCAACGTGTTTTTGTGTGTAAATGAAAAGAAAAATTGTTTTGCTGAATACCACGAGGTCAATTTGTAATTAAAAACCTATTTATTTAATTATAACTAAGTAAATATTGGATCTCATTATTTTTGTAGTTTCTATCATAGTTCCTAACATTGTAATAACACGGTTCCTGACGGTACTTTTAAGTCTAGGTCTTGGAAATAATACTTCTAGGTACAATAAAAATCTTAAAATAATCTGAGCGTTTCCTTTTACCTACCTTATTATGATAATAAAGTTGAAAAGCGGAAATTCGTCAAAAATCACTACCCCGGGTGGAAAGGGTTAAATAGGTTTAAGCTACATTTCTTATTTGGGAGTATTCTATGCACTTTTGACTTGCATTATCAAGAAAAAAACCTTCCGCAACTTTCCGCCTCCATATTTTATGTATATTTCATTAAAAGTGTTTTAGGAACAAATAGTTCTAGTATTTTAAGTTCTCTAATAAAAGCAATGGTTGTCTTTTGTCGGCAGGTCCCCGTGTTGAGTCCTTGATGACCATAGCAAGAGAGGATATGTTCAACATAATAAAACAGTGTAAAGTGAAAAATATAGACAAAAAACTAGAGTTTCTTGAGGGAAAACTGACCGAAATGACTAAATGCCCCAATGATAAAATCAATTTACTCCGCGATAGTCTTAAGTCTTTTAGACACTATTACAAGTCCAAATGGACCGCAGCGAGCTACAAAGAAGACCGTTTCCGCAAAATAAATGAACAATGGCTTGAGTGTACAATCTCACTACCCAATTGGCGAGTCCATAAACCCGGCCGCCCTTCAAAGGAATTCCAGGAATGTAGTGATCGAAGCAAAAGGCGGAAAACAGAACACGTGAAGAAGAAGAAGGTCAGAAGTACCTCATGATGAGTTGACTTACGCTGCAGTGATGAGCGAAAGAGCCGCAGGAAATAACGATCTTTCAAAGCTGATTAAACAGGTTTCAGTAACCCCGACAAGAGCCACCAATTTTCGGAAAATTATTAGTTCAGCTAAAAAATGTTCAAAAAGTGGCAAACTGACTGTGACAAAGGCACTTATGAAATACGTGGAAGCTGACTTAACCCGTAAACAATACAATGTCATTAGAAGTGGGCAAGAAGATATTTACCCGTGTTATTCGCTGCTTCAAAGAGCCAAAAAAGAGTGCTATCCTAAAGATGTGATTGTCTCTGAAGTGAAAGTTGAAGTAAAATCTTCTCGATCACACCGGCGAACGTCTCTGCCTTTATCTAGAACAAGTGCTAATGACGGCAACCAAAACTGAGATGCAGAATATGACATTAATCAGCAAATGGGGATGCGATAGCTCGAAAGCCCAAGAATTCAAACAAATGTTTGAAAATCAATCCGATTCCGATGCCTATGTTTTTATAAGCTCGTTAGTGCCACTGAGACTGACAAGCAATGTGAATGACACAAAAGGTTTGGTGGCAAAATCCGGCTCCCTCATCTTCACGATTCTGCCGTCCTATTAGAATACAGTTCGTGCATGAAAGCACTGAAGTGACCCGATTGGAAATCGAATATATAGAAAACCAGCAACGAAATATAATTCCTACGAAAGTTGAAATTAACGACAAACTAATAAAAGTATCGCACACTCTATTGCTCACTATGGTTGATGGCAAAGTCTGTAACGCTGCCACTAGCACCACATCTACCATAAGGTACTACATATGCAAAAAAAGTAGCAAGGACTTTAACTCGCTCGAAAGAATCGAAGAAAGTGCCATAGATCCCAGCACATTAAGATTTGGCCTATCTATTTTACATGCACGCATTCGATTCTTGGAAACGTGTCTGCACATTGCTTACAAACTACCAATAGGGAAATGGAGATTAAGCAATGAAGAAAAATTTATTTCAGCTGCGAAAAAAAGGAAATTCAGGAAGCATTCAAAAATGAATTGGGTTTGCTTGTAAACGTGCCGAAAACTGGATTCGGTAATACCAATGATGGTAACACGTCGAGAAGGTTTTTTGCCAATGCAGAAGTTACGGCCAGAATCAGGCTTAAATATAGAGTTTCTAAAAAATCTAAAAGTAATTTTAGAAGTTCTGGCAAGTGGGTTTCGTATTGACACAGAAAAGTTTTCAAACTATCTGCGATCCACTGCAGAATTATATGTTCATTTGTATAAATGGTACCCAATGACACCCACTCTTCTTAAAATTTTATGTCATGGGTCTTTAGTAATAGAACATGCTATCCTTCCAATCGGTCAATTGTCAGAGGAGGCTGAAGAAATAAACATTTTTTGTTTATATAGGCAAAATTTTGCCAGGAAATTTTCGCGAAAGGACTACCTCCAAGACGTGATGAATCGCCTCCTTCTGACTTCAGATGTGTTCTTGAGCTGCAGCAGCAGAGCTATTATAAAAAGGATCAGGAAACCGTTCTCGTCAGAAGCATTATCCTTTTTAAAAGCAGACGAGTACGAGATTACGAGTACGAATACTGTTGATGAAGGTAGCGAAAGTGATGATGCTGATGATTATTAATAATAGGTAATATATTAATTTTAAAGTTCAAAATAAGTATAATTAATTAGAAATAAGGAAAATTAATATATATTAATTAATAACATACAATACCTGTTCTTTTTATTTATTTTTTGGAATTTCATTATATTTTGAATAATTTTCTTAATAATTGTATTAAAAAAGTCGATGGAATTATTATAAAAAAGCTGTAAAGTTATTTTGATAATGAAACAATTCCAAATCTACAACAATTAGGTTTTGGCCAGTTTTTTATGTAATATACCCCTATGTGCACCGGCTCGGAATGCTGCTCTGTTGAGAAGAACCGGCCAGAAACTCAACAGTTGCTCTTTTCAAAAGAAATATAACAGTAGGTGATGTACATTATAATATAAACCCTGCAAATGATTCAACAACTTAAGTTTCACATATTTCGATCCACTAAAAACTCTTGAACGTTATAATAGGCTTTATTTAACAATAAACTTTTGATTTTAGATTTAAAACTAAGTAATGGAAGGTCTAAGATATCTTGTGGAACTTTATTATATATGCGTATACTCAAACCCATGAAGATTTTATTACCTTATGGCTGACAGTATGGAGAATCTGCAAAGATACGTCGACAATTTAGATGACTCTATCGAAAATTCGGCCTTGTAATCAGCGCGTCGAAAATTTAGATTCTGAAACAGCCCGCAAGAGCAAAATCTGCTAGTTAAACTGCTGTCTACTTAGGTGGGAAAAAAGTAGACGAAGTCAATACCTTCCGGTATTTAGGAAGTCTAGTTCGTAGCGACAATCGTCTCGAGTCTGACATATCTCCGCAAATCACCAGAGCTGCTGCTGCGTTTGGTAGACTGTACCAAAGAGTATGGAATTCTCACAACCCAAAGCTCCACACAAAACTTGCCGTCTATAGAGCAATCGTACTTCCTTTGCTTCTGTATGCCTCGGAGACCTGGTGTCTGGACAAGGGTGACATGAGACGTCTTGACGTCTTTCACATGAAGTGTCTCCGTGCCATCCTTCGTTTGAAATGGCAGAATCGTATCTCTAACTCTGAAGCTCTTCGTCGGACTAAAATGACCGGTATGGAGAGTCTGCTAACGAAGTGTCAACTACCCTGGTCTGGACACCTAGTGCGTATGGACTCCTCAAGGTTGCCAAAGTCAGTCTTTTATTCAGAGTAAGCTCTGACCTCAGGAAAGCGCAAACCTGGAGGACAATATCTACGCTACAAAGATGTTCCGAAACGCCACCTAATATTTTGTGGAATATCTTGCGACTCTTGGGAGGAGCTTTGCTACTGAGAGACCGGAGTGGCGAAATTCTGACAAACGGGCATTAATAATTTTGAGCGCGCTCGCATCGAACATCTTAACGCCAAACGCCAGCTCCTGATAACTCGACCCAAGCACTACTATAATTACACATATAAGTTTTGCAAGTCACATTCGCCCTCACGAACGGCGAACTAATTATTAATAACAGTGTGTCGCCTTCGACGGATACGTCTGGGAGGACATCATACAGGGTGTCCAGGAAACAATGGATAACCTCTAAAAAGCAACTCTACTCGCAACTCTAAATTATTGTAATGTGTATGCAATAAATATCAATTAAAAATCATATTTTTTTGGTTTTATTGTATGTTTTTCAATTTTGCTAGTACTAAATAATTATCCCATTTTACACATTAAAAACAATACTTCAATATGTTTTCATTACAATAACGACATATTATATCTTTTTAGAAACCACGTCAAAAATATTTCTTCAGAAATTTTACACAAAACAATAGTTTAACATTATTTTTTGAAAAAAATACTACAGTTAGCTATGTTATTTGATAGTTATACACTGATACGGTTAAGAATAAATATTTAAGTATAAAAATAATTATAATTTTAATTGATTTGACCTCGTTACGAGTAAAAATATGAAATCAGACAAAAAAATGATGTTTTTTTTTATAGTGCCATTTTTCTAGCAGTATGAAGGGTTATAATTTTTTTGATTTTTTTTTTTTCCGGCTTGCCTTTAGTTCTACTATTAGCCTAGTATAAGTGAGGTGCGATGAACACACCACACTCAGCCACACTGAGTCACACAGAGACACTCAGCCATGGAATCAGTCGCGCATTGTAATTAGGTGCAAAATAAACCTATGTCAAGCAACGTCGATATTTCACTAAAGCACGATCACGTAATTATGACTCACATACCTAAAAGATAATAGGGACCTGAAGTAATTTCGATGCCGCCTCATAGTCCCGACCTAAACCCGATCGAAAATTTATGGACCTAAATGGTTCAGGTAGGGGACAGAACGCGAACACGAACCACCGCAATTTTTTAAGGACTCGCGTCGAAGAAGTTTGGGCGTCCATGAGAGGAGACAATTTTTGCTACAAAAGGGTACAATCCATGCGAAGACATCTTTCTGACGTAAATCTCGCAGACGATGGCTATACACGATTTTAGTTAAATTAATAAGATCATTAGAGCTAAAAATGTTTGTTTATTTTTACATCCGATTACAATTCCTTGCGTAAATAGCAATTCATATTTTATTAAATTAAACAATCCCCATTAAATATTATGATCTTTAAAGTGCCTCCTGAAAATTTTACTCATATAGATTTGTCTGGTGTTCGAATTAAGAGATCAAATTAAGTATCGTAAACGTAAAGTCGAAAAAGATAGCAGTAGTTTCTTAGAATGCTTGGATACCATTGGTGGGATGACTGTAACCATATTTATGGCGGTTAGACTGAAACGATCTATATGACATTTTAAACGTCTCGACCTTTTGAGCAACTATGTGGTTGACAACAATAATGAAACTTTGTTTGTACCGATATTATTGATTTTCTGGTTGCGTCTATATATTTGACTACCCTGAGCGTCTCTTATTATTTGACGCTGACTGTACATGCTAACCTCTGTGGACCTAAGGAAAATAAGTCGCTTGGACAGGCAAGAAATTTACTTTTATTAATCGATGACTATTATTATTAGTCGAATGGCTTTTGTGTATTTTCTGAAATATATAAACTTTCTCATATTTCAAGCAATTTAAGAACTTAATAGAAAACCAAACATCTACTAAAATAAAGATTTTGAGAACAGACAATGGAGGAGAATTCTGTTCAGCACAAATGGAGAACTCTTTGAAGCAGACTGGAATTATACACCAGAAAACAAACCCATATACATCCCAACAGAATGGGCTTTGTGAGAGGTATAATAGGTCAGTTGTTGAAAAAGCCAAATAACTCTTATTTTGATGCTAAATTGTTAAATGCAGAGGGTGTTGAAACTGCTGTATATCTGAAGAATAGGTCCCCAGCTGCGGGTCTTCAGCATTTCACCCCGTTCGAACTATGGACTGGTAAAAAACCAGACTTCAGCCATATACGTATCTATGGCAGCCTGATCATGACTCATGTACCCAAAGAAAAGCGACTGAAGTGGCGTGGCGTGAAGCGACAAAAAGACGAAAAAAATATTTTTAGTTGGATACTCTGAAAATGTCAAAGGGTATAAACTGTATAAGATGTTGTAGTCATGGAAATGGAAAATGACAGTATGACAACACAGGTGCTGAGGTGCAGAAGAGAAGTAAAGAACAGCAGTGAAGGATTCAGTGGGAGATAAACAGTCAGACAAGTCTGGTTGTGATTCAGATGATGAGCAAACAAACAATCATGTTGAGACTTATGTACCAGAAGAACCCAGTTCAGATTCAGAAGACAGTTTTCAGTAGTCAATTTCATTTTTGCCATATGATACAGAGATTGCTAATTTTCCTTCCAGTGGCATTACAAAAACAGAGAAGCGTGTAAGCGTAGTGGTGTAGCTAACTTATCTATTGTTAAGATGTCAAGAGATAAGATTTCTTTGAGTGATGCGATCAATGGTCCAGACAGTGTACAGTGGCAGCAAGCAATCAAAGAAGAGTTGCAATCATTCAGTGATCGGGAAGCCTGGGAACTCGTTGACAGGCCAGTGAACAAAACGATAGTGAAGTGCAAATGGGTAAGATTAAATATAACAGTGAAAACATAGTGAGATATAGAGCAAGACTTGTGGCGAAGGACTTCACACAAAAGGAAGGTATGGACTATAAAGAGACCTTTTCAAAAATTCTCAGATATTCAACTTTGATACTTTTACTAGCTTTGAGTGTAGATAAGAACTTACATTTAATACACCTTGATGTACCTACTGCATTTTTAAATGGTTCATTAGATGCATGTATTTACATGAAAATACCAGCTTATTCAAATATGCCTAATTGTGAAAATAAAGTACAAAAATTTAAAAAAGCTATATGTGGTTTAAAGAAATCAGATATAAAACGGTAAGTTTGTTTGTTAGATCTAGGTTATACCAATCTCAGTATGAACCTTGTTTGTTTATGATTTGTAATAAAAATACCAGAGTATATATAACATTATTTGTAGATGATTTATTTGTATTTTATAACAATAAAGATATATGTGATAAATGAATAAGTGAAGTGAAAGTCTTAGATTGTTTATATTAAACTTTGCTTCCAAGTTTAATATAAACAATCTAAGACAGATAAAGCATTGTTTGGGTAGGAATGTAACTGTAAATGAAGATTCTATTACTAGGGATCAGATGGATTTTGTTGATGTAGTATTGAAAAGATTTAATATGATTAATGTTATGGTAAAACTCAGTCACTCCAACGGAAAAGAATTTAAAATGAGATAAAGCTAAATATTCATATCGGCAGTTACTAGGTGCACTTATGTATTTATATGTCTTAACTAGACATGATATAGCATATGGAGTGAGTTTGCTCAGCCAATATACGAGGGCCAAACTGAAAGTTTTTAGAACTGGCCACTTAAAAGCATTATATTTAAAAAAATAGTTTAAATTTTGAAAATAGAACTCTTTACCAATATTATTGAGTGTACATTTCATTCATTTGTCATTTGTTTTACGATTTGGCGGCAAATTGAAAATTGTCTGTGCACGTCAGAATGAATTTAAGCCGAGAAAATTTTCGTGCAATGATTTTTTATGACTTTCGATGTCATTTAAGTCAACAAGAAAGTTATGATACACTTCGATTGGCTTTTCACGATGAAGCCCCATCTCGTGCCACAGTTTACAACTGGTTTAATGAATTGAAACGTGGTCGAACTAATCTCACCGATGATTTGCGTGAGGGACGGCCTTCTACAGCGACGACTGAAGATAACATCAGTGTTGTGCGGCATATGATAGAGACTGACAAAAGAGTGACCTATCAGCAGATTCGGACAAGTCTAGGCATAGGTATGAGTCAAGTGCACAAAATCCTCCATGAACATTTAGCGGTCAGGAAGCTTTGTGCCCGCTGGATACCGCATAATTTGACCTAGGCTCAAAAACTCCGCCGTGTTGATTGGTGCCGAGAAATAATCCAAAAATTTAACGGAGGTGACTCAAATGCTGTGTTCGACATACTAACGGGTGACGAAAGCTGGATTTACTGTTATGATCCGGAAACCAAAAGACAGTCTGCTCAGTGGGTTTCCTTCCGAAGAGTTGCCAACTAAAGTGAAGAGAGGTCGAAGTGTTGGAAAAAAGATGGTGGCCTCGTTCTTCGGAAAGACAGGTCATTACGCGACAGTAGTCTTAGAGGATCAGAAAACGGTTAATGCAGAGTGGTATACTAACAATTGTTTGCCACTTGTCTTGGAAAAAGTTCGAGAGAAACGACCTCGCAGCAGGATCCTCCTTCATCACGACAATGCCTCGTCGCACACCGCCAGGCAAACGATCGACTATTTGGAGACCTCAGACGTGGAATTACTGGGTCACCCGCCGTATAGCCCCGACTTCGCTCCCTGCGATTTTTATTTATTTCCGAAAATAAAAGAAAAACTTCGAGGAAAACGTTTTATAGACGCCGAAGAAGCAGTGGCTGCGTTTCAAAACGCCGTCGAAGAGATCCCTAAGGCCGAGTGGGCAAGGTGCTTTTCTCAACGGTTCCATCGAATGCAGCGATGTATTGATGTAAATGGACGCTATTTTGAAAAGTTACAATAAAACTAATAACTTGCTAGAATGCTTAGTTTTTGATTTTCAGTTTGATCCTCGTAATAACTGCTATGATCAGACTCACTGGAAATTTTTAAAAAGAGTGTTAAAATATTTAAATAAAACTAAAGACTATGGTTTGAAATATGCAAAGGGAGATAGTTCATTGTTTGGCGTTGTGGATGCAGACGGGGCTTCTTGTTCTATGGATAGAAATCCTATATAGGTTTTATTTTTAAATTATCTGGAAGTGCAATTTCATATGAATGGCGAAAACAAAAAATTGTTGCATTATCAAGTACAGAGGTAGAACATATAGTTCTCTCTGAAGCATGTAAAGAAGGTGTATATTTAAGGTGTATATTTCATCAATGAAATAAATTCATATTTAGAAAAGAAGAAAATGGTGATACTAGTATTTTATGATTATAAAAAAGCATTTGATACATTAGAAACAGAAACATTATTAAAAATATGGAGTAAAATAACCGCTAAATCAATGGTTCCTTGACTACCTAACAGATCACACTTTCCGTGTTACAGTGGGCGACACGTTAAGCGAAGAAACCGAAGTCAGATGCGGAGTTCCTCAAGGACATTTGGAATCTGTTACATGTAAACAGTCTATATGCTGTGCTCTGTAATTATTCAGCCTACATGTTTACTGACGACTTACGCACTTTACTTGCTGGAAATGATATCGAGGAATTGTGTGGTTTAGTACAACGTGATATAGACGCGTTAGTTAGGTGGTCGCACGACAACGGAATCATCTTGAAGTCGGAAAAAACGAAATTTATGGTAATAAGGTCACCATACGCCAACCAATTAATCTCTCCTCCATTTATGTATACACATGATTACTCCTGCCTCCACAACAACCTTATGAATTACAACGACGTAACGAACGGAACGAACATTCGGATGGAAAAATATGCGCAGCGATATCGAAAGTTACGTCAAAAGATGTCAATCATGCCAAAGTAATAAAGCACTTCGTTGAGTCAACAGGGCACCGATGGTCATAAAATCCACTACTACGTTCCCGTTTGAAAGGTTGGCACTCGACATAGTAAGCCTTTTACCAGAATCTGGCACAGCCAAGCTCAGGTATATTTTTACCATACAAGATGACCTTACCAAATTCTCAACAGCATACCGTCTTTGTGATTGTAAAAACATGTGACTGCCTTCTCCACTTTATATCACTATTCGGGCTTCCAAAACATATACTCACCGACCAAGGCACTAACTTTACCTCAGACTTCTGCAAGAAAACCTCTAGATTCCTTAAAATTAAACAATTATTGTCGTCACTCTAATCGTACACTGACACAAGGTGCATTAGAAAGGTCACACAGTACCCTCAAGTACGTTTATACATCCATGTTAGCATACAACCATGTGCACTGACATACACGCCCCCCGGACGGAGCCAGGAGACTCCCCAGGGACGCCCTACCACCATAAGAAGCCAACATGACACCGTCATCCCAGTCGCTGGCAACCTCAGCTTAACTACTGGCGAAAGCAGAGGCGAGACACGCGGATGCGTTGAGTCAACTTGTCAGAGCCCAACAAGCGACAAACAGCGAGATACTGGACAAGGTGGAAAAGACGCGGAAGAAGGCAGAGTCAGTAGGCTGGCTCACCTATGAGGCAGACGCCAGACTTAAAGCCCTCCCTCCGGCTGCTGCGGCCTTCCCCAACCAAGATGCCCTGCTGAAGAAATTAGATGAGCACCAAGAACTGCTTCACCCAAACAGCGAGCAAATAAAAGACCTGCTCGCAAAATCAAACAAACAGCAGCACATACAGCAGGCGACTGATCTAAATAAGCAACTCCAGGAGACCGGGAGAAAGCTCGCCTGCATAGTGGAGGGGACAAAACTGGGTAGAACATATGCCGAGGCCGCAGCAGCTGGGCAGCGGGACGCCAGAGAGAAGCAGCCAAACTACACCATCATTGTGTCGTCCACAGAAGAGAAGGACACAAGTGAGGACGTACTGATGCGTGTTCGCGGAGCCGCTGATGCCCGAGTGCGTGCGGTAGCGGTAGAGCGAATCCGGAAGGTGAGAAACCAGAAAGTGGTAATTAGCTGCTCCTCGAAGGAAACCGTGAACAAATTAAAAAAACAAACTGCAAGCCAGCAAAAAGCTAAAGGTTGAAGACGCGCAAAATAAGGACCCGCTCCTCCTGGTGAACAATGTTCTGAGCTATAATATGGATGAAGATATTCTGGAATCAATAAAGAGGCAGAATGAACACTTAGTGGCGAACATACAGCCGGAGGAGTACCAGGCCGTTGTAAAATTCAGGAGAAGGGCAAGGAATCCCCACGAGTGCCACGCCGTCCTCCAAGTAGCCCCTAAAGTATGGAATGCGTTAACAGCAGCACGCAAACTGCACATCGACCTCAAGAGGGGCACCGTCGCAGACCACTCCCCGTTGGTCCAGAGCACGAAGTGCTTGGGCTATGGTCACGGCCGCAAGTACTGCAAGGCAACCACAGACACCTGCAGCCACTGCGGCGGTGGCCATCTTAGGGCGGACTGTCCGATATGGGCCAGTGGAGACCGACCAACACGTGTAAACTGCCAAGCGGCGAAAGCGGACAGGACGGACCATTCAGCTTTTAACAAGGAATGCCATGTGAGGAAGCTCTGGGATGACATAGCAAGATCAACCAAATCATACTGCTAAGGGCACCCAGAGAAATCTTAAAGTAATACAAGCTAACCTGCAAAGGAGCAAGCTGGCCACTGCGGAGCTACTGAAGGCTGCGAAAATGAACGGAACGCACATAAGTATGGTGCAAGAACCATATGTGGGGGCCAGTGGTATCGTGGCTGCCTACTCAGGAGTAAGGATAATACAAAAAACTATGAACCATCAGAAACCGGTGAAAGCGGCCATAATAGTCCATAATCCGGAGGTGTCGATCGTGTGGGACCCGACTGAGCAGACCGGGAATTTGGCATGGGTAAGCATCAAAACCGAGAACAACACCCTCAACCTAGTGTCGGTTTATTTTGAGGAGGATCAGCAATTAGACCCTTACCTAGGCCACATATCTCGGATACTGCGAAACGTCGCGGAGAAGAGTACGGTTGTCGGCGGAGATGTAAATGCGTGGAGCCCTTGGTGGGGCAGCATACGTGAGAACCTAAGAGGAGCGGAGCTCAGCAGCTACATCAACGCCAACAACTTGCAACTGCTCAACATGGGTGATCGCCCTACATTCCGTGGTGGAAGAATGTTCTCCAGCATAGTGGACATAACGCTGTGCACTGAAGACATACTTGGGAAGGTGGATATGACCAGCTCCGACCACAATGCTATCACTTTCACTATAAATCTGAAACCGGAGCTGGTGATTCAATGAACACTTCGACATGAAGATAAGAGAAGCAGGTATCACAGTAGAGGAAGTGGATCGCGTTGACAGCTGAGAAAGCTTAGAGGCGATGGTGGCGATGAACATCTACGTCGAAACCGTTAGGGAAACATGCGATGAGACCATACCCAAAGTAAGATCTTACGAGAGACCACCCATCCCGTGGTGGACGGAGAAGCTTACACGGCTCAAAAAGGAGGCCATGACAAAGAAGCGCAGAATTAGGAACGCGCCACCAAGGAGGAGTGACTATGTCATTACGGAATATCTTGCCAGCAAGGAGGAATATGAAAGTCCTGTCAAACATATATACAAGTCAAACATATCTCTTACGTGACCCGAAAGGCCCTAACCATCTACGGCCAAGTGTCGCGTGCGGCGAAAGCAACCTGGGGGCTGAACCCGAACATAACCCGGATAATTTATACGGCAGTGATTGTGCCGATCATTTCTTACGGGGCGGCAGTCTGGGCATCGGAGACCGATAAAGTCTATGTACGGAAGCAGCTTTCGGCGGTGCAGAGGGGCTTTGCACAGAAGATTGGGAGGACGCATAGAACAGTTTCCAAGCACGCGGCCATGATTCTGGCAAGACTCCTCCCGCTGGACCTACAGATAAAAGAATACGCGACGATTTACGAAACCCGTAGAGGACGGCCATTCCTGCACATGTCCGATGAATATAGAGTGGAACGACAGGTTGAGTACGCTGAATTGGAGCATCCTGCCGTAATCCATACCCACAATTATACCTGTCTGGACGCACTCACACCCGAAACAAAAAGTGAGCTCGACATAAAAGGAAAATTTATATACACTGATGGGAGCAAGATCCAAAGGAAAGTGGGCGCTGCCCTAACGGTGTGGGACTCGGTAAGGGAGACCCAATACAGGAAACTCAGACTGGCAGACCACTGCTCGGTATATCAGCAGAGATGTTTGCAATTTTAACAGCAACTGAGCTCATGTACAAGAACTGGACGGAAGTAAACATTTTAACCGTCTCCAGATCATCCCTGGACGCGCTTAACACCGACCCAATGGTGCAACCACTTGCGCTCAAAATAACAAAGAGCCTGAGGAAAATTGACAACAAAGGACTCAAAGTAAGACTATTCTGGATAAAAGCGCATGTGGGAGTACCAGGCAATGAGAGAGCTGATGAACTGGCCAAAGATGCTCTGAACACAAAGAGAAAAACCTCATACGACGACTACCCAATATCATACGCCAAGCGTAGACTGCGCGACGCAACAATCGAGACCTGGTAGAAGAGGTACACGGATGGAGACACAGCCGAGGTCACAAAGATTTTCCTCCCAGACGTGAGACAAGCGGCTAAAATTATGACAGAACTGGACATGGACTCTTGACAGCGCAAATCCTTACCGGACGCGGGGGTTTTGCGGCTTACTTACATAGATTCAAACTGACTGACAGACCGACATGTAAATGCGATGACACAACTGACGAGGACATAATTCACTTGATAACGGAATGCCCAAGGTTCCAATGACAGAGACGGGGCACTGAAATGTAACTTGACATGACTATTAACAGAACAAACATCTCGGAGATAATGACGAACCAGGGGCAAGAAGCAAGTTTTTAGAATTTTGTAAATATGCGGGGGGGATAATAATAAGGGAAAATAAGACATGAGACTATAACAAGACAGGACTTTGGACAGGACTTAAACTGTCAAAACTCATACAGGAAAATATAATGACTATGATTACTACCGGAAATGACATCGGCAGCCGCAGCCATTCTGGATCACTGGATGGACCATGCGAAGCAGAAACCAGCATAGCAACCCACCCTACTTAATATTAAAGAAATGCCCTAACCCCATGTGCTTTCACACAATTGACAATTGATTGAGGGAGGCATTAATTTCAATAATGCCCACACCCAATCACAGTAATCTTCACGGACGGGACAACTTGGAGGAAACAGGCGGATGACATCTGGCGGAATAGGAAGAAGGCAGCATTGTACCAATGCCGCCCCAGCATGGCGCAGGAAGATAAAAAAAAAAAAATATTATCCTTGCCAAAGGTCCCTAAAATTATATTAGAATAAGTAGTAAGTAAATATAGTAATAAATAGTAATTAGTTAATAATTATGTGAGGCAACTAAGATGAAATGGACGAAAATAAAGAAATGTAAATGAATCGGTTATTTCAAAAACCACTTAACAGGTTCACAGTCCAAGCCAAATCATAAGATATGACCCCCAAGTCCAAGTAGGTTTTTGTGATATTTGTGTCAGTTTAGATCTCAGAGGATATGTAATGTATAAATATATATAAAAAAACCAACCGGTTTTTTTTTATTACAGCAGCCCACATACGGGCTGTGGACTTACAAGGACTAACTTTTTACCGCTGGTTGTATAAGTCTCACAGCCCATGATATGGGCTGTTATTTTTTTCCGATTATTCTTGTGTTTTTATTTGTTTTTTTTAACTAAAATGTTAACACATCCTATAAACTATTTATAGAACTATCCTTCGATGTATTTTTCCACTCTGGCAATACTTCAAGTGTCACTGTCTGTAGTGTCAATGTCAGACATCAATCAAAACCATATTACGTAGTTATTGTATAAGAAGAGTTGTCATAAAGAAGAGTTGAAGTTGAAGTTGAAGAAGAGTTGAAGTTGAGTTATTGTATACTCTTTCAAAGAGAATATAAAGACTCTTTGACCATATGGTTTTTGTTTGTCGGTTAGAACTTTTGTTATTTGGTCAAGGTTATAGTTGTTGTTATTTTTTATTTATAATGAGTCAAAAGTACACGGACGAGCAGTTGCGGAAACTTTTAGAAAGTAGTGACTGCGAAGAAGAAAAGTCCTCGAGTTCGGATGAGGACAGTAGTGTAGACGAAACGGAAAATTTGTCAAGTCAACATGATGACTTGGAAAATAGTGTCCGCTTATGCGTTGGAAGTGAAGAGCCGATTGAATATGATAATGATGATAGTGTAGCTGATCCGGACTTCGTGCCAAATTCGCCGGAATCAAATGTAAGTTACAATGACATTACTAGACCAGTGATTAGGCGCAGCCCCAGTATTGGCGCTTCTGTGACTCGTCGAAATATTTTCTCCCAATCATCATCATCACCAACCGCCCGACGCAGTTGCAGTCCAATGATCCCCAGCAGCCCCGTCGCTGCGTGTTCATTAGAAGGTACCCATCGCCGTCCCACTTCTGTAACTCGTCAAAATATTGACTCCCAACATTCATCGTCACCAACCGCCCGACGCAGTCGCAGTCCAATTAATCCCTGTAGCCCCGTCGATGGATCTTCGTCTGAAGCTGATGCTGATAGAAGTGGAAATGGTAGGCCACATTATGAACGGGTCCTACAAAGTCAAGACGAACGAGAAGGTTGGGTTTACAGAGTCCAGCCATTATCGCGGCAACCATTACTTTCTCAAGATTTTATTCGAACTGAAAATATACCTGACGATGCGAATTTGTATAGTCTATTCCGCACAATAGTCGATGACAATGTGCTGAACTTGATGACGGAACAAACCAACATTTATGCCGAACAAACTATGGCTTCTAATCCAAATGGTCGGATGTCTCGCTGGAAACCTGTTGACAACGCGGAAATGCAAAAATTTCTTGGCATTTACATGTTAACTGGAATTATCAAGTTTCCTACACTGGAATCGTACTGGAAGACTGATCCTTTCTTTTATTATCCTTTGATGCACAAACTAAACATGTCATATAACCGTTTTGTGACAATCTTGCGTTGTTGGCATTTTGTTGACAATTTGGCTGAAAGGGACCCAAATGATCGGTTGTATAAAGTACAGCCATTGATAGACATTGTTATGGATAATTGCAGAAAACTCGTTACTCCCAGAGATTGCGTTGTCGTTGACGAATCAATGGTGCCATTTCAAGGTCGATTACTTATGCGACAATATAATCCGAGCAAAAGTCATAAATACGGCATGAAAATTTACAAGGCTACGACCGATGACGGATATGTCTGGCAGTATAAGGTTTATACTGGACAGGATCCACAGTATCCTGGTTTGGACAAACCAGGAAGCGTAGTAGTTCAGCTTTGTGAGAAATTACTTGGCGAAGGAAGAATTATAATAGCTGATAACTTTTACACAAGTGTCCCATTGGCGGAATATTTGCTTCGTCATAAAACTGATCTTTGTGGCACTTTGCGCAGGAACCGTAAAAATCTGCCTCAGTTGGTCAAAAGCAAAAAACTCAAGAGAGGTGAGCAAATTTCTGCTCAACGCAATAACATAACTGTACTCAAGTGGAAAGACAAACGAGACGTACTGATGATATCTACGTTTCATGGCGATGAACAGGCAATGTCTTCTGGTAGAAACCCACGTTTGAAACCAAATATGATACTGGAGTATAACCAAAGAAAAAAAGGCATCGATCTCGCCGACGAACTCGCCAGTTTTTATTCTCCAATTAGAAAGACCCTTACGTGGTACAAAAAGATCGCAGTTGACGTACTTTTTGGCGTGGCCTTGATAAATTCTATTTATTTATATAACAAATTGAACCCTTCACAGAAGTGCTCAATTTTACATGCCCAAACAGACATAGCAAAAAAACTAATTGACCTAAATGAAACACACGTGTCAACAAACCTCCTGCGATCACAGCAATCTTCAAGCAGTGTGTCAAGCTCATCACGAGAAACAACAGCAGCTCAACATTTCCTTCAAGAACTGGAAAACAAGAGACGTAGATGTGCGGGATGTTACAATTTACATCGTCAGAATGGTGAAACACCAAAGGCTGCCACTAATAAGGCAAAGAAAGTTTCGACGATTTGCAATACGTGTTTGAAGCCTTATTGCCTAAGTTGTTTTACACAGGCGCATACTTAGAGATTTAGTTTTTTTTTTTATCTTATTAACCTTATTCTATTGTTTTTGTCACATTTTTATTGAGTAAATAATTAAAATATACATTTTTTTTGGTTTTATTTTTATTTTCTGCAGTTTTACATAAAAAAAAGGCTGATGTTCATGTCCCAGCACTTTTTTGATAGCTTATAGTTTGTTCTATCAAGTCCACTTTTGTAAGCTCCAAACCTAACGAGTCCCACCTCACAAAACAGTATAGACGGTGTACGGGTAAACAGCCCACATATGGGCTGCGGACTGGTTGCTGTGGGTAGTCCACAGCCCATATGTGGGCTGTGGACTGTGAACCTGTTAAGTCACATTTTTTCCAACATGCGTTTTTTTGCAGAAAATGCTTCCTCAAAGGTAGATGCGTATTCTGGGTAAAAACCGCTTAAGTCAATACATTCCTTCCTCTTTTAATAATACCGCGTGAAAGACGTTCATTGCTATAACAACATTAGTCAATGACTTAAGAGGTTTTTGCATGCATTACTAGATGGCAGGAGTAGTTTATGACTGAGATTGACATTTTAAATTTGCTGTTTTGATTGGTTCAACAATATTGAAATTTTTGTAAACCATCGTTATTATTGTCGTTGTCATTTGAACTTCACTTGTCTTTTACTATTTTAAGAGAAAAGTAATTTTTGCTTTAAAAAATGTCTTCAAGTGATACTGAGAGTGATGGTGAGCCGAAAAAGAAGAGAACGTGTAATCCTACAAAATATAAAAGGAATGTTATAAAAAATTCTAAAGTTAAAGGTCAGGCACATACTAATTATCGAGGAAAACAAATAGCTCCAAGATCTACTGGTGAAAATTGCAGGCAAGTTTACCATAAACCTTTATTCAGTTTACGTTTTTTTAAAGGGGTCTATATAAACCTAATATATCGCTTAATTATTGCAGATGTAAGAAGGAATGTTTTGCGAATTTCAATCAAGATGACATGGACTTTTGCATTTCAAAAATGAACTGTTTTTTAACCAAAAATGAGCAGGATATATTTCTTCAAACACTTATTAATAAGTCAGATATAAAACAGAGGCGTCCTCGAAAATAAAATGCTACACAGAGGCAAAATGCCTTTCAATTCTATGTTTTAAAACAAACTGATAAAGTTAAAGTCTGCAAGAAAGCATTTATCAGCCTGTATGGAATTACAGAAGCCAGAGTTCGCAGACTTTGTGATTTGCTTAATGAAGGGAAGAGTCCAATAGATAAGAGAGGATGCCACCCGAAAGCAAATACAGTGCCTCCTGAAATATGCCAAAAAATACACGAACACATCCTCTGTTTTCCTAGGAAAAAGACACATTATGCAGGAAAAGACATAGATTATCTTGATGCACGATTGGATGTCAAAAAAATGCATTCAATGTTTAAAGAACAATATCCAGATCTCGATGTAAAGTACAAATTTTACTTGCAATACTTCAATGAAAACTTTTCCCTCAGATTTGGTCGACCACAAGTCGACACATGTATAACTTGCGAAGAACTATCAACAAAAATAAAACAATCCAACTTATCAGAAAATGCAAAACGTTCAGTAGTAGCTCAGTTAATGATCCATAAAAGACGTGCCAAGAAGTTTTATAACAAAATTTCATCAGTTCAAGATCTTTGTAAAGAACGAGATGATGTTGCAGCGATAACAATCGATTTTATGCAAAATCTACCATTGCCACACATACCTATACAAAACATTTTTTATTTACGGCAATTATGGGTTCACTGTTTTGGTATTAAGGATTTAAAAACAGGCAAATCGACATTTTACATGTATCATGAAGGTATTGCTAACAAAGGAGCCAATGAGGTTTGTTCAATGTTGATGCATTAAATAAAAAATAATATTGGGCCAAATATTAAGTATTTATATTTTTTTTCCGATGGCTGCCCCGGTCAAAATAAAAATAATATAATGTTGAGATTTATGTTGGCTTTGACTGACTCTAAAAGATTTGAAAAAGTTTATCAGTATTTTCCCACACGAGGTCACTCCTTTTTACCAAATGACCGTGATTTTGGAGTCATAAAAAAAATGTTCGAAAGCATGATCGTATTTACGTCCCAGGAGAATACATTGATTTGGTTTCGAACTCCAGCTCAACATTTACAGTCGTAGAACTAAAAACTGAAGATGTTTTAGAATTTAAGAAATGGTGGCCAAAGTACAAAAAAATATGTTTGTCAACTGAATCTTATGGAAAAAAAGTCCCAAAGGACCAGAAAAAGTCATTTGCTCCTTCGACATACATGAGTTTTCAGTATGATTCAGATAGAAAAGGAACTATCATAGCCGAGGAATATATTGATGGATTGACCAAACATTCGTTCTCATTAATAAAGAAATTAACAACTTCTATTTCACTTCCATCAACTAAAGCCTATGATTTGAAAGTGCCCATCAATAAAAAAAAAATAGATGATTTAAAACAAGTTGAAAATAGCATTCTGGAAGAGCATATGCCATTTTATAACAACATTTTTAGCTGGCCAACTGCAATTATTGAAAATAATCCAGATGAGAATGATGGACAATATGACTATGTACCATAAAAATATTAAAAAATAAAAGTTAATGTATCTAAAATGTTAATAAGATTATTTTGAAGTGCAATTCTTAATTATAAGCAATAAAAAATATGATTACTGCGATTGTTTTGTTTAAATTATATGTCACTAAACCTATTCCTTGCTAAAACAACATAAGTCAAGAACTGTTTTTCAGATGTTTTTCATTATTTCTATTAATAAACTGTAAAGATTATACGCTATTTTAATTTCTTATCACTCAAATACTAAACTAAACATTAAAAAGCCCTTTAAAACTCATTTGTTTGTGTATGAAACAGTTTTTATTGATTTCTGAAAAATTATAATTCTGTGACTTATGAGATTTTTGAAATGACCGATTCAAATAGACTAAATTAGATTTGTAATTAATACATACCAAGAAAACATCACTCAGAACAATTTCATAAATTAGAACTAATATTGTAACATAGGACCAAAATGATATTAATATAAATAAGGAGTACTTAGCTGCCCACAAAGTTGAACACTGGATAGATACAACATTATTAACACACCACATATATAATAAAAGACAACAAACTGAAAAACTAATTTTACCCTGCACACTGGCTTCGTTTACCCACACGAAGGTACACTGGCAAAAAAAAATAATAAAAAAAATAAACCTCAGCTGGGCCTCCCCTGGTTCGCCAGGGGTCTCACCTGGCTGGGCGGACCGCCCGTGATGACTACGAAGATCACCACAAATCCAATTCACCGAAGATGCCAGCAGGCTACAAAAGCCGCCCCCAACTATGCGATTGTATTAACTACCGCCGTAGAACGCCACGGCAAGAGGGCAAACGCCCTGATACCGTTTCCCCTCTCCCCGCAGGGAGAGAGAAGAATACTCGATGAATAGCTCGTATCGCTGTGAGTTATAGTCGATTGTTTTGTACGTGCTCGATTTCAAAATTTGCAGTTTTTTATCAAATATCTTTTTTTTTTTTTTAATTAGTGTATTTGTGTTAAATGAGATTTAATTTTGTGAACAGTGTTCTTTAATTTCTTGTTTTTGAATATATATTGTACTAAATTTGATAGGAAACAAAACCGACATTGGGGTAATTAGAGCCAACTGCCAATGCTAGCCAGTTGGCTCTACTCTACTCACTGTAACTGATACAGTGTATAATGTTGAAGAAAGCCGTAAATATCATTTAGAAACACAGCCGATGTTCATATTAATGACCTTTGAGAATTACACGGGGACCATCTGCCATCGGCCGCTCAATACTACTGCCGGCAGTGAAAACATACTTCAAAAAGAATGTTGTCAGCTGCAATCGTGCATAGTTTCCCTTACAGTTAGCATATGCGATGAGCATCCATAAATCGCAGGGAATCACTGTACCACGCGCAGTAGTTGACAGGTGAAAACGGATTTTCAGTGGGTTTGAGCTACGTAAGTCTATCTAGTGAGAACACTAGATTGGCTAATGCTGGATCCACCTTTTCTTCGAGACAGACTCCAGAAGATCCCAACCATGAAATTGTTCTTAGACAGACAGCAAGAAATCGCGAAGTTGAACAACCTACAGCCATAAGGATCAGTTCCGTCTTTTAGCATACCAGGTATTCATGTCCGGAGCAAGCCGTTACCAGAATATAAATACAGCGATGGGGAGTACGCAGGCCACCTCTGGATAACGCTAAGCGCCTGCATTGGTTCAATCCTAATTTCCGTGTTAGGTTTGTTTAGGTTAGATCTAATTTGATGGCTTGATGGTGATCGTGGCGCGATTATCAGCCTAATCTGAAATCTCCTACATTACCGACATTGTCCTCAAAGATTTCACTGCGTTCGCTTCGCTAAACATGCAGTCGAAATTGAGGGTCTGTTGACGCCCCTAGTAATGTTGACAAGACTGGAGAAACAACGGTACATGAAACTGAAAAAATACTGGCACTAAAGGGCCAAAAGAGAATTGGATCCATGACTTCTTGGGAGAGAGAAAAAACTATAAGTGATATGTTGTATGAGTGCAAGTAGAATTTTTTGACCGCCCTTATTCATCTTTCCGCGTCAAAGACACCGCAGATCGAAAAAGATAGTCCAGTGTGAGCTGTTTACGAAAACTCCTCGAATGAATGGACGAATGAGAAAATATTTATAAAATGGCTATAACCTTTTTCCAAGAACGCTAAACCTACTAAAGAAAAACAAATCCTTTTAGTTTTAGATAATCGTTATAGCCATGCTACCCGCGAAGCTTACTATTTTTGTAGAGAAAACTTTATGACTATGATCTCCATCCCACCTCATTCTTCTCACAAGTTGCAACCTCTTGATGTGGTTTTTTATGGACCTCTAAAAAATCATACAACAGGGAGTGCGATTTATATATAAAATGCCACAATCTTCAAAAAAATTACACCCTATGAAATAGCTGGATTCTTCAATAAGGCCTATATGAGAATTGCTTTTATAGGAAAAGCGTTAATGGCTTTGCCTCAACAGGTATATTTTATCCTCTTGATCCTCATAAATTCAAGGACGAAGATTTCGTTAAGCAATCAGAAGTGCGCGTCGACGAACCCTCCTCTGCAAAAGACACATTCGAACCACAATTTTCAGAACCAAATGAACCTTCAACTAGCTATAATTTGCTTTTAACAGAACCAGAGTTAAGTCAACCTCTACCTAGTTACAAAGCGGTGTCAACAGAAGCAGACTCAAGTCGATTGAATTATAACTCTGATGGTGAAGATGAGACTGACAGGTCCTTGTCTTGTTTCCTTGAAAATTTTTCACCTTCTACTTACATTGGCAAAAGGAAAGGATAAGGGATCCCAAAAACAACAATCGGTAATATTGACTTCTACACCAATGAAGGAAGTTTTTGAAGACAAAGCAATGAAAAGAAAGATAAAGTTTGAAATGGAAAAGGTAAATAAGGAAATAAAGAAATAAAGAAATAAAGAAATAAAGAAATAAAGAAATAAAGAAATAAAGAAATAAAGAAATAAAGAAATAAAGAAATAAAGAAATAAAGAAATAAAGAAATAAAGAAATAAAGAAATAAAGAAATAAAGAAATAAAGAAATAAAGAAATAAAGAAATAAAGAAATAAAGAAAGACACAAGTAAAAATGAGAATCGAGAGAACCAAAGGCAAAAAAGAGAAGAAAATAAAGTTGAAAGATAGTAATATAGACAAACAAAGTGTAAGGAAATATAAAATATATTTTTAAATTTCTAGCTCTTCCGAGTATGGTGATGAGGAACAAGATTTGTGTGTAGAAAACGGCGATAGTGACATCGAAAATTTTGAAATATTGTCACAAAAACCGTAGAGATCGATCAATGTGCATAATATGCCATGAAGAAGGCAAATCTGAAGAGATATGGTTTCGCTGTTGAACATGTGGTGACTGGACACGCGAAGCATGTTCAGGTTGCGAGGATATCAGTCAATATTATTGTGTTGCGTTTACATTTACATTTACAGTTGTAGTTCATTTATTTTTATAACCTGAATCGGAAAAAAAATTTGAAAATTCAAGTGCTAAGAAAAAGATGATGAGTATTGAATTAAAACGTGAAATTATAGAGGATAACATTAAAACGTGTTCCGTTTTAATAAAAGCAGCCCAAAGATATATCACTCAGCAAGTCTTCAACTGTTATGAGACAGGACTGATCTGGAAAAAGATGCCGAATAAAACATATATAACAGCAGAGGAGAAGATGATACCAGGCCACAAACCTATGAAGGACAGATTGACTCTAGCACTCTGAGCCAATGCGACCTGCGACTGCAAGATCAAGCCTCTGCTCGTATACCATTCGGAAAACCCCAGAGAATTTAAGTCACATAAGATATTGAAAGAAAAACTGCAAATTATGTTGCAGGTCGAACCCGAAGGCATGGGTCACCAGAAAGTTCTTTATGGAGTGGGTAAACCTGAGTTTTTGCCCTTCTGTTAAGAAATGTCTATAGGAAAAAAACCTACCCGTGCAAGCCCTTTTCATCCTCGACAATGCCCCAGCTCATCTACCAAACCTCGAAGATGACATCCTCGAGGAGTTCAAATTTATTAAAATTCTCTACCTACCACCCAACACCACTCCTATCCTCCAGCCCATGGATCAGCTGGTGATTTCCAATTTTAAGAAGCTTATCTGTTTCGGCACTACTTTGAAGTGACGGAAAAAACAACCCTCACCCTTCGAGAGTTCTGGAAGGACTATTTTAATATTTGCCTAAAAATGATCAATCAGGCCTGGTTGGGTGTTACAACGAAGACGAGAATTAAATACGAGTCTTGTCTCTCAGTTTCATTAGTTTTAATCATTTCTTTAATTTTATTATTTTGTATTTGTAACCTTGTATTTCATAATAAATCACACAACCGCCAAATTAATACCCTGCCATTCCTCTCTAGTCCCCATCATACAGACACACCTGTAGAACAATACCCAATAGAGCCCTTACCTAACCCTGTTATCCCCGACAAGACTGACAGACATAAACAAACCCTACAAGAAATTTATCTCCCAGAAGACAAATATAAATTTTACTTCTCCCACGTCACTCATACTCACTCTTCTTCCTAAACTTCACAATATCATCCCCGAAATTTAGTCTTCTTCGGGGAGGTGTTATGAACACTCATAGTACCTCTTTTCGCCTACGCACCTCCTTTTCTGCCCTTTCAGCATTTCCTACCTATCAGCTATTCCTACATCCTATCAATTCCATTCCATCAGTCCACTTCGAAATTCTAAAAGCCCTTTTTTTTAATAAACCCCAAACCCGGATAACAGTCCGCACGGTCATATTCTAAGTATTCGAACAATACTATTCTGGGTGGCCGAAGCACTAGTATCTAAGACATTATATTGATATTAAGTTGTTATGTTTAAGATATCCTAAACATTTGATATAAATATATATATATATATATATATATTAGTACCAAAAGTCATTCGCAGCACATATAACTTGACTATTTATAATAAAATAAATAAACAACAAGTACAAGAACAATCCACAGTATATGTATGTTTCTCTTGTTGTCTTATTTGTGTAAATGAAATTCAGAAATTCTATTTAGGAAATATACATATATATTATATTTCACTCACGAGAGGTCGTAACAGGGCACTAAACATATGGAAAATGGTATCACTATTAAAAAAAATCAAACATAATATAAAGAAACGGGAAGCTTCAAGGTTAGTGCATAAAATAATAAACAAAACATCTTTAATTAGTTTATTGCGGCAACGGTTGTTCTGGAAATAGTTCTCTACCGGCCGCGACCCGCGTCGGCTGAAACAATACAATACGAATCACACACCGGAGTCGAACCGATGACTGACCGACTCACTGACAACCATTTTGATTAGTTCATCAAGTTGATATAGATATTAACATTTAATATCTTTAACGTCATCGAAAAGATTTAGAATTATAATTCTTCAACTATAATTTATTTTTCAATGTCTAACGCCAGTGTCTACGTACGTGTGTGCGTGCGTGCGTGCGCGTTTATGCGTGTGCGTGTTTCTGTATACGAGTGTTTGTATGTATGTATTTATGGGCATGTGTTTGTGCGTGTGCGTGTGTGTACCTTGTTCCTCTTAGGGTGCATGAGCTTGAGGTGTTTGTAGACGGAGGTGTGCCAGCTGAAGGCGGCTGGACACGAGGGACACTTGAAGCTCTTCTCCTGTGTCCTGTTCGTGTGCATCGCCCACACGTGACTCTTGAGACGTTTCACTGTCTGTCGTATACAGACAAGTATATATGAATATTAAATTAAAAAAATCATCAAAACGAGCACGATACCAATCCGCGACCTCTGGTGGTCAAGAACAACATTAAAATATTTAAATTAGTTTCAAACGTATCTAATTTTTTTATCTACTAATTTATTATTATTATTGTCTTTGGTTATTATTATAAATGTATATCTCATTATGATTTAATATCTCAAATAAAAATGTACTTTCTCCGTCGTCTTCTAAACGACTTCATTTTAGCAAAGAATAAATAGCTTTGATATTATTTCAAATTTGCAAAGTTTGCAATGAAATCAGTAGGTAACATATACATATATATTTAAAATAATATTTACCTTATATGATTTCCCGCAGACGTGGCACAAGTGTTCCCCGAGGGTGACTCTCTTGCCCGCGTGGAGGTTGCTAATGTGGGCGTACATTATCTTCGCCGTTTTGAACGCCTGGCGATGTTTTCAATTTATAGTTTCTCATTTTATAAAGACGTGCATTGTTCTTATGAACCGTCACACTCTAATTGCAGTTTCAAAATAGGTTTATGGACAATTACAATTACAGCAATATTTTTTTTATTACATAGTTAACTACCTCTTGCTCGATAGCCTAAAAGATTTTGCTATATTCGCTCTAGATTCATATAATTACACAGGCACACAAAAAAAAAAAAACGTCATGAACCAGAGGGGAGACCCCATTATTCCTAGGTTTTTGGGATCGCTGAAACCGAATATGACAATAAAAACTAATTTTAAATGCCAGTTTTCCCGCTAGCACCCCCTTACTATCTCTTAAGGGGTGAAAATTGAAATTGTTGTAAAAAATCAAGATAGATGTGTCTTTCTACGTTTTTTGGGATGCTGAAACCGAAAATGATAACTAAAAATAAATTCATGACCACTATCACCCCCTACCATCCCTTACAGGGGGTGAAAATTTCATTTTTTTCTATAAAATCAAGACAGATGTGTATTTCTACGTTTCTTGGGATGCTGAAACCGAAAATGATAACTTAAAATAAATTTATGACCACTATCACCCCCTTACTACCCCTTAAAGGGGGTGAAAATTTCAATTTTTCTATAAAATCAAGATAGATTTGTATTTCTACGTTTTTTAGGATGCTGGAACCGAAAATATGTGAATTTCTATGTTTTTCAAGATGCTGAGAGAAAAAATGATTATAAAGTATATGGTAACCTTATTGTATGCATATATTTGTTATTATGATACTAAGACTGAATCATGATTTTTGTCCTATTCTTAACAAGTTGTTTCATTTTTTGTTTTTTTTTGCTTTCTATTTAATTCTGTTTATACTGTTATCCATCCGGCAGTCTTGTAAAACGCTTAAAAGATGCTGAACCTAATTCTATGCCTCCGAAATAGAAAGGTTACTATTTTTCGGCCAATTTAGGAGACTATAGTGAGGAGCAAGGTGAAAGGTTCCATCAGACAGGATCTTAAGACAATGGAACAGCGCAGGGTAAATGGGATGTCAATGTGTTAGCAGACTACTGTTGGAATTTAAAAAGAGATTTGCCAGAACAGAAAAGAACCAATAAAAGGCAACCACTTAGAAGAACTTTTGACAACAAGAGAGTTCGTTATCGTAGAAACAGGTAGACGCTGAATAATGAGAGGCAAGGGGACTCACTTTAATTCAGCACCCCGGATAGTGAGAGGCAAGGGGACTCACTTTAATCCAGCACTCCAAAAGGGAACAGAAATCTACTACGTCCACGCTGTTGTTCCTGGGTTACGCTAAGAATAGAATTAAATCATGAATATATATCAGATACTTCTGATCGATAAAGCATTTGAATTTCTAATATAAGAGCTAAGAGTAACTTCAAACTAGTTTGATAAACATGTCATTTACTGTATATCGTCAAAATTTCTTCATACATCTTGATTTTATACAAAATTGAAACTACCCCCCCCCCCGTTAGGGGTATTTAGGGGGTGGTATTGAGTAAAAGAGCTATCAAATTCACTTTTGGTTGTCATTTTCGGTTTCATTATACCAAAAAACGTAGAAATACACATCTGTCTTGATTTTATAGAAAAAAATGAAATTTTCACCCCCTGTAAGGGATGGTAGGGGGTGATAGTGGTCATGAATTTATTTTTAGTTATCATTTTCGGTTTCAGCATCCCAAAAAACGTAGAAAGACACATCTATCTTGATTTTTTACAACAATTTCAATTTTCACCCCTTAAGAGGTAGTAAGGGGGTGCTAGCGGGAAAACTGGCATTTAAAATTAGTTTTTATTGTCATATTCGGTTTCAGCGATCCCAAAAACCTAGGAATAATGGGGTCTCCCCTCTGGTTCATGACGTTTTTTTTTTTTTGTGTGCCTGTGTTATCTGTTAGAGACTTATATTTAACACAATTTATTTTTTAACGATTTAAAAAAATCTTCCTTTTAAAAAATATTATGGGAATATTAGAAACGGGTAAGCAGTTTTAAAATATACTTCTCGCATACAAACATTTCTGTATAACATTTAACAATAATAAATTTATAAAGAATAGTATGCATGCATTTTTATAAAATATGGTAATGAAAGAGATTTATATAGGAAAAGTGAGCGGTAAGAGAGACAGGGGGAGGCCTCGAGTCACCTTCGAAAACACAGTATCTATGATACTGGAGGAAGGTCACATAAAAAGCATGAGGATCCCCCGGAGACCATGTATGAAGAGGTTGATGTCTGTGGCCGAGGCGAAAGAGGTATGCAGGGACCGCAGCGTTTGGCACTCCGTCGTCTCTGGCTACCCCGGAAGGAATATGGCGTGAAGATAAATAAATATAATAAATAAAGAGATGTTGGTAGAAAATAAAGTCCCAGGTTCTTCGACATTAAAATTATTGTTTGCGTAATTATTTATCTAATTCATGAAAAAAGATTCTATATAAGCTACTGTTGGATAAAGCTGTTAACACTAAACCTACCGACAATTCTTGTATACCTGTTCCTACCGCACGCCGTCAAATAGACCGGTAATTAAAAGTTATTTTATTATATAACGCTGGTAATAACGGAAATAACTAAAAGTAAAGAGTGTAGAAAATATTATATGCATATTCTAAGAATTGTCATGTAGTTTGATAACGATATTATAACGTTTAAAAATGTGTAAGTTTTACAAAAGTTTAAGAACGGTCAATTTGACCGGTACTTGGAAGGTTTAGTGTTAATACAGAAAAAAGTGTGTAATTAGCATGATATTAAAGTGCATACCTTAAAGCATACATTGCACTGGTACTTGATTCGCTTGAGGTGTTCCCAGTCCACGTGGTCCACTAAACACCACTTCGTTGCAAACTTCTTGCTGCAGTAGTTACAGGCATGTCTGAAAATATTTAATTAATATAATAATTCGGATATAATTTTAATTTATATGATATTTAAAAAAAAAAAGATATTTTTGTACCTGACGGGTTTACAGGTACAAAAATATGAAAAAAAAAAGGAAACGAAAAAGCCGAATGCGTGCATATTGCACGCATCTGATGCGAAAATTATGCATAGCCAGAATAAAAAAAAAACTGTAAACGTCACACCCGAATGACAATAAAAGCATAAAAAAATCAAACGTCAAACATCCGGCTGATGGTACACAACCTTAGACAAAAAAAAACTAACGTGTACTGGCTCTCCGGCACGTGTCGCTTGCTGAGCCGCATGTGGTTGTTGTAGCAGTCCCGGGAGGCGAAGGTCTTCCCGCAGGCGCGGCAGGCGTGCGTGGTGCCGGCGGCGCGCTCGCGGTGGTTCCGCGCGTGGCGGGCCAGGTTGCGCTTCCACTGGAACAGCTTGCCGCACGTCGGACAAGGGTACGAGCGGTTCTCGTGGATCACGCTGCGGAGTAATACATCACTTATCGTACGGTTACAGTCGATTAATTCAAAATTGACCGACCGACCGATTGATTAATTGATTGTAGTTAACTCAAACAAAAGGAACAATTCTTGCTCCATGCAAATCATTTATCGTACATATTGTACCAAGATACTGTATGAGAAGAATTATAATTAATGCGTAATATAATGTTTTCATAATTAGATACTCACACATGCGCACGGTAACTCTTCTTTGATTGAAAAACTTTGTCGCAGCCCTTACACGGTATCGGCACTGACTCCTTGGTTGTTCCACTTTTCGCTTGTGGTAACACTCTATAAAAATAATTAAGACTATTTCTCTGTACGACAAAGGTCGAAAATTTTGAACATTACAAATCTTTAATAAATTCCTTCAGAGCCAGTAACAAGACTGATGAAATTAAAGTAATAGTAAAGGTCAGTTCACATTGGTTAGTAGAAATATTCCTTTGATGATTATTTACCCGGAAAATATTTTTTAATGGCAAACGAGGAGACGGTCCACCTGATGGTAAGTGGTGCCGTCGTCCATTGACATCTGCAAATATATATAGTTGCGAATGCATTGCTTGCAATCCTTAAGGAATGGAATAACGGGATAACGTAAACTGGGACAAGGATAAAACGATTGTTTTAAAGGATATTCTGGTTGGGCCCAATCATGATTACATCACTATTCTATCCACTTAATAATAAATCGCCTCTAATAAAAAGCAAAGGGGGGAACAGTGGGGATGAAATGAAAAAGTTTTAAATTGCACCCATAAAACCTAATCTATAACTAAATGTAGACAATATTAAACATAAACGCATACATTACTCACTTGAGATGATACTTGAGCGTCATTTTGTTAGCGAATATCTTCCCGCAGCAGTCGCACTGCGGCCTCTCCCCGTGACTGGCCGCGCGGTGATACGCGAGACGAGACCTAGCACTGCGAGGACGAGCTTTTATAAGGATTTATAATATTTTTTGGTTAATAAAACTAAATCATTTGAAAAGTTGGTTTTTGATAATGAAATGTTTGTGTGTTGGTTGAGGTTATATTAAATGTCCTTGTGAAACTGAAAACCAAGATTAGACAGAGTGCTAAAAGTTATAAAGAAGAAAAGTATCAGAAGTGTCTTTCAAATGTAACAATTGCAGATAACGCTGTTTATTGTAATCGATCTGTTGTTTTGATCTAGATTTCGGAACCTAACCCTTCTATGATAAGACGCAGTCACAACTAACAAATAGTAATATTATATGGTAGGTTAGTATTATTGAGCTGAGCGTAAGCGAAGCTCTTAACCGTTTGGGAAACTTCTTTTTGAAACAACATCACATAAACACTACTGAACCGATTTGAAAAAAAAATTGGCAGAGCTGTAGAGCTTGGGAATGGACATGTTTTAAAAAAAAAACAGAAATAAAATATTTCATTCAGTTCAGAAATGATGGTCAAAAAAATGAGGGGGCTCAGCTCAACTCCTAGTATTGTAATGTGTACAAAGAATATAATATTAGTGTACCACAAGGATCTTCACTAGGTCCTTTCCTTTTTATGGTTTCCATTAACGACTATCCTTACAGTGTTGGACAAGCCTTAATATTATTATATTACAAATAATGTTTTGCTTTAATAAAGATGTAGTGATACCATTAATCTCTTTACTTCACTATTACACGTTTTGGCGTTATTGGTTTTTTAGTGTCTTGGTTCAAAACCTATACATACGTAAATATATTGAATAAATATTAAAAATTGGAAACAGTTTATGAAACAGTAATAACAATAAAGAGACAGCCGGCTGAGTTTTTTTGTATGGTTACGGAACCAGAAGTCAGACTAGGGAGCCTCTGTAACTCCAGCTATATCTAAAGCTGGATTAACTTCACAGAAATGTTTATTTCGATTACTATCAAAATAGGCCCTCATGTCAATTCCATTGCACAAGTGATCACTGTTTTTGATTCAGAATTTAAAATATAAATACACCTATCCCCCGATTTACACGGTGGATACGTTCCTGACAAAAACGTGTAAATCGAAAATTAAAAATTTTCACGTCAAAACCCTGTAAATCGAAAAGCTTGCAGAAAATGCATAATTTTTGCTATTTAACAGTTGTGATCTTTTTCAATATTTTTAGGTGTACACAGAAATAAAAACAAAATGCATTGACAGGTTAAAATATGTAATATATTACGGAAACACTGTTTTTTTATTTAATTACAATACATTAAACAGAAGAACAAAAAATAAAACCAAAGGTGTTTTATTATCCTTCATCACTGTCAGATGTTACTCTCATTCTTTTTTTCGGAATCGAAGGTTCCAATTCACTTTCATCATTCGAAGACACTTGTGCTAATTCGATGTTTGAAGCAGAAATATTTACATTATGAGAGATGGCTATAAAATCGTTTATTAATAATTGCTTCGAATTAGTCCTTCGCGGATGACTTCAGCAGTGAATGTTACTGGTACTAATTCCTCTTCATCAGATCTGTCAGACTCACTTTCGCAAACTAAGTAAACTAAATCATCATCACTTAGTTCTTTATCAGCCGTTAACTCTGCGATATCACCATCAGTAAAATCATCAAAACCTTCTCCGCCCAATGAATGCGCCATCTGTACTATCTGCGAATATTCATCATTTAACGTTAGGATGGAATGTTCATTTTTGATTACACTTGGTCACAATTTTTTCCAACAACCATTGAGCGTTGTTCGCTTAATCGCAGTGATAAGGCGATATGCTTCACACAGTCTAATATTGTAAAATTATTCCAAGCACTAATAACTGTTAAAGATTCATTGTTCTCCATTTGTTCCAAAATATTTGTAAAGGCACGTTTTATGTACAAAGCTTTAAAAGTAGAAATTATGCCTTGATCCAATGGTTGTAATAATGAATTTGTATTTTTAAGGTAAAAATTTTACTTCAACGTTTTCATATTCTAGATCTTGTGGGTGACCCGGCGCATTGTCATTTAACAAAAGCACTTTAAAAGGCAATCCTTTTGAACTTAAATATTTTTTGGCATCTGGGATAAAACATTCATGAAACCATTCAGTAAACGTTACAACGGTAACCCACGCTCTCTTATTAGCCCTCCAATAAACGGGAAGACTATTGATATTTACTCCATTAAAGGCACGGGGCATTTATGATTTGTTAATCACTAATGGTTTCATAATATAATCTCCTGAAGCATTGCTACAGAAAATAATTGTTATGCGATCTTTTGCTGCTTTATGACCACTAGCCGATTTATAAAATTTTGAGACATGAGTCCTTTCAGGCATTTTTTTCCAGAATAACCCTGACTCATCAGCATTGAAAACCTGATTAGGGGTGTATGAATTGTCGTTAATAATTTCTGCAAATTTTGCTGGATATTCCTGGGCTGCATCTACGTCGCCAGAAGCAAGTTCACCTTTTAATTTTAAGCTCTCTTAATTTTAAGGAATGTCTTATTTTAAATCTTTCAAACCAACCGTGACTTGCGCAAAAACTTGGCTTCTTTACAGTTGAAGAAGAAGATGGTAAATTCTCTAAAATTTTTTCGTAAATTCGTAATGCTTTATTTGTTATAGCTCCCGTATTAATGGGTAGTCTTTTTTGTGTTTGATCTTGTATCCAAAGCATTAACGCTTTCTCCATTTTTTCCATTGCTAAATTTCTGGTGTATGATGTTCTGGCCATACTCGTGGTATTGCCAGCTGCAACAGTCTTTCTAATTGTGTTTTCGTTTGTTCTTATAGTTCTTATTGTAGCTTCGTTCATGCTATATGATTTTGCAACATCTACCACTCTATGTCCCTTTCGTAAGCGATCCAAAATTTCGATTTTAGTTTCTAAAGAAATAACTTTTCTTCGAACTTCTTTCTTCGTTATGGGCCTATAATTTTTTTTTAATTTATGTTAATTCGGCTGTGATTAAAGTAAAATTCAGAGGGAAAAAATGCGAGAATTTTTGGAGGGAAAATGAAAAACTTTTATTTTTTATTAAATATATGTCTTTTTTACATTTCGAATAAAACTTTATCAAAGCGTAAGAGAATTCTACCTAATGTTTATTGGTTAACTAAAGAAAATCATATATTACAATAATTGTATTTTTCATTAATTTAAAAGTACTAAGCGCCAAATAAGAACAAAAATATACCTTTAATAAAAGAACCAGTTGTTTTAATACACCATTATTTGACTGTTTAAAAAAGTTCAATAATTAATTTTTATTCAAATTAAAATATTTTGTTTTTTTAATTTAAAATTAAACCTATTTGGTAAATTGCCATAATTTCCCTCCAAAATTTCCCGCATTTTTTCCCTCCGAATTTTACTTTAATCACAGCCGTTAATTTATAATAATCTAAATTATGCCCTCACTTGTAATTTACGAATATGGAAAATTAATACTGAAGCTGTGAAACTTTCACTCAAATACAATGTTCCGTAGATAAAACTTTAATTTTATGCGAAGAAACACAGACACAGTGCGCGTGTGCAGCAAGTAAGCACGTAAGCTCGAGATTCCCCGTGAGATGTGTACACAGCGCACGTGTTCAATCACAGTAGCATTTAGTAGAGTGCGATAAAAACAAAAAAAAACTTATTTGGAAAACCGTGTAAAAGCGCAAGCGTAGTGTAAAACAAGTACCGTCTGATAAATCGGGTGATAGGTGTACATAAAAATAATTTAACTGATTATGAAATCACATACCTAAACGTCATGTCGCAATCCGTACAGCTGTAGCGCTCGAGCCGACGCGCGCACTCGTGTGCCGACATCACGCGCTTCACGCACGACACCAACCCGCACTCGCGACACCTGTACACACAATACTCGTCACACGACAGACCTCATCACGACACCCTCACACACAATACTCGTCACACGACAGAGCTCATCAAGACACCTGCACACACAATACTCGTCACACGACAGACCTCATCACGACACCCTTACATACAATACTCGTCACACGACAGACCTCATCAAGACACCTGCATACACAATACTCGTCACACAACAGACCTCATCACGACACCTGCACACACAATACTCGTCACACGACAGACCTCATCACGACACCCTTACATACAATACTCGTCACATGACAGACCTCATCAAGACACCTGCATACACAATACTCGTCACACGACAAACCTCATCACGACACCTGCACACACAATACTCGTCACACGACAGACCTCATCACGACACCCTCACACACAATACTCGTCACACGACAGACCTCATCAAGACACCTGCATACACAATACTCGTCACACGACAAACCTCATCACGACACCTGCACACACAATACTCGTCACACGACAGACCTCATCACGACACCCTCACACACAATACTCGTCACACGACAGACCTCATCAAGACACCTGCATACACAATACTCGTCACACGACAGACCTCATCACGACACCTGTACACACAATACTCGTCACACGACAGACCTCATCACGACACCCTCACACACAATACTCGTCACACGACAGACCTCATCAAGACACCTGCATACACAATACTCGTCACACGACAATCCTCATCACGACACCTGCACACACAATACTCGTCACATGACAGACCTCATCACGACACCCTCACACACAATACTTGTCACACGACAGACCTCATCAAGACACCTGCATACACAATACTCGTCACACGACAAACCTCATCACGACACCTGCACACACAATACTCGTCACACGACAGACCTCATTATGACACCCTCACACACAATACTCGTCACACGACAGACCTCATCAAGACACCTGCATACACAATACTCTTCACACGACAGTTCTCATCACGACACCTGCACACAATACTCTTCAAACGACACACCTCATCAAGACATCTGCACACACAAAATACTAGTCTTCACACAACACACGTCATACGACATCATGCACTTCAAACCGAACACTTCTCAACTTGCTTGGTTACCATGGACAGCACAGCACTGACCTGTATGCGTTCATATGCAGCCTCCTGTGCGCGGACAGGTTCTCCCCGGTGAGGAAATAAGCCGTGCACACGTCGCATTGCTGGGCGGTCTCGCTTTTCTGCCGATATATAGATGATATACACACATGTAGTGTATCAAAGGAGCTTTTTTTTTTTTTTTTTTTATGTAAGAGGAGGGCAAACGAGCTGGCGGGTCACGGATGGACGTGATCACCGCCGCCCATGAACTCTTGCAACATCCGAGGATTTACAAGAGTGTTGCCGGCCTTGTAGGTAGGAATAAACGCCTTTTTTGAAGGTACCCATGTCGTATAGCTTCTTTTATATATTAAGTTTAATTACTTAATAGTAATAGTAGTAGTAATATAGTAGCAGTAGTAGTAGAAGTAGTAGTAGTTACTTCGATATAATTCTAATAATTGTATCTTAAGCTGTCATAGCTGCCATATCCTCCACCGCTTACCGCTGTGTGCTTCCCGCTCTGATGCATCTCCATAAGTCGTTTGGTGTTGAACGCTATTATACAACCATCGCACTTGTATTTCAGCTTAGCGAACTCCTCGCTGGATATATCCTTCTCCCTTACACTCCACATCTCCGTCTCGCTCATCGTATATAACTCGACAAAGGGGGGGAGATTTTTAAGTTTACGAGGTACTTTTTCTGGTTTCTGTAAATAGTAAATGATAATCATAGTTTCTTTGAAAATTTGGTTTGGATGGTATTATTACCCAAAAACTGCCAAATATATAAGAAATTTACATACTGTAGTTCAAACAGTAGAAAATGCAACAGTAATTAAAATGATACATTTATCAAGACAATAACTCCATTGTCAGAGTTTATAATTTGATTCTATATGTATAAACTCACTTTCTTCTCCTTTGTTTTCTTCTTTTTTTTCTTCTTCTCTTTCTTGAGTGCTGAGAGAGTAACGTCGTCGTCCGACGTAACTCGCTCGTTTCCATAGTTATCTTCTTGTATATATATATCTTCTATTTCCGATTTAAGCTCTGGTTCATCAAATTGTGCTGCAATTTATATTATATTCATAATACAATTTAATAAATTTTTTGTCCGGGATTATAGTCCGGGAACTAGGTGCAATTTTGGACAATTATTTCTTCTAAATCAATATTTAGTGTAAAATATAAAGTTACCAGAAAATGGTTATTCAGCATCATTTGCGTCCCAATTATAGTGAATTTAATTAATAATTTTAATAAAATCTTTCTGTCGGATGAAAATGAAAATGTTGGTATGAGTGAATTAATTAAAAAATTATTGTAGGAAAGCAGGTTCTGGTTAGCTGACTTTTTTTCTACATTGGATTAGGTTGGATAAACTACATATTATCCAAATTTGGGATTAAGAGGATATGATAACATGTTATCAATCATTTAAATCTCTCACTCTTGGATTATTAGCTGGTATATATTATATAGAATAATAAAATTTAAGACCAAGTATTGATTGATATTAAATTATAATGCCTTAAATTGTATATAATTTATATATATTTAGAAACGTTATGTATATTTCAAATTATCTTTTAGTTAAATTCACCTAATGAGAGTTCGATAACACTTATCACACTTATGACACTTCATCCACAATGTAAGCTTATAATTTGTTTGAAAAGAATATCCCCTGAAGAGAACATTAACAATGTTAACCAATTCTATTACTTTATTTATTTATATAGTTTCTGCTTTAAATCAACCAGTGATCACTTGTGTATGTCAATTGAGTGAGTGAGGGCCTATTTTGATACCATACTTACCAAAATATGCCCTTCTGTAAAGACACACAACTTAAAATTAACAGTGAGTCAGTCGCGTGAGTGAGTGAGTCAGTCAGTGAGAGTCTACGAGTTCCAAACGCGCCCTGCTCTGAGAAGAATCACACAACAAACTCAGTCGGGTATTTCTTTATTGTAATCACTGTTTAAAAACTTCAAAATACTGAAGCATTTATGCTTAATCCATATTAAATTATATACTAACAAAACTCCTCAAATATATCTTCAGTCTTCACAATAGTCTCCACAGTGATTTCATCTTTAGGTACTATTTCATGCTCCTTTACCGAGTGGAGTGATAAACGTTGTACTGCATGTGCTGTGAGGTCCTTGGGGGAATTGAGTATTGGGTGCTAAAAACATGTATAATCTATCAGTCAAATACAAATTTAAATCTGTATAAAATGGCATATTAAAAATATAATTTGTTTATTTATAATTTTTAAATTTACAAAGTAATTAGCTCAAGGACAATGTTGAGAAGATCTTTATTTTTAACTGATTAATGATCCTTACGCATTTATAAAATACTTGATATTAAAAATAAAGTAATGTAATTATTATTTAATATAATTGTAATCCTAAAAGCATCACTAAGAAGTTTCGTTTTGTTTGCTCAGGTTTTTCAAGTCACAAGACTAAAAGATTTTTTAACCTAAAGCTGGATTATCTCTAAGTTTAGGTGCTGTATACAAATATTGCTACAAATTTATAAATAAATAATAATCACCTTGTGCGAGTAGTCATTCAGGACTTTAAAGGATGAGAGAATTTGTAATCTGAACTGAAACACTTTTTGTACCAATGCAATACACTCATAACATACTTTAATTGATATTCCTATAGGGACCTGAAAATAATGAATTAGTTGTTAGATAATAATAATAATAATAATAATAAATTTATTTTTAATTCCATAACAAGCTAATAATAACATAAAGTATTAAATAGTAGGGTACAAGATAGTTTTTCAGCAAACATTATTAGATTACCTGCTTTAAGATAAAACTTGTATTGCAGGTAATAAATTAAATTAAAAAACACCCCAAGTATACAATAAAGTCATAAGTAACATTTGTATCGACACAGACACATATAATATCTATTTCATATAAAAATACATACTACTTGGAACAGAGGTATTTAAAATGGTTTATTTTGATTAGTTATTTGCTTTTTAAAGTAATAAATATAAATACAAACACATTTAAATAAAATGTAGTTTTAGTACGTTTTCTTAAGTTCTTATACTAACAGCTTTTATTGCAACGGTTTTTAAGTATTTATGGACCATATCGAAAATCCAAAAAAGTATAGAGAATAATGGCGGATCCAAGCATTTTTGTTCTTGACAGTCACTTAAAATATCGTATAATGACTGAAACTGATAAAATAAAACAGATAATGCTTCCCAATCACCTAATTAAATTTAGTTATAATGTTAGTCATTGATAAAATAGAATAAACGAACTTACATCTATATCCGCTAGTATTTTGTAACAATCTTTCACATCTTCCTGATAATACATCTTTCGGTTGTAATTCAAACAACCCACACAAATACCGTTCACATTGTAGCCTTCTATATTTATATCAATTTCTTTCATTTTTGATTACAAATTTGTAAATATAAAATAAAACTTTAGCATCGAAGGAAGCTTCATTGCTTTCTTTCAGCCATATTGCTTTTTCTTGTATGACTGTTGACAGCGGACCCTTCATACCACGATGCCAGAATATAATTACTGTTTTTATCTTCACGAATTAATAATAAATATTAGCATAAATTAATTATATTTTCTGATATAAATTTATTTAACCCTAATTTTAATGTATCTATAAATAGCCATGTTTTTTTTTTCTATTACTCAAAATTACTTTTACACACGTCTAATTTTGATAATATATAATATAAACTTTAAGGTTAAAAACTGTTTTGTTGGTTATTATAAAAATCTATTCAGAATACGTCACAAAATTCTTATAACAATGAATACTAAATTATAAAATGTAATCGTTACATAAGTTAATGAAGAACTCATTTAAAATGATATTTAATATTGTACTAAGGAGAAACAATATTTCCTTATTTAATTATTTTTTTTATTTCGTAAATTTACATACATACTGTTACCTTCGGCATTCAAGGTTACAAAGCTTGGTTATTAATGACTATAAAATGCCTACTTTTCTGTTAATTTCAATAAAATACTTAGATTTCTTTATCTTTAGACTTAGACTTTATCTTTTGAATATATTAATCTTTATCTTTGATACAGTTAAAGCTAAATAAAAGGAAATAAAATCTTGTATTATTTATTCTTATAGTGTATTAGACTACATTCCCTTAATCGCTCTGCGGCTTGTTCAGGTGTGAGGTCTCTCTGCGCCTGGGCCAGTAGTTCAAAGCCCACCATGAATTTTTTCACACTAGCCGATCGCAGGAGCGGTGGCAGATACACACCGTGGAACACCCAGTGGGGTGAATCATTGGCTTCAGCTGATGGTCCCGTTGGAGCACCTATAATAATAGTTGTAGTCTGGATGGATGTAGGATGGATCAATTGCTTTCGAAATACAATGGACTGTTTTGTTAAAATTTCTAGAATATCACCATGTCTTCATAATTTTGATAAAATCAGACTTTAATTATATAATATTATCTTTCTAATATAATAACTGTTTTCGGAACTATCTATTATTGATTTATGAAATATATAATATCCTGGTAATTATTATTCGAATAATTGTAACCCAATAGCTCTGTCTGAAACTGGTTGAGCTACCAACTTACCGTGCCACCCCATGCTGTACGGGAAATTGCATTGGAATAAATTATCGTATTTAATATTCAAATCCTTCATAATTTGCGCCAAATCTCTCTTTTGTGTATTATTCATGTCAGTCATTCTTTGTATGTGTGTCTTTGGTAATAGTAAAGTCTCGAAGGGCCACGCCGCCCAGTACGGAACTACTACAGCCCATGAGGGGTTTTGAAGGACGATGCGTTCCTGGAATTATAATACTTAATTAATAATTCAAATCCAAAGTAGAATACCATTCGAGAGATATTATTAAAATAAGGAATAATCTATAAACGTCACAATATTTGTATAACCTTCAGTAGACGTCTCATTGACAATTTTGATTTTGAAATTAAAAAAAATTATTGAGCTGAGCGTAACCGAAGCTCTTAACCGTTCGGGAGACCTTTTTTTGTGTTTATTTGGCTCCAGAATGCGACGAGATAATTAGTTAAAAATTTTCTCATGTACGTTTGAGCCGAACGCGGATGTTATAGAGAAAACAGATTGAAAAAATGTTTAGCCATTCAAAAGTTATCAACAAAAGAAGAAAGAAGAGGGGCTCAGTTCAACACCCGCCGCGCACGGTTTACGGATCCTAGTATATTTTAAAGTTTGAAATTATTTAATTACTAAGTGTCGACATTTAATGAACGTTGTGTTTGATTAATCTCGTCTTACTTTCTTTTGAAGCTCCTGCTCTAAATATTCCATAAGCAGCGGTTTACCGTTCTTCGTGTAATATTCTTTTTGGCATCTGAAAACATATGTATGTTATATTTGTTAATTAAATATTTTAATTAAAATTACATTTATATAGATACAATAAATAAATATATATAATTTAATAATAAAAACACACATTAATAATAAAATAACAACTTATTCGACACCCATTGCACCCACCACCTGCTCATATACAATATGTGATAAAATCTCACCGATCCTTAATCCTAGGCTCGTTGGGGAGGAAGCTGGAGGCCCAGATCTGGCAGTGCGGGTGAGGGTTGGAGCACCCCATGACGGCACCCTTGTTCTCGAACACCTGTACCCAGGTGTAGCGCCGGCACAGTTCGCGGGACTGGTTCACCCACCTAGGATAAGATATAGATTGCGTCACTGTTTGTACAGGACAATATAGGTGGCGTCACTTGTTATGTTGGTTTCAAACAACGTTATTATTTTAATTATTCACATTGCACGTGCCCGTATCTACTAGATATTCGGAAATTTTTCGGCCGAATTTCAAAATTTAGGTAAATTTTCAATGAATTTATCTTTATAAAATAATAATTATTAAAATTAGTTTAAAAAATCAGTGTTGGTATTCAATTTAAAAAAATAAAGGTATTTTATATTCAGATTCGTGTAGTTACGAAATTGAAGCATCCGTTGAAATCTGGCACCTCATTATCGTAAAATTAGTCCTCATAAAATATACATTATTAAGATAGATAATTTAACTACTTACTCTTCAATCACTGCCAATATTTCATCCACAGACATGAGAGAAATCGTCATAGAAGAGTCTGGATGAAAACACATTACCCTGTAATGGTTTAAATGTATTAAATTCTATAAAATAAATAAAATATAAAATTCGAAAGATCAACATTCTTTTCCATAGAGACCTTACCGCGAATAAATATTCATCTTTCTTCTTCTTTAAGAAGGAGAGAGACAGATAGCTAAATAATTCCTTACATAAACCTATCCCTCTTTAACTGTAAATAACAGAAAGAGATAGCTATACTAACCTGCAAGTACCTTTTGCCTGTGCTGTTTGGAACAACGGGTGTTCAGAAGATGGCGGCGTTGGAACTCTTTCCAAAAGTGCCGGGAAATCGTTCGGAAACACATACGTTGAAGTGTAATTAGGATTTTTCTGCAAATTTTTGGATTTATGTAGTTTTTTTATTAACATTTTAATTATGCTGTATACATTATAAGTAAATTATTGTTTTCTATTAGTTATTATATTACATGTTTCATTTTAAATTTCTTCTAGCAAGGCCTTGTCAGTCTGCGTACTATAGTGCATTTTTAGGAGCATCATACGAATATAATTTTAGATTACTCCCCGAAACTAATAATTACGATGGACAAACATATGTTTGGTTTTTTACAAACTTTAATACATACACAGGGACTGATAACTCAAGAAATATATTGTCATTTCAAAAATCTATTATTTTGGATAAGGATAGATTATTAATTTCGGTTGTGTGTTAATATCTATGGATAGCACAGTAGTACTCAAAAAGAATTTTATTAAGAGGAATATTATATGTCGTCAATTTAAACTCATAAATGAATTTTAACTTTAGTTAAATTTAATATTGACATGGCCATGTTAAAGAGACCTGTCCATTAGCTCGTACTGCTCCAGCTTTCAAGGGATTGTTGGGGTCTTGGGGCTGGTCTTGTTCCGGCTCGGTCTGACCGCTCCAGGGTCGCTTGCAGCGATGTGGCGACACCAGCACCCATTCATCCTTCAGCGGATTGAAGCGGATATGTTGGTGTTCTGGGATAAATTTATTCCACTTACTATATTACTACTTCAAGTTGTTTTTGCTTAATTTATAAAATTTTATGTTCAAATTAACATTATTTCTAAGTCTATATATTGTCTGTTATACAAAAATAGCGGGAAACCCAAACACATCCTTTTCATTTCGTGATATATATTTCGATTGAAGAGTTATAAAAATAACATGTTAATTATTATCTGACTGAAGGTTCGAGTTTGGTAAGCATTTTTTCTATAGTACAAAAGCTAAACTAAAGCGACGGAAATAAGGAAAAAAAAGATTCTTGTTGTTATGGTTGCTTAAAATTATTTTATTATTAACTCCATCTATTGGTAAAAATCGACAACCCCGTAAAAGAAGATTCATTGCATAGACAATAATTAATAATAATCAAACCATTTTCTCGTTTCAAAGATAACAAAATATCAATTTAAGGCTTTTTTATGAGAAATTAATGTCTAATATATATAATGTATAAATATTAACTTTATTTTTAAATAGTAATTCGATAGTTATATAATTAATAATAGCATACTAATCATATAGCTAGGGTTAGGCGGGTTATCGTTGTATTAAATAATGTTTCCACGTAGCTTTTTTATCTCCAATTTATGAAAACACATTTATTTTAATATAAGATTTGTTGAAATCATTATTAAATAATTTATTGATTAACGAGTTCAAGTTGTTTACAAATTACAATAGATGTCGCTATTTATTTATTAAGCATTTTTTTAATTTAAGCGATGATAGTTTTATTATGTAAAATGAATTTATTTTAAGAATAATAAGTATATCTATATTACATATTGTTAAATATAATTAATTATTTCGTACCCACATACTTGCAATAAGCTGAAATATTAGGTCTAACTGAAGTAAACAAAATTGTACGATAAGGCCTATCTTTTAAACGCCTGTTTTTGTTAATTAGAACAAGATTTATAAAAAAATACGCACTTAACACTAAAATAAGTTATAAAAAAACTAACAATAAATTGAAATGTTACACAAAAAGTCAAACTTTGTATAGACTATATTAACATAAATATAATAATATATATTTATACTCACCGGCAGCGTCAAACATTTCGACCTTTACGCTCACAACTGACAGTTGAGTCGGGACGCCGGAGTCGGACTGACTCGTAACTGACAACTGACAACAGATTAGTGACGTTATACTTTTTATTACCCATATCGATATTTTATTGCGGTAGCAGATTAAAGTTATTTTTATAATTAGTGATAATAATTATATATATGATAGTATACTTACATTTTGAGTAATATTTGGTCTTATATAATGTTAAATTATCGATTATATATTGTTTAATATTTATCTATCTAACTTTGTATAGAATTTATACTAATATTTTTATATAATATTCCGAAGAAACTTTCTAGTTCTGATTCTACAGTTTTATGCAATTATTACGTTCAAACATTAAGACATTAATACACATGACACATTATTCCATATTTACATAAGATTGTGACGTAACTATGACGTACGTATGACATCAATATAGAAAGCATATTTTTTGTACTTCCACGATAGTTATATGTTTACTATTTAACGCAAATGTATAAGTTATTGTTAACCTGTTTTATGATATTGTCGTCACTTTAGTAAATTTTTACAAAAAATAATAGCTTTGACCGTGACTTTGCTCGCGATAGTAAAGAACTACCTAAAAAACTAATAACTTTTTAACAACCTAGTACTTTCTCTTCCTCGTTATTATTTTTCTAAGAACAGGACGCTTTTTAAGGATATTTATACCATTTAAAAACTTTTTATGTACCTATAGGTATATTTAATATTATAAAATCGATAAAACTGAAGCACATCACTAGTTTTCAGTTTATTGTACGCAGTGTAAATGTAGATAACGGGTAATAATGATATCGTCACAGAGTAGAAAAAGTACAGACATGGCACTAAACGTATAAAATGATTAAAAACTATTAAGTTTATATTAGCGAAGTCTAATGGTTAAAGCTATTCTACATCTAATATCTACTCTATGGTAGTTTAAATATTAAGATTTTTTAATAAAAAATATTATTTTAATAAAATATCGTCAATGTTAAGTTATCTAAGGGACTTCTTCATTATCAGATAAAACTAATAAAAAATATTTGGACATTATTTTATGCCCTATTATTATTGTAAAATTCCGATGTCTGTCTGTCATAGCGTTGTATCTATAAAAAGTATTAAGAAGATTGTAATTTTTCAGTATGTATCTATATTCGATTAAGGTTCTGTATGTGAACAAACAGAACCTTTCTTTTAAGTGCTACTTGTTCTTAAGAATCGTAATATAAATCGTAATTTATTAATTTAAATGTAAATTATTTTTATGTATTTACTAACATTGGACACTGGAATGAGAACTTTCGTGAACTACTAGATCTTTGCTTATTTTTAAGAAACTTTTGACTTATAAAAAAGTTATTTAGAACATAATTCTTCCACTTATCGATATATAGTGAATATTTTAATACTATCTTTAATATATACAACGCCATCTGTTGAAAGATAGCAATAATTTAAATTTAAATTTAGCCAATAGATGGCAGCTGTTCAGTGACATCTAGTGAAATTTCCATAAAATGATAGCATTTTCTTAACGAATTCATAATGGAATAAGTGATTGTAAAAACATATATAATTTTTGTAATAATCCTTAAAATAATTATAATGATTACTTTAATAATAGAAAATACATACATTTTAAAATATATTTTAGTATTTTAGAACAATTAGAAATGTAATATTTGATTCATGGCATTTCGCGTACTTATATGATTATTAAGTAGCTAACGATAAAAACTGATATTTTCCAAAAAGCGGCAAATGTTTTTAATATTATTTTTAATGATTCATTATAATTTATGTAGAAGATAGGCTACTCTTAATTATGAATTACTTTTTTTACCTGTAGTGTTGGGTAATCGCAATATACTATATTATTAAAATAAAGTTTAAGAGTTGCTCATTTGAATGCATCAATTTCAGATATTACCACTTGAATTTCATGAATCGGTCTGAATTGATTCATTGAGAAAGTCTTTAAACATCTTACTATAAATCATAAAGCTTTAAAAATATAACAAAGTTTTAAGTGTCTTATTAATATTTCTTATATCATAATGGTGATTTGCCCGTGTTCAGTAATAATTGTGTACTAATATCCCGAGCATATCCTGGGCGTTTAGTTGTTTTATCCATCAGCTAGTACCTATATAATAAATTGTTATCAAAGCAATTTGCAACGTAAAGCGACATGTTTTATAACCTGGTGAAACCTTCATGGACTATGGAGAAGAGACCAAATAAGAGATTGATATGTGAAAGATGATATAATAGGAGTGAAGGGAGCTATGACTGGCTTGAAGAACGGATGAATGATTGAATGAAGAAAAGCTTAGATTTGAAAACAAGTGTTTTACAAAAGGGTTATTATCTCTAGTGTTTGTTTAAACGTTTTTTATATCACAATAATTGTAAATTAAAACTTCTAATATTATATTTAAATAAAAAATATTTAAGGAGAGGAACACATAGTGGGATAAAAGTACTGGATAAGAATATTTGTAAGAATAACTATAAGGGCTAAATAATTATTAAAATCTATGGAATAAAAAGTTATACAATCCCTGCACCAGCGCACTACTGTAATGCGGATATCAATGACGTAAATATATAGTATCTTATATATATATATATATATGTATATATATATATGTGTGTGTGTGTGTGTGTGGTTATAACCCACACAGACATAGATGAACATTTCTGCTACTATTCTCAAAGTAATATGAAGAAGTCCATACGTAAGTTAATATTACAATAAATCCTTAGTATTTTTAAATTTAATTTTTAATTACATCTTATTCTAAATACAATATATGTCAAGGTTTAAATTGTTTTAAAGAATTCAGTACTATAACATAAGTTTTCAATAAATTCCGATAGATGGCGGTGACACCCTCTACGTATTCAGCTACGTCGTAGACACGGTATTACAATTGCTAAAACTGCTCATTCAATGATACTATCAGCTGTTATGGTAATAAAATAGTAAATTATCAATTCATATAGGAATATCTGTTTATATGAATAAGTAATAGAAAACTATTTCGCTTTAAAATAATGTTCGATGGATTATTTAATGCTTTGCCGCATTAAGACGCAAGAAAATATCAAAATAATCCATAGTACCCTCCCGCCCAATCGGGCAACCTCAATGCAGGTAATGTTGGCATTCCTGTGTTGCCATTCCAAATTCAAATTTAAAACAGAACAGCCTGCGCGCGCATACACATCGACCCGATATCTGTTATCGGCAGTCGTCGTCCGACCGCCGCAAGGGTCGGACGTATGGTATGGGTGAGTTACAATACCCCGGCGCTCCCAGCGTCGACGATGACCGTCAATATAGGGCTCCGTTCCGCCGCGCGCCTCAGTATAGATGGCCCGCGCCCCAGCCGCCGCAGCCCTCGGCCTTCGCCCCGTGGAGGAGAGCCCCCGCGCCGCCCCGGCCGCCGGATTACAGACGCAGTGCCTCCTACCCTGGCAAGCCTGATGAACCCTATCAGGTTAGTTAAACATATGTTTTCAGAGCAACGTGTAACAAACACTACGAGTTAATGGCTTTTTAATTGTATTTCGTTTATTGGGTCGTAAATTAAATGTATCTACATTATGTTTTAGGATTTTTTACTCTATTTCGTGTGAATTGTGGGCGTTTTAATTTCTAGTTTCGTAAAACACTTGAATGTGCTTCAAGATGATAAGTTATATTGTATTCTTGATCACATGTTATTTTATTTTTGTTGCCGTGAAACTGTAACGTCATTTTCAACAACTTGAACCTGAAATATCAGTCTGTACTCTGAATGTTTTCATTTATTATAATATTTTTCTGTTAGCAAAATATGTTAATAATATAAGAGTATTTATTTGCTCTATATAAAAGTAATTAATGTATTATTTATATTACCTGTGACGGAAATGTTTCCTTTTATGGTATTTTTTATATAATAACTATTTTATTACATTTTAAAAGGTTATTTCCTATATAAAAACTATATTGGCAAGTTCGTGAAGTGGTTTAGGCAATCAAGAGCTGTATACAAATTGGGAATAATTGAGAAATTTACATCAATTTGTTTATTTATCTATTTTTATACATTTATTAAAATTAATTGTTTATTATAAAAAAAATCATGATTTAACCAAACAAACTTAAATGTATACCACCCTCTGATACGACTTCCCCTCTCCCTGTGTCCTACTCTCCGTCCTGTATCCTAGTCATTAATGTGTCCTACTCTCCGTTCTGTGTCCTAATATTAATGTGTCCTACTCTCCGTCATGTGTCATAATCTTTAATGTATCCTACTCTACGTAATGTGTCCTACTCTACGTAATGTGTCCTACTCTCCGTAATGTGTCCTACTCTCCGTCCTGTATCTCTATTTCCAGATCATTTTTACCAGATTACTTCATATTACAAAGTCATTTATCGTATATATATCACTATGAATTCCTTAAAATCGATGTTTAAATAAAAAAGTCATAATTTTTGGGTAAAACGAGTTAAAAATGTATTTTATATTTTCCAAGGTCCCTCGAAGGTCGGATATTCTGTTAATAATTCAATGTTTTACCATAATCAATATATAAATGGGACGGTAAGTTTGTATGTCGAAGGTCTTTCTATACAATACAATATCTTTGACTGGTTGTTTGTTATTGATTCAATCTGTTTGTCGTAATTAATAATCTATCCTGATCTTAATTTTGTTACTAAAATTACAAAGTTCCTTATTATCTGTATATCCGTAGATAATTTGGTTTTTCAATCTTGGATCGTAGATCGATTATGAATTTCGGTCATTAGTAAATGAGATCACAATAATTATTTCATATATGGGTGTATATAAAATAATATTCATATAATAATTTACTTAATATAATAAATTAACAGAAAAAAAAACACGTATTTACTGTTTTAGCAAAATACAGAATAAAAAAATCGTATTAATTATTTTTAAAAAAACCATAAAAATGATATTAAAAACTCGCACCAATTTGCTTAAATAAAAAAAACTAAATTGAAATTTAATATAATAAAAAATCGATATGTCGCCTGGAATGTAATGCCTTAAAATAAACGTAGATTTTTCCATCATTTATTGAAAGAATCTAATTGTTTCAAAACCGTAACACAAACACACCGACACAATGATTGTTTGTGATTACTGAGGAAGTTATGTAATTGTATTTTTTGAACTGTTTCATGTTATTTTTAATCCGATGTTGGTGAGGTTCTTTATAAAGAGTATTTATATGTTTATTTATGTTATAAGAAATAGGTTGAGGTTATATATTAGCGAATGATCAAAACTCATTCAGCTTTTTTGAAGTTTACTTTTTTATAAAAAATATAATTAATTATCTTTAGTGTATAAAATTCTATTGATATTATAAAATAAGTTACTTTTAAGTCATAAAGACTAGACATAGATCAAATTTATAACTAATTAGTGACAGCCACTGAAGTGGGGGGGACACAAGGGATGCAATTCCCCCCTAACGGATAGAAGACTTGATTTTGAGCAATACATTGTTTAATAAATTTAAAAATAACTATGGAATTAATATTTGACCCACGGTTGTATTGCAGCATGGATTTCTGATAGACATTTAAGAGCATAAAATATCTCCCCCCACCCCTTCCCCCCTCGACCAAATCTCTACTAAGTGAGGATTACTATTTACATAATGCAGTAACAGCCTATACATGTACCGTAAAGATCTTAATTTTGGCAAAAGTTGTTATTAATACAATATTTATAATGATTTGTCTAAAATTGGAACATTTTATCTTTCTTCCATCAAATCCGAAAAGTATAGATTATAAAGTTTTTATAACATTAAAATCTTTATATAGATTTGTTTATGCTTCCATCATTGAAAATCAAAATGGCGTTTAAGTTTAACATAATTTTAATTATTAATAACAATGTTAAAATCATTTTATGGTTGTAAAGTAATGTTATTATGAAGTCTATCTTTTACAATCTATTGCTTTGTCGTAGATTTAATCTAACCAACTGTTATCAGCGTATCTGTTATCAGACTTATCTCGAGAATTCTGTGCACATTTTTATATATGAAGTGAAATAAATATTAGTAAGAAGTTTGATATGTGCTTGTTAAAAAACATTTTCAATTTAAACAATTAATATATAACGAAAAAGGTTTAATTAATGTCAACTGCCAAAATAAGATTAAGTTTTTAATTAAATATACCGAAATTACATTGAACTTCTGCTGTCTTCGAAAAATTGGTATTTTTTTATTAAACAACCGAAGAGGTTTCATTCTTTCATGAAAGCAAGGAGGTTTCAACCTGTCACAACCTTAGATTATATTTGAAAAAAAGTTATCTGTCAAAGCCGGTTGCCCGCAACGTCCGGGCCGCAGCACGTGACCTACTTCCCCCGCTCGATGCGCACTGCGGCGCTGTGATTGGCGCGTGTGGGAATGTTTTGAATTTTTTATGTTGGCAACATTTTTGTGTTTTTGTTTTTTGGGTTGGTAAATTAGCTTTATCTTATGACCTAGGAAGTTTGAAATTTGGATGTACTTTTTAATTTATATTAATAATATCTTTATTGTTATTAATATGGATCATAATATGCAATATTGTATATAAACAAAATTTTGATTTGTGAAGCACACTTTTGAAAAAAACATTACCACTAAATTAAGATACTAAGCAAATAACAGCTACTAAGTTATACTTATTAACAGAACCGGAAGGGTATTAAAGTATAAATAATTATAAAGGACTGAGAGTAGTGGTTAACAGCCAATTGGATTTGACAGCTATTTTATTTATAATAATAAGTCTTTGACAAAGAACATACTTAATGAAGCTCACAATGAAACATCGTGTAGGATTGGCACATTATTATCAAATATTGTCAACATGTGACAACATATTAAAAATTTTCTCACAACAAACCAAATTGATAAGAGGTCATTAACCTAATAAATGTTATCACTCCAATTATTGAATCCAACTGATTTATTTGATAACGTGTTATATATTTTGATTGTTTGTTTTGATTTTTAGACTAGTTTGTGATTGTGGCTCCTCTCGCAAATTATAACAACATCGCCACCTATATTTTTTTTTACCCACTAGAAAATTAAAAAATTTATGGTCTGAAAAATGATTGAAAATGATATTGCTGTAATATTAAATATGTAATAATAAATAATTTACTAGAACAGGCAAAGAAGTCTTTCTTACATACATTATTAATACTCTTTCCTTATTTAGGATGAATGAGAAAAATTGTGACCCAATTCAGTGATACCAACATATGATGACAAGACAAGTGTACCAACTTGGAAAAATCAATAATTCTTTTATATAATGTGTGGTCGTTTATGGTTAACTAAAGCGAGGTCTGATTTACATATTTTTAGTATTATTGTATTTTATCTAGACTATTCTTAGTGTACGTTTAGTTACGGTTACAAACTTATTATAAATTATCTGTATGTCAAAGTATAATGTAATTGTCAACAAGACCTAATATTAATATATTATATAATTTTTAAAATATTGTTTGACGTTTCATACATAGTTTTTTTTTATTCGATTTGGTTTGTTGACGAATGTTTTGTTATTGACATTAACAGTCAAATAAAAAAATATAAATGCGCGAAAGTTTGAGGTTATATTTCGTTTTCAATGTAAATATAAGAATATTTGTATTTTTTAAAAATAATTATATCGTTTTGATTATTTTATGTAAGTTTAACCTGAAAATACAAACTGAATAATTCAGAGCCCACTATTTTACATCGATGTGGTGGGTAAACGGGTAAATATATTCTTATAATAACAATAGCTCTGCCTACGACTCTGTCTGTGTTAACTAGAGGAACCAGTCTTGATAAAATACATTTTCTTAGATACTTTGAGAATTGGGTTTCAGAAGACTTAAAATTATATGAATCTTATATCCATATAAAAAAATATAAATATTATTTAAAAAACGATAAATAGTTCCCAAGATCATCTCTTACAAACAGACAAACTTAATTTTAATAATAAATATAAATGTATAATGATTTCTTACAAATATAATTTCATTAAACTACCAATATATATACAAGTTCTGCAAATCAATATACACAGCCTATCTCCCTCCCTCGTGTGGGTGCGAGCGAGATGCACAGACGGTAGTTTTCATTAAGCAAGCGGCCTTGAAACAATGTGATAAGAAAAAATACATGTTTTCAGTTTTATTTTAAACGTGTTTAGTTTTTTTATAACTTTTTATATTATATTTTAAGGGTAGTTTAATAATTTATGTTTACATTCTGTATTTATATATAAGGCGAACAATTTGAATCTTCCCTTTCTTGTGAGGGTTATATTATTATATAATATATAGGTTTATTATTAAACTATCCGGTTAAAATCAATTGCCTAAAACAATTCAGTCACATAACTTGAGACAATCATTAGGATATTGGATCGGGATCGATTATTAATTTCGCTTACTATGTGTTACCATTATATTGATATATAATGTAATATGATTTTTTTTGTTATATATGTAATGTTATACAGTTTGTATGAAGAAATAATCGCTAAAGTAATTACCGAATACCTGTTTAATATATATATAAATAAAATTGATACGTCTGTTTGTATCCAAATTAAGAGCATTTCACTGAATGCCTATGTAAGTATATATACTTACATAAAAAGTCTTTGTTTGTGTGTTTGAATCGGTTACCTCTGAAACGGCTTGACCGATTCTAATAATATTCTCACTTGCGGATAGCTGATGTTATAAAAAGTGACTTAGGCTACTATTATTAAAAAAAACATCAAAATACGTATGGACACGATGGCTCAGTTAGTGGAGTAACAGGCTGAGACACTGGTAGCAGGTTCAAGGTTTAAACTTATCATGTTACTTGTATTTCAGTATAAATTGATTTTTTTACTATTACTCTCCAAATAATAATAATAATAATAATAATTTGTTATTAACCTTTCTGATTGGTTGATAAAGTCAATGTTTTTATTGAGCTGAGCGTAAGCGAAGCTCTTAATCGTTTCGGAGACTTTTTTTTGTGTTCAGTTGTCTCCAGAATGCGACGAGATAATTAGCTAAAAATTTTCTCATGTATGCTTGAGCGGAACGCGGATCTTACAGCGAAAACAGATTGAAAAAATGTTTAGCCATTCAAAAGTTATCAAGAAAAGAAGAAAGGAGAAGGGCTCAGCTCAACACCCGCCGCGCACGGTTGGCGGATCCTAGTTATAATTATACACATGCAAATGTAAAAGTCAGTTATACGGTTCGAAAGTACAGTAGAAAGAAAATTCGCAAGAAAAGAAAAGTCATAGTAAATTCTATTAAGTATTATATACTCATGGTGAAATAGAAGAAAATATGGAGTTCTTCAGAATATTATTCCTATTATTCCCTATATACCTTAAGGAAAAATTAGGACAGAATCTTTAAACAATATCTCTTGAATTTATCTTACGAGAGGAACAAAGAAAAATATCATGATTGATGCGTTGAGATTAGATTAGTCTGATGTTACGGATACAAATAATTGATACTCTTTTTGTTGGTTACAAATACTAAAGTCTTTTTTATATATGAAGCCATAAAGTTATATTCTTATAAAAAATATATTAACACTAGGTTTACTGGCGTTTCTTATATACCTATCACTACGAGCATCCGTCAAATTGACGGGCGGATGAAAATACGTAATTATTAAAAAAAATAAATAAATAAACTAAATCTGAATTTGACAATATGAGGCTTTACGTAAAAATAAAATAAGTCAATAGAAAAAAAAGTTGTAAAAAGCATTAGGACCCCCCGGAGGGCATGTATGAAGAGGTTAATGTCTGTGGTCGAGGCGAAAGAGGTATGCAGGGACCGTAGCGTTTGGCGCTCCGTCGTCTCTGGCTACCCCGCAAGGGGTATGGCGTGAAGATAAATAAATAATAAATAAATAAAATAAGTCAACTTTATTTTTAAATTAGTATGAAAAGCCTATATTCATCTTGTATGCGGGCTGAGTCGATTAATAATTTTTCATAAGATGAGTGACAGAGATGGATGTACAGACCTCTCCCTTTATTTCTGTCCAATGGGCACATTTCATTATTTAGGGCGATATTTGACCCAAAAATAGCGAGTTTTATCCACGAATCACAAGGTCGCTAAGAGCTCACGAACAGCCATTTCACTTGTGAGTGTGCTAGTTGAGTTAGCGCTTGATAGATTGGACACTGAATGCACCATTCCTCCAGTAAGGAAACTCTTACATTTTTCATATTTAATGATGACCATAGGTGGCACCACTTACCACACAATTAAACTTAAGATCACTCGAACTATACATTAATTTATTATAAGTCAGTGACAATAAATGAAACTAAAATACGTGATTAGTAAGATTTTATTTGTTTATTAATAATATTACAATTTGTTAGTTTATTAGTTTCACCTGAATCCCAGAATTTCGTTAAGAAAACATTTGACAATATAACTATGTTATCAGCTGAACAAACACTACTTATCAGACAGGTAATGTTGTGCTCTCAAACACTTACACGCGTAATAGAAAGTAGGTTTTTGGAAAAACTACCAAATAATACGAGTATCCCATCTGTGCCATCCACATAACTATCCCCGTCACTTGAGCTGGAATGTATATAATAAATACTACATAATAAAAACTACCTTATAACACGACAATAATCACCCAAATTCTCAATATTTAGCTTGATTATTGTTATAAGTATTCAATACTTTAGAAGGAATTGAAAAAGACCGTAAACTTGTATGAAAAATAACGTTCTTGAAATTTTATATTCCTTTGATTTGAGATTCTATAAGTGTGTACATACAAAACAAGTTCCAGAGTTTACTGACACTATATCGATATTTGATAACACTTGTTAGTATGACATCACATCTTAGATATTATAGGATTCTAAGGATAATTGAACATAATCTGACAGCATTGTCAAGAGTTATGGTTATGTCATCATGACAGCTACCATTTGACAGTTAATTTTTTAATTATTATGACTTAATGATTTCGAATATTCTTTCCTATTGGAAACTATTTTTCTTCCATAAAAGGCAGATGGAACTAAGCCCATACTGCCTTACAAACCATTTTTTTTTAATTTTGAGGCAATGATTTTTAATATTCTTCTAGACTGTTTTTGTCTCTTAAAAAGATAATGTAGTGTGATAAACATTTAACATATTTTATCGATAGTTAAAAATAACTCAATAATTCAAAACTCTAGTGTTATCTCTACATAATACGATTAAGTTATGGTCTGCTGTTACATTGTAATTCGACACACATACGCCCCTCACTGCATAGCGACTGCATTTCATGATAAATAATGAAAAAAAATATAAACACGTCTAAAACCTGCGACCTCAGACATAACATGTCATCCTACCCACTGAACTATAGTGACAGTACACTTATGAATTAAGTATTAAATAAATTAGAAAATTGCTTTGACTGTCTGTTTATTCTCTCTATATTTTATTAATTCACGTGAAAAATAAATAGTTTTATATGTATGTTTTCTTTAAAAAATGTAAATAATATAGGAATAAAAAATCTATAATGCCTTCAAGATGATGGATATTTAAAAATAAATAGTAAAGAATTATAGGTTTCAAAACGTTTTACATAAATCTAACATAAAGGTGTGTTATATATTTCCTAAAAATGCCTTAAAGCTATTTAATTATACTAGGATCCGCCAACCGTGCGCGGCGGGTGTTGAGCTGAGCCCCTCTCCTTTCTTCTTTTCTTGATAACTTTTGAATGGCTAAACATTTTTTCAATCTGTTCTCGCTATAACATCTGCGTTCGGCTCAAACATACATGAGAAAACTTTTAGCTAATTATCTCGTCGCATTCTGGAGAAAACTAAACACAAAAAAAGGTCTCCCAAACGGTTAGAGTTTATTTACAATGGTTTTTTGTTAATTGTTTATTTAATACTCTACATTAAAACTACTCTTCAAAAGATATCACATCACTAAAATTATTAATTTAAATGATATTACGAATATAAAAATTACCAACAAAAAGTTTATATCACAATTAAAAAGCTTTTTAAACAAGTTATTATTTATCCTACATTTACTATACATTATAATTTTAATGTATTTTTTAAAATTACTTTCAATTTTAATCAAAGCGGTCGGACTTATAGCATGTATGTCTTTCGACCTTTGTTAAAATCAATATGACTTAAAAAAAAAAAACTTTTTTTTGTCAGTATTAAACTAAGCGACCGAAATTAATAATCAATCTTCATCCAATTTTTGCGATTGAAATCGCAATAATTTTTTAGTCATCAGTGCTAATAACCGATCTGTGGATTAAGTTTATAGAAAGATTTCTAGTATACATTTCAATGGAATATTTTACTTCGATTTAATGAAAATGTAACTATTTGTACAATTTTGGGCTTTTCTTAAAATTATATTTTCTTATATACCTTTAACTTTTTGAAGATTTGTAAGATTTCAATATTCACAAGAAAACTTAATGCTACTTACTGGTCACTTTGAATAGACTACTTTTTAATTTGGTGCAGGTCTTGAATAAGTAAGGCATTAAGATAGATTTTTTTATTTATATGGCGGTAGGAGATGGAGCGCTTAAATAAATATATTTTTATATTTATATATTTTTTTAATTACACCTTGTAATAACTCTGTCACATTACGCGTTTATAAAACAGTAGAAGCTACATGACAATGTAAGTCTTTAGAAATAAAACTCTGTAGATACGATATTTACATTACATACATATGTAGCAAGCAAAGCTGAGTGTTAAGGTTAAGTCATTTTATTATATTTTGCCATTTTATAAGAATAAAATGAAGGTTTTTGAAACTATCATATAATATAAGAAATACTGAATGTAACATTATAAAAAAAAATACAATTCTGATTGAAAACACTTATTTTTATATTATCTGTACACTAATTGACATAATATTTCTTCTTCAATAAACATGAAATTAGCCAGAACACAAACTTTTTGGTTAGCATTCTTAATTCAAATTAATCTTCAGGAAGCGGAAGGTCAGCAGCGGCCTCTAGCGTAAACAAGTTAAAATCGCACTGCAGGCTGACCTCGTGACCTTTCAGCTAACACAAAAACGCAAACAGATTTCAACTTTATTGTCCTAAAAACAAATGCTATTTTATTTCGCGCCTTTTTTCTTCGTTCTTAATCATTACTGCTCCAAAATCAACTCTAATGCACTGCAACTAGGCTGCCTTTATTTCCACTAACTTTACAATTAATTTTGAGCTCTATTATATAGGTTTTAAGACGCAATTCACTTCGCGGGGGCTCATAGCGCAATGCTGTAGTGACGTCACACTGCGTAAGTGAAAATGGGTCACTAGGTAGCCAGATTAACTTGACCTGCCGGTTGGTGCTCGTATCGCGTTGTCGGGGGTTAAGTTGAATTTGGCAGTACTTTTTCATGTCAATACTTTTTCGGCTTAAGATGATTGGGTGTTTTATGGTGCCATTATTGACACATTCAAATATGGCGGCAGTAATTTATTTTCGAATGTTATCTTTTAATGATTGTTCCGTTTATGGAAATCAAAGTTGTTACTTATTGAAATAGATAATTTAATTCCTTTCTCTTTATAATAAATAATAAATTCAAGATCTTATCAATTAATAAATATTAAGATATGTCAGTATTTCGTTTTTTTTTATTTAGATATTAAAAATATTTGACTTATGAAAGAATGTCTTGAAAATAACTTTACCATTTTGGGTGGTTTACCTGTTTGCAAATAAATATATGAAAAACCATGGTGGTATTTTATATAAAATTCTCAATAACATATAACCTTCTTTTTGTCATCAGTTAGTAAGACAACATCTTAAACCACTGGACATAGAGACATCTTATAAAATAAATATATTTTTATTAAATACTTAAATATATATTTTTAGTCTTACGTTTGAATATATCTATACATATAAATAAAATTGGAGTCTCAGTTTCTAATTCCAAATTTACCGCTCTATTTGCTACTAGTAAAATACTATACTCACATGAAAAACTAATTTTAATTTTTTTCTTTATCTGTTTATCTATTTGTTTCGGCTAATATCTGAAACGGCTCGACCGATTTTAACACTAAACCTACCGACAATTCTTGTATACCTGTTACTACCGCACGCCGTCAAATTGACCGCTAATTAAAAATTATTTTATTATATAACGCAGGTAATAATGGAAATAACTAAAAGTAAAGAGTGTAGAAAATATTATATGCATATTCTAAGAATCGTCATGTAGTTTGACAACGATATTATAACGTTTAAAAATGGGTAAGTTTTACAAAAGTTTAAGAACGGTCAATTTGACCGGTACTTGGTAGGTTTAGTGTTAATAAACCCTTCACTTGTGATAGCTCATTTGATGATCAGTAACTTACACTCATTTTATTAATAAAAATATTCTAAATATAGTCGTGGGCACTGTTAGTAAATAATATATCATGTTAGTCACAAAAATGTTGACCGAAATAAAAAAAACAACAATAAATTTAAAAAGTAAATATTGTATTCGCAACAATGACGTCACGATGCCCCGAATATTTAAACTCTTTTCTTAAATAATTTTTTGTATGATTATAACTTTTTTTTGTTTTTCAGGATCGAGGAGGTCTGGATAACATGAGGTCTCTGGAACACTACCTCACAGATATAATGAGGGCTGACACATCCGACCATTTGAAAGGTAAATAACATGACAGGTAAAACATATAACTCGATAGGTAAAACATATAACGTTATAGGTAAAACATATAACTTGATAGGAAAAACATATAATGTTATAGGTAAAACATATAACGTTATAGGTAAAACATATAACTTGATAGGAAAAACATATAATGTTATAGGTAAAACATATAACGTTATAGGTAAAACATAACTTCTTAGGTAAAATAATATAAAAGGTAATATACATAACTCAAAAACTAATTGATATATATTTTCTTAAACGATTATTTAAAAAACCGAAAACTATTGAAACCAAGTTATCAAAATGAAAAAATAGGGGGCTATTTATATTAACAGGATATAGATATATGTAATTTTACCATACACTAGCTGTTACCCGTGACTCCGTTCATGATAGAACATTTGATAACTAATAAAACTTGAACAACAGTATTATCATTAATATGAAATTATTCAAATATTCTGCTATATTTTATTAAATGACCCTATATCAAAAAATTATAAAAGTAAAAATTTATGAAAATCTTCCTACAATCTGCAATGCAGGCCGGCCTACATATATATGTAAAGTTACAACAGTTTCACTAGCTTTCGAACACGGCTTTGCTCGCGATATGTCATTTTTGTTGCAATTATAATATATATTTTTTAGAAAATACTTACTAATTATATATAATAGCTGCATAAAATATAGTGAGATTCGAATGAATTATTTATTATAAATATATCAAAAAATATCGAACATACAAACAGAAGTACTACATGTATGTAGTAGTATAGATTAATAAAATTATTTAAAGAAAAACCTACCTTATGTTAATAAAATAGAGTATGTTTTAAGTAAATTAGAAGTAAGTGTTAATTAGTCGTGCCAGCCTTGTTAGTGTTCTCAAATATAAGCATATATTAGTTTTGGATAACATAATATATGACCTATTGGTCCAGTGGTTAGCGAGTAAACAGATTACCTGAAGGTCTCGGGTTCAAATACCATTTAAAAAAACTTATTAATTTAAAACAGCGCCATCTATTAGAAGATTAATTAACCATAACACAGATTATAAGATTCTTTTAATCCTTCCCCCAATAGTAAAAGGTCTCGGGTTCAAATACCATTTAAAAACTTATTAATTTAAAACAGCGCCATCTATTACAAGATTAATTAACCATAACACAGATTATAATATCTTTTAAGTTATCCCCCAATAGGAGTAAAAGGGGAAGTGATACATAAAAGGGAGGAATTATAGGGATCTAAGGGGTCTAAAGACCTTCCAATCTATATGACCTTTACTGCGGAACCCTAAGTGTTAGCATTGGGTTACATTGTCAGTTGCTATGTCATTTAAACACCGGAAAATAAGTGGCCTAGATGAGCGTATTCTAGATAACGATTGTATTATTAATATAATCAGACTCTACTATAGAGTTTATATATATATATATATATATATATAATGGAATAACTAACAAAAACTAAAGTCTACCAATGTCTCTATATAAATTAATAAAATTATTATGTTATAATATATGATGATATATTTAAAACAACTAAACTCTACCATTGGCTCTACATCTGCAGTATTACGTAAACCTTTTGTGTTGTGACCTTGAGAGACAACTTAGTCTACTCTACTTGCATTTCATAACATTATTGGTTGTCTATAACTTTATTTTATAATATTACATTTATTATTATTATTAAATGAAACTTAATGATTCTTTCATTTAATTTCCATAAGAATTGATATGGTTTTGAATTCCTTTGCAATTATATTTACTATAATTTATAATACAAATGTAAAATAACTTTTTCTAATTCATTGATGTTAAAGAAAATGGCCAATATTATATGTTTATTATTAATATTTAAACTAAATAACAATTATTGCTTAATAACAATTGATAATAATAAATATATATATGTATATATACGATTAGAATAAAAAATGTTTAAAATAAATATACAACCTCCTTTGTACAAATTTGTAGGTATACCAGTGTGCTATGACTACTTTCAGCACACGCTGAGTATATAAACTATTTCCTGAAGAAAAACAAAACAAATCCAAAAAAACGCATCAACTTTTGACATTTTCAGCTCGGCTTGCAACAGAGCTGTTATAAATAGCAAATCATAGAACTAGCGACACATACCTCGTGACTACGGACGAAATTTTCATACAATACCGCCATTTTGAAACGCCAACAAAAACACCTGTTAAATTAATATTCAGTGACGTTTCAATTTGCACGGGTTACACGTGAAAAATTAACTGTGTAAATAATAATGGTAGCCGCTCATTGGGTTCGTAATATCGGGATGTGACGCTGCGTTTTGGTCGGTTAATCGCGACATCGATACAAGCCAGCTGTCAGTTGGGGACGGCGCGCGGGCACGGCGCATGCGTGCACAACTTTTTAATTTACAAAACAAATTTAGACCGAAGCCGGATCGCATTCTATTTATAAAAAAATAGTGCCAGTTCGAAAGTGCAGTGAACCTTGTGTTTTTAAACCGAATGACCAAAAAGGATATACATAAATTGGTAAAACTATTGCGCTACGAATTTTTTTATATTCATTTTTGTATTTAGGTCTATTTTTATTAGTACAAACAATTTTAATTTTAGCGTATCATATACTACAAAAATACTAACGACATTTTTATAATAATATTTATGATCACTAAAAATATTTATATTTGCGTAATAATGAGCAATGACTTGTATATATTTTTAAAATATATATAATTGTTTTTTTTTTTTTATTAAAGTAGAAAAAACATTTTAATATAAACTCCTTTCTTTTATGTACCATGTATTTTTTAGTTTACTAACACCTACTAATTAAGCATGACCCCTTCACAGTAAATCCGATCATTTTCTAGTAGCTGTTGTTAAATTGAACCCTACATCATTCGGAAGAACAGAAAGAATATAAATAATTCACTAAAAAATATATTATTAATTTTCCTTAAAGTGTTATATGACAAACAAAATCAAAACATACTAGAATCCAGAGCAAACAAAATAATAAAAAAAACAACCTTCAAACACAACCTCTTTACACATCGGCAGTTTAAAACAAATCATTCTAAATTCAAATCTGATGTTTTTCACAATTTCTGCAATGTCAACTAGAGGCCTTGGTGATTGTGTCAAGGTGGAATTGCTTCATAGTTTCATTGTTACGCGACGACTAGCCGCTGACCGCGGTGTTGTTTTGTAATACTAGATTTTGCTTGTGGATTTGCTTGTTTCGGTAGATTATTAAAAAAAAGTAATAGATTGTTTCAGCGCCCTCTAGTGGCAAATAGGGTACGATATTTTTCCTTAAAAACTATTTTCAGGATATAACATTTCTTGAACCATGTCCTATCTATTCAGAACTCAATATTTATCGTGATATACGGACAAACAAAATTTATATTAATATATTTATAATATTAGTAGTTTAAATCAATAATAAAAATAATGTCAGATAGTATCATCAACAATTGAAAGTTAAAACTAATATAAATAATACATTGCGACACGCGTGACACGATTTAGTTTATTTGGAATCGACAAACAAAACTTGCTGTAATAAATCAATATACAATCCGAGATTAAAATCAATCTTAGATTCCTTTCTGTACACTCAGGTCAGGTGATATTGGATAATAACCTAAAGAAACGAATTGTACTTCCATTTAATATCGATAATTGAAAATCGATACTCGATTATTAACACTAAACCTACCGAATATTCTTGTATACCTTTTCCTACCGCACGCGGTCAAATTGAACGGTAATTAAAAGTAATTTTATTATATAACGCAGGTAATAATGGAAATAACTAAAAGTATACAGTGAAGAAAATATTACATGCATATTCTAAGAATTGTCATGTAGTTTGATAACGATATTATAACGATTAAAAATGTAAGTTTTACAAAAGTTTAAGAACGGTCAATTTGACCGGTACTTGGTAGGTATAGTGTTAATCACGTGCTGTAGAAGGAAAATTTGCAAACAGTACGTAAATAGAAATAAAAATTGAATACATTTTTTAATTCATACTTCGATAAACATAATAAAAATTATTGAATTTATTAGAAAGATACTATAAATATATGCATACAAAGGTCACAGGTTCGACACCGGCTCGTGTTAAAATTTGTTTATTAAAAAATATATTACTAAATAATATCTCTTATCAACTTCTCAAAATAATATGAATTCCTTCCATCTTATTACTAATATTTGTAAAATGGCAGCAATAATAAATTTTATAAACATATGAATAATTAAATTCAGGCACAAAACCTCGTTTTTTAATATATTTGTAATACATATATACTGTTGTTATTGTTACAATATAAACAATATAAACTGTTGTTGTTGTTGTTAAATATCATTTAAAAAGAGTAACTGTTGAGTTCCTGGCCGGTTCTTTTCAGCAGAGCAGCATTCCGGTGGTAGATTACTCACGGACTGACTACACTGACATTTTATTGTAATAATTGACGATTCAAAAGTGCGTGTAAATGCCTACTTGAATAAAGATATTATTTTAAAACTGTAACTATACTTATACGATCCGTAGTTTAAAAGAGACATAGTTTTGTCTTCACGTACTATACAGATTATCTGATGATTTTGATTTCATGAACTGTATTATCGTTAGTGTCATTGTCACTTTTACTGTCACTGTCACAGTTACTTTTTTAATTAGTTTATGTCCTGATTGCAAAGGACGTTAGTCGTTCAGAAAGTTCTTAACTATTTGACTCCGAAAAAAAGGCATAAAAATTTATTTTACAATAAGTCTTGAGAGTGTAATTATATTATCTATGGAAATTATCTGGAATTATACATAAAAACTAACATTCTTTATAATATTAGTATAGTAGGACAGACGGAACCGAAAACAACTACTAGTTATAAACGACCTGTGTCGTATATCCATGAATAAGCTGCTTCCGGTAATTATTAATAACATAGACAATATCTCTTTCAACATAGGTTGAAACGATTCATGAAATAGTTTTTTTTCACTACACGTCGATAAATAGTGACTTTATTAAATTGACCTCGGCGTGTTCTAAACGGTGTTTGAGGTCGTGTGAGATCTGTGGGTCAATATTTATTGGTTGTTTAGAGTCCAAACTCTATTAGAATGTTTTTGTTTGTTTTGTATACAATTCATTTTTTTATATTATAACTAGCTTGTGCCAGTGGCTTTACTCGCACATAAAGAATTAAATAAACAGACAGAATATAAATATATATATATATGTACTGAATTGAATGGCTTAACATTTTTTCAATCTGTTTTCTCTATAACATCCGCGTTCGGCTCAAACATACATGAGAAAATTTTTAGCTAATTATCTCGTCGCATTCTGGAGACAACTAAACACAAACTCCCAAACGGTTAAGAGCTTCGCTTACACTCACCTCAACAATTCAGTCTGTATAATAAATAATGATCTATTTATGCACTATCATACAGAGGTCACATAATTAATAGATTAAATTAATTTAAATACAAATAAATTCATATCAGACATTAAATATATGATAATAAATACATATGTTTATATTTATAACACAATGATTTTCTTAAAAGATAGATAGATGATTTTGTATGTATTTTTTCATACATGAATGTTGCATCAAAATCGGTTCAGCCTTAATATAATTGTTATAATTGTTTTTATTAATATTTACGTTCTTATCACGTACCTACACGTACTATGACCGTGACACGTATAGTTGTGAAATCACTCACAATCATGAGATGTACTTGTGATTGTTTTCAAACGCAATAATGACTTCGGAATAAAATATATTATTTGACATTTTTAAGTCAAAACAGCGTCTTTTTATTAGTTTTAATATAATATTAAGTTTATATTAAAGTCAAATTATTTCTTATTATTTTATGTCGATATTAAATTAAAATGTAATATAGTTTTAGTTTTTCTTAATTGTATATTTATGAATGTAGGAAAGTATTCACGCACACACACAAACACACCCACACATACATAATACACCGTGTATCGTTTGCTAATTTATGTATATCCTCTTGTTAGGTTACAATTTATGAAGTGATATTCAAAGTGATGTGCTAAAGTGATTACAAAATGATGAACGAGATTGTCGCAAACATGACATTTTACGGTAAGTGACCGCCATTTTGAAGAATAAAATACTAATTACTCAAAATAATACCGAAATTAATGATATATAGTATTAAAAATCATTAAATTTGAGAACATAACTTACATTTTCCTCTTGATTGTCGGTAAAAGGGACAGATTACCACCCTTCAAACATCAGAAACTAGGTTAGCCAGGTTTGACCCACATACAGTTGTCAGGGCGACGGCGGCCATGTTGCGGTTGTTATGACAACGCGCATGCGTATCACACCAAGGCGTGGTGATAAGGATTGATAAGATGCGTGCGAGAGAGACAGATGATATCATATGTTTCGTTATCTATTATCTAGAAATAGTACATAATGACTTTATAATTATCGATTTATATATTATTTTCATTAAACTCATATATTTTTTATATTATTTATAAAATATTTTTTAATTAATTTGTCGTTTTTATTTTTCTATAATTTATTTAATTTATTAAATAGTACGTACCCAATATAAGAGCAACATTTATATGTATTATTCCTTGAAATGTCATAATAACTGCGATTACTAAAAATATTGCTTAAGCTACAGCATGTGTTTAATATTAAAATCATATATATATATATATATATTGTTTTAATTTCTGTCTTTACGAATGAGAAGGGTTTGCTTATTACTCAATTAGATTGCAGATTAAATTATTAAGAATGGACATTTCAATATATACAAACAATATTATATATATATATATATATATAAATATATATATATATATATATATATTGATTCTCAGGTTTTAACGGTAGTAGACGGAGTCACGAAACACAACTAGACTGTAAAGAATGAACAGTTGTTACAGTATCTAACAATAGGTCAAGTAACAAATAATGTGAGTGAATCGGAAAATGATGAGTTTACTCACTGAAAACTTTCCATAACTATTAGTTAGGCTAGATTTAGTTTTTTATATACTACCTTTTGCTGCGGCTCCATCCGTTATGTGGTACGAATAGTCAATATTTTTATAATTTAAAAAATTGATTGTCATTCAAATCGAGTTATAATTTGAGAGTAATAATAGGAGTTACATACAGACAGAAAAAAGTAATATCATTTAAGTACTATATACTTAAAACGAAAAAATTATAATGTTTTCGTATGTATGTATATGTATAATAGTATATTCTTAGTATAATATTTCAAATTATACAATTGTCATTTCTAAAACAATAGTAAGATGTACCGCCCAGGAAAATAATATCAATTGCTTTGAGAAAATATGATCCATTGTTTAAAAATATATTAAATATTACTTCAATAATATTATATTTGTTCTTAATAAAAAATATATTTTAATTATTCTTATAAATTATTTAATTTCACATCCATATACTAGAGACGGCTTTACCAAAGTTGAAACCAACATACATTACGTTTGTGACGTCACACTCAGGCAATTGATTTTAAATAATTAATTCATTATTTATTTATATAGAGTATATTTGCTAAATATTGTGTAATGTGTAAACGCAGTATTCCGCTCTTACTTGAACTGTGACGTCACGTTCAGGTATACAAAATCAATGTTGGTTTCAAAGGTAACTTAGGTTGCATGAATCTCTATCTCTATCTATATCTAGTATGTCGATGCTCGAAAATTTAACTCCTAAAGTAAAACGTAAAACTGTAACCATATTAATAAAGTTGTCTTATAAAAAATTACACAAAATGGAGTAATTCATAATGTTTAGTGAATAAATAAATAATAATATATGTATCGTAGATTCGGCCGGATGGTGTTAGACAGACTGACAGCGCTCCCCCATTTTATTTCCGTATCCAATTCACATTTATACCATGGAAGTTACATCCTTTACGCAACACCATTTTGTTTATTACTAGCTAGTGCCCGCGGTTCCGCCCGTGTTAAACATTACTTCGACACAAGTTTATATATTTTATAACATTAGTATATATAAAACTTATATATATCTGACTGTCTGTATAAAATAACTATGATTAAAAATAACAAATAGTTGATAAAAAAATCTTTGCTTTAGCTGTTCCGATTTTGATGGGACTTTTAAAATTATACTTTACAAAGAGAGATCTAATCGTTATAATATGGCATTAATTTTGAACAATTAATATAATTCTTAAAAATAATGGAGAGAAAAAAAATAAAAAAAAAAAGTAAAATTAATATTATGTAATTTCTTATTCTTCACAAAATTATATAAATTGCGTTTTACGATAAAAACTATCCTAATTTTCACGTCAGTACTTTATAATTAAAGAGAATTTGTAACTTAAAAAACAATATATATATATATATATATATATATATATATTTATTGTAGACAGTCTTTATATACTTATACCTAGAACGAATAGAAATGGCTCAAATCTCTATATATAAAAATCATGTCACGATGTCCGTTTGAACTAATCTCTGAAACCACTGAACCGATTGTAATGTAATTTTGTAAATATCAATTATTATGTCTTTGGATAGTTTTTATCTCGATCTTCAATTCTTGTTTTTTTATACATATGGTTATTCACATTTTAGTTATAGAAATTGCCAATAGATGGCGCTGTTTATAATATTTTAATTGATGTTAAGAAAATTAAACAACGTACGAAGTCGCTGACAACAGCTAGTATTTTTTTTCATAATAACATAAATACAGTTATGACATACATATATAGAAATAATAAAGAAAAATATATTAAAAAACATACCAACATATTCAATATATAAATATTAAATTACCTCTTACACGATAGAATAAGTTGAAATAATAATAGTATTATAATCCAATTTTAATTCCAAATGTATAACCAGTCCAGTATAAGTTGAGCTCTATTAGTAATGGCCGCCGTCAAGACGTCTACATTGGCGGGATGAAATGACAAAACGATCTGAGATTAGACGATCAGATGATTCGGGATTACAATTTTTTCAACACCAATATATATATATACTATATTTCGTCTGTGGCTTTGCTTGGATAATATAAAGTTAGATAATTCTTGTTATATTGGATGTTTTTTTTACTAATATTAGATTATATGTATGTACTAGGTTTTGTCAGTGGTTTTACCTGTATAAATGTATAAATATAAATTGATCGCCAAACTCTCTTATTCGAACAAACATACATACTAATATAATATACAATATAAGTTATTATAATAAATATGCATCAATAGACACAAGACACGATAGCTCAGTTGTTAACGTGGCGGTACGGTTTGCATAGTGTGGAATCAGTTCCAGTTTGTAACAACTTTTTATACAGTAATTAATTATAGTACATTTTTGTATGTATAAAAAATCTATTATATATATAAAGATCATCATTTGTCTAATTTTCGTGAATACCAAGTATGTAATTTTTTCTTTTTGTAATTAACCTGAATAATTTTGGATGATATTATTGTATGAAATAAAAAAAAATACAGTTTTGCTATTTACTCCACTCGTCAAAATTAATATAACTACATAGATATTGGAGTATGAAGCATATTTTCACATTATTCACTTTGCAGCATCTCGTCTACATATTTATTACATTTACACCATACAATAAATGGCTATAAAAATATATATCATTCATTCATTCATTAAAATTATGATATCATGAAACCACATTTAAAACTATAAATGGTTTTTCATTTAATCGCTTATACGAACAGATAAAACAGTGATTATTTTACGATCATAATGTAGATAAAGAGAGAAAGAAAAACAGAAGCGAGATAGAATAACAAGAAATGAATTCTTTAGTAATTATGCATATTTGATTATAGATTAAATAGAATACCACTTGCAGTGAAACTTAGCTTAAAAAATCACCATATGACAAATGATAGCTGTCAAATTTCAAAATGCCGCCATCTTGTCACAATTCCACGCAGATACACAAAAGTGGTATAACTTTGTTTTTATTATTAAATAATCAAAACGCTTAAACTAGAAACTATCACGTGATATATCTCATATGTCGGTCAAACGAATCAATAACCGTTGTGAGGCTTCGTACTTAGTGTTTTTTTAATAAAAAATGGTCTAGTTTTTATGTTTCAAGATCAGAACAGACAATATTAATAATGATATCACTATTAGGGCATAATAATTACAATCTTTGTAATTTTATAATCTATCCGTGACTTTTTTAAGACATGAGCTGTCAAATGTCAAACTCGACTAATCGTTTTAGAGTTGCACGTTACAAAAACCTTTTATTTTTCTCTATTATTATAGAATAATTGTTAGCTATACATACTTTTTATTTGTTAATTCCTTCCACGTGCTTCTTCATACGTCATCTCAATAGAAACTTTGGAAATTAGCAATATAATGTATTTAGTTTTTTCACTAAAAATCTTTTACGGTTTCAGAAATTTGGATTGTGGTAACTGTTTAAAAATATTTCAATAGTAATTATAGGTACTAGAACTAAATTATTAAATAAATATAGTTTTTTTTATGATAGTTTGATATGAGTGATTACTCTTTAAAAAATGTTATTGATAATGAAAATATAATATTTATAAATCATGACAGATGTAAAAACGTGTGTAGTTATAGATTTTTGATGATTTTATTTAATTTTTCTCTTAAAAGATGCAAAAGGTATAAAGCATGAATGAAAAATAAAAAGTTGCTGATTGTACGTCTCAACAAATCACAAGTGTCAAAAATCCTCAAAATTTAAGAAGAGGAAATAAAAAAAAAGTATAAAAAAAGACATCTAGTTACTAGTTCAGAAACGAATATATTGAAATAATAAAGTATGTTTTGATTTATTTAAACAATTTATGAATACTTCACTCTACATTGTTATCATATTATATTAATTCTGTACTTTTTAATAGTGCAGCAGTGCCCTGTAGCTAGAGAGGAAGTAGTTCGTTACACGCTGCATCCAGTACTAAATCAATTATATAGATTCCAGGCATTTGGCCTTGCTTTGGACTACCTGTAGTTCATTTTTTATATAAATTTAAAAATATATATTATATATACAAATCTATTTCTTAAATTATTGAGTTTGTCTTCTACTTATGATTCCAATCCCAGATTAAAGATGTATTATTAATATCAGCTCTAAACCTTTACTAACATCATAACAGTGAAAGTTTAATAATAAAGTATTTATATAAATTGCAGCATGTTTAAAATCTCATAAAACGTTTATGTTGTGATGAAAGATGTAACGAAAAAGTATTCAGACGTAAATAACACTATCGCTTAAACAAGAGACAATAGTTATTTTGGTGAAGTTTAGTCACCCGCTAGTTTCTGGAGAGGAAACATCTTAGAAAAATAACCAAAAAGTTTTTATATATATTTTAACTTTTTCTCGAACTGGCTGAATGAAAAATTAAAAAAATATATATATTTTTATTTTCGAACACGATAGTATTTTTTTTCATTCGCCGAACGGAGAGCGACGTGCTCGATCGTGATATATTTATATAAAATTAATATATTTGTGATAGATTTTTTGTTATAATATGTCGGTGCATACGATTCCCCTGATCACACCTTTCATCAGAGGTCCCAGATTCCCGTACAGAAAGAGTAAGTAACATAGAAATATTTTGATTATTTTTATCTAAAATTTTAAATCGGTAAACTGTTTTTACGGGTTGAAATTAATTATTTCTTTATTATCGAGATCTGAAATCGCGTTTTCATAAATTGTATTTATAATAAAAAATATGTAAATTTAAACTCATAATTTTAGTAAACTAATTAGTTGCGTGACCAACCCGTTGTCGGTCATTAACCCTTTAAAAGTTAAATCTATCCATAGTTGACCCCTCACGAACGTACAGTTTAGTGTAATGGTGTATCTTAATAATTTGGACCATGTTTAACTTTACATATATTTTTATAGTATTTGTCACGTTAAATAATTCGCCACTACTATGTAATGTAACAGACACAAAAACACTAAAGTTGCGGGCGGTAGCTTAACACAAATAGCTGGTAACATTGCACACGAATTACATAAAAAAAAGGACCAAAATGCTGAAAACATTAAATTAAAATAAAACAAATTGCAAGTGAACTTGGTATCGTTGGCATTTGACCCTAGCGGGGTCAGGCTTCAGACGAAATTCGCTCGCGGCTTTGCCCGCATAAAACATTATTGGACTAGTGAAGACTAAAACACACATCTCTAAAAAAATATCTTACAGTATGTATATTTTTAATGTATATCAATTTGCGCAGAAATAAAAATTAAAGATGGCGTTGGAAAAGTAATTTCCATTCAACATATTCTTGAATGTTTTGCCTATAAAAGATCCCCCCACGTTACCTATTAATTGTTTAAAAGTCAACGACTCTTGGATGTCCGCCAAACCGTACTGTAAATAGGACAGCTTGAGAAAATTCTTTATTTTGTATTAGATAATATACACAAACGTATCTCTTCATAACCATGTATATAATATTATATTAATTTGATATAAAGGTTTTATTTCATATTCGGTATATATATAGTATGTACCGAATTATAAAAACGAAAGAGTAATATTTGCTTTTACTTGTGAAGATTATATCCTGATATAGCCTCAAGCAAATGAACTGTCATATACAACTGGTAGTTTCGGAGATAAACAAAAATAAACAGATGAATTATTTTTAACATGTTCGTAGATTTGTATGTATTATGCTCACGGAACTTATTTCCAAAATGGTCAATTCATAGAGCTATATAGAGCTAATGCTACTTCAGGGAGATCCTTTACTACCAGTCGCGCCAACACTGATTGGCTACAGTTGGCGCCAATCAGGGCCAAGTTTTGACTATAAGAGGGCCTGGGCACATTGGAATAATGGGACCCTGTGATTTCATTATTAAAAAGGCAAAGAATAGGAAACGAAAATTTTATGCAATCGACGGATATTTTATTTCTACTCACATTTATCGTTTATCTAGATTTAAGTGTAAATATTGTCAGCTATTTGAGGCCCCCGTTAGGTAGGGGGACCTAAGAAGAGGGCCTTACCCACTTATTAACGTTCCTTATTTATATGCGTACTTAATACACGTTTGCGTCACCTTCTGAAGATACGTGTAATCCTATTTATATAATCTGGTGAGGTGACGAGATCGATCTAGCCGAGGTCGTGGGTTCGAAACCGTACGAGTTGAACCCATAACATTCCATGTGTGTTTAGTATATATAAATACGATAATGTTACATAATGTTGGATATTTATATGTATATGAAGTTAAGTTGGCAATACTTTCTTGCTACTTAATCATACATTTTTGTATGTATTCGTGTATATGTTTAATAAAACACAACCTATTTAAGGTTGTTTTATTTATCAGTATTGGTGACTTTAAAAGTTATTTTTCTTATATAAACCACTTGCACAGTAATATAGTGCAAGAAAAAAATCAATCTTTTTTCATTTAAAATAAATTTATTGTAAATCATAAGTTAATATTACACTTTTGAAGGAAGCCAATATTTATTATATTAGATTAGCCAATATGAATAAAAAGCATTATTCCAGGCAAGTCCCCATTCTTCCCCGGGGTGGAGGAAGCTGGAGTGGCGAGCGCGGCGACCGGCTCACCTTCAGGACCCGGAGACCAAGCTCAAGATGTCGTCTCGCGTCTCAGCGCAGCTGGTAAGATTTGTCCAAATTTTGATTGAGATTTTGAACCTGGAACAAAAATTTTAAGGGACGTCAGCTGAAACAGAAGATTCTGGTCTTGATTTAAACTTTTACAATATTATTAATTTTTAAATGAAGATTTTTAAAAGATGGTATATCTCTAGCCGACGATAACTGTAGCAACCACGATGCATGTTGTGTAGGTAGAAACGTGACTTTGATACTATGTAAATTGAGCCTTTACCGAAACATCGTGCGACATGTACGTCAAAACAATGTCAAGAAATAAAAGTTGTATGACCCATATGCACTCAGCACGTGGTGTCGGTTCACGGACTTGTTTACTGGAAATATCTGGCAAATAAAATTACCGCTCAAATAACTTGTGTATTCAAGTCTGGTGATAGTTCCACCTCCGTCCCAGGTCTGTCCATGTGCGTGTCTGCGCTGGGATCGCCGGCGCGGTCTTCGCCGGTGTCTGCGGGGTCGGAGCATGGAGAGCGGTTCAGTCGCAAGGTGTTCGTGGGGGGTCTGCCTCCCGACATTGACGAGGGTGAGTGCGTGTTTGATGGTGATTGCTTGTGTACGTATCGTGTATGAGTCGGTGAGTCGATTTAAAGCTAAATACATTCTCTTGTATGTCATTCACAACTCATTTATTTGTACGAATTTGATATAAGATTGGATATAAATCGACTCATCTAACTATTAACGCCATAGTAAATACTGGCCTAGTCGTAAGATGTTAATGTAGGTTTTCCCTCTGGATGATATTGTTTGCAGATGCTGGTAATGAAATAGTAAACGCTTCTAAGATTATATTCAAACATATAGCCCTAAGCGATAGTATAGAGTAACCTCACGTGAAAGCCACAAATCTATAAGCTGTTTGTCCCGACTCTGTCGGTGTGTGGAGGAAAGCATTGCGTATATAGAATATTAGCTTAGCTACGGATTATGCTTTATAGATACCTTTATTAGTATAGGTTTAGAATAAATGTACTACCACTTGTTAAAAATCTCGGATGTTTTTAAATAAATGCAGAAATTTGTTAATTTATGTGTTGTGTGATAAAAGAAAACATTCGAATTTTGATTATATTTGGATTCGAATTCCATTCCCAGCAATTAAAAAGTATATACACATCTTTGCAGTTTACTCGCCATGCAGTTCCTGAATTGGTCTAATTTTCCCAGGTTTGGGATAATACTTTACTAGGAGCGTTGCCTTCCGATATTTAGAATCTAAAAAACGTCTGATGCTTTAGTTAATTATTTTGTTAAATTGAATAGCTTTCTTGTGTTTTGTCAAAGGATTTATATTTATCAAAGTCGAGAATTAATACGTAGAGAATAGATTACATGGTGAACTAAACAATGGAGTGAAGAGCTATACCTACCACTGGCGGTCTAGATATTGTAAAAGTCGGGGCAGTCAATAGCCCATGTAGGTCACCCAACAATACCTAGCGACCTAGTTCGTTAGATGCGACAGATTTTATAATCTAGATATTTATAGTGATTTTGCCGAGATATATTTTTAAACGTGTGCTCCCTTTTGTTCTGTTTTGTTTTAAGAAAACGTGTCCATTAACCGTGTATGGTATGTTTATTTCTTATTTACTTCAACAATAACCTTAATGATACAAATAGCTTCTTTAAACAGTTATAGATTGGGATAGTTTAGTCTCAATATTTTCCACTATTGGTCCGTTTTTTTCTATTCCAAGATAATGCAAATTTTGACAGTTATTATTATATATTCAAAAGTTCTTACCCTGTGGTCAAATCTTGTCAGACTGCTGAATAATCGTTGATGTGGAACAGAAGAACAAGTCATAACCCATGTATAGAAATTATAAACCTTACTTAACCTTGAGAAGGTTATGATATGATATTGTAAAGTAAGAGTGTAATATTATTAATCGTTTTATTGTTAGATATTTCATAAATTCCACTGGTTGTCTGAGTCTAGACAATAATAAAATAAATACTACCACAGAATCATTCACCTGAGTTAAAATTAAAATGTATCCAATATATGCATGCTAGTTTAATCCGTAATATAGTTTCATCTACATGTGTACAATTCGAAAAACGTAGCCGGAGGCAGTTGTAATCATATTTTCTATGAGGAGACTTTATCCAAGCCAATATTTAATCAATAATCCCCCGCTCGGATGTGGAGTATTTAACTCTATCTAACAACATTACAGATGAAATAACATCGTCTTTCCGTCGCTTTGGACCGTTGGTGGTGGATTGGCCTCACAAGGCGGAGAGCAAGAGTTACTTCCCTCCCAAGGGATACGCCTTCCTGCTGTTTCAGGTTTGTGGTTACCGTAGATGTAATATACAACTTATCTGATTGAATATAACGAGGAGACGACGATTATTAATTATTTATAACTAGATTTGTCCATGACTTTGTCAGCGTTAAAAGATAAAGGGTAGGACAGGACTATTTGAATAATTCTAAGTTAAGTCTAATTGAAAATGAACCTTTTTATTGTATGTGGTTACAAGATGAAACTATATATATCAAAGAATTTTAAGGATCTCGTTTTTCTTTATTAGTTTAATAAAAAATAGTGGCAACGCCCTTATGTGTGGTGAAGAATTGTAGCCGATAGTAGACTATGATTTATAGCAAACCATGATAAATAACGGTATTAAAAAAATCATTTGAATGTATAAAAGATTATACAATATGTATTGGTATTGAAATGTTTAGTGTTTGGTAACAATATAGTAACCGAAGCGCCATGGGTTGCAGGACGAGAGCTCGGTGGCCGGTCTGATGGAGGCGTGCATCACGGACGAGGACAAGCTGTACCTGTGCGTGTCGTCGCCCACCATCCGCGACAAGCCAGTCCAGATCCGTCCCTGGCGGCTCGCGGATGCAGACTTCGTGCTGGATGCGAGCATGCCGCTCGACCCCAGGAAGACTGTGTTCGTGGGAGGCGTGCCCAGGCCGCTTAAGGCTGGTGAGTGCGACTGACTTGCAACTAACTTGCAGCTGACTTTTCGACTGACTTGCGACTAACTTGCGGCTGAGGTACTGACCACTGACGACTAGGTACTTACCGAGTGATATATTAAAGTAATATTTTAGTAAATATTAGTAAGTATACTTGTTTTTAGTTTTGTGATGATAGAACTGTGACGATGAGGACATGTGCGCTTCTTTGAATATTATTTTCGTATTTTGATTTCAAGTTCAAGTACCAATAATAATATCGTTGGATGCATTTATTTTAAACATTATTATCCAATTGCACTGAACAATTGGAAAAGGAATATATATATATATATATGGGATAGTTAAAAGTAATGTAATATAATGTAATATTTGTGCACTTTCAGTTGAATTGGCTATGATAATGGACCGACTGTACGGCGGCGTGTGTTACGCCGGCATCGACACCGACCCCGAGCTGAAGTACCCCAAGGTGCGTAAACAATACACTGATGATGCTGGGAGCATAATGACAGATGAAGTTTTTTGTTTGGAAATAGTGTAGTTTAGATATTGTTGATTTCCATCAGAAACTTGTCTGTCTAAAGATGCCTATTAAATGCCAATATAAAGTGGTGTGGACGCAGCCGTAGAGTCCAATGATTTCTATCCATCATTGTTGTGAATTTGTCTCAGGGCGCCGGTCGCGTGGCGTTCTCCAACCAGCAGTCGTACATCGCGGCCATCTCTGCCCGCTTCGTGCAGCTCCAGCACGGAGACATCGACAAGCGCGTCGAGGTGCGTATGTGTGAAGGGTTGAGGTGTGGTCAACTTAATATTGGACAGAACCTAAATATAAGATCAGCTTTAATCTGAATTGATTGTCACATTTCGACGAAATCTCTATTCGAAGTTATTGGTGTTTGCCGCTAGTGTGCTAAGCTTTATAAAATTGCTTATTGTTAAATATACCCCCCTCCCCCTCCCCCTATTACAGTAGGTTTTCTCCCGCAGGTGAAGCCGTACGTGCTGGACGATCAGATGTGTGACGAGTGCGCCGGAGCGCGCTGCGGGTCCAAGTTCGCGCCCTTCTTCTGCGCTAACGTCACGTGTCTGCAGGTATACGGACACGCACACACCCACGAACCCTAACACACATACAAATAATATCATAGAAATCGACAATCACACACACACATCTTATATACATCTTATATGTGTGAGGAAGACACCATCGAAAGAGACACACACACACTAACACAACCATGTTGTGTGTAACTATAGTACATTCAATGCTAATGATTTATTTATAATATTACGTAAATTTGCAAAAATTGTATGCTATTTTTGTCTCGTATTTAATTGGCTATAGCTAATTAGTCTGTACTATCTCAGTACTACTGCGAGCACTGCTGGGCGACCATACACTCTCGCCCCGGCCGTGAGTTCCACAAGCCGCTGGTGAAGGAGGGCGCCGATAGACCGCGCGCCGTGCCCTTCCGCTGGTGTTAATGGGGGAGGTACGGGAGGGGGGGTGACGACGTGACGTGACGTGACGTGTCGTGACGGCGGCGGCGTCGTGTCGTCTTGTAGCCGTCGCACCGGGACGGGAAATGAAACACAACATTATCCAATGTAATGTTAAGAAGAATATATAGAGTTCAAGTACAAGAGCGCGGCTCGGGTCGCCTCTGGGGTCGCCCGGGGTTTGTGGGGTCGGGTGGGTTCCAGAGGTGGGTCGGGCGATTCGATTTAAGCAAATGTGTATTCAAAACTTAGCTAGTTGTCGTAAGTCCGTGACGCTGCGACCGGGCCGTCGCGGGCGGTCTTGTCGCGCGCTTAACGTAAGATATTATTAAGACGTAAGTGAATCACATTTCTCAATATTGTACCTGTTAGCTAGCGTGAATTTCCTATTTTTCAGTTTTCGTTTTGTTTTTTCTCTTGGATATTGTTGTCTCGAATTTCGATCACGAATTTGAATTTGGAACGATGGGACGTCGGTCGCGAGGGCGACGTTCGGTCGCCGTCGGGGATTGCATTCGGGATTCCCGATTGGTTCGCTTTGTTTGAGGTTTTGTTCCTAACAACCGGGAGGCGGTACTTGTTCAGTACAAACGTTACCAGTTCTGGCTGTAGATTTATTTTAGTATAAATATATATGAGAAGGCCGGGGTAGTGCAATAGAGGGTAGTTTAGTAATAGTGTGTTATGTATAAATTATACATATGCCTTCGATTGGCTGTCTCGATTAACTTGGACCTGTTTCTTGGGTTTAGTGTGTTGTGAGCGTGGGGTCTGGTGGCAATCCCGTAACACCAGCCGCTTGGACCTAGTCTAGAACACCGTTGCTGTGACGTAACACGGAGGGATTGCCTCCGGAGCCCGAGGAGTGTGATGATGAAGCTCGGGGTGTACTTAACGGATACTGTGTGTATCCCGACGACCACGGACAGACTGTGCTAGCGCGTAACATTTTTGATGATTTTTTGGTGTTTTTTGTAGAGATTTTTTTCGTGTTGTAATTTCGGTGTTGAGGCAAGTGCCTTTTGACCCCTCCCCGTCTTGAGTGGGGTTTTGAATGTGGATTGTTTGTGGGTTATGAGACGCTTATTTAAAAATAATTAGAGATTGACATTATAATTGATATAACATTCAAAATTCTATTCAAACGGAATATTTGATATTATGATCTTTTAGCCGAACTTTCACTTGGGCTCTGGTGGGTTTATGCGATGTGGTTATCGATATCTAGTTCTTTCGGGCATTTGTGAATGTTGCCGTCTCTGTCACACATTTGAAATATTGATATCTATACGAAAGGAACAGAGAACTGCATAAACTCTAGCGAGATTGGTCCGTTTTCCTCCCACCGTTAGTTCTGCATTTGTTTAACCCAACGGGGTGGAAACGGTTTAAGCGTTAAGTAGACAATTTTAGATTAGATTCTTTGCCACACGGACGTTCCCGATTAGATGAAATATTATATAATATATATATATATGTATATTTTTCTTAGATATAGTATATATGCACACGGGTGCGCTAGGATAATGGTTTAGCTAATGCGATTTCCTCTGTAGTTTCACGTTATGTCCCGATCGTACTCACTTTGAAAATTAATTCTGCATTTTTTGGACGATTAATTGATACGTTGTGGCAATGGAGATTGAATTACTGATGGTGTTGCCACATTGGCTCAATCCAATGATACCTTTGGAGTCGAAAATTTTGTCCGTAATACAATTAGAATGAATATTTCCGAAATAGGCCATAGACCTTATAACAGCTTAGTATATATAATCATTGGATTTAAAGAACATTGATCCAGCGTCGGTGTGTGTTAAGTTGCTCAACTCAACGTTTAGAACTCGTTTGATGCCCCCTAGTGTGCGAGATTGTTGTCCCGTTTTGTATTTTTGTATTTTTATAAAAAATGTGAATTCGGACGTGATTTTTTACTTTACGCGCGACGTCCGGTCGGCTCGTTTCGACGCTCGATGACCTGCTTATCCATCGGCCATCCGTTCCCGAGAGCTATTCCAACGTGACAATGTTGCGGCATGTCAAGCAGTGACGTCATCGAGCGGCGAAATGAGAAATCTTACATCTCAAATCTATATCCGACCGCGAATACGCAATTGGTGTTTGAAAAAAAACCGAGTTGTTTGGGATATGCGGTCTGTTAGTTTGCACTATACCTTGATGCTTGGATAGAGTGGCGTTTCGCCATAATTGGTTTGTGGGGCCTTGTTACTTCACCTGGCAACTCCGGCGGCAGCCCTGCCAGGGGAGTTGCGCTGCCGGCGGAGAAGTCTGTTGATAGGTCGGTATCCGAATGGGACGGAGGAAGTTTCTATTTCTCCCTGGGTTTAGAAAAATCTTTGGACGTCGTCATGACGTCTAGCGTTGCTCCACTGTTTTGATCTTTATTAGTTTGTGAAATGTTTGCATTTTGTTTAGTTTTGAGTGTTTAGTTTGTTCCCGTGGGGCGCTTTGAGGTTTATTTTGGTTCTTTAGTTTATAGGGAGCAGTCGGCGGAGCACGGCGGCGCGTACACTGGTGTTCGCTGCCCTGATTTGTTTGGGATCGTTATTTGAATGTTTGGTGGCGTGACACCGAGTGACACGGCCGGTGTGCTGTCGGCTGTTCGTTCGTTTGTAGATTGTTTTGCTTGAATTGTTTACGGCCGCTCGGCCATTGTTCTCGTTGTCGGTTTATATTAGACGTTTGAAATATTTTCGTTTTTTAGATAGTAATTTTGCATATCACATCACTGCGGGGGGCATTTCTGCGTTTTTTGGGTAAACATTTTGATGATTGTTATTCGATTTTGTCCCTCGTTTGGGTGATTTTTTCGCACTTGCATGCATATAGGGATATTGTTTAGAGATTTTAAAATCCGCTATATTTTTATTGACTCGTCGGCGGCGGACCGATGTTAGACAAATTTTCTCTGCCGATCTCGCACTGCGACCGCTGGTCTGCTACGTATAACATAATTATAAATGTAATGCAATTGGAAGGTTGTATTTGACTTTAAAGATATCGACGTTTTTGACATTCTTATATTATTATAGTTTGGGCGGCGGTCACAGTTCGAGGTCGGGGGTCGCCCTGAACTCGCGGGCTTGTAAATTTTCTTAACTAGAAATTTTAGTGAAATTATTACATAAATATAAAATAGCGAAGAGTAGATGAATTGATTACCTAATCTAGTTATATTATAGTACCTAATACCTTACCGGACAATATTGCTTTGAATTTTTCCGCACTGTTTTCAATATTTTTGTATTCCGCGAACACATCGGGGCCGGGATATTATTATTATAGTGCATGAGAGGATATTTTTTTAATAAAATTTATATTTGGACTCTAAAGCCGGCCGCGGACGGTCGGCCTCTGGTTGATTTGGGTGCAGTTGGTTTAAATTAGTCGGCTGACTATAATTTCAAATTAGATTTATATATTTTTATAGACAGTTATTTGTATTGTTATATACCTACCTACAATCAATTTTGTTGATCGCTTGGAATGTGACGTTTCGTTTATTTGTCTATACGGCCGGTGGCGCGACCGGTGGCGCTGCTGGTGGCGCGACCGCCGTGAAATGGTGCTTCGGAACGTCACATTAGAAGCTTAGCTGAATGATAATTTGTCGTATGAAATGTTTTATTATTGGTTGTTGTAATCGTTTGTTTCACTGCGCTTTGGAATTCACTGACTTTTTTTTCTAGTTGTATTAATCTTTGTGCGAGTGAAAAAGTATTGGAGCGCCGCCTCGTGTTTGGACGGCGTTGTGACGTCACTGGCTGACGGAACGTTGTAAAAATGTTAATATTGTATAACTGAGGTAGCGATGATGATAAATGTATCGAACACGAGGCTGGAAGCGAGCGATGTTACATTGTTTTTACTGTTTTACACAAATTGTAATTTTGTATGACATGTGTTTCAATGAGTTTGCTTTTGTGACGATTCGCCCCCGTTTATTTGAAGTGCAATTAATTTTAGAATATTGTGAAAATATTAAAATGAATTTGAAACCTTCCTCCTGAGTTTTATATTGTAGTTTTTGGGATAGTGCAATCTTGCGACTGTTGAAAACATGGCGGCGGTCGCTTGACAGGCCAGCGGTGCCGCCATTTTGAATTGGCGCTGTTTTATTGATTTGTAACCTATTTTATTGTCACACGCTATGTTTGTAAGTACATTTTTTGAATTATTTTTCATTGACCAAAGACGATTTTACCAAAAAGACAGCGAATGGCAGCCGCCATCGCGATTCCTAGAACCGGTGAAATGTCGCTATGATTTATTAAGATTTTTTTAGATGGTTTGAATAAATCCCGCTTTTTTATGTATTTTGAAGTTATTCCTATTTATTTATTTATTTTTTACCGATTTTTTTGTATCTTTTTTTATAACGTTATTAAATAGATTAGAGTTTATTTAGAATTAATTGTTTTTCTTTCAGTATTTGATAGTATTTAACTGCATTATAGATTAAGCTTCGCCGATAGTGCACATTGGCCGTAAATTAAGATATAATAGAAAATGTAAAAACTGTTTTTGGACGATATTAAAAAGTAGTTTGGAACTTCGGAGCTTGGTATTATTGTATAATTTGAAAGTCTATAAAGTGAATGCAATACCTTTTTATATATTTGTATTTGTCACGCCGTAGGAAGTAGTTGGTTTGTTTTTTTTATAAAATTAGCGGTATGGACTCGACGCCGGATCCTCGCATGTTGGTATTTGGTAGACATTTATCGATTTGTATTATTTTGCTGGATTATTATTATTATTATTATTATTTGTCTAGGAAATTATATTGGATGTAAAATGTACTTGTATTTTTTATTTTGATGTTTTGGTTAAAAAATATCAACATGTTTTAAATTGGCCGTCGAGTTGGTAGGGTATCGTTTAAAAACTGAAAAACTTGGATTTTTATATGAATTTTATTATTATAATATGGTATTTTACTAAATATTAGTCCAATATTAAATCTTTATACGCTTGTTTTATTTTTACCCAAATATTAATTATATATAGTACAGTAGTATAAAATAGTTGCAATAAGAGATCATACTAGAAGTGTCTCAATGGCACTTCTACTATTTTTAATTTTATACCACTAAAAAAAAATTATAAGAATGTCACCAGACGTCTTTTAAAAATATTTATTTCTGGACGAAGTACCTTTCTACACAAGTAAGCAATTATAAAATGATAAAATTACAATTTAATTTAAAGCCGATTCCATCTAATAAAAAATACCAATAAATAAACAATACTTATTTTATTATAGTGTATGGTGAGTAAAGCTAACGATAGTGATAATTACCAATTTAGGCATTATCTTGACGAAAAATAATGAAAAGGAACGAAGTACAGATATTTGGATTTGCGGCGCTCTCACCCAAAGGTACTACGTTAAAGGCAAACTGTCCACAAGCCAATAGTCAATTAAAACATGGTTTAAATATATGAATGTAATTTGAATGATTTTATTGATTCCGATATAAGAAGACTGAATGAACGGTGAAAGTCATTATCCTTCAACGAGGTAGCAATTAAGAATGAAATGAAGTAAGTGTGGACAATTATGTATTGATATAAAAGAATGTCATTATATTCTTTACCTACTTTTTATAATGTAATATATGAATAAGTTTTTTTTCTTGCATCCATTGCATAACTCAAAATTATATAAAATAATTTATTTTTGATAAAATACTCTTTAGGCTCATTACTTGTCTATGAACAGAAACTGAGATGCTACCTGCTAAAACTGATGCTGGATTTAACCATTTTTAAAATAAAATGAAATCGATATAATTAAAGATAATAATCATTATTAAAAACATTATAAAATTATATTAAAACAGTGATATACACTTCATTATATCGAGGTAAAAACATCTTAAAACTTATCAGTATTTCATGTTTGTATGCTATACAAACCCCATCGTTGTCATTTTGACTGAACGTGACGTCACAAACGCATTGTATGTTGGTTTCTACGTATTTTGTTATGTCGACTTCAGTATGTAAATGCTTGACGGTTTAGACCACATTTTTTAAATTCTTTGTCGTATTTTGACAAATATAGAACCTACTTTTTAATTAAAAGTCTAGTATGATCCTTTAACCATTCAAAACTAGTCAATACTATACTAGAATGTTAGATCGATATAGTTATAAATTTAAAGTAATTTCATTCCAGTTTTGCATTAACCGCAATAAGAATATTTTTAAATTCTACTGTAAATTAATTAATAATAAACAACGCGCTAGGTCGATTTAATTTAAAAGGAGATTAAAATAATAACATAAAAATAATAAATGCGCAATCAATTAGTTAATGTTAAATAAAATATGCAAAATTGAAAATAAAATATGGATATTCTATTTTTAATGTTCTGTGATAACCATGCAACAATTATACGTGAATTTTATAATATATTAAAGCGTTTTGATAGAAAGAATCTTATATTACTAATATGAATGTAATTCATAAAAGATGCAGCAGTACAGATTACTAAAGGAATATAATAGTCTCTGCAGTAATGTTGACACTTGACAAATGACATAAAAAGATATGTATTATTATTGTCAAAATTAAACACTAATAAGTATTGAATAATTTGAAAATAACATCATTATATTATTGAACAATTTTGTGGTACCTGATATAAAATAACTTAAAATAATTGCTGTATTTAATAAAGAAAGACCGCATAAAACGAGAGAAGTCTTAAATGAAATCGATATTAGATACTTTTATATATTCTGAAATAAACAAAAAGAATGCAATTCTAAAATAAATTGATTTCATGTGCAGTTCAAGAAACCAGTAATGACTAATAACATCAGTAATGCAGAAGAAATTTTAATTAAAAATATAAATAATGAATTATTACAAAATCCTGTTTATTGTGATCGATGCGAGAATAATTTTATAAACAAAGCCGAATTTGACGAACACAATCATAACAAGCAATGTTCAAAAAAGTTCTCATGCACCAAATGTGGGGTCAGCTTCAAAAGACGCGATCATTTAAAGCGGCACATGTTAAGTCTTCATTCGAACGTGAATTACTATTCATGCCCTCTGTGTTCAGAAAATTGTTACCGAAAGGACTCCTTGAGGAAACATATAAAAGCCAATCACTCGGATAGACCTAAAGTATTCTTCTGTCGTGAATGTGGTGTTGAATGCAGTTCATTAGATACGCTAGAAGCTCACAAGGGCATTCACCTTTTATCTGACTGGCATTTCTGTGAACATTGTAAGATGCCGTTTAAACGACGGGATCACATGTTAAGGCACGTGAAGACACAACATTCAAATGAGTGTGTTGAATGTCCAGTATGCAAACAAACATTCAAACGGAAAGACCATCTTTCAAGACACATACGGGAAAAACACAAATTATTGAATGTGCAATAAAATTATTTATAACTTAATAAATTGCTTTTATTGATAATGTTCTGAATTAATAGTTGCTTTGAAATGATAAAATTATTGTAATTGTTGCTATTAGACTTAGGGCTTATCTCACAACCCTCAATTGAACTTTAATAAGGGGGATACTTATTGTATAAAAGTTAGTAGATTAATAGAAGATGTATAATATATCAATAAAATCACTATACAACATATATTTAACAAAGGAACAATGAAATTCAAATAAATAAAATCTATAATTGTATTTAATTTATTTGTGAACTTAAAAGTTTGGAGCTGGTTATTTTGACGTACCAATAATACTCTATATTTCTTCCTTAAATATTTATTAATATAATACATTAAATTACAAAAGAGAGAACTAAGTACATGATGCGTTAACTTAAAATTATTTTACAAATAATTTATACTAAAATGCAATAATTCCAATTGTATACCGACGGCAGGTTTATAATTTCACAACCATTACACTTGGATTCATAATTGAGACACGGCAAGTGATAATCCGCCATTTTGTAAATAAAAAAAATAAAAATTTAATAATTTGATGCCAAATATATTAACCTACAGGATGTGATGATGGACAGATCATATTTTACCAGTATTTGACAAATAATTTACAATTACTACATTTAAAATCATAATATATTTAAGATAGATTAATAATGATATCTTTAGAACAGAAATTAGTATTTTAAAACAAAAAAGGTTTTATTAAATTTTTACAGAAGAAGGTTGTATATCAGTAGCAGTAGCGGTAGTAGTAGTAGTAGTAAGAAAGTTTTATAATCTCAATTACCCTGACATTTAGAAATGTGTATTTTTTATACATCTATTTATTATGTAGGCACTTCTAGGTTGTCTGTATGAAAATTGACAATGTCTCTGTATTTAAAATATATTAAAAAATAAAAATATTAATTATTGCTTATACTTTAAAACTATTTTATAACTTACTCAACATACATTTTAATGCTAATATTAATTTATATTAAAATAAGTCACATAATTTATATTAAATTAACCTTACTTAATAATTTAATTAAATTGTAACAGTTACAGAAAAGGATTTTATATAATTATAATTTGGAATCATAATAACTTTATAAGAATTGTTGAGTTTATATCCTTTTATAAGATAAAATACATACAAATAGAGACTTGAAATATATAAGAATGAGCAGCTTTGTACTGTAAGAATTAATATTAATTCATTTACAATGAGCCATATACAGAAAAAACAATATAGTAAATGATCATAATCTCTTATGAATACGAGTTAAATGTGTCAACAAGGACTGCTTCGCTTTGAACTTCAACAAGCAATAATCACACTCAAATGTAACATTTTTGTATGTATGTTTACTTGTTACATGTTTTGCCAAATGATCCTTACTTGTGAACTTCTTTTGACACTTCAAACACGAGTTCTCGGCCAGGATTTGCTTAAGCTTCATGTGCCGACGTAAACAATATCGCGATTTAAATGTTATAGCACAGGTATCGCATTTGGACTTCCTCTTGTTCTGGTGATGGGTTTGACAATGTATATCCAAGTTATATTTCTTGCTGAAGACAATTTGACACTCGTTACACTCGAATGTTGCTTCCTGCTGCTCTAATTTGTGATTAGACGACATGTGGCGAAAGTATTGTGAACTTAGAGTAAATTTTACTCTACAATACTGACAAGTATAAATATATTTTTTTTCATCAACCCTTTGAATAGATTCGTCTTTTTTAACTCGATTGGCGGGTCTGGTGATTCGTATCCTTGGACCAGTTCTGGCCGGTTTTTTATTCATAACTAAGCCTTAATTTTCACTCCAACTTAATGTGATTGCATTTTAGTTTAAACACGTATGCAACTAGGTTTATGATTTGTAATAGAGTTTATTGTATCACTAATACTTTAAATATATGACAACATCAATAATTGTACAAAATAGAAAGAAATTCAAGTTGAATTATCAAAATATTTAGAAATTTGTATTGAATTACTGTGAGAAACGTCAAAAAACTAAAGTTTAGCAAAGTGCGTTCCGAAACATACGACTCAGCACTTTCACTTTGCGTTTGAATGTAAATTATTGATTAGGTATATTTATTTTGCTAATAATGACATTCAAAATAAACAAAATATTATTATTTACAAAAATATTTAGTTTGAAAGATTCTTATGCAGATTGTTAAATCACGATACGTGTAATTTATAATATTTTCCTAAAAATAAGTTGTTGAATACAATATACAATTTACAATTCCCATTTGAAAAATAATAATACTTGCAAACCGCTCCCACCCCTAATCTATACTTATAATAAATCTGTAGAGAGGTCAATTCTGTACATGAAATATATTTACAAAATAAGTAGCAGGGGGTGATTAGTGTTCGATACTGATGCCAAAAATGCAGTTAAAAAAATTTTTGTCTGTCTGTCTGTCTGTCTGTCTGTTTGTATGTTATTTATAGAAAAAAAAACTACTCGACGGATTTTAACGAAACTTAGTACAATTATTCCTTATACTCCTGGGCAGGTAATAGTATACTTTTCATCACACTACAATGAATAGGAGCAGAGCAGTGAAAGGAAATGTTGAGAAAATGGGAGAAGTTGCTTGATTTTTTAAGCTTCCGTCGCGTGTGCAGCCTTAATGGTTAGAGCTACATAGAAACTATGTATAACGGAAATATTCTACATAAAAATACACGAAAAATATTCCAAGACAGCATATATCTACCTTTTATAGTTAACTCACAATAACACGCATAACTCTCGATAGCTTAGCAGTTCGGAGATTTCTTATTATATTTGTTTACTTTTACGTTTATAAAACCAATAATGCTCACCATCATTCCTAATTAAAAAAAAAATAAACATTAGCACCAATTCAATAAAAAAAGAATCATTGAAATCGGTATAGAAACACCAAACTTATACTTACTTACATGAAATACGCCAACAAGACATCGCGCGTGAATAGTGAAGGATTATTTTTGCGTAACGGTTGCCGCGCTCGACGGGGCTCGCGGCGGCAGAGTATAAAAGGGGCGGGAGGCGAGCGCAAGCGTCATTCAATATTTGGCTGTTGATGCGTTCAGAGTGTTGAACTTTATTGACAGACAATAATTGTTATTTTATAAACCGTGCTTATCAGCGCGACTTTTTGTCTTTAAATAGTTTATTTTAATTTCTTTTGTTGTTATTTTCTAAATTAGTTTTAGTTTTGTTTAAATTCTTAACTATTAATAGTTCCTATTTTATTTCTTTTTAAGTAGATTTAGATTCGATTTTTAGATTAGATAATAGATAGATAGATTAGATTATTGTTAGATTTTTAGTTACTGATAGGTTAGTTTTGGGCATTTTATGTTTAGTTTTTTTTGTATTGAGTAGATAAAAGCGTAGGTAGGTACTTTTATTAATTATAGTATTCATAGGTATTTTTTATTTATTTTTAAGTGAAGTGGGTATAGGTAGATATTGCCTACTATCTACCTATACTGCACACGTGTTTTAGCTTTATTTTCATTTCTTTTTTTTTTGTACCTAAGTTGTAGGTAGGTAGGTACATATTTCTTAGTTTAATTCTATTAGAATATTAGGTATTTAAGTTTAAATAGGCACTTAGATTTATATTTTTTTATTATATAGCAGCTGTACTTAGAACATCTAAGGTTTTTTTTGTATTAGCATAGGTACTTTGATTAAATACAGTAGTTGTAGGTATTTCTTATTATTCATTTTTAAGTGAAGTAGGTAAGTGTAGATAGTATTGCACACGCATTAAGTATAGCTTTATTTTCATTTTTTATTTTTTTGTAATTTGTAGGTACCTACGTACATATTTATAATTCGATTAGAATATTATTTTAGTTTTAATAGGCACTTAGATTTATATTCTATTTATTATATACTTAGCTATAGTTAGGACCTCTGACGTAAGTTTTTTGTTGGGTAACTAAATAGAATTTAAATTACCGTCGATTAAAAATAAAATAAACGATGCCACCTAAAAAACGACCATCTTTTTCTCGAACTTCGAGTCAAGCTAGGAGAATGAGAATGACGCGTTCTCAAGAATCGGAAGAGGAAAGAGCACATCGGTTAAACTCTATGAGAGTTAGTGCCTCAACATCTCGAGCTAATGAAAGCTCTCCAGAAAGAGAGATGCGATTAGCAGCTGAAAGAGCGAGACGAGCTACAACACGGGCTTCTCAAAGCTCTTCTCAACGAGAGCTAAGGCGTTCCATTGACCGGGAACAACATGCGTTATCCCGAGAAGCTGAAACTGCTTTACAACGAGAATTGCGACTCACAGCTGACCGCGAACGGCATACATTATCTCGCGAGTCTGAAACCTTCACTGAGAGGGAATTACGGCTTACAGCTGACCGCGAACGTCATATTTTATCTCGCGAGTCCGAAACCTTCACTGAGAGGGAATTTCGGCTTACAGCTGACCACGAACGTCATATTTTATCTCGCGAGTCCGAAACCTTCACTGAGAGGGAATTACGGCTTACAGCTGATCGCGAACGTCATATTTTGTCTCGAGAATCTGAAACTTTTACTCAATATCAAGACCGTTTGACAAATGATAGGGCGCACCATAACATGATTCGATCTCTTGAAGATGAACATGAGCATGAACAACGACTAGAGTCGGGACGCGATTATTACAATTCTTTGAGACAAGAACAATTCATTACTTTATCTAATGAAAGATTAAGAATTGAAAATATTCGGTCGCTTGAAACAGAAGAACAGCGAGAGGCCCGTCTTACTGCAGATAGATTTCGACATGGTCTTAATGACTTAGATATACACGGGGTAGATCAATCTACAAATTCGGTGGCGTGGTCCGATAAATATAAAAGTGGGTTTGCTTATAACCTCACAATTGATTACAGATCATCTTCTGAAATAGGCGATATGAACGTAGTATGTTCCTTTTGTAATGCTTCGAAGTGGAGGAAGGAGTCTGCTGGTTTCTGTTGTTCTGGAGGTAAAATAAATTTGCCTTCGTTCGAAGACCCACCGGAACCTTTAAAATCACTACTTTTAGGGGAACATTCGCAATCCAAACAGTTTTTAGATAATATTCGCACTTATAATAGTGCATTCCAAATGACATCCTTTGGTGCTAAACAAATCTCAGAAGGCCCTTTCATGCCTACTTTTAAGGTACAAGGTCAGGTTTACCATTTGATAGGGTCCCTTTTGCCTGAAGAACAACCTAAATTTCTTCAAATATATTTTGTATCCGATTACAACGAACAGTCGAATATAAGAAATCAATATTTTCCGAATTTAAATACTGAACTCATTTCACAACTTCAGAACATGTTACATCAGGTTAATTCGTACGTATGCAGTTTTAAATCGGCATTAGAAGCCCTTTCTCAAGATGGTAATAACAATTATAAAATTGTTATAAATGCCGATAAGCGTCCAACTCAGGAACACCCTGGGCGTCATAACGTTCCATCCACGAATGAAGTTGCTGTAGTACTGGTCGACCAGGAATGTGATAGGCGTGATATCGTTATACGTTCCAGAGACAATCGTTTGCAACGTATTTTCGAAACCCACAGGGCTTACGACAGTTTGCAATATCCTATGATATACTGTCGAGGGGAAGATGGTTATAATTTCGCTGTATACCAAACCGATCCGCGCACAGGCGCACCTAATTATAATAAAAAGGTGTCATGCCTTCAATTTTATTGTTACCACCTGCAAGTGAGACGGAATAGATTGGTATACTTTCAACGTTTTCGTGGCTTATTTAATCAGTTTATTGTTGACATGTACGCAAAAATTGAAACCGAAAGATTAGTTTATATACGATCTAATCAAAGGCAGCTGCGCACTGAAGAATACGTGCACCTTCGCGATGCCATGCAGCAAGATAACGATACTGTGAATATGGGTCGTTTAGTTATTTTACCCTCTTCTTTTACTGGTGGTCCACGCTACATGCATGAACGTACTCAAGACGCTTTTTGTTACGTAAGAAAATATGGACGTCCCGACTTATTTGTTACTGTAACTACCAATCCCAAGTGGGATGAAATCACTCGGGAGCTTCTTGAGGGTCAGGCACCGCATGACCGCCATGATATTATTGCAAGAGTGTTTCATTTAAAATTAAAATCAATGATAGATCTTCTTACCAAAGATAACATTTTTGGAGAAGTATTGTGTTATATGTATAGTGTTGAGTGGCAAAAACGCGGCTTACCTCACGCACATATCTTGCTTTGGTTAAAAGATAAGGTTCGACCTAATGATGTAGACAGATTAATCAGTGCTGAAATTCCAGATCCGACTGCAGATCCCCTGTTATACGACATTGTTAAAACTCATATGATACATGGTCCATGTGGTGCATTTAACGCAAATGCTCCTTGCATGCAAGACGGTCGTTGCACTAAAAGGTATCCAAAAGCATTAGTGGATGAAACTGTAACAGGACATGATGGATACCCATTATATCGTCGCCGTTCAAGAGACAATGGTGGTTTTACTGTTGAAAAGCGAATGTCTGGACAACAGGTTACTTTAGATAATAGGTGGGTCGTTCCGTATTCGCCTGTATTGTCCAGAGCATTTCAAGCTCACATAAATGTAGAAATGTGTAATAGTGTAGAGTCAATTAAATATATTTGTAAGTACATTAACAAGGGCAGTGACCAAGCTACGTTTGCGTTAAGAAATGAACATGATGAAGTTACTAGATTTCAGTCAGGCAGATATATCAGCTCTTCAGAAGCTGTGTGGCGGATCTTAAGTTTTAATATTCACGAAAGATATCCACCTGTGACCCATCTGGATGTTCATCTGGAAGGCGGTCAACGTATATATTTTAACGCCGAAAATGTTACAGAACGATTAGAGAACCCTAGACAAACAACTTTATTGGCATTCTTTCGACTTTGCCAAACTGATAATTTCGCAAAGTCTCTTTTGTATGAAGAAGTTCCATCGTATTATACCTACGATAAACAACGAGGTGTCTTTAACCGTAGACGCCGAGGCAGGCCTGTAGATGGCGAGACAGGTATTTTCAAAGAACATGTTCTTGGTAGAGTGTATACTGTTCATCCTAACAACGCAGAGTGTTTTTATTTGAGATTATTATTACATACAGTGCGAGGACCAACATCATTTATAGATTTGAGAAAAGTAGACGATGTTGTTTATCCAACTTATCATGCAGCTTGCCAAGCGCGTCATTTGCTTGAAAATGATCAACATTGGGATGACGCTTTAGCAGAATCCTGTGTTAGTGATAATCCACGACGGTTACGCCATTTATTTGTAACATTACTCACATTTTGTAATTTATCTGATCCTGTCCAATTATGGGAAAAATATAAAGAAAAATTTGCAGAAGACTTTCTTCGGAATTTATCTCACAATAATGAAGGCGCAACTAATGATAATTTTCGAGATCTGGCTATAAATCAGTGCTTATTAGCTCTTCAGGAAGACTTAACAGCAGTAGGCGGTAAATCACTTTGTGAATATGGTTTGCCAACGCCAACCTCAGTCGGAGAGGTTACCAATAGGGAATATTCCGCAGAGATTGGTTACAACCCAATGGAACTGCTGGTAACATTAGAAAACGGTGTCCCAATGATGACTGCAGAACAACGCTTAGTCTATGATCGCGTGTGCGAGAGTGTGCAGAATAATTTAGGAACAATATGGTTTTTAGATGCACCTGGAGGAACTGGGAAAACTTTTTTGACTAAATTAATATTAGCTTATGTTCGAAATCAGCGTAAAATCGCTCTTGCCGTGGCTTCATCAGGTATAGCTGCAACATTGCTACCAGGAGGTAAGACTGCTCACACTATGTTTAAAATACCAATTAATTTAGATCGCACGGAAAGTCCAACCTGTAGTATTTCAAGAAATAGCGACAAAGCTAAGGTATTGCGTGAGTGTAATTTAATCGTATGGGATGAATGTACGATGGCCCATCGAAAAGGAGTAGAAGCAGTAGACAGAACTCTAAGGGACATAAGACAAAATGATCGACCAATGGGCGGTATTACGGTTTTATTTTGTGGTGATTTCCGACAAACCTTACCGGTAATACCACGGGGAACCCGAGCTGATGAGATTAGGGCTTGCCTGAAAAGCTCTTATTTGTGGCGTGATATACAATCGGTGCATTTGACTATAAATATGCGAGTGAGAACTAGAGACAACGCAGATAATCGTGAATTTTCTGATACATTATTGAAGATTGGTGAAGGTACCTATCCACAACTACACCAAGGAAAACTTATTCTGACACCTGAGTTATGTTGTATAGTGCAATCCCAACAACATCTTATATCTTCGGTTTACGGTGACATAACAATTATATTAAATAGGGACAATTCTTGGCTTTGCGAAAGGTCCATTTTGACTCCTCGCAATGACCAGGCATCTGAAATTAATAATAAAATACTGTCTAATATACAGGGAGAAAGCAAAGTTTATAGTTCAATAAATAGAATGGTTGATGAACAAGAAGCCACTAATTACCCGATAGAATTTTTAAATTCTTTAAGTATGCCTGGACTACCTTCTCATATAATTTGTTTAAAAATTGGCATACCGATAATTCTGCTCCGAAATTTAAGACCACCTCAACTTTGCAATGGAACTCGGCTAAAAGTAACCCAGTTGCAACAAAATGTAATCGAGGCTCAAATTTTAACAGGTTGCGGTGCAGGAGAAACTGTCTTTATTCCCAGAATTCCCATAATACCAAATAATTTTCCATTCCAATTTAAAAGAACGCAATTCCCAGTATCGGTGTGCTATGCCATGACTATCAATAAAGCTCAAGGGCAGACTTTTCGTGTTGCTGGAGTAGATCTCGGTGTTAGCTGTTTCTCGCATGGTCAATTATACGTCGCTCTTTCCCGGGTTAGCAATTCTAGGAATCTTTACGTTCACGTGCCGGACGGGTCGACTCTTAACATAGTCTACCCAGAAGCTTTGCGCTGAAACATTTTAATTTGATCTAAAAATATTAGCAATATATTATCTTAATAAAAAACAAGGAGTTACACGCTGACCGAGTCGTGGGTATAGCGTGGGTATATTATAATATTCTGCGGTTACTTATATTTTTCAACAGTTTTGTGGATTGGCATATTATATTACTATTGCCCTTCTAAAATACGAAAGTGAATCTGCCTGTTACGTCAAAACTATGAGGGAGGACATCTGCTAATTTTTTTTCGAAAAACGACGGAAACGCGGACGAAGTCGCGGGCAAAAGCTAGTAACATATATTAAGTTTCAGTGAAGGTAAATTGCTTTATTTATTATTTATACTGTAAGCTAAAATAAAAAAGATAAACATGTATGTGATTATTTCTAGAAATATTTTTAAAATTAAATAAAAAAGACAACAAAGTCATATTCCTATAAAAAGTTAACTAACATACAATAACATTACATAAGAAAATTACAAAATTCTCTTTTGTTTGAAATCTGTAATCAAAATTTATCTGATAACGAAAAAATCACGTACCATTTACAAAACAATAAAACACGTATTAAAATGTAATTTAATAATCATATATATATTTCCGCACACTTTGTGCTTAGTACATAAGACTCTAATTTGCTTGTCAGAAAAAATATATCTGTAAATAACACTTTGTCAAACCTTTTTGGTATATAAAAAAGACTTGAATGATTAAAAATATATGTAATTCTAAGTTCAATCCAAAGGGATGGCTGCAACTCAATTTATTATATTTACGGCCATTTTTGGCGCGGTGTATACTTCGGAAAATACACAGATTATAAAAACAACAGAGGGGAAAATAGAAGGTAGTTTGGATTCTAGCAGCCTTTTCTATAATTACCTTGGTATAAGATATGGCGTCGCAGTCAAATTTAGGGTAAGTCAATAGTTTATAATAATAGTTTGTCTAAATTTTATATAATATTTAAAAAATAAGGAATTTTCTTCTAGGCTCCCTCCCCACCTCCGAAGTTCTCAGACGTTTACCAAGCTAATAATCCTGATGTCCTCTGCCCCCAATTTCCAACCCACGATCCCTTAGCGGCTCCTAGCGATAACGAAGACTGTCTTACGCTAAACATTTACGTCCCTGCGTTTCTAAATACTACTTTTCCAGTCATGGTTTACCTCCATGGAGGTGACTTTGGCATTGGTTCGGGGTCTTCAAGTTTTTATGGTGCACAATACTTAATCAGTCATGGAGTTATAGTTGTTACATTGAACTATAGACTAAATGCTTACGGGTTTCTCAATTTGGGAACATCAGAGGCTCCAGGAAACGCTGGTTTGAAAGATATCAGAGCAGCTTTGAGATGGATCCAGAATAATATTGCAAATTTCAACGGAGATCCGGACAATGTGACTGTGTTTGGTCAAGGTAGTGGGGGTGTAGCAGCTATTTACTTAACGATGTCGAATTCTACGAAAGGTTTATTCCATAGAGTTATATCACAAAGTGGCGCTCCATTTACTCCACAATCATTTGACGCAAAACCGCTAGATACTGCTAGCAATGTTGCAAAATCTCTAAGCGTTATTAGTAACAGTCCTGAAGAGCTTTTCAAACTATACTCGGAGACTCCTGTCGACGAAGTTGAAGAAGCTATCAGCAAACAAATGAATGCACGATCAGTTTTCCTTCCATCTGTTGAAGATATCTTTGATGATGAAGAAGCCTTTTTAGTTGATACGCCGTATAACATACTATCTCTGGGAAAAGAACACAAATCATTCAATCCAGTGCCGATGATTGTTGGCATTAATACAGTTGAAGGGTTGACGAGCACACTTGATTATTATACGATAACCAGTCAAATGGACAGGATAAAGAACGAAGATTTCTCAGCCCTGGATCAGAGAAGTCTGATCGTCCCAAAGGAAGAAAAAGCGGAATTTAGAGAAACACTCCAAGATACATACTTTACAAATATAACGGTTGAGGAATCTTTAGTTGGTGAAATTATAAATCTAAACACAGACTTCTCTTACGTCGGTCCAATGTCGTTATTTACTGAAATGTACGCAAATAGTACTGATGATCCTTTATATCAGTATATTTTCAGCTATATCGGTAACAGGAACCTTGGAAGGCTATTGACTAACTGTAGTCTCCCGGCGACGGCCAATCGCGATGAACTGTTCTATATATTCGAACTGGAGAGACTTCCACTACCAATGGACGAAAATGATGCAAGAATTGTAACATTTATGACAATGATGTGGACGAACTTCGCTAAATTTGGGTGAGTCAATCGTAGTAATTTTTTTTTTAACAAATCTTTGTTGAAATTGTTTAATATATTAAATAATTATTGTTTCATAATTATAAAATGTACAGGTCTCCGACACCAGATCCAAGTAACGGTGAATGGTTGCCCCATCCCTACCAGCTCGCTATAGACCTCGAGCCGCAGTACGTGGCGCCACTGACGCCAGAAAGGGCGTATTTCTGGCGCCAATTCTATTACAAATATGGCGCTGACATTCCGCGGGAATGAGAACATTATAAAATATATATTTATTTATTGTTATTTATCTAATAAAAATTTATATGGTTTACAATTTTTGTATTAACCTTTATGGCATACAACCCGCTGGTCCAAGGGACCGTTAAAAATATATTTAGTAGGGGCGGGAAAAAAACCCTCAATTACGACTTGCTCGCGAAATCTCGGGTGCTGTTTGCATATTAAGTGAAGCGAGCCCAGTGTAATGACTCAACGTTTCCTATTGACTTCAATGGGATATCAGTTTTTGACGATTATTCCTCAAAGACATGACATTTTTCAAAATTTTTTTATTAAAAACTTCACCTAATGTGTGTCTTTTTGATTGCAAAATTTCATAATTTTTCTTCAAGTTGTTTTCGAGCCTATTCGTGACAAAGAATGTGAAAAAGTCTCCATTAGAACGCTCCGCTCACTTCGTTCGCTTCGCTCAATAACATTTCTCTTATAATAATTAAAAATTAGTATTAATAAGGGTATATAGATATTTGGAGAAGCAATTTCAATCAAAGAAAATCAAATTCATTAAAATCCTTACATTGGTACTACATTATAAATTAAAACACATTTCTTCATGAGACAATTTTATTAAAAAATCTAACTTATTACAAAATATTTTTAATAATAAATATTGCGCCTAAAATTTTTAAATAGCAGTATATTTTTTTCAATACAATAAATAAACTGTTCAATAATTCATATTCAATATATCTTATAATATGCGAGTGACTTCAGGTACTAAATTGTATTAAATTGACAAGCTTTTGATCGCGGCTACACTTGCATATAAATAAATCAACAAACCCGTTGATAGGAAAATATCTTCAAAATTCACAAGCACTCGTACAATAACTACAATATCCAACTCACGAAAACGAAGCAAAATAACAATTCCTTCCTGAATACATATACATATAATTTTGCGTGATCTACTTTATATACTAACGCCATCTAGTAGACTACAATATCCATACATTCTTGGAGACTATTTATTGCTATTATGGTCTCATTACCCGTATGTGTCATAATTAAAGTAGTTTTTATATATAATTATATATAGATTACCTCTTTGAACAAAACTCTTTCAGTTTTGTTGTAACATAATTGCTGAATTATTAAGGCACTGTATTAATTACTAGCTGATTCCCTCCCGCTTCGTTGCGAACTTAGGTTACTATAGTAACCGTTGTCATCATAACCGTTGCTACGGTAACCGCGTTAAGTGTGTAGCTCCTACAGATTTCAAATTTGCGAAATGCAAAAAGTTGAAATCCGTTGGGATAGGAATTCCGTAAAATCCGTTCTTAGTGGACGACTACGTCACAAAAGAAGTAAATATGTAAAATTTTAAGTTAATCGGACAGATAGTTTCGGAGATTTCGTGATGAGTCAGTGAGTGGTAAATCGCCTATATATATATAGAAGATATAAATTATATAATGATTTACCAAAATGTAAAATTTTTTCAATAATATACAACCAAATATCGTACACATATTCAATATCTGGTAAATAATAATTCTATTATATCTACCGCCATATACATAATTTCTCTAGACATCTTTCACTAGTTTCTTTCTAGGTGATATAAAAACATCTTCATGAATAATGTGCATAAGTATTTATTATCTTTCTATACAAACATGAAGTTTTGTACGAAAAATACAATAAAATGGTAGAAATCACTGAAATAATATAACACATTAAATATTTCTACTTTAGTATTTTTATAAACAATTCGTCATTATTGCTGATTTATTAATTGCACAATTGCAATTATTACATTTTAGTAACACTTTTAATAAGTCCAAAGAGACGAATTAAATTTTGTAAATCTCCATCCCGTCCTGACATGAATGACATTTAATTTTGTACCATAGAGCACGTTCAGCTGGAGCTGTCAGAGGTGTCAGTGTCAGTGCTGTGAGAGCGTCGTTTACTCTTCTTGTGCTTGTCTCTGGTTTTGCGCGGGCTGTCCCGCACGCGGTGATGTCAAATACCCGAGTCGTCGGTTGTGTGCTTGTTGGGGGACTCCTCGGAGGACGCCGCCTTTTGCTTTCGTTTTGATCTGTACATAATTTTAGAATGGAATTAAAAAGTGTTTAGATATAAAAGACCTTTTTCGAAATGTATGGAATCGAGATACAGCTACTAGTAGTAGAGGGTAAAATGTAAATCATGGTAGTTAGATAGAATAAACGCAGTTTTTACTTAATAAAATTTAAATTATAAGTTTTATTATATATTTTATTATTATGAGACAGCTATAATTCTTAATATATACCTGCTACTAGCGCCATTATTTCATACCTTTTCGTAGTAGCGCCATTATTTCGTACTTTTTCGGTTAAAAACAAGTGGTTAAAGACCAATTGATATATTCTTTGCATTTTTAGAGATTTCTTTTGAGATTAATATTCTTTGGAATCCCTTTTAAAAATAATAAGTGTATTCTAAGCTTAATACTTACGGCTTTTTCTTTTCAATGTCAACAGTCACTTGATCTTTGAAGAATTTTGTTAATTCTAATTCTTTGATTTCGTCTGAATTAGTCAGAATGATGGCTCTACAATAAATAACATTATTTAATAAAGATGATAATATTTATAAAAATACATACATACATACTTAGAAATAAGTTTTATGGAAATAGGACTAATAATAATATCGTAATGGCGACGAGTCACTGGGATATTTATGATCTGAGTGCTGGTCGATGAAGGTGAAGGATTGAAAGCGATTGCATGTAACGAAGATGCGAATGTTAAGATGGATGTGTGGAGTGACAAGAAGGGATAGAATAAGAAATGAGTATATTAAAGGAAGCTTGGGAGTAGTGCCAGTGAGAGAAAAAAATAAAGGTTTAGGTCTCTCATCGTATGAGCATGTTATGGAAAGATGAAAGGCATGTAATCAAAACAGTGCTAGGTATGGAAGTGGAGGGATGGACAGGTAGAGGACGGCTGAAGAATAGATGGATGAATTGCGTGAAAGACGATATGGAGAAGAAGGGAGTGGGTGATGACGAGTAACAGGAGAGTAACGAAGGAAAATACATACTACGCCGGCCCCAAAATTGGGATAAAGGCAAGAAAATGATAAGATTTATTTTTATAATACTTTAAAAATTTTATAACACAAATTTCGTGTTATTATTCCCTACAAGGCTATTCATTTATTTTATCCAAATTTAAAAAAGGGTTCTGATGCAATGCCACAGACTACTATATAAAAGTCAGTCGTATAAAGATGGTTGTATTTACTATCGTAAAGAGGGTTGAGGTCACCTTGACACGAGGCGAATCACTGGAATTAGTGTTGTTCTATTGTCGATAAAAATTTTATATAAAATATATATTTATTAAAGTGCATCTATTCCTCGTGATTGTCACCGAAATTAATACTATTTATATTATTTTGTTTAATGTAAAAAATCGGTGAAATCGACAAGTTATGTTGTTTTCTTTTTTTTTTATTTATTTATAATTCATAGAAAAACCGTATAGCGTTATCAAAAGAGTCGACTATCGATATTTTTATTCAATCCCTACTAAAGGGCGAGTCACAATGGGAGGGCATTGTATAGATTAGCGTTACTTTAATATTGACTGTTCTTGCCCTCTGACGTCACTCGCTATTTTGTTAGGCGGTTGAATTAAAACATTTATATCACGACGACGCAATACATTATTTACTACTATGGATAAAGAAAGTTATTGCAAGTTCAAATACATTTTCAATTCTAATGGAAAAATATTACGATATTTATGTCAAAAAACAAGTAACAAAAGGAAGCCATATTGTTTTTATCAATAGAAATGTCAGAGACAAATGTTTTTTAATATCACCAGCAAAAGGTCTATTTAAACAGATTGGTTTTAAGAAGGTTACACTGTACTCACCTAATTTGTCCTCCCGGAACCCTCTCCTGCCTCCGAGGGTCGCTTATCACTGCTATAGAAGTTTCTCCAGTTTCTGTTCGTCTTTTTGACTTCTTTGTTTTGTGATCTTTATGCTCTCTGTGTTCCCTAGCAAAATGAAATAAACATGACAATAGAGACGGAAAATACTCATTAAAACATTTAAAACTATAAGACCTTTTTGAATATTACTATTATTTTCGAAGAGCACATTGCGTCTACAATAAACTATTCACATAGAAAGTGTATCTTTTTTGTAGGTACTTTATATTATAATTACTTTAATTAAAACTTTTTTAAATATTACCTTGATTTCTTGATTTTATCCTTCTTTTCGGATTTGTGTTTTCGTTTCTTTCTATACACGGAGCCTGTGTCATCGACGGTCTCCAAGTGCAGGACATACAGACGGTATATCTGCAGTAGTATTACCTGTAATATCACTGGAACTCTTAACCGATTAGAAGAAATTAATAGTTTGTTGCAATATTCTATATTATCTATTTATTATTTACTATATTATATATACATATATTTTTACGATATATATATTTTATTCCACTTAATTTCAATCACAGGAATATTAAAAGTCAAACATTAATACATGTCTTCATTTTGATATATAATTTCCAAATAATAGAATACAAAAAATGAAGACCAAAAGTGGATGAATACAAAACAGAAACTGACCAGAGTATTCTTACACGTGAAGAATATGTTCATGTAATTGATGATCTTGTAGTGCGCGATGATCAAGAGACGGAACGCGAGGAAGGGCGCGTCCTGCAGCGCTATGTTCATGATGATGGCGCACACCTCGATGGAGCAGCAACACGCGCGGGATGTACCGCTGAGGGTTAGTTAGCGGGCCGTGCATATTTGAATTTCGAATTTGAAATACATTTGCTTACAAATTTTAAATATGGAAGAATACATTTTTGATGATACCATAAAAAGTGTGTGTTGAAAGATTTTGAATTTGGAAGAATACGTTTCTGAGAGGTGATTTTTTGATTTTACAATATTTAGAAGTTATAAATATGTGAAAAATATAAAAATAATTGCGGCGTACGACAATTCTTTAACAATAAAGTAAGGCTTTTTACACTCGTATAGATATTATATAAACTGCTTGTGATAATTTATTTTCAATTTAATATGTAAATGGCCAGTAAATATTTTGTCCATAAATTAATTTAGCCACCATTTTGAATATTTTCTTATGATGCTATTGCAATTTATACAAAGCTTTTTTATTACTATATATTAAAAATAATTACACAAGCTCGAAATGTATGAGGTGTATTTATAGACAACCAAATTTTTTGTATATATATAATTATTTCGATGGGTGTCTGTGTTATAAACGGCATGCATGCTGGGAGTATGCATTTATTAAACATTTAATATTAAAAAGTATGTGTTTAGTTTTTCGTTCTTTTATCCTAATTTTAAACGATTTTCAATTTAAGCAATTTTTCTGTTGTACGAGAAAAAAATATGTTTTTAAACTTGTCAGATGTCAGTTATTATTTTTTCTTTTTTTAAAACTTCTTGCAGGTAAAACAAAGGCACACTCCCCTGTGCAGTAAGCGTACGTACATGTCAGACCTATTTGCTGTTCCTCTTGACTTTCGGGACTTGGTGGCTGTGAGAACAACCGTGAACTGCACTAGTGACCACGACCAGATCGCCAAGGTCAGGAGCACCAGCACCTTCTCAGTCGCAACCTTCTCGTCTTTGAAGGAATCGAAGAACTCGATTATATCGGCCGCTGTGCCTGAAGACAGTTTGCATAGTTCACACCGTCGTTTAGTCAAGCCATTTGTGTGTCTGTGTTGCTTAGTAGCATTATGTTATTATGGTTGATTGAAGCCATGTTTACTAGCAAACCTTTTTGGGTTTATCGGATCTATTTACAACGCTCCACTCAAAAAATACGAGATGTAACTTGGTAAATAAGTACTCCGAAAAGAAGTTAGTCCAAACCTTGAGAGTCAAAGAATAAATAGTCTTTACAAAGTATATAATCCGTGAAATGTCAAACAAGGTGTTATCCCCATTAAAATTACTTATGAGTGATGATTTAATTTCAACTAACCAATATACACGAGCAGTAATTGGCTGAGCTGGTCCCTGGTCAGATCTCCCTTCGGCAGCAGCCAGCGGCCCACGATCAGCGTCAGCATCAGGAACTGCTCAATAAGAGTCACCCACATATCCGTTGGAATCTTTGTAGCCCCCGGGATTGGGATCTCCGTCTAGTGAAAGTATTATTGATGAAAACCTTTCACAAATATTGATATATTGTTAATTAAGATTTCTTTAATTACCTCTGTAATAGTGAGGTTTGATTTCTTTTGTAGACGAAGGTCCACTTTGTGTAACTCCAGCAACCATATCGCCGGCACCACTAGACCAAGATAGATGAACACTGATGGACAAAACCTGGTAGCGGAAGGACTATTCAAATTAAGGACAGTCAATAATAAGTAATAAAAATCCTTTAATTATTTTAAAGACAATCTGACAATATCAAATAATTGTACAAGATATATATAGATATATAGAGGATAAATGTATCAGTTGGTGAATGATCGTCTTCGTCGCTTCTTTATCTCTTAAACCTTAACATAATAACTATATCCCATGGTCGGTTTGTATATATGTATAACTAGGGGCCGGCTTTTTGGATATGCAGTATTATTCTTATTAAACCTATTCCACCTATACAGAAACAAACATATATATCGTATAAGCTGGGATAGGTCAAAATTTATTGATTTTCCACGATAGATTAATTCAATTGACTTTGTAGTGTTAATTTTTTATTTATTTATTAATATCTTTTTCACTTTGAATCTATATCAGTGCCAACTTGTGTACGTTAAATATGTCAGGAGGGCTTATTTATATACCATTTTATCGAAATAAGCCCCTCTGTAAAGATACTCTAACTTAAAATTAAGGCTCCAAGGGATCCAAATGCGCCCTGCTCTATGAAAAAACAACAAACTCAACTGAATACTAACAAGTGTGATTACACACATAAATATTTACAATTTACGAACAACTAGACTCGATGCAATCAGTTCGATAAGCAAACCTAATGAATAGTTATTAATGATTTAAAAAAGCTTGTAAGAGGACCAGCCACCCAAAGCAGCATCCGTTCACGAGCATAACTCCAGACCCAGCCATATTTGAGGGAAACGGGCAACCCATCCGTTGTTAATGTAATCCTTTAAACTATAAATACTTTATTTATCAAATTCCTTTTATTTAATGAATAATTTGAATTTATTTAATGTACAAATTTAAGGCTTTACTGGGGTGTTAATTGTAAAAACATATACAATCAACCCTAAAGGAATTATCTGTTTTATGGAGCGCAGTGATGGGCATAGAAAGTTTATTTTTATATCTAGTATTAATTTTCATAAATATATTGATTGTACACAGTCATAATTTGTAATCCTACGAATTTATTGAGCGAAGCGAGCGGAGCGCTCTAGCTCTAGCTCTCTTTCACATCCTTTTTCACGAATAGGCTCGAAAACTACTTGACAAAAAATTATGAAATTTTGCAATCAAAAAGACACACATTAGGTGATGGATTTAAAAATTAATGTTTGAAAAATCTCAAATGAATTGTCAAAAAACACACACACGATGAGTTTATACACATTACACTGGGCTCGCTTCGCTCAATATGCAAACGATAGCCGAGATTTCGCGAGCGCAGCAAGTAGAAATTGAGGGTTTGTTGGCGCCCCTAGTTTTTTAATGACTCTCGAGGCCTCATATTGTAGATTGCTAGAACAGCCCTCTTCTGCAGTACAAAGATAATACCCACATTTGATACATTACCCTTTATTAGTATGCCCTATGACATGATAATGTGAAAGTAGGTAAAGTAAACTAAACATTTTCTATTCAACTTTTGGTAACCGGTATATTCTTTGAACGAGTAGCAATACTAAGTTTGCTCAACAAATCATAGGTATTTGGGCCCCATTGCAATTTTGCATCTAAGGTAAAATCCAAAAATACAGTTGAATGTACTAAATCCAATTCCTCAATATTTAATCTTACATTGGTTTTGACTTATTTCACATTAGGTAAGGTAAATTTCATACATTTTGGTTTTTTTTTCGTTCATTAAGAGATTATTGGCTTTAAACAATTGTACAACATCAGAGAGAGCATTGCTTACATCATCAATTATTGCTGTCTATAAATTGTATAGGTCGAAGAAGTAGAATCAGCTAACAACACTATCCAATGTTATTCCTTCATAAAGTAAGACAAGTCATTTATGTAAATGAGGAACAAGAAAAGTCCTTATATATAGCCTTGTGGTACGCTCATTTTGACAAATGAAAAATGAGAAGCTTTCCATTCAAATCAACTTTATGAATTCTTTTATTAAGATATTAAATAATCAAATGAAGAGCCTTCTTTCTAATTTCATAATGATGTAATTTTCTAATTGGAGTAACATGCTGTACTCAAACGCCTTCCATATATCATAAATTATAGATAAATGCCAAGCGCATCTTGTGATTCCAGGCTTCGCAAATATTAAACAATATATATCTGTTGTTGAACGACCACGAGTGAAACTGTGAGTTATTTATATAAAAAAATAATATGTATTAGTAGCCTAATTATGTTAACGGATATTAATCCATAGATCACTTGTTTTCTTATATTAAAAATACCTATTTATATTTTTTAGGCATTCGTTTTTTTTTAAATAAAACTAAGCTTTACTAACAAGTAATGTAAAAATCATAGCCGTTGAGGAGCTTAAATATTTAGTAAAAGTAGTAATTGTAGCAATAGAGGCTATATCAATAAACTACCTAGAAGAAAATCGGATGCAATTTTTAGAGGTAGATTGATTGTGCAAATTCAACTTTAATTTAGTCTACGGTCTGTAAAACTGAAAATACACGTCGTATATACGTCATCGGATTCCGTATGACTGAGATGTGGACTAATATATATATATATATACATATATATTATATATTGGTTTTAAGTTCTGGCATTCATAACAGATAATAAAGTATTTAAAAAAATCAAAGACAAACCACAACAAAAATATAATATCAACAAAAATATTCTATAAAGTTTAATTGTAACAAAAAAATATTTAGATTTTATTAAATGGATGAAATAAAAATATAACCCTTCATTGTCATTGAAGTGAAGCTCGTTCTGCTTGACTTCTCATTTACAAAACACTCAAATGTCAGGCGACTGGCCTTAACAGTGTCGAGGTCGGAGATCATCACATACAGACAAACGTTTATTTGTATTATATTTGATGAAAATATTGATTTTATTGGAAGATTAATGAACAAATACTCTTAAGACTATTAAAACTGATTAATTCGTTTTAAAATCTAAATCATCTTGATAACCGATTTCTTTTTTAAATTTGGAATTATATGTGATATGAAATAATATTAGGTTTACATTCTTTCAGCCAAAAAGTCTATTACAAAATCGTTAAAAGTAACCATTTATTCAAAGTCGTGGTTAATTCAAGGTCACTCATAGACAATAGACTCACGTTTTTAATCAAAGTTAAGTGTCAATCTCTTTTTATTCTTTTAACACATCGAGCTTGATTCTATTAACTATGTTTGACATTTGTTGAATATTCTTTATTCAAATATGACATTTCGTTCTATTTTAGATTACAATCTGTCAAAATAGTTTTTATAAATATTTGTTAATAAATCAATTCTAGTCAAACCTCTTTGTTATATTTCTGTTTTATTTCTTTTCTATTGTGTCTATTACATATACGTACGTATATTATACCGCCATAGCAGTTTTAAAAACATTTACGGAAGTCAAAATCACATTTATTTACTTAGAAAGCTACTGATAGGTATATTACTCTCGCTAATGGCTGTTCCGGAACACGTCATGTCCGCACCCTGCTCACTAATTTAGGCAGAGCAGGGTAAATACTTTAAGAATCGTGTCAAATTGGATATTAATCTGATATTCTTTTCGTGAAACGATATTTAGCTATTATATTAATTATTTTCAGTGATTCCGTTGTCGTGAATTATGGAAAAGTGTAAATTAGTTAACTACTGGTAAAACTTGACTAGCATAAAGAATTATTCGCATTATTGTTTATTTAAGTGACAACTGCTGCTAATAGCCGTTAATGATATCTGTGCCCTCTATCAAATATATAATTCATATTTAACGGTTTATTTCTAAGATTAGTGCATATTAGGAAGACATTATATTCTATTATAAATACATTATTTGTGTATGAAAATTCTAGAATAGGATTATATCTCTTGGATGCATCAAAATCGATGTAGTGTCTAGTTGTGTGTAGGCAGGGCCGGATGGGATAGCCTAGGAACCCCTAATTACCTTCCAAATAAAAGTTTTTTTTTCTGACAAATCTTTCAAAAGTTGTTAGTAAATGGAAACTTGTAATCAGGGTTTTCTGATATATAGATAACATTATAATTGTTTGTGCAAGTATACTTAGTGCAAAAAAAAATTTGGAGGAAAAACGTAAAAGCTGTTGACCCGCAAAATTGGACATATTTTTATTTTTCTTGTGGGATCCCCTCTCCTCTCTCCCTTAAATTCGGATTGTAAATGTGTATCATTAAAATCTGTTACTCTTATTTCACGGTTTAAATAGTAATCTTAATACTAAACCTACCAACAATTCTAGTATATCTGTTCCTACCGCACGCCGTCAAATTGACCGGTAATTAAAAGTTATTTTATTATATAACGCAGGTAATAATGGAAATAACTAAAAGTAAAGAGTGTAGAAAATATTATATGCATATTCTAAGAATTGTCATGTAGTTTGATAACGATATTATAACGTTTAAAAATGTGTAAGTTTTACAAAAGTTTAAGAACGGTCAATTTGACCGGTACTTGGTAGGTTTAGTGTTAAAGTACATTATTATGGCAAGTCTGAAGAAACTCACCACTTCCATTCCTGGTTCTCTTTAATGGTCAATGTAAAAACACCTTCAAATATCAACAATAATATTGGTGAGGCCAAGTACCAATATTCCAAGCTGTTCTTGAACACGGTGACTTGCCAAATTGCTATGATCCCGTGACACGCGAACACCAGCCTGGTTATGACGGCCTTAATTGTGGCCAGCACTTTGCCAATGTTGGCCATGTTGGCTTGTGTTGGTGAGGTGATATTAACTTTTTGGTTTATATTTTGTTTTTTTTTATTAAATAATAGTTGCCATTTTTGTTTTTTTTTTTTTAATTTTTGAATGTAGGCTTTATATTAATTTAGATAAATTTAATATATTTTTAACAAATGTTAATTTTTCACTATTAGTTATTAAAGATTGTTTGAAGTATTTACATTTCTATTATAGACATTTTATTGGTCAGAGTCATTCATTTTCTTTTGAAAATATTTCTTCCCTCTGTGTACAGATTTTAGTCTGATTTTAACTTGTATTACATTTTTTTTATGGTTATATTAACTTTAAGTAATTAATAATATCAATCTTATGTTTTTAATTGAAACTGTTAATTATTTATTACTTTTATTTTTTAAACTTTATTAAATATATATTTTTACATTGATAGTAACAATAGATTCAATAAATATTATATTAAAATAATAAGACACGTATTAAGGCACAGTTTTAGTATTATTTTTAAAACCACATATTAAAAAAAATAGATACACAATTTTTAAACACAATCCCGACCGAACGGGTTGACTCTTCCCGAATCTCTATTAAGGAGTTACAAAAAAAAAGTTTTTATAACATCATAAAGAAATCGTTACACACAAAATTTAGCATTCCATTGCCGTTTTAACGAAAACATTCTCAAAATGGCGGCATATAAAACCAGTAATGTATATGTAGTATTTATAAAACATCATTGTATTAAGTTTGCGCGCGCATCACAAATATCAACCAATCAGAACGTTTCTTGGATTGGGGATCGGAAATCACAGTTATTAGATTAATTCAAGAAATCTATTATCGACCTTATTTTTTTGGCAGTAAGGTTGAAAATCGTATATTATAAATAGTCTTCAATTCTGCGGGTGAAATGTGTTAGAGCATAATAAAGTGAAATGCGTGACTCATTGCTTTGTTTTTGTTTGTTTATTAATGTTTATTATTTTAAAACGTTTTATTTTTTATATATAATATAATTATAATGTAATGGCTACTTAAATTAAATTTCTGGCCAATAATAAATAGCTATTTTAATTTAATATTCCTAATAAAGAGGAAATTTAAATTAAATTTATTCGGACACATGATTAATCAGACAGATAAACTATAACACAGATAACAGTCCCGAAAAATACTTTGAATCAAGGAATAACATATAACATATATTTTTACGATCATACTATTATGATATAAATATTCTTATCAAGTTTGTTATAGTTACTTAAACAAGTATTTTATTTTATACTATTATATGCATTTTTTTTCTTTATACACAGAAATGTATTTATCGTGACGACTCTAACAGACTCTGAACAGCTGGTGCTTTAAGTGATGTCTAAACTAGATATAGAGTCTTAAATGTAAAACCTATAACATCACAATTACACAATGTAATAAATCTGAATTATTGTTTTCATTCACCAATTCAATGTTTCTCCCCCCCCCCCCTCCCTTCCAAACACTGTACGCAAATGATGTAATTTCATTTAGCAGTTGTAAATGAAAATTAACGAAATTGATTACCATTTTTTATTAATACTAATACAAATAAGTGAAAATAAAAGAGCTATTTTAAATAACATTTATTAAAATATTTTAAAAAATATATTCTTAAATAAATTTTAAGTATGTAAACACTAATACACTGGGAAGTCCCTGTCTACGTCTCTCGCCCACGCGTGGAGTCCGCCGGAGACATCTTTAATTACTTTATCCACTTCGTTCATCACCATCTGAGCAGCCACTTGAGAATCATTGCCTCTTCTACATATGAATACCACTGAAATATATTAAAACAATAATTAATAATATTATTTGTTTTAATAAATAGTTTATTATAATAAAAACAAATTACCATCTTTATTACACTTGCTTATAATATCCAAAAGATCCCGAAACCTGTCTCCTTCGAGCTGGTCTAAGGGAAAATTGATTGAGTCGTCTATATGACACATGGTGTACTCAGCTTCACTCCGCACATCTATCAATAGATGGCGCTTATTTAAAAGTGATTTTGACAGTTCTGCAGCGGATATCCGGTGACTTTGTGGCAGAATGTGAAGATCCAAGTCCTGTAAATTGGCCAATAGATGGCGCTCTTTTAAATTCACTGATTTTACATAAAAAAAAGAAAACATTTTATTAACAAACTACCTTCTCCTTAGACTGCATCTTGCAGAGTACTTCGTAATTAGTTAGTTCTTTGATAGTCGCTACGTCAGAGCACATCTCACATTTGGAATTCTTCGGTCGCAGTTTTACTGAAATTAATTTTGTGGATGGTATATAGATGGCGCTATCATAAAAATACTATAATATTTTACAAGAAAAATATTTATAAGTTATTAGTTTAGAACACAAAATAGAAACCTATGTGTGTAAATAGATTATTCTAAATTGGAATGAATTAAAAATGGAGTTATAGACAATATTGCATTTATAAATTTTTAAATAAAATTGTACCTGAGACTTAATTAAATTTTGAATTAAATTTGTTAACAATAAGTTAGTCAATAAAGCAAACCAGTCCTGAAGGTCGTATCTTCTCCATCAAATATCAACATTCTTCCAACGAGGAGTTCTTTATATGTTTTACCCACTATTAGTTTTATAGCTTCCAAAGCTTGCAATGTTCCTGAAATAAAATAAATACTTTATATAAATGTAAATATTTTTGGGTTATTAAAAAAATGGATTTCCAATGTTAGAATTAGTATTTTTGTGTATGTGTAGAGATGCGTGCGTACGTCTGTGCGTATGCGTGCGTACGTGCGAGGTAGCGTGTGTGTGTGTGTGTGTGTGTGTATTAGAATACCAATAGCTCCCGGCACCGGTCCGGCGACGCCCTGCGCCGAGCAGCTCCCCACGGCGGCGGCGGGAGGCGGCCTCGGGAACACGCACCGGTAACATGGACCCGTCGTCTGTGTATGTGTGCGTGTTATATAACATGTAGTACTCAGAATGTTATAGTTTGAATTAAATACTAATTAAAAAATATATAATGTCATTCGGTAAGAAAGAAAGAAACGGACTGGCAAATAGTTTATATATTTGTATTTGACTCACAAGTGTCGCCCTCTACATTTTAATATTCTAATTATATTTACCGTATCATTCTTGTGTTCTCTGTAACCGTATATAGTTAACTGTCCCTCCATTTTTAAAGCGCTACCAGATATTAATGGAATCTAAAACAAATATAAAAATATAACAATGTTTATTAACACTAAACCTACCGAGTACCGGTCAAATTGACCGTTCTTAAACTTTTGTAAAACTTACACATTTTTAAACATTATAATATCGTTATCAAACTACATGACAATTCTTAGAATATGCATATAATATTGTCTTCACTCTTTACTTTTAGTTATTTTCATTATTAAATGCGTTATATAATAAAATAACTTTTAATTACCCGTCAATTTGACGGCGTGCGGTACGAACAGGTATACAAGAATTGTCGGTAGGTTTAGTGTTAATAACAATATTTTTATGTTTTTGGTATGTACAGTGACACATATGTTATCCGAGTTTCCTCTAACTATAATAATGTTATAATTAAAAATTTTTATATGAAATTCCATGAGTACCTTAGTCAAGATGCTCAAATCATTCAGCATGTATCTGGTGGGTACGTTGTCTGTACAATCCATGATGAGGTCGTAATCAGATGCAATGTTCACAGCATTGGCCGGTGACAGCTCCGTGTTATATGCTGTCACTTTGATTTTGGAGTTAATACTGAAAGAATATCATTTATAAATAAAATAATTATATACAGGGTGGTATAAATAATATATTAAATAAAAAAGTTATATTCAAAAGTTAATTTATGTAATAAATCTTAAAAATAATCAAATAAAATATATATTCTTAGACAACTAGACTTTTTATCTGTGTATGAGTCATAGGACTCATTTATTAACAAATACTTTTAGGACACCCTGTATATACAATAATAATTTATTAAAGTTGATATTATACCTTCTCAAGCTATTAGCTGCTGACTCAGCCTTACTGAGGTTCTGGTCGCTCTCACTGTGGAGAATCTGTCTGTGTATGTTTGTCACATCCACCTCATCGTAATCTACTATACCTATTTCTCCTAAAGGAAATCAATAAAAACATTAGTTCGACATTCAATTTATTATACATATATGTCACGTAAAAAGCATGAGGACCCCCGGAGGGCATGTATGAAGAGGTTGATGTCTGTGGCCGAGGTGAAAGTGGTATGCAGGGATTGTAGCGTTTGGCGCTCCGTCGTCTCTGGCTACCCCGCAAGGGATATGGCGTGAAGGTAAATAAATAAATAAATAAATAATAAATAAATAAATATATTGCAAAAAAAAGTACCAAAAATATTTAAAAGAAGAGTAATAAGAAAATTTATAATTAAATCTTAATATATATATAAATTACGTGTCACGTTGTTTGTCCGCGATGGACTCCTAAACTACTTAACCGATTTAAATAAAATTTACACACCACGTGCAGTTTCATCGAACTTAAAAGATTGGATAGTTTTCATCTCAAGTCATAGTCGCTATATTATTTTATTGCAATTTTTTTTTTATTATTTGACAGTCATAATAGTCAGTTAACTCCAGACGATTCTAACAGATGGCGGTATTTTTTGACTGGATTGAGTAATTATTTGTTATATGGTGCTATGTTAAACGTACTACAGGGGTTGCTACAACAATAAATGCGTATTCACATCTACCATACATATTACTTTATTTGTTAATCTTAATTTAAGTTAAGACTGTTTGTTCCTAAGCAACTAATACATGTGTTTATCGTAAGTTTACATGAAGTTTTGTTATTAATGAAATCTGCACTTAATATAAAACAGGAACAAAATCTGTAATAGGTAGGACAAATTAATTAGTTCCAGTATATAGACGAGATTTACGCTGCTGTGATTGATTAATCAGTTTGTGATCATTTTAAATTTACCCACATACATTTTGTGATTATTTTCTATTTACCCACATACAGTTTGTGATTATTTTCAATTTACCCACATACAGTTTGTGATTATTTCTATTTACCCACATACAATTTGTGATTATTTTCAATTTACCCACATAAAGTTTGTGATTATTTTCTATTTACCCACACACAATTTATGATTATTTTCAATTTACCCACATACAATTTGTGATTATTTTCAATTTACCCACATACAGTTTGTGATTATTTTCTATTTACCCACATACAATTTGTGATTATTTTCAATTTACCCACATAAAGTTTGTGATTATTTTCTATTTACCCACACACAATTTATGATTATTTTCAATTTACCCACATACAATTTGTGATTATTTTCAATTTACCCACATACAGTTTGTGATTATTTTCTATTTACCCACATACAATTTGTGATTATTTTCAATTTACCCACATACAGTTTGTGATTATTTTCAATTTACCCACATACAATTTGTGATTATTTTCAATTTACCCACATACAATTTGTGATTATGTATTTTCAATTTACCCACATACAATTTGTGATTATTTTCAATTTACCCACATAAAGTTTGTGATTATTTTCAATTTACCCACATACAATTTGTGATTATTTTCAATTTACCCACATACAGTTTGTGATTATTTTCAATTTACCCACATAAAGTTTGTGATTATTTTCAATTTACCCATATACAGTTTGTGATTATTTTCAATTTACCCACATACAATTTGTGATTATTTTCAATTTACCCACATAAAGTTTGTGATTATTTTCAATTTACCCACATACAATTTGTGATTATTTTCAATTTACCCACATACAGTTTGTGATTATTTTCAATTTACCCACATACAGTTTGTGACTATTAGTGATAATTTTAAATTTATCTACATACACCTTGTGATTATTTTCAATAAAACCACATGCAGTTTCTAATTATTTGTGAATATTGTAAATTTACCCACATACAATTTGTGATTCTTTGTTATTATTTGCAATTCAAAAAAATCATCATGAAAAATCTACATGAGCCGCAATTGCACCTCTGGGAGTTCGTCTCATCACTATTAACTGAACTGATTGTTCTTATATTTTTTTATTACGTTTAATAAAACAACGAACTAACATCATCTAATATATAAAGCTTTGCAGCAAGTGATGGCAGAAGCTGAATTAGAACTATTAATATACCATCCGCTTAGCCAATCTTATTAATGAAATATAAATACTTGCCTACTCCTGCCCCCGCTAGATACACCGCAGCGGGACAGCCGAGCCCCCCCGCGCCCACCACCAGCACTCGCGCCGACATCAACCTCGCCTGGCCCTCTACTCCTATATCAGGAAGCAGGATTTGACGGCTATACCTGATATGTACAAATAATTGGTTTATACTTTTTATTCAGGTTTAAATCAATCTCAGGAGATTATCATTGATAATATTGATGATATTTATATATATTATTGTTGTTGTTTATATAAATTATTGATAATTTATCAACAATGGAGGCAAAGTACATGTTTGAGTTGCAACTCTAAAGTACAGATGGGTAACTATTTTTTATATTTATTTCTCATTATTATAAGCTTATGACTTGTGACTTGATATACTTTACTTGACTTGATGTACAAAATTGTACATTTATTATTATTTATTTATCTTCACGCCATATCCCTTGTGGGGATCTTGTTATCTCTTGTGTTATCTAGAGACATTTAAAATTTTATAGTATTTGGCAAGTACACCAAAATCTGTCAAGTAGTCATTATTATTGAGTGTGTGTATTGTAAAAACAAGCAAACAATATTATTGGATTCTGTATCATGTACTAAACATAGTTGTTTATCTTGTAATAATGTATGTACAATGTTTTAGTATTGTACAAGATCATTGCATGAAGATGAGTAGTCTTAATATAAAGTTTGAGATGGGACTGCATATGTTGACTGGGATGTTAACATATGCAGTAACAAACTTCAAAGTCTATTCTCTTTCAGTATTTTATTACTTACAAGGTAACAATTTTTTTTTTCTTTTTTACTATGATATAATATTATTTTTGCTTACCTTTCAATCGCCCATTTTGGTAATTTACCAATATTTATTTTGGCGATTTCAGCATCAGCATCATTGTTATCGCTTAATGGCACTCTCTGAAATAAAATATATTATCGTTGTTTAATTTATATTTTTTTCACTTTATCTTACATTTTTATAAATAGGTTACTTTCTTTTAGTAATTTTATTTCAAGCTAAGATATGAAAGTATCCTTTGAAAATAGTAGTATTTTTAAACACTAATAAGTATGAATTTCGATTTAAGATTACAATACAATAGAAATAAAACATTTTACACTTACTGAAATAATGTTTTTCTTAATTTGATACAATTCTTTTTCCTTGATTTTTAAAATTTCTTTTAATTCATTTATTTCTTGTTCTAACTGTTTATATCGATTCATCCTAATTGCTTAAATGTATTTACAGTAATTAATTTAAATTACAAAAGTTTGGTAAATTTGAATGATAACCTCACAGTCCAAACAAATAAGAAACTTTTATAAACGTCAAAACAAACATCTTTTGACATTAATTTAACGTTCACCATCTGGGAAACTAGAATCTTTATTATTATGTTTATTGCTAAAGTCTTGTTTCTCCATTTATAACGTTGTAGTATTTATTTCGTTTAGTTTATAATGTATGGTGGTAACAAATCCTTCATGGCCTTACAATTTTTTTAATAAATTAAGTTAGATAAAAAACCATAAGGTATCTATAAGGTTAGAGAAGGTAAGATACAATCATAATATTTCTTTCCACTCTACTAAGATACCTCCGGTTTATAATCTTTAAACAGATAAATGATCTTTGAAAATTATGCTTATAAGATTTTTTAATAAAACATAGTTGTGTCTGAGACTCGCGGAATTAGTTTTTCAACTATCATAATTTTAAGGAACATAATTATATAGTTAGTTAAAGTTTCAGGCAATTAAACAAAACAATTTCTTAATAATATTATTGTCAAACGTAAAACAAAGGTACTACGGTGCATTATTTTAATGTACACTACTTTTTTATGTGCTTTAAAAATAAGTTAATCCCCTTATTAATATTATCTTACGTTTTGTTATCTGATATTTATGCAATGGTTATAAAATTAAATTAATTCATAACTTGCCTAATAAAAATATAAAAATAAATTATGTAGTATATAAACTGTGTATCAGCATCTGATCGTTTTGAAAATAAAACCATTGAGCAATTACAATAAATCGTTCGAAACTTTAAAAAAAAAATTGTAACTAACGTACGAATCGTATATAAATAATTACTATTAGAACAACAAAACGCTATCAATGTCATTGAACTATGTTTGGCGATCAGAAATTGGAATCGCAGTGTTGTATTTAATTGATTTTGTATTTTATGCAATTTTAATCATATTTAATCGTTTAAATATATAAGTGAATCGACACAGCAACTATAATTACTTATTTAAGTACATGTTTTGATAACGCCATGTGTGTAATAATCTTGTTATAAGTGAAAACGGTGTCTTCTATAACAGTTAAGTATTTTGATTTGTATCATCAGAAATTAATAAACACTATTAGGATTATAAAAAGTGTTTGTTCTAAAATCGTGTGCATTAATATAATTAAGATATAGTTTATAATTTTTAATAACCTATTATATTTATTTACATTTTGTTTACAAACTTTATATTCACTGTTTAAATACGTTGAAAGTTATATTTTTATATCAATATGTTTATCAACAAATATTGAGTAAAACCAAACAAAAACATCCTTTAAGTACAGATAAATAAATATATATTGAGAGTTACAATAACAAGTTATATCATATTGATTGTTCAAATATAAATAAGAAAATATACTGTATTTGTTAAATAATTGTTGTCATATATTTAATTTATTTACTCATAAAAACAATGTATTATGATTGATGTTAGATATTCAATTAATTTATAAATTCCCCTCTATTGTGAACATTGTGAATATTTATCTTTTGAAGTTTATTTAAAATTAAAGTTTTATTTTTCAATTTTAATTATGAATTTATTTTTATCAAATGTGTGAATTTAACCAGCACCAGGCAGCTGCTTCACTGGCGCAATGCTGTTAAAGATTTACTATTTTTATACATAAAGTTTGTTGAACATTCATTAAACCACTTTTTGTTATATAAATAGAAACATCTTTTCTTATATGTCGGTTAGCTAACGGTTAGCTCCTAAAGAAGATACATTAAGCTATTAAGCTCTTTTTAATACAATAAAGAAATAAAATCTTATAGATGGAGTCAAGCAGTATACGATTCACTGCAGCAGAGGGGGGTGCTCGTCTCGCCTCTAGTGCCGGATCCCAAAATGTTCTTGTCACCGAGCACACTGCATTTGTAGCTACCAGTGTACTTCTAGAACATGCTTATTTGATACGTGGGTAAGTCATATATTATACAGTGGATTAGTAAACTTGAAACTATCAGCTGGACTAAGTAAATAAGCAAAATTATCTTTGAATGATATAGTGTACTTTAAGTTTTATGTTTATCTACATGTGAGTCATCAAAGTTGTAGTGTTGTTTCTTTATTATTGATGTCTGCATTATTTTATTTTGTGTGTTACATTAAGTGTGTCTATGTATGTCTGAATTTGATATTAAGTTGATAGTCAATTTATGAGCTGATCGCGCAGTTATTATTCACAATCAAGTGAATCTCGTTGAAGCATGTTTAAAAGATTAATAAACAAATGTACTAAAAGACGTAGTTAAAGATACAGGACTAGCTGATTTCATATGAGAGTAAATATTATATATATAATAAAAAGATGTATAATATAGCCTATAATCTTTCTCAGCAATAGTCAAACAAATATTAAAAACTGCAGAATCCCATTGGTTGATCCAGATATTAATGCAAATTAAATTAATTTTCTTACAGTCTGTTAAGCTCCCAACGTAAACGCTCAATCTATATAACACGTGCCTCACGCACGCGATGCACCGCCCACGAGCTCAAAATACTGACTGACCTCAGTGTGAGCAGAGCAGACGAGGTTACGGATGTTGAGGATTGGAGCGAGGAGGTTGAGAGTAAAGAGGTAGGATACTTTGTGAAATTTTTATTGATTGAAAAATTGATTGTGATAGTTTTTTATGTTGTTTGTGTATTTATTTTCATTCTGTGCTCATATATATGAATAGATCTCTCCTATTGTGCATATATTAGTAACAGGAACATTCCATACAATATAATGAATGTTTATAATTTTTTTACTCTGCTAATGTGATATGTGTAAATTTCATAAAATTTTTTGCCATGTACAAATTGTTTTTTCTCCAAATATACATACATACATTTCAATATACAAATATTAATATTTTAATTTTAATTTTATCTATAGAATATACATCAAAAGTATACCTCATATTTTAATTACTAATGTATAAAAATTTTCAATGATATCTAATCACTATTAATCATATTTATAGGTCTTAGTTTGCACATCATCGGTTATCAAATATATCTTAAATGAGAAAATTCTCACAATGCAGCAGATAAATGTCTTGATAATTGACAGCTGCCACAGGATATTCAAGGATCAAGATTTGCAATATGTAAGTAAAGTTGTATAAAGATACCTTATTTATATATTATGCTTAACACTAAACCTACCAATTACCGATCAAATTGACCGTTCTTAAATGTTTGTAAAACTTACACATTTTTAAACGTTATAATATTGTTATCAGACTACATGACAATTCTTAAAATATGCATATAATATTGTCTTCACTCTTTACTTTTAGTTATTTCCATTATTACCTGCGTTATATAATAAAATAACTTTTAATTACCGGTCAATTTGATGGCGTGCGGTACGAACAGGTATACAAGAATTGTCGGTAGGTTTAGTGTTAAACACATGCTGACCAAAAATAATTTGTGCAATGCTAAATTAAATAATATATATTTTTTTCTAGGTCATGAAAATATATAAGGAATCAGAGGAATTAGAAAGACCTAGAATTTTAGCACTGACATATCCATTATTTACTTCACCTAAAGACAATGAAGTTAATGATAATGATTCAAATAGTGAACATGCTAAAGTCACTGCCGATGATGATATAAGTGAAAATAATGACATAGATAATGATCTTGATAAAAAGCAAGATGAAAGTAATGATAAGGAAAGAGATGATGATAATGATGAAACACAAGATGATACTAATGATAAACAAGATGAAGATAAGAAATCAGATGAATGTAATGATAAAAAACAATATGAAGATAATGATAAGAGACTTGATAATGATAACATAGATGATTTTGATATGTATGAGAAATTGGAGTGGAAGATAGAGAAGTTGGAGAATATATTGAATTGTAAAATGGATTTGGCCGAAGATATTGATAGTGGGAAACGGTAAGATTATTAATTATTGATTTTTGTGATCACAATATAAAATTACCGGCTAGGTTTGTTGTGTGGTTCTTCTCAGAACGTTGGAACACTCTCAACTTTATACTAGGATCCGCCAACCGTGCGCGGCGGGTATTGAGCTGAGCCCCTCTCCTTTTTTCTTTTCTTGATAACTTTTGAATGGCTAAAAATTTTTCAATCTGTTTTCGCTATAACATCCGCGTTCGGCTCAAACATACATGAGAAAATTTTTAGCTAATTATCTCTTCGCATTCTGGAGACAACTAAACTCAAAAAAAAAGGTCTCCCAAACGGTTAAGAGCTTCGCTTACGCTCAGCTCAATTAAGTTGGAGACTTACAGAAGGGGTTATGTCAATAAGTATGGTATCATAATAAACCCTCCAGAAACTTTAATTTAACACTAAACCTACCAAGTGCCGGTCAAATTGACCGTTCTTAAACTTTTGTAAAACTTACACATGTTTAAACGTTATAATATCGTTATCAAACTACATGACAATTCATAGAATATGCATATAATGTTGTCTACACTCTTCACTTTTAGTTATTTCCATTATTATCTGCGTTATATAATAAAATAACTTTTAATTACCGGTCAATTTGACCGCGTGCGGTAGGAACAGGTATACAAGAATTGTCGGTAGGTTTAGTGTTAATATACAAAAGTCATCACTGGTATTCATTCAAAGTGGAAAAAATAGAAATAAATAAAGAATGTCTCATACATAAAAATTTATAAATAGAACAGTTTTATTAAGTAATAGTTGTGTATTTTGTTTCTGTTTTGTTTTTAATGCTATTATTGTTGGCTATTTTCAGTCTGTCGTCATCACTAGTGAAGCCCAAGGAGCTGATAATAGAATATAGCCCTCGTATGAATACCTCAGAGCTGCCGGCTGATTACATACAGCTAGAGGACTACATGAGGGATACCGTGAAACAGGCACTGGATTTTGTTGAGGAACACAGGTAACTTATATGAAATGTATATAATATTTATTTATTTATTTATCTTCACGCCATATCCCTTTCGGGGTAGCCAGAGACGACGGAGCGCCAAACGCTACGGTCCCTGCATACCTCTTTCGCCTCGGCCACTGACATCAACCTCTTCATACATGCCCTCCGGGGGGTCCTCATGCTTTTTACGTGACCTTCCTCTAGTATTATAGATACTGTGTTTTCGAAGGTCACTCGAGGTCACCCCTGTCTCTTACCGTTCACTTTTCCAAATATAATAATAATATATATATTATCGATATAATATTATACTATAATTATAAATGCGAAAGATTGTATGTATGTTTGTTACACTTTAACACAAAACTACTGAACGGATTCTGATGTTACTTAAAAGTAATATAGCTTATACAATAGAATAGCATTCAGGCTACAATTTGTATAATTTAAGTTTAGCAAAGCCGTGGAAAAAAGCTAGTAATAAATGCGTACGTAATTCTGTCTGTTCGGTACGCTTTCAATACCTAATCGCTAGGCCGCTTTCTATGAAATGTAATATGAACATAATTTGAATCCCGGAGAGTATTTTCTAAGTAAGTTCTATTATATTTCACAAGATGTAGTAATATTTGTATGTTTCAAGATTACTAATAATGCAGACAACAGGTTACATATGAAAATGTTAGCAGTGTCATATGTTTAAATATAGGGAACTCTTCTTGACTTTCTTCCCTGATTTTTTTTTATAAGGGATTATTGTATTGTGTATATTTTTTTTGTTGTCAGGTACGACCCCACAGAAATATACGGCGAGGATATGTATGAAGAGTTCAAAAACATTCCCGACCCCACCCTCGAACCTAAGACTATATTTAATCAATTCCTATATGTACTGGATCAATTGGGTGAGTTTTTTATTTTATTTTTTTATTACCATTTGTAAGGCACCATTTCATTTTGATTTTTAAAATCTTTGCCAAAAAAAAAAAAAAAACACATGGTTTTTCAAATTTAAATTATTTGATTATGAATGCTATCTGTTTTTTCGCCTCTATCTTAAATGAAAATATAAATCTTTGTCTAGAAGTTACATATATACCAAAATTTCATCAAAATCGTGAAAGGAGAAAATCAATTTACTTGTAAATCTTTGTACATAGGTCCGTATGCAGCGGATAAAGCGGCTTTTTCATTACTAATAAAGTTGGAAAAACTTAAAATAAAAGTTCCATACGAGAGACATTTTCTACTTCTATGTCTCTGTACGTCCGTGTTCGTTAAAGTCAGGTGTTATACTGAGAGTGTGCTGTCTAAATACGATAACGACTGGGAGAGACTTACGACCTTCCTGACTCCCAAAATGATGAGGTTATCAGAGATTTTGGAGCAGTTCCATCAAAATGAATCCATTGATAAGAATAATGATAGACAAACCAAAACATGTGAAATTGTAGATGATAAAAATGTTGCCGTAGATGATGATAAATGTAATGATATCGTAAATAATGATAACGCTAATGAGATTAATGATGATGATAAGAGATCTAAAACTAATGATCTCCTGAATGAGATAGATAAATGCGATTTCGTAACACTCAGTAATAAAATCGAAGACAGAGTAAATATATATGAGGCAAATCTAAAAGATTTAGATGAAAATGACCAAGATGATAGCAGTAAGACTAATAATGTGGACAGTGAGAATAAGTTTAGTGAAAGTGATATTAAAATCAGTGATTCGCCCAGGTTCAAACGTCAGGGTCACAGGTCACGGGGGCGGGGTCGAGTGTCAAGGGTCAATAAAGTTCAAATGCAAGCCAATCCGGACGCTCTCTGTGGTATTTTGTTCGTGAAGGAACCTCTAATGGCGAAAATACTATTTATGTTGATTGTGGTAAGTTTTAGATTTCTTAAAAAAACTTCTAATTGAGCGAAGCGAGCGTAACGAGCGGATCGTTCTGCTGGAGACTTTTTCACATTCTTTGTCACGAATAGGCTCGAAAACTACTTGACGGAAAATATGAAATTTTGCAATCAAAAAGACACACATTTAGTGATGGTTTAAAAAAAAAATAATTTCGTTGAGGAATAATCGTCAAAAAACTGATATACCATTGAAGTCAATGGAAAACGATGAGTCATAATACCTACTGGGCTTGCTTCGCTCAATATGCAAACGGCACCCTAGATTTCGCGAGCGCAGCGTGTCGAAATTGAGGGTCTGTTGGCGCCTCTAGTATTATTAGGAACAGTCTCGAATCTCCTCTTCTTTTTCTCCAATTCCCTCCTTCCTTTCTCTCGGTTCCTCAACTCACGCACCCATATTAGCAGACCTTGGTTATTTGTATAAGGCATTACATCAACTACCCTTATACATTGTTTTCCCTTTATTTTTCTTTATAGAACCCTCTTTTGTATAAAATAAATAACCAATAATAAGCGGATAATAACAAATGTGCTTATTCGAAACTAACTTTTTTACCGCGACTTTTCTTCAACTACAATGCATTGTCAATTCACACATTATGAACTTTTAAACAAAAAAATCTTTTTATTCTAAACATAGATATAATTATTAATTTGGTACAAAAACATACGTGTCCGGTACAGGATATGTCCCGTTCCCGTACCACGCTGTCGCACCTGTGCGCTCAGTATTGTACCGCGGACGGAGACGCCAAGGAGCACAGGCGACATGAGGAGGTGCTTAAGAAGTGAGTAGAGGGGATTAGTGGGGGTATTAATCATGTGGTTTTAATAAATCTTAATTTTGTTAGTAACTGAACTATTGATGGCAATTGAAGCTAGCGAGCAATCTGAATTGCAATCTTGGATTGTGGTTTGGTTGTATTTGTCCTCAGATTGCAGGTTCATTGACCTTAAAGTATTAGGTTAATAAAATAAAGGTTCTATGAAACTCTTATCCCTATTCCAGGTTCCGTATGCATGAATGTAACTTACTGATAGCGACGTCCGTGCTGGAGGAGGGAATCGATCTCCCGAGATGCAACCTGGTTGTGAGATGGGATATGCCGTCTTCGTGAGTGTTATATATAGATGATGTTATTAATATTATTGATAGAAATTATTTATAAAGTTTTTGTTTCTGGTTATAAGTAATTGGAGTTAGATATATTTTTAATTACATATTTTATTGTGTCTAAAATATTAAAAGAAAATCTTAACTTGAGAAAATTTTAAATCTTAACGAACGAGAATTTTCGTCAGTTTTATAAGAGCCATGTTTGAAAACAATTTAAATTGCCATCTCTTTTTTACAATACTATATACTATGTATCAAAACTTAGCTATTGCAACAATTAAAGCTTCTATTATTTTAAAACGTATAATTATTCCTTTGTAAATGCCTATTCGACTTGCCATATATAACTGCTCCATGCCATATAATTATAAAACAACATTATTATTATTAATGATATATATTATATTAGTTATCGGTCACACGCCCTGTGTCGTGGTCGTGCTCGTGCGAGTCGCGCGACCGTCACGTTACTCTCGCGCGCCGAGACCAACACTGACGAGCTGCTGCACCACCTCGCTATATATAGGGAGCTGGATCAGGTGAGGTGAAGGGGATAGTGCAGGGAGATTATAGTTCCAAATGTTTGACTGCCGTTTTTTTCTACTTGAAAATAGAGAATAATAAACTTTTCAATACGGACTAAGCTATCGTATCAGTATTCGCCTTTATGAATTTAGCATTATTTTGCAAATATTTTTTGGGACATCTATTTCTAAATAAGGATAATTAACAGAATATGTCTTTCATTATCATATCTTGCAAATAAAATTTTATTTTTTTAATTATTTTGTTTTAATTAACAGATAATAACAAGAAAATGTGGGTGCGGAATACAATTTGAACCTCCCCAGGAGGAAGAAAACTATTCCGATTCAGTAGCGTTTATAATAAAATCATATACACCAATGGAAAATAAAAAGATATGTGAGGACATTAGTTCTATGACTGAAGAGTTAGCTGATACTGAAAGTCCGAGTATAGAATGTAATGATATTGATGGAGATATAGCTATAAATAGACAAAACATAGATATAGATATAGCTATAAATGTTAATAGACAAAATATAGATATAGATATAACAGATAAAGACACCAAAGATAGCAATAGTGAGAACCAAGATTCAATAGAATCTAACGAAGAAGAAAAAATAATAGTAAATGGTGAATATAACGCAAATATTCCAGGAAAAGGGGAAGTTCTATCAAGAGAATCCAATATTGATACGATAACGAAGGGAACGGCGAACGTGGAGATTGATGATAATGTTAACAAAACACTAGATTTTCGCGAAATAAACTTAAGAAATTACGGTAATATAAAATACGATTATAAAGTTAAGAATGGCGGCGATGAAACTATAGCGAGCGTGGACTTGAATACGGCTATAGCTTTGATAAATAGGTGAGTTAGCTTAGTATATAAATACGCGCACACCCATACGTACACACTCACACGTACACACTCACACTCACACGCACACCCTCACACGTACACACACATGCATAGAGAGGTGCACTCATACAAACATTCATCTCCTTGTCTATGTTACGTTCTTGTTATTTTTTTTTTTGTTATTCTTGTTTTTAATGTTTTCTACACACATACATAAGAAGTATAATTAGTAAAAAATTATCGTCAGATACTGCGGCAAGCTGCCGTCGGACACGTTCACCCGCCTCACCCCCCAGTGGCACACGGAGCGCGTGCGCGTGCGCGACCGCCGCGGGGAGCCGCGAGACGCCTACGTCTGCACCCTGCGCATGCCCCTCAACTGTCCCGTCAAATATAACATCGTTGTGAGTATATATATTTGCGCTCCGTCGTCTCTGGCTACCCCGCAAGGGATATGTCGTGAAAATAAATAAATAAATAAATATAAATATATATATTGTTTAGCTTTCCTTTTATGCCTTATAGTTTTTAACGTTTGTCAGTGTTTTTTCTAAAAAATCTACCTTTAAAATTCGACAAGTGATTTTTAAATATTTTATTTTACAACATATTTCTAAACGCAAATCTTATTCCAATTCCAAAAAAAGATTGTAGCGTTTACGGAGTTCACGCTCTTCATAGCATCGTAATTAATTAACTAATTGTACATTAAATAATTCTATTTATTACAAAAAAAAAATAGAGACAACATTACTGTAAAGATTGCAGGACATACTAAAGTAATGCTGAACTACAATTCGTGGTTGTCAATGTAAATATAAATATGTTCAAATTATTCCGTTTAATTACGGGTTAAGATTAATATTTGGGTTTCAGGGTTGCCAATAAAATAATCGTGTTCCAATCATATAAATGATTAAATTTAGGGCTGTCATATACTCAATGGAGACTCATTAGGGTTGTCAATACCATAGGGTCACCCGATGCCGACGCGGTCCCTGGCGCGGCGCGTGGCGGCCCTGCTCGCGAGCCGCGCCCTCCACCGCGCAGGGGAGCTGGACGACCAGCTGCTACCCATCGGTAGGTAGCGGTGTTACAGGTGGTAGGTAGCTTAGGTAGCAGGTAGCGGTAGTGTAAATACTAACCGAAGTATCACTTTCAGGTGGCGGTAGTATATAGGTAGAGTTATCTAATTTTATTTTGTGCGAACCTGTCTTGTCATTTCCGTGGTTCTATGGTTTTTTTAGCTTATATTTTTAATTCATATAATTTGATAATTAATAGCGTATTCAAAAATAAGTAATATTACATAAAAAATATTTTAAAAAACTTTATTTGCCCTGAAACAAATTAATATGATACAGGCAAGGAAAACTTCAAGGCCGCTGAATTAGAAAATATAAACTTGGAGGAGTCCGGAGAGAACGCTCGCCCCGGGACCACCAAGAGGAGACAGTATTATTACAAACGGGTGAGTTGATCTAAATGATTATTATAAATATACAGGGTTTACTTTTGACTGTAAAAAATCTATCCATAGACAATCGTAGTTATATAGAAACGCAACGCAACGTTCTCATACTCACTTTCTATTAAACGTAAAAGAGGAGCATCACTTTATAATATTATATTATACTAAAAAAAATACGATTCCAATATAATTATTTTTATATCCCAATAATAAGTCAGCCAGTCAGTCAGTCAGGCAGTCAGTCAGTCAGTCAGTCAGTATATAACTATTTGTTGACAGTCAGTCAGTCAGTGAGTCAGTCAGTCAGTATATATGTTTGTTACAGACAGCAGCCGCCTTCACTAACTGTAAACCCGTCGTCGAATACACAGAAGACGACATAGAAAAATGTCCGAATATAGAGGGTGTAGCCATAGGTGAGTAACTATAATTATACATGATGATTAGAAATCTTCAATAATAATAAATATTTCATATATTTTGTGCGTCAGCATCAGTAATTTTCATTATTAGTATTTTACCGACAGACAGACATTAATACATTTTTCTGTTAATATATATATATATATATATATATATATATATATATTAATATATATATATACATCTAAGTCTGTTTTTACACGGTCTTTTTTTACACGGTTTTGATATAACACGGTTTGAAAATAAAATATTTTTTTTTTACACGATTTTATTCCATTTAGCACGATTTAAATTTTTTTGGGCTTAATTTTTTATTGTCAAATTAAATTTTTGCGAAGTATGTTCATATCACAAATTTAGGGGAATTTCCTTACTGGTCCGAGCAATTGAAATGTGTTAATATTTTGTGAATGATCTTTTTTATCTTCAATAACTATGCTTGTAAAAATAAACATTGTGTATGCGATTTAATTAAATAAACATGAATACTTGTTCTTAAAAAATCCTTGTTTTTCACTAATTTTAATAGGTTTTAGAGATTAGGAACCAATCACCTATTTTTGCATACGATCAATGTCTTTTTACACGGTGTTTTCTGGAACCAATCTACCGTGTAAAAACAGACTTAGGTGTATATATTATAATTAAATAATTTTATAAATCACCAGAATCGAAGAACACGTTGTACGCGATAGAGTCGCGGCTGTGCTGCGCTCTGCCGGAGAGATACAACACGCGGGGGAGGAGACTGCACGCACCGCAGCACGCCAGCCAGGCCATTGGGATACTCATGACCGACACGCGGTGAGTGGAGGGAGGGAGGGATGGATGGAGCATTCTATGTGGAATAGTTGAGGGTGGATGGAGTGATGGATGGAGCATTCGATGTGGAATAGTTGAGGGTGGATAGAGTGATGGATGGAGCATTCTATGTGGAATAGTTGAGGGTGGATGGAGTGATGGATGGAGCATTCTATGTGGAATAGTTGAGGGTGGATAGAGTGATGGATGGAGCATTCTATGTGGAATAGTTGAGGGTGGATGGAGTGATGGATGGAGCATTCTATGTGGAATAGTTGAGGGTGCATGGAGTGATGGCTGGAGCATTCTATGTGGAATAGTTGAGGGTGGATGGAGTGATGAATGGAGCATTCTATGTGGAATAGTTGAGGGTGGATAGAGTGATGGATGGAGCATTCTATGTGGAATAGTTGAGGGTGGATGGAGTGATGGATGGAGCATTCTATGTGGAATGGTTGAGGGTGGATAGAGTGATGGATGGAGCATTCTATGTGGAATAGTTGAGGGTGGATGGAGTGATGGATGGAGCATTCTATGTGGAATAGTTGAGGGTGCATGGAGTGATGGCTGGAGCATTCTATGTGGAATAGTTGAGGGTGGATGGAGTGATGAATGGAGCATTCTATGTGGAATAGTTGAGGGTGGATAGAGTGATGGATGGAGCATTGTATGTGGAACGGTTGAGGGTGCATGGTTGATTACAAATCTATGTATTTTATTGATGATATTACGATAATTCATTGACGATTGTATACGTATTGATAATTGATAATATTTCTATTAGTATTGTATTATTACTATAGATATTTTTGTTGATTCTGTTTCAACTGTTTGTATACATATTATAAAATGTATTCTCGCATACAGTCTGCAGATCCCGGCGTTCCCTATCTACACCCGGTCGGGCGAGGTGCGCGTGCGCGTGGTGAGCGCCCCGCGCGCCGACGTCAGACTCACCCACACCAGGGTGCAGAGGGTGACGCGGTCTGTATACACACTTTGGTGAAATTATTTCTATATCTATCCTTTCATCCGTCTCCATTTGTTTTAAAAATATATATTTGTCATTATTTGATATATATTTTAATAATCTACACTCAAATAACTTTCTCATTTGTAAATTGATTCTGGAGACACAGAAAAGTGTGTTACCTTACAAAATTAATAATATATTTTGTTTAAATTTTACTGTTATAAAAATAGATAAACATATAAATGTAACTGTTATGTAATTTAAACGTAAAATATTCAGTTTCATGGAGTTCGTGTTCTCGGACGTGCTGCGCGTGCGGCGCCGCGGTATGAGGCTAGCGGATACTACTCACAACAACTATTACGTAGTGCCCACTGTTAAGAGTAAGTGATAGTACCGACATACCTACAATATAAGTAACTTGTAAGAAGAAATAATTTTTTAAAGCAATCTACACATTAAAATATTAATAGAAAGATATTTGTTAATCATTTCCTAGAGTTGGGAAGTCTAGCTGTTTTATTGGTGTGTACTAGCCTTATTTGACCTTAAAATAATATCACAAAATTTGAACCAAGTATTGAGAAACGAAAGAAATTGGAGCAAACCTACATGAAGAGAATGTCTTATTTCCTACTACAAATATGTTAATATTTTATTAATTAATAATTTTTATATCATATTTAACAAAGACTTAGAGTAATTATTATTAATTATTTCTATCAAGAAACAAGAGCAGACGGTAAAACCTGGGTGGATATCGACTGGCCGTTCCTAGACCTGATATACCAGCACACAGAGGAAAAGAAGTGTCTGGAGATAGAGAAGCCGGTGCTCTGGGAAGAGGAGAAGAAGAAAGAGGACAAGAGAGGGAAGAAGATTGAGAATCCGTTGTTAAAATCCGGAGAAGTGTTTGTCTTTGATGCGGAGAAGTACAAGGAGGCTGTAGTTACGCCGTGGTACAGGAACCAAGATCAACCTCAAGTAAGAGAGAATAGATATTTTAATATATATAATAATATAAATTCTATATTTGAAATTATCTGTATGTGTGTGTGTGTGTGTAAAAATAATAGTAATAATATACAAAAAATTGTATAGTATTTAAAGAGTTTTCACTCTCATTATCCCCCAGTTCTTCCTGGTGGCGGAGATCTGTTGGAATCTGACTCCGGATTCTTCATTTCCTTCAACACAACACGCCAGCTTCCGTTCCTACTACCGCAGTAAGTACGGGGCGGAGCTGACTCAGAGCGATCAGCCATTACTGGACGTGGATCATACCAGCGCTAGATTGAACCTACTGACGCCTCGGTGAGTTTAAATAAACTATTTCTATTACAATTATGCAACTTCATTGTTATATATTGGGAATGGAAAAGAACCCAACATGAAACCCTGCAATACCCTGATATATTTTATGGCTACATTATATAATAATAATAATAATACAAAAATACATCCAATAGATACGTGAATCGTAAGGGCGTAGCGCTGCCTGTGTCGTCTGAGCGCACGCGGCGCGCTAAGCGAGACCGGCTGGACCAGAAGCAGATCCTGGTGGCGGAGCTGTGCGTGAGGCATCCCTTCGCTGCGCCGCTGTGGTGCGCCGCCGTCGCACTGCCGTGTGCGCTCTACCGGTAGGTGGGACTTGATTGATTGATTGATTGATTAATGCTGGTTCATTTGAAGATTTTTTATATTACATTTTAATTGGATGTTCGTCACTTGCGCCATTATTAGTTTATAGTCAGATATCATTGGCCAAAATCAATTGTTTTTTTTTTTTTTACTTTTCTTTTAACTTTATGTCCACTTAAAATTTTCCTTTATTTAATCTTTCTCTTAATAGTTTATTAAGCCTATTACGTATATTTAAACTTCTACTCCCATAAGAATTGATTAAACATTCTGCAGTATAAACGCGCTGCTGCTGGCGGACGAGGTCCGTCGCGCCGTGTCCCGTGAGGTGGGGGTGGGGCAGCCCAGGGACGACATTTCCTGGCCGCCTCTAGACTTTGGGTGGAGTCTCGCCGAGGTGACACGGACGGACAGTTTTAATCATATAAATATATATATACTATAAGATTAAAATGTTAAGTCACAAAGAATATATAAGATACCAAAACTAATTATAGTTTTGGTTCAAATTTATAAAACAATCTTTTATCAATTAATTTAGGTATTAGATGTATTTGGTTTAAATAGTAATATTTACATATATTTATAAGATAATTTAATACAAATACAGGTCCTCAGCACAGACCCGGAGAGAGAGAAGAAGACAGAGGAAGGTGATTCTAATGGAACGAAAGAGAAAGAGTAATAATTAAAAACTTTTAATATATTATTTTTTAATGTAATACAAATTTACATGTATTATAATTGTTATTTATTGATGCAGAGAGACGGAAAAAGTTGTGGCAAAAGACACGGAGGAGAAAAGAGAAGTGAGAGAGAAGACGTTAAACGACATCCTGCAAGAGAAAGAGGACGCCGAGAACGTGAGTCTATATATTTACTTTGAATTAATGTGTTATTATTAAATATGTAATAGAAGAACGTGCTCAGGTGGTTTGGGCACGTCGAACGAATGAGTGATGAAAGAATGGTAACAAAGATTTATATAGGAAAAGTGAGCGGTAAGAGAGACAGGGGGAGGCCTCGAGTGACCTTCGAAAACACAGTATCTATGATACTGGAGGAAGGTCACGTAAAAAGCATGAGGATGCCTCGGAGGGTATGTATGAAGAGGTTGATGTCTGTGGCCGAGGCGAAAGAGGTATGCAGGGACCGTAGCGTTTGGCGCTCCTTCGTCTCTGGCTACCCCGCAAGGGATATGGCGTGAAGCTAAGATTATTAAATATTGAGTTGTTTTCGTCAGGCGTTCGAGATAGGCACATGGAGTAACGACATGGCGTCCTCCATACCTTTGGACGACTTGATGGAACCACTGCCACCGAATGTCACCTTCTGTACGTCCAATTCGGGTGAGTTTTATTAGTAATATATACTTTTTGTCATGAATGTGAAACTTAAGCAATTAAGCACAAAAAATATGTAACATAGTTAGATTATACATATATTAGTTATATAAGAAAATTAACTTTAAAAAGTATTTAGTTGTTCTAAATACTAAAAAGAAAAGTGGAATATTTATTGATCATGTCGCAAAAAAGATTTACAAAAGAATTGTTTTAATACTACGTATTATATTATGTATTAAAATTAAAAATATTACATTTCGAAAGTAATTCGTATTATGTTTACTGTAGGGGGCGCGAACTGGTCGGATCCCATCGACAAGCCGAAGAGCGAGTTCCATCCCTCACGAGCCTTCTCGATGGCGGACAGCGACTGTTCCTATCTCTCCAGGTATGGGCTCCAGGTCTTGGTGTATGCCACCACCTTGACTATGATTTGATTTATTAATGCTATGTTTGGTCTCAAACACAGCTGTTTTATTTCTACTTTATGGTATGAATGGTATGAATTGAAATGAACGGAAATGAAGGAATGAACTGAAAATTTATAATTTTGGTTATATTATTGTGAAATAACATTATATTCCCCGGAGGGCATGCATGAAAAGGTTGTTGTCTGTGGCTGAGGCGAAAGTAGTATGCAGGGACTGTAGCGTTTGGCGCTCCGTCGTCTCTGACTACCCCGCAAGGGATATGGCCTGAAGATAAAGAAATAAATAATAAAGAAATAAATATTTATTATATTATTATTTATATATGTTTTTAATTTTCACAGTGATTTCGATACGGATGACTCTGATCTGACGGACGGCAGTGACGACGACACCGACCTAACAGGATTCTGTAGCAGTAAGAACGCTAATGGTAACTACATATATATTTACAAACAAACACACATACATATAATATTTTATAAAATACCATAATGACACAAAAATAAATTATTACACAACTCTTGATAACTTTTGAATGATTACAAACTCTTGCAACTGTTACAATTACTATTTTTAATATATGTTCTCAAATATTAGCGGCAATGGGAGTCCGCATAGAGTACAAAACGGCTCACGAGGCGGAAGCAGTGGATATAGAGAGGCGACGACCCATCGCGCCCGCGCCGCAACCAGACGCACTTGACGACGCACGAGATGTCCAGGAGTGGGGACAAGTTTTGAGGGAGGGGGAGGCGCCGGAGGAGGTTAGTACTTTTGAAATAGAAAAGGAAATTGTTGGCAGTGAAACTTTATTTGTAACCAAATCTCAATTTTATTTGTATAATACTTGCAGTACATCCAAAGGTTCAAAGACGCTGTCCTGCAACACGAAACAGATATAAAGAGAAACGGACGTTTGATAAACAAGGATAAATCTATAGTAGATCTACTCCCAGAACCAACTAAAGATATAGACAAACATGAATGTATTAAAACAATAAATAACCCTACTAAGAATGATTCTAATTTATGTAATGATGTCAATTCTGTAAGTAAAAGTGTTAGTGAAACTATCACTAAACCTACAACACCAGCTTTGGATAAAGAAAAAAATATCACAGATATAATAGATGAAGTATTTCCATACGGAAATTCTTTAGAAGTACAAAACGGACAAATAACTCTAGAATCTATCGAAAGAAACAAAAGGGTTCTGTTAGCTGAGATAAAAAATAGTCTATCAGAAGAAGAGATTAAGAAAATGCACTGTTTTTCTATGAAAGACGTCGATATAGATTCTCCAGACTACGTCAATGAGAAAATAGTTAACGTAGGTTTCGATTCGAAAGATAAGTATGCGGATAGAGTTCATACTTGGGGCGAAAAGGATTCTAAACCTTATTATTTAGACAATAACGGTCTTAATGGAAAAGAGTTTGATTTTGATTATCAACCAGACCTGGAGGGACATCCGGGACCCAGTCCTAGTGTTATTCTACAGGTAAGCTGCAAGTTCCACTTAGTAGTATGGGTCTCAAGTGGGAACCTTGAGGTACACCGACATAATTTATTATTTTAGCTATTTCATTTATTAACACTAAACCTACCAGTACCGGTCAAATTGACCGTTCTTAAACTTTTGTAAAACTTACACATTCTTAAACGTTATAATATCGTTATCAAACTACATGACAATTCTTAGAATATGCATATAATATTGTCTACACTCTTTACTTTTAGTTATTTCCATTATTACCTGCGTTATATAATAAAATAACTTTTAATTACCGGTCAATTTGACGGCTTGCAGTAGGAACAGGTATAGAAGAATTGTCGGTAGGTTTAGTGTTAATAGAATATATATATTTCAATATTATTATTTAATTTTATTAATATATATGTATATAAAATTTGTTTAATACTAAGTTGATCGAATCAAATGCTTAACAAAAGTCATTTCAGGCGTTAACAATGTCGAACGCTAACGACGGTATCAATCTGGAGCGGTTGGAGACTATTGGGGATAGTTTTCTCAAGTTCGCTATCACGGCGTATTTGTACTGCGCCCTGCCGGCCGTGCACGAGGGCAAGCTGTCCCACATGCGCAGTAAACAGGTAATACTGGGATTAACGCATATATATATATATATACATATATATATATATATATATAAGACTATCATCATCATCATCAAAGTAACTAGTTCAGTATCCTTTTTAATGTTATTTTTGTTGACTTTGTTGCATTTATCCGCATAATATATATATAAGTAATTCGTTCCATAAAATTAACTTTTGTTTTTTTTTATGAGTATCCTAACCTAACCTACTAGTCGTGGGTTCGAATCCCGCATGTATTGAAGATTTTATTATTCCAATTTTAAATAGTATTAATCTAAGTTTTTTCTATACCATTGCTTGTATTTCCCATCCAGGTATCGAACCTGAACCTTTACCGTCTGGGTCGCAACAAGCGTCTCGGAGAAAGAATGATTGCTTCCAAGTTCGAGCCTCACGATAACTGGCTACCACCCTGTCACCAGCCACCACCAACACTACACAGTCAAGTGAGTTTGGTATATTATAAGGTTTTATACCACCTTGTGGTAAGTGGTGTATTTGCTTATGGAATGGGAAGAGATGAATGAGACTAATACAGTAAGAGAAAGGGTGTTTGATTTTTGTCACCATTCGAAGCGTAGATATATTAGTCATTTGAGATCGATCCTGTAGGAGCGAGTACTGTTAATAAATAGTACTCGCTCCTACAGGATCAGGAGGAGGTAGGCAACAAATGAAAGAACTCCGTTGATTTTTTGTTAGCGTTTAATATTTTATTTTAATTTAATTTAGTAAATCTTGATAAAATTAATAATCAAAGCTAATTTCCATTCAGGGTGACGCCAGGGACGAACAGGCGGAAAAGCAAGTTGATAGCAGCGGTTGTTTTATTCCATACAATCTCATCACTCAGCACAGCATACCTGGTGAGTCATTTTATGGGAAGAAATTAAGCATCTTTCATTTCTCGGTTACGTCATAGAATTTCTTCCACATTCCAAGATCGTTTTTACAACTTTGACTTTAATTTTTTGACAAATATTTTCTAAAAAAACTGCAATCTTGAAAGAGAATTGAAAATTTGGTCTAAAGATATTAAAAATATAACAATAATATTCATTTCTGGACACGATGAAAGCGACATCTAAAAAGTAATGATAAGGTTTAATAAGTTGTCGTACGTCCCAGACAAGTCGATAGCGGACTGCGTGGAGGCGCTGATCGGTGCGTACTTGTTGGAGTGCGGTCCGCGGGGGGCGCTGCTGTTCATGTCGTGGCTCGGCATCAGCGTGCTGCCGACACACACACTCACACTGGCTGATGATCACCCGTACGTGAGGAGGGAAGAACAGGTGAGGGGAGAGAGCGGGATAGATTATAATGGTTAAGTGATAAAGGTAAAAGTGAGACTAGGATAGATTATAATGGTTAAGTGATAAAGGGAAAGTGAGAGTGGGATAGATTATAATGGTTAAGTGATAAAGGGAAAGTGAGAGTGGGATAGATTATAATGGTTAAGTAATAAAGGGAAAGTGAGAGAGGGATATATTATAATGGTTAAGTGATAAAGGGAAAGTGAGAGCGGGAAAGATTATAATGGATAAATGATAAAGGGAAAGTGAGAGCGGGAAAGATTATAATGGATAAATGATAAAGGGAAAGTGAGAGTGGGATAGATTATAATGGTTAAGTGATAAAGGGAAAGTGAGAGTGGGATAGATTATAATGGTTAAGTAATAAAGGGAAAGTGAGAGCGGGATAGATTATAATGGTTAAGTAATAAAGGGAAAGTGAGAGCGGGATAGATTATAATGGTTAAGTGATAAAGGGAAAGTGAGAGTGGGATAGATTATAATGGTTAAGTGATAAAGGGAAAGTGAGAGCGGGAAAGATTATAATGGATAAATGATAAAGGGAAAGTGAGAGCGGGAAAGATTATAATGGATAAATGATAAAGGGAAAGTGAGAGTGGGATAGATTATAATGGTTAAGTGATAAAGGGAAAGTGAGAGTGGGATAGATTATAATGGTTAAGTAATAAAGGGAAAGTGAGAGCGGGATAGATTATAATGTTTAAGTAATAAAGGGAAAGTGAGAGCGGGATAGATTATAATGGTTAAGTGATAAAGGGAAAGTGAGAGTGGGATAGATTATAATGGTTAAGTGATAAAGGGAAAGTGAGAGTGGGATAGATTATAATGGTTAAGTAATAAAGGGAAAGTGAGAGAGGGATATATTATAATGGTTAAGTGATAAAGGGAAAGTGAGAGCGGGAAAGATTATAATGGATAAATGATAAAGGGAAAGTGAGAGCGGGAAAGATTATAATGGATAAATGATAAAGGGAAAGTGAGAGTGGGATAGATTATAATGGTTAAGTAATAAAGGGAAAGTGAGAGCGGGATAGATTATAATGGTTAAGTAATAAAGGGAAAGTGAGAGCGGGATAGATTATAATGTTTAAGTAATAAAGGGAAAGTGAGAGCGGGATAGATTATAATGGTTAAGTGATAAAGGGAAAGTGAGAGTGGGATAGATTATAATGGTTAAGTGATAAAGGGAAAGTGAGAGCGGGAAAGATTATAATGGATAAATGATAAAGGGAAAGTGAGAGCGGGAAAGATTATAATGGATAAATGATAAAGGGAAAGTGAGAGTGGGATAGATTATAATGGTTAAGTGATAAAGGGAAAGTGAGAGTGGGATAGATTATAATGGTTAAGTAATAAAGGGAAAGTGAGAGCGGGATAGATTATAATGTTTAAGTAATAAAGGGAAAGTGAGAGCGGGATAGATTATAATGGTTAAGTAATAAAGGGAAAGTGAGAGCGGGAAAGATTATAATGGATAAATGATAAACGGAAATTGAGAGTGGGATAAATTGTAATGGGTATAAGCAAAGAAGCGATGATAGATAGAAAGAAGGTGAAGGTGAAGAGAGTGTAAAATTAAAAAATTACGATGTCTGGGGGTATGTGAGGAAAACTTGAAATGGTTACACGGCCTGGATAAACGATAAAGAATTGTAAATTTAGAGACTTAAAAGACGATTTAGGTTTTAGAAAAGATTTGATATGATTGTATTGAATATAATGTTTCTTTTTTTTTTAGTTTTGTGTTTAATTTTGTATTTGTCCCTTGAATCCATATTTTAGAACACCCGTAAAAAAGACGAACAGAACAAACAGGATGACGGGGACGACTCCTGGTGTTGGGAGGGACGACCTCCAGGGAGTCTGAGACCCTACAAGGATAGCGAGGGACGGTGGGTGCAGGTGAGTGGTGTTGTGGGTGATCCTCTAATCTTTGTTAAGACTCCTGAAACTCCTACATCAACCTTCAGAAAAAAAATATTTCAAAACTCAATAAAAATATTAACTAATAGTTTGTTCTTCAATTCTTTCAGTATACAAGAAAGGGCATTTACACAAATCAGGGTTTTTTTCAGACAATTTATGGTGCCTTGAAGGCTCCCCCTTCCCCTCTCCTGCGATACATAGACGACCCCGAGGGGGAATTAGAACGGATGTTATCAGGTAGATAGTTCAGACTTTTTTTATAAAATTTTGTCCATGTCAGTAAAATATTAAATGGGGTCTAAAAAAATATATTTTGCGTACATTTAAAGAATATAATATGTTTCATAAAGATTATAATGTAACAAAATACCCCACCAGGATACGACGCGTTGGAGCGCACGTTGCAGTACCGTTTCCGCGACCGCTCCTTACTACTGACGGCTCTCACACACGCTTCCTGTCACAACAACACACTGACGGACTGCTACCAGCGACTGGAGTTTCTAGGAGACGCCATATTAGGTAAGTGAAAGAGATAGACTTTTATTGTATAACAACACAAGGGTCGCTATAAAATCTACCATGCCAAATTTTGAGAGTACCTCAAGGTTCCTTTCTAGATTCTATTTTTCTTCTACAACATAAGACTCTTTTTGAGTCATTTATACTATCATATATAAGATCTCGGGAGTACTTCAAGGTTTTTTCTAGGTTATACTTTTCTTCTACAACATAAAACTCTTTTTGATACATTTATACTAACATATCAAAAGTATCGGTAGTATCTTAAAGTGCCACCCTTGGCTCTACTCTTCATCAATATGACTGTTCTAGACTACCTCATCACTCGTCACCTCTATGAGGATCCTCGTCGTCACTCTCCCGGCGCCTTAACTGATCTTCGTTCAGCTCTCGTCAACAACACCATCTTTGCTACACTCGCCGCGCGACACGGCTTCCACAAGTAAGTGCTTTTGTTTACTTGTTGCAGGTTCGAATCCTGCTCGTGTGTCAAATATTCTAATTCAAGTATAGAAAAATTAATAGTACTAACTTATTTGGTTTATTCCATTTCTAAGATCTGTTCTGTCTGATCCCATAGTCCTTATGGTATATCGAAATTATCCTTTAAATTTTTATTAATTAAAAAAAATATATCTCTGCTAACATTGATATGTTTATTATAGATATTTCCGTCACATGTCTCCCGGTCTGAACGAGGTGCTCACCAAGTATGTCAAGATACAGGAGGAGAACGGTCACTCCATTAGTGAAGAGGTGGGTGGATGTTGTGTTGTTTGTTCGTTAGATTTTCATTATTATTGATAATTAGCAGAATTTATTATATATTAAGCAATTTTCATGGCAGTCGCTTAAATATTGCAGACAGTTGGACTATCAAACTGAATGTCCCATTTTGTATCAAAATTTCAGACTTTTCCGAAGCTATTTACTAAAATGTTCCTTCATACAAATCTAATCCTGAAAATTACAAATATAAATATATCTTCCTAATATGTGCGACCTATTCCAAGTGAAAATTATATTTATTATTTTCAAATTCAAGCATTACTTAATACAAGAAGATGAAATGGAGCAGGCTGAGGACGTAGAGGTGCCCAAAGCACTCGGGGACTTGTTCGAGTCCGTCGCTGGAGCTATTTTCTTAGATTCCGGTTAGTATGACGTGTGTGTGTGTGTGTGTGTGTGTGTGTGTGTGTGTGTGTGTGTGTGTGTGTTGGCGGCCCACATTTAAGGAAAGGGTCGGGGGTAAAGAACCGCCCAATGGTGGCTTCTATAAGGTTAGAATCCAGGCTGATAATCAATACGGTATGATAGTGATAAGATATATTCTCCCGTACCGACCGAACGCTGACGAAAAATGCAAATACGAATCTCATGCGTGCGTGGGCGTGAGTTCGTGCGTGCGCGTGTGCGTGTAAGTGTAAATACCTGCCCTACACTGTACGTGCATGTGTGCGTGCAGGCATGTCCCTGGCGGCGGTGTGGCGCGCAGTGGGCGGTCTGCTGCGGGCGGAGCTGGACGCCTTCAGCGCGGCGGCTCCCAAGTCACCCGTCAGAGAACTACTTGAAGCTGAACCCGATACCGCCAAGTTTGGGTGAGTATCGTTATATTGCACTTTTTAACTATTTCAAACTTATAAAAATAAACTTTAAGTTCTTTATATTTTAAACAATATTTTAAGCGCACATGAGATTATCAAAATGGCTAAAGGGCGATGTTTTGATATTTTTAACATATAGAAAGATGGTCTACAATTTTATTCTCATTTTGAATTATATCTGTCCTCAGTAAACCGGAGCGTCTAGCGGACGGTCGTCGCGTGCGCGTGTGCGTGGAAGTGTTCGGTCGCGGGTCCTTCAAGGGCGTGGGTCGGAACTACCGCATCGCTAAGGGCACAGCCGCGAGGTGCGCGCTGAGACACCTGCGGTCTCTGAGACCGAGATGATGTTAATTGGGGACGTCTCACAGACCCTGAATGTCCATAGAGGTCTGTTGACGCCATTGTAGATGCATTCAACACGACACTTTGAAAATAAGATATAACGCTCCATGATGACGAATTATTTTTATTAAATGTCTCAATTTATACATTAGTTAGTTCCAACAACACTGTAACAATGTATGGTTGTATTATATTGTATATGGTAACACCAAAAGATGTTTAATAAACTAATTAAGACTATATTATAAGTAAATTTGTTAGAAACATACATTTATTTTATTCTCCTGTAACCTTTTTTAATATGACTCTAAGAAATGTAACAGCTTCGTCCAAATATTTTGATATTTCATTGTTTTGAGTAATATTTTTTTAATATTTACTTACATTTTGTATATAATATTTTGTAATATTCATTGAAAATTAAATGTTATTTTACAAGTCAATGTTTAGAAATATATTTGGTTAAAAAATAACTTTATATTTTCCCTTAACTCGGTATTTAAAAAAATATTTAAATAAATTAGTTATTTTATTGAAGTTATAAGTTTAAAACACTGCAGATATTATATTGCAGTGGTGTTTTTGAAATAAGGTTGGTTTACACTATGTGCAAACAAATGTGAAAATAACTTTGTGAATATAGTGTGAACAGACCTTAATTTTCCACTATTACAAATTTGTTCACATCTGAAAATATGCAAACAGAAATAGGTTAAAAAAGAATCTTGGTCTTTTATTTTTGTAACTAATTTGTGATATTATTGACCTATATTTTGATATAATTCAAAATTAAACTTAATTTTTATATAAATGAATGTTTGGATTTTAAATATTTTTTAAATTATACTAAGATAAGCGATTAATCTTGTAATTCAAGTTTGTACAAAATTTTTAAAATATTAATAACTTTATAAATGTAAATAAGTCAACTAAAGTATTCATCGAAATTCCTTTTATAAATCTCTGATTTTGATATTCAAAATAATGAAAAGAATTTATAGGTAAGATATTATTGTGGCAGTTAATATGTTTATAAAAGCTTGCTCCAATACATAGATATAAGTATATTTTATAAGATGTATTGTACTCAAAATAAATATAATAAAGTTGCTAATAATTTTATTTATTACTATAATATAGTAGTGGGAAAAAGTATTTCAATTTGATAGTAAGAAAATGTAAGTTTAGTATAATCTGAGAACTAATTTATAATATAGTTATCAATTTCTATACAAATATTACCTTACTAATGAGATTAGAATTTGAGTATCTTTTTGTCTAAATGTAGTTCAAGTCCAATATAAATAATCTATCTCAAGGAAATATAAAGTAGAGTTACAACATATTTAATTATAGCGTAAAATGGTCACTGCATTCACTAGATACAATAAAACACAAAATGATACTTAAAAATAATTTAATTTACATCAAAAGAACCTACATAAGCTATTTTTTATTTTTATTTTGTGGTCTTCCTGCGTTCCCGCCACCGCGCGCTAATGGCGCTGGTCTGCCGCGGTTGCCGAACGCACCGCGACTTCCACCTCGACCAGATCTCATGTTTTGACCTCCTCTGCCTTTGGACACTTCTCCGCGTCCTCTGGCTTTCACTTGTGTCTCTTCTTTAACCATATCGATAACTTCGTCGGGTATTCGAAGATATTTAATTGTACTCCCTCGGATATAACATTCTGGCATACGCCAGAACTTGTCGCCGTCTCTGGATGTGCAAATCACTTCTCTTAAGTTGATATTCATCCAATTATCACAACTAACTAAATGTCCGTTGTAGGTTTCGCCGTTTTTAAGTTCTACGAGCATCGGATGGTTTTGGGCTGTCCGTAACAGCGATAGCGGCAACATTTTAAACTAATAAAGTAATATTTAAGATAATAAGATAAGAAAAAGCGTTTGGGGATAGTTAGTTATTTATTTACTATTAATGGGAACTGTCACGCATTTCTAGGTTATGTTTGAGAAATTGGTAAGTTTAGTTGTCACTTGTCAATAAGATTTTTTTAAAGCTAATTGCACTAGTATCTAGTCTAATAACATTAGGCTAAAAAGGCTAAAAGGTCCTGAAATGAAACGAATTAGTTAATTAGAATAAGGTTTCATACGATTTCTTATTTTACAAAAAAATATTAATACATTTGTTTGTTGAATTGCAATTGATGTCGATAACAAAAAATGTATCGTGAGGAAGAGCGACTGAAGTGACGAAAAGTTTGTGAAACAACTCGAAAATAGTATTAAATAGTAAACGATATATCGATTTATTTTAAAGTATATTATATAGTAGTATATTATAGGAAAAGTGAGCGGTAAGAGAGACAGGGGGAGGCCTCGAGTGACCTTCGAAAACACAGTATCTATGATACTGGAGGAAGGTCACATAAAAAGCACGAGGACCCCCCGGAGGGCATGTATGAAGAGGTTGATGTCTGTGGCCGAGGCGAAAGAGGTATGCAGGGACCGTACCGTTTGGCGCTTCGTCGTCTCTGGCTACCCCGCAAGGGATATGGCGTGAAGCTAAATAAATAAATAAATATATATAGTAGTATCTTAGGTAGTTGATACAGGTGCTATGTTTCAGTAACATTATTGTTTCTTTAATTTTAATGTTACTCGTTAAAATATCGTTAAAGTCTTTCGAACATTACTATACAGATGTAATTATGATATCATTATTAATTAAAAATTGCCTAAATTTTCAGTAGTGACTTGGTATTATTTAGAGATACTGCATTTGTGGATTTAGTTTAGTATATCAAATTTCAATAATTCTTGTATTTTAAACTACCAAAGTTTATTTATCAATATGTTAGACTTAATATTTCAGAAACTTTAAATAGAATTTTATGTGAAATTTCGCGGCAACGATGTACTATTGATATATATTTTTTAGTATTTCAGTGCCGGGATTATAGCCGAGCTGAATATGTAAGCCACCGTGCGCTGCGGAATTGAGCTGAGCGCCCTCCCCTTTTTCAATGCATTGAAATGTGCATAAGAATTTTTTTTACCATAATTTCTGAATGGAATGAGATATTTCAATTCTGTTTTTTTTTAAAACACGCCCATTCCCAAACTCTACAGCTCTGTCAATTTTTATTCAAATCGGTTCAGTAGTTATTGTGATGTTGCTTGAAAAAGAAATATTCCAAACGGATAAGAGTTTCGCTTATGCTTAATAAGAATATTTAAGATGGTACAGGATAAAGGATAAAAATTTATTAATAAATACTTTTAGACGATATTATATAGTAAAATTATTTAAATATTCCAAGTTGTAATAGTAAATTTTCATACTCATTCATAATAAATATTTATATATTTTTTTTATATTATTTCTTATATTAATTGTGATATGCTGACAGGGTCAGGATCTCATTAATTTTATATTATTTTATCAAAAAGTAGTATAGGAGAAGTCTTAAAATGCTCATATGTTTTTGACATTCAAGTTTAAACTTGTCATATAAACTTGACAGCTGACGTTAATTTGTTGTCTTTTCAAAAGCCGGAATGTGAAACATTGAGAAAATAAAAAACTGAAAGTTTTGTGCCCGCTATCGAAAGAAAACCACGTTCTTATAACAAAGAGAAAGGTAAGTATAATAATAAGTACTTACAGAATAACGAACTTCAACTTTCGTTTATAATCCCTAACAGGATTGCTTATAATCCCTAACACATTTCAAAATAGTTTTCACTGGTACTTTAAAATAACAGCTTATTTTACAATTAACCTCTTTATTGGTTAATTTGCTTTATTACTCTTACAAACACAGGCTAACATTACTCATTGACCGACTCTGTTTCAATATCTTGTTACTGAAAACAATAAGCCATCTTTCGTAATTAATACCGCTATCAATTAATCATTATTCTGAATAGATTATCCGGTACATTAAAATTAAATAAGAAAATAAAAAATAAAGTGAATTAAAAAGTATTGTTAATTAACAATACTTTTTCAATAAATTCAATTTAATTATAATTATAATCCATGCAATACACTTATTGTATAGATTACGATATAATTGAAATTGACTTGTTACAACAATTATTTTAAGAAAATAGAATGTTGAAAATACAAATACAGTTCTCATAATGAATTAACTATTGAAATTGTTGGTTTTGCAGTTATTTTTTTAATAATATTTTTTTGTAAATAATCTTTGTTGGTAAATTAAAAATATTAATAACGTCATTGGAATAAGAAAAAAGTGAACATTGCTTATTAAGAATAGGAATCAGAATCAGAAAAAAAATTCTAGAAGTTCATTACTCAACTAAACTTTTTAAGATTTTATTATCTTTATTGGACTTATGAACTTTATCTTCACATTACTATTTTTATATTACAGTTAATCCATCATGCCGCAAGCTCGGTGCAAGACACCCTTCAGTGGGAAGGCAAAAAAGCAGCAGCTGCAGTCCAAGAAACAGAATAAGACACTTCTTATGCCGAGTAAGAGAATAATTATATTTAACAAACTATCAGAACCAATACACATACTAGAATCCGCCAAGCATGAGCGGCGGGTGTTGAGCTGAGCCCCTCTCCTTTTTTCTTTTCTTGATAACTTTTGAATGGCTAAACATTTTATCAATGTTTTCGCTATAACATCCGCGTTCGGCTCAAACATACATGAGAAAAATTTTAACTTATTATCTCGTCGCATTCTGGAGACAACTAAACACAAAAAAGGTCTCCCAAACGGTTAAGAGTTTCGATTACGCTCAGCTCAATAATTTATTTATGTAGTATAATTTGTCAATATGTCTGTCTGTATTACTTAATAACAACAATATATATTTAAAAAGACAAATTTATATTATTGATAAGATAGCTGTTTGCCACAAGCATGCTTAAGAAAAAAGTTCAGAGTTCCTGATTGAATTTTGGTTAGAACATAATTATCTGTGCTTTCTTGATGAATCAAAAAATCTTAATATCGTTTTTTAATCTTAATATTAGAAATTTTTCTATGGTAGTAGTAAATTCCTAAATAAGTTACTCTCGTGATTTAAATTTGCTTCAAATATACACTACAATCTTATTCAAAATCGTTAATGTAAAAAGAATCAGTACAACCCCTAGTTCCAGAGAAGCCATACTCTTCAACTTCATTATATACATATAGAGATTTAGTGCATTTCTAATGTAGCATCCTCCGGCAACACCAGCTTCGATGTGGTATCAGTCAACTATCAGGCAAACAAGCGAGGTCAGAGCAACAGATATGCTCTCAAGTTTTACCGAGAGACTGATGAAGAACTCAGGATGAAGAAAGAGGAAGCATTGTATGTACATCCATAAATTAATCTCAATCTAGATGATTACAGTTATAATATCGAATCAGTTCTCATTTTTTTATGCTTTAGTACTTTAAAATAAATTTAATTCAATGATTTAGTTACAAGATAATATTCTTTATTAAAAATATTAAATACATGTAATCCTAGTAGAAATATGTTTAGTGCAGTACTAAAAGTAGAAAGTTACCTTTACCTTCATTTCTTTTTGAACTTTTATTATTAAAAAAAAATTTGGATTTTTTTTTAATGAAATAAAATTTCAAGTGTAATACATTTTGCTTTTCTTTCTAATATTTTAGCATATTTTCAGAAAAGCTCTTAAGCCAGTGCCACAAGAGGAGATGGAGGTTGATCCTGGAGATTTTTTCCCTCCAGAGTTATCATTCCCTCAGCGACCCCCGTGGGACTTCAACATGTCCCCGGCCCAGCTGGACGCACAGGAACAGAAATATTTTAGGGTAAGTTACCCTAATTTTAGGGTAATAATTATTTTTAGGGTGTTTTTTATGAATGTGAAGTGAAAATCATTGCATTTGCTCTTTGCATTGAGGAAGAATGCGGTAGATTAGGATGGAAAAATAACCTTTTAATTATTTTTAATATATCTAATTTCTTAACAGGAATATGTCCAGACTCTACAAAAATCTGAACACTGGAAGGATATTTCATACTTTGAACTGAATCTCGAGACCTGGAGGCAGTTGTGGAGAGTTCTGGAGATGTGCGACATACTACTGCTCATTGTTGATGTTAGATATGCTGTGAGTACAGACAAACACACACAAACGTATACACAACTAATACATACATATATTAAAATTTCTGTCTTTGTTCCAGGGCATGATGTTCCCTCCTTCTCTATACGAGTACATAAGAAAAGTGAACAAGGATATGGTGTTAGTTCTCAATAAAATTGACCTGGTACCAGCTAGTGTTGTTGCTTCATGGCAGCACTACCTCACTCAGAAGTATCCTGGCCTGAAGGTTGTGTATTTTACCTCGTGTCCCGGCTATAATTTGGTCGGAGCGAGCACGGATAAGGCTGGTGAGTTGTTTATAAATGTCTTAGACTCGGTCTACTTGGTCTTTTCATGGTCTACTGAGTAGACCGTATATATTTTCTTATTTTTGACATAAATACAGGTGTATTACTAATACAGGATTAAAAATATATTAATATGTTTAAATATCTCAAAACTAAGGTCTCCAAGTGCGTAGGCGCAAAGGTCGCCTGCGCATGTGTACTGAGGGGTCAACTAAGTTGCTGGAAGCATGTAAAGAGCTCGTTAACGGACAAGTGGACCTCAGTGCGTGGGAGAGGAAGATAAAAGATGAGAGCGAGATAGAATTTGATGAAGCTGAAGTTGGTGAGTATACTTCAGTATTTTACATTTTTAATAAAATCCAACAATTTGTACAATTTATTATTTACTTTTACTGTACTATCATTATTTTATTTAAATTAACAACGAAATTCTTTTATAATCTGTAAACTTTGTTGCTAAAGATTACGCGGATCTTGTGGATCTTTGATTGGTCTAATATCTATTAGGCGATCGAAGATACCGATCTTGGATTGTAGATTATTAATGTACGTAAAAATTATACCATTAGGTGAAACAATAATCGAAAAGCCCGACACGTCGTACTACAGTCACGTTAAATACAAGAACGGCGTGCTGACGGTGGGGTGCGTGGGTACCCCCAACGTGGGTAAATCGTCCCTCATGAACTCCATCATGGGGAAGAAGGTGGTATCTGTGTCTCGTACCCCGGGACACACTAAACACTTCCAGACTATATATTTAACTAATCAGGTAAGGGTAATTTCTATTTGTATCAGGTAAGGGTAATATCTATTTTTATTAGGTAAGGGTAATTTCTATTTGTCTATAGACATGTTAGAGTCCATTAAGCACAATATACCAGAGCGATGAAGGATCCAGAATCGCAGATTCGAATCTTCGTATTGATTATTTTTTTAATTTTATAGATATAATGTTTTTTAAAATATAATCTTTTTAGGGTACAATTTTTGTATAATTAATCGTAGCATATAGCTTACTAGGATCCGCCAACCGTGTGCTGGTGTTGGCGGGTGTTGAGCTGAGTCCCTCTCCTTTTTTCTTTTCTTGATAAATTTTGAACGGCTAAACATTTTTCCTATCTGTTCTCTATAACATCCGCGTTCGGCTCAAACATACACGAGAAAATTTTTAGCTAATTATCTCGTCACATTCTGGAGACAACTAAATATAAGAAAGGTCTCCCAAACGGTTAAGAGCTTCGCTTACGTTCAGCTTGAAAAACAAATTGAAGTTTTAAAGATTATCAACTGTATATCATATTATAATTACCATCAGTAAAATATAGTGTTAAGAAAATAAAGCAAAAATTTTTACTATTTCTATCAAGATTCTATAACTAATGTTCTGACTCTCAACTTAGTATAAATAAACTTAATAGATATGTACATACAAGTGTGTTTCCCAGGTCCGCCTGTGCGACTGTCCCGGGCTGGTGTTCCCCTCCCTGGTACCCCGCGCGATACAAGTGCTCATGGGATCGTACCCCATCGCTCAACTCAGAGAACCGTACACCACTATCAGGTTATATATTATTACTAGCTGATTCCCTCCCGCTTCGCTGGGCACACTATTAATTTGGATGTGAACTTAGGTTGCTATGGTAACCGTTGCTATAGTAACTATTTTCCCCGCGTTAAGTGTATAGCTCCTACAGGTTTAAAACTTGTCGAAATGCAAAAAGTTGAAAAACTTTGGTATAGTAATTCCGTAAAATCCGTTGTTGGTAGACGTCCACGCCACAAAAGAAGTAACTATGTATGTAAATTTTAAGTTAATCGGACAGATAGTTTTTTTTTCGTGATTTCGTGATGAGTCAGTGAGTGGTAAATCGCTTATATATATATATATAGATTATTAACTTATCAGGCTTTGCGAATATTAATACCCTGATAAGTTTATTGTGTGGTTCTTCTCAGAGCGTTTGGAACATGAGTAGATTTATTTTAAGTTGGAGAGTGTCATTACATGGGGTTATTTCGGAAAAAAGAGTATTAATAGTCTTGACACTCCCATTTGATATACAAGTTATCACCGGTTCAAATCAATTCAATGTGGAATATATATATATATATATATATATATATATATATATATATATATATATATATATATATATATATATATATATACATATTATAAGAGTTACCCTCTTGTACCCGTAACGCAAATGTACATAAAATCAAGCCTTTCCTTATTCTAATACAACATTATATTAGTTATATGTTTCTTGTTAAAATTCTTTCGTTCTATGAATACTCAGATACCTCGGTGAGCGTCTGAACCTGCCCTCGCTATTGCGTATCCAGCATCCAGACAACGATGACACCTGGTCCCCTAGAGACATCTGCGACGGATGGGCCAAGCAGAGAGGTTACCTCACTGCCAAGGCCGCCAGGTAATAAAGCAAAATAAATTGAAATAAAAATAAAAAATGGAAAAAAGTTAAATGTGTAAATTAAATGCGAAGATTGAATATTAAGACGCAAAACTTGATCCATAGATTGGACACATACCGCGCCGCCAATAGCCTTCTCCGTATGGCGCTGGACGGGAAGCTGTGCCTGTGGGTGCGACCCAGGATTAACCAGGAACAACTCGGTAACACACATATCTAATATATATATTATTAAATAATTCCATTTAGAAATAGGATATGTAGAAATTAATACTTATAGGAAATATAAAAAACAAAAAATTATAAGCGTTACCCTTTTGTATTCTGCCTATTATCCTTTTGCACCCTCGTGGATGAATTTGAAAAGGATTAAAATAAAGTTTCTTTACTCCTCTTTTAGGATGCAATTATGAAGCCCTGTTACCCCGTCTTACCCCCTTTTCTACCCTCGAGTACATAAAAACGATTAAAATAAAATCTCTTTACCCCCCCCTTTTAGGATGCAATTCCAAAGCCTGTTACCCCGTGTTTCCCTTAATGTTTTGGTGTAACCAAAATTGTTTAGATGCAATAAGTTTTTGTTAGATTATTAATAAACAAAATATCAAATTATTATTATATGTAATGGATATTTTAATACTTTAGGAAAATTAGAAACCTGTGAAGAAATAAAGTATATCAAATGGGTCCAAGCGAGGTCTCAGTCGGAGGCGCAGTCCGCGTCCGTCTCCGAGACCGAGTCGGAGTCCGAGGCGTCCGATGATTCCGGAGATACGGATGAGGACGAACACACCGCTATCGCGAACAAGTTCGCGGCGTTGGCTAATGAATAAAATATATACTCCACTTGCCTTTTATTTTTGATATATGAGGATTTTTAGAGGAATATTGTGTGTATGTTTGTTTGTATGCAGTATTCTTCGAAACTCCAGTTTATAAAAATTTTCACTGATATTATAAAGGTTCTTAAAATGTATGTTATATTATACAGCTAGATACAAAACATATTTATTTTGGACTAATTTTCTAAGTTGAGGAATCGATTTGGTAAATGCCTTTGAAATGGACTAGAGTTAGTTTGAAATGGACTAAAGTTAGTTTGAAATGGACTAGAGTTAGTTTGAAATGGACTAGAGTTAGTTTGAAATGGACTAGAGTTAGTTTGAAATGGACTAGAGTTAGTTTGAAATGGACTAGAGTTAGTTTGAAATGGACTAGAGTTTGAAATGGTCTAAAGTTAGTTTTAAAAATGAATGGTTTATTTTTTATATTCGATTCAGTCTAATATCTAATGAAAATCCGAAAGAGCTTAGAGAAATCTCAGCTCAAGTAACATCCTGTAAGGTTAGGTTTAGACGGCGCTTTTTTCCGAATATCATACAAGATACCACTTTAATAGATATTTACAATTAGTTAATATACAGTCCTTGGGAGAATTGCGTGTCTGACAAATATTTTTCACTGTTAAGTTTTCTTTTTTTTTTTTGGTTTGTCTCTGCTGTTAGCCCTACTGGCCATGACAGCGTCACCGGTAAGTTTTCTTAAGGGATTGCGTCCCGTACAATTTTATACAATAAAAAGTTACCCGCTAAACTACAGTGAGCCTAAGTATAATTAAACTCAAGATATTTAACATATGTAGTTTTCAAATTCCACATGTTAGTTTGTCTTTCACAAGTTACTTAATAGCAAAATAGTCTTATAGACTATTGACAGTATGTATTGTCACCAGTTTAGAAGTATTAAAATGGCATTTTGATGAGATTTTTGTTGTTACATTTATACACATACGATATAATTACAAGGTTTAAGCTGTAGTTGTGGATTTTTATGTCTGTTTGTTCGCGGATTTTCCAAAATTAGGCTTTGATATTTGACGGATTTGAATCTTATCTGGTAATATATGTTATGCTTTTGACCAAAGAAAATGAGGAAGACGGAAACAGATGACTGCTGACAGCAATTAATTATATATAAATTTATTACCTCAAATTCTTAATTAGTTTTTTATTGATTTGCACATTACAGAAAATTTTTATGTCGGTTTTCGTAGTGACGTCTCGCGTATATGTGTATGTGTGTGCAGTTTTTGCTATAAACCATTACCTACTAGTTGCTACTCCTTCACAGTACGATTACTAACTATTCTGTCTAGTTCTAGCTTTAGTGTTTAGATCAATCTAGTTCGTAACTTTTTCCTTAGATATTAAATTCCTTAAGTACCTTATGAGGTAATTGATTCAGACATCGCTCTATCACACCAAATTTCATCTAATGTCTGTGGGTTTAGCGGGATACACTAATATATAAACAGATAAACTATGTCTACATATTATGTTATTATTATAATCAAATACCACTGTCCATATTTGGCACCTAGACACAGTTGGATATTCGATATGCTACATAGTGAATTAATAAATAATTATATATTCTGTGGTCAGTCGCCATTCGAACTTAACACAGTAATATTGTCGCATTAATTAAATATTGTAAACTATAATATTGCAATATATATATGCATATGCATACATACTCAATTGCCTTTCATTTAAACACAAATAAAGGAAAAAGGCAAAAACTAATATAAAATATTATTATTTTGCGCAATATAATGTTTGCCCGGAGGGCATGTATGAAGAGGTTGATGTCTGTGGCCGAGGCGAAAGAGGTATGCAGGGACCGTAGCGTTTGGCGCTCCGTCGTCTCTGGCTACCCCGCAAGGGATATGGCGTGAAGATAAATAAATAATAAATAATAGTAATATAATGTTTACATAACATGTGTGTTTTATAAAGACATATACTTATTACATTCGTGAATAATAATAGAAGCGATATTACAAGCATTTAAAGTTAAATGTGATTCTTAAACCAAATACACATAGAACAGGATTTAAGGGTTTAACCTTGGGTACCTGAAACCCTAATAACTTTAGATTTACAACAACCCTTCAAGTAATATGCAATAACCATGTCTGGGGTCATTCCGACCCCGCGGTCATATAAAATGGACCGGAACGGATTGAATCCCTTTTGATGGGTTAACTTCACATTACTTGGAAACAACGAAAAATGTAAAGTAAGATAGATGTAATCACTTATTTGGACTCAAAACTATCAAAGAAGGAAATATAATAAAAAAAAAAAAAAAAAATGGCCTGCAATATATTCTATTTGGTAAATTTTTTATATGGAATAAGAGGACTAAGTTTAATACTTTTAATATTTGTCATTTATTATTATTTTATAAGACATTAATTTTATTATTCAATAATTTAATCCGAACAAACACTTACAGTAACTTATGCACCATCGTTGAATATAATATAGCACTAAATAAAAAAATAAAATCTATAATTCGGCCATCTTTGTCTAGACCATTGAGTGCAGATGAAATAATTCAGAATCTGAAACGTGTAGGCGTGTCTTAACTCGTCCCTCCTCAGAGGCAAGTTTACACCTCCTCCTTTCAACATTCAGTTGTCATCAAAACTTCAAACCGTACGCTCGTCTTTTAAATTATCTCATAAAAAAAACTTATATTTGTTTACAATTTGTCAAGGTCACGGAGTTCAAGGTTAACTTGAATTGTGTAACATTGAAATGATTTTTAAAATTAATCTATAATTGTGATGATTTGTGAATGAAGAATTAAAGAAATGTTATTATTATTATGACTACAACTATTATAAAAGTGATTTAAATGTAAGCAATCAGAAATGTACATATATTTTATATTTTAATCTATTTCCTAACCCTATACCGCTGAAACAGATATATTGAAAGACCCCGTTAAAACTCGATATAAAATTAAAAACTTTGAAGAAATGAAAAAGTTATGTCAAAAGTGAACGAAGAATGGAAGAACTGAAAAATATAATAATATTTATATACTATATTGCTAGCGAATGTCAGAGTTGTCAAAATCAAAATCGAAAGTCAAAATCTGTAAAGGCTTCCCGCCATTATGAAAATGAAACTAGATCATAAGGTCAGTGGTGAGTGTTTGTTATTATTATATATTTATAGCTGGATACAGGGTTGGATTTAGTGGAAGCGGGGCAATTTCCTCGGCGTCCCACGATAAAGATAAAAAATATTCATATTTTGACGAGTCAGCAACCTTTATGTTTTGAAAATTATAAAAAGAAGCTAATCCTGTTTAGTATTTAAAGTGATTTACTTCGGAAGTTAGATTTCACCGAAATCATCAATTAGTTTCCGTCGAATAAAGCTCGGAAAGTTCCATTCGTTAACGCGGTATTTTTTTAAAATTTATTAAATGTATCTTACTTTAACAGATTACTACATTTGTTGTAATAATTTTATTTACTGATAACAAATTTTTTAGACTTGATATAAAAAAATTCTTTATTTGGAAAATAAGAAGAGCCCTCCAGACGTCCAAATCCGACCCTGTCTAAAAGCATGGACACAACAAAAAAAGAGACGAAAGGGGGGAGGGGTTATATCTTATCCACTTCGGCTCATTACCATTATCATTTTGGTACATGAAGTGAACGTGTCATAAACATTGCAAAGATAAATGATATTGATAAAAAAATAACATTACCTATAAATAAAAAAAAATATATATTTAGATAGACTATGTAACTCTTTAATTTTGGGCCTAAATAGTATACTTGAAATAGATAATAATAAAATGAATGTTTAAAAGGATAAAAAAAATGGTTCAGTATAATTTAGTTACATAGTAGTTAACTAGATGGCGCTAGTATGTAAAGTAGATCGCGGTAGGTGTAATAAAGAGTAAATGGGAAGTGCTTTTATAATGGAGGCTCAAGGGATGTATACTAATTTCTAATATTACATTAAAACTTTTGAGGTTAACGTGTTACTAAATAATTTAGAATTTTAATTACAATGAATGTTACCATACTTATAATTTTGTATAAGATTTTTTGTCATATAAATGATAATGTAACGCAACAATATTTGATATAGTTATACTGTTATTAACTAGGGGCGCGAACAGACCCTGAATTTCGACTCGCTGCGCTCGAAAAATCGCGGGTGCCGTTTGCATATTGAGCGAAGCGAGCCCAGTGTAATGACTCATCTTTTCCCATTGACTTCAATAGGATATCAGTTTGATTGCAAAATTTCATAATTTTTCGTTAAGTAGTTTTCGAGCCTATTCGTCACAAAGAATGTGAAAAAGTCTCTAGTAGAATGCTCCGCTCGCTACGCTCGCTTCGCTCATAGTACTAATGTTGCAATAATTATTTTGGAACTCCCCCTCCATCAACATCATTCTTCCATCTCTGTCAACTCATTACCAACCAATTAATATCAAAATCTGGTTGCATGGTCAATTGGACTGAACATTATCTAGAAATTTTCGACTTTAATTATACCATATATAGAACTTGAATTATTGCTACAAATTCTGTAGTAAATTTATATTGCAATATAATTTTTTACACATTTAAAAATTAACTTATCAACATAAAAATAGTATATCATTCCTAAGTAAGACCTCAGATGTTTAATAAATATGAAGCCAACATAAAACGCTACCTCTTCCGCGAGGGCGGGATAATAAATTTCCTTTTGAAAAACCATAAAAGCACTCAAGGGTTCAGAAACATAAATTAAGGTAACTCATAAATTTATAGCACATTACGTCCTGTGCACAGAACCAATATATATATATATATATATATATATACATATTTTTTTTATTGGTGGGTAATAATAAAAAAAAACAAAAACTTTTTTAAATCATAAATTTTCTTTTTTCTACATTTATTATACAGTGCTAAATATTTAATTATGATGTTTTTTATGAACTTAAATATATTTTAGAAATTATTACGAACAAATTGACTAAATAAATGGCTTCTTTTTAAGGTTCTTGATTTAATTACGTAGCCTTAAAACCTTATAAACTATTTATATACAAATATAAATTAAAAATAATTTTTTATCACATCGCCTTTTAGCATTTTTTTTATCTGTATATATTTATGTATTATATGTGCTATCAAAATATAAAAAAGTATAAATAGAAATTCCTTGATATTTTTTCTCTGTCACTATTTTTTAAACTAGAGCTTACGTTTTAAATGCGAAATAAAAAAAAAAACTTGACTTTGACGTAAGATGAGGCGGGAAAAATAAATAAAGTAAGGAATGGTCCATAATCCATATAATATAGTTATATTTAAGTCAATCTTTCAAATAATCTGCAGTAATAATAACAGTTTGATGGGTCTGGTGTTAAATTGGACTGTAGGGATGATTGTTGAAAGTGACAGGTATATTTTTTTTATTTATTTTCACCAAGTAAAAGGTTTTAAATAGAACTTAATTTTTCACCAATCAATAAAAAGTTTCTATCTGTCATCCAAAAACTTTAAAGTGGTTGTAGTTTTTTTTTATATAATAAGCAAATTTATACTCGAATATATATTAAATTTCTTAACAATTATTCAGAACGACTGATCGATCCAAAATAATAAAGGAAATAATAAATAAAATAGACATTAATAATTCATAAAAAAATAGCAAAAAAAGGTCTATATTATTTCTTAAATTGAAAAAGTCTAAATATAAGAAAACAGTATGTTCAGGAATATATGTAATATTTGAAGTCTCGTAAACGGATGAAAAATAGGGTGAGCTTCGATGCAACAAAATGTAAATAAAATGCAAATGGCCGACATTCGTTTCACGTGAGCAATAAATTTAAATAAAGTACAATTTTATTCATAGCCGTTTTACCTTTTCTTTCTTTTTATTTAAAAATATATCCTATACATACGCGCACACACACACACACACACACGTGCACACACACACACGTACACACACACACACACACACACACACATATATAAAATATGTATGTATAAAAATAAAGATTATTACTTAAAAACATTGGAAGTAGTATCTTTCAAGTACATATTTGTAGACCTATTTTAAGCGTTTATTTCGCTGTTTTTGTACTAGATGGCGCTGTACTGTACCGTGCTGCTAACATTGACTTTAATTTTATTATTGAATACAACAAAAATAACATAAATTGTTCACAAACATAAATACAATAAACTTGTTTGAGGCATAAAATGTAACTCTGTATATGTCAGTTAACTCTCTCACCTCACGTAGCCGCTATAAAAGTTTATAACTTTATTATAGGAGTGGGTTTAGGGGTTCAAGTTAAGTTTAGAGATTTAAAAAGTTCTTAAAATAAGGCACAGTTTACAAGATATTGTTGTTGCTAAAATATAAGGCAGAGATCACAACAACATGACTTTGTTTAGACTTAAATATAAATTTCTATATATTAAAGTATTTTTGTGTAATGGAAAAGAGTGAATTTAATTTTGATTTACTATTTAGAAAATTATATAACTAGGGACGTGAACCGGACCTCGATTTTGAATCATTGCGCTCTCAAAATCTCGATAGAATTCGGCGAAATTGAGCGAAGCGAGTAACCCATCTTCAGTTCAGCGTTCAAAGCTGAAACCGACAGGAAAAATATAGAGTAATCAAATATCACATAGCGATTTTTTTTACATTGAAGTGTATGGACTGTAATTTTTTGGTGATTTTTTTTTACAAACCATCGCAATAACTCGCTATAAATGTGCAAAATTTCATTAAGATTGGTAAAGCCATTTTCATGCCTTCTTCTTCTTTCATTCCTCGGACATGGGATGCAAAAAGTCTTACATAAAGCGCTCCGCTCGCTTCGCTCAATAAATTAATTAATTATTTATAAGGAATAAAATAGTTTTGATTCTCCATTTCAAATAATTTTTTTAGCAATTATTTCAAACACGATCTATTAAGTTATTAGAATAGTCGAGTGGCTCCTGTTACTAGAATGTGAATTTAACCATATTATTTAAAAATAATATATATGAGCACATACTTTTTAAACATAATAAAAATGTTTAAAAAGTATGTGCTCATATCCGAAATCTATAAGATTTTGATTAAGTTTAGATAATACAAAAACTGATTTGAATCATAACAATGAAACCAAAGATCTATATTTTAATATTTCCGGGAAAATGATTTTGTCTTGTAGATATAGTCTTAGTTACAGCTGGATTATTGCATATATATTGGAAAACGTCATTACGTTTGTAAATAAATAAATAAATATTGTTTGAACTCTTAACTTTGAAACTTGTTTTAGCGAAATAGTTAATAAGTTAATAGTTTAATCAGTTCTTAAAGATCTGATCACGTAAGTTCTTTTTCTAGACCACGAGGAAAGAGTCGCGGGTAACAACTAGCTTTAAACAAAGAACTGTCCATACTACTAGTATATAGTGATTTTTTCCACTTTGTTATAATTAATCATAAATATAGCAAAGAATAAGCTTATACATAAAATAAAACATATTAACACACAAAAAAGGAAGTATTATCAATAAAAAATATTAAAATCTTAAGTAACACTTTTCTTCCTGCTAGTGTTTCATCTTGATCGTGAAGTGTTATCTGTGACAACAGACTAGAAAAGTAAGTTTATCTTATAGTTATAGATTAAATATATAATACAATTATACAACATTTACTCTATAGTAAAAGGCGGTCCTAATGGTAAGTATATATATATATATAGTGGACATCTTTTATCAAAGTGAAGTTCTGTCTTTATTCAGCTAATTCCTATACTAGATATAATTGGTTTCAACTGGATTGGGATTGCTAGAAATCGTTTTCAATTATGACCCAAAAGCTAGGGATATTCTAGTAGAGATTCATATGAAATGCGATGTCACCACCTAATTACTTATAATATTCCATATCATAACACATTATATGTATATTAACTTCCAATCTAATTCCTACTGTAGCAGCTATTCCGTAGCAGTTGGAGTAAAACTCCTACTTCCGTATTTCCTGAAGATTCTAAACGTAAATACACGACTGTAACGCAACAGCGATTTCAATTTCACGAACCGACTCACTGATGGGAGACCTTAATGTGGATACGATCATTTAATTAAATTAATATAATTATTTTGATATACATATAACACTTTTTTTAAACACGGATTACTCTACTTAATAACTGTTTATTAATATGTAATATAATTTGTTATAATAAATATTGATGAGACTGAAAATGAGGGTGAACTCGCTATATTGGAGTAGAATTAATTTTCAGAAACTTAAATACTAGGATCCCCCAACCTTGCGCGGCGGGTGTTGAGCTGAGCCCCTCTCCTTTCTTCTTTCCTTGATAACTTTTGGATGACTAAACATTTTTTCAATCTGTTTTCGCTATAACATCCGCGTTCCGCTCAAACATACATGTGAAAATATGTAAAAATTTTTAGCTAATTATCTCGTCGCATTCTGGAGACAACTAAACACAAAAAAGTCTCCCAAACGGTTAAGAGATTAACTTATGGTCAGCTCAATAATTAATTTTCTAATCTTAACAGCTACCTTTATTATTGATTGTCTTATCCATATAAAGATAACATCAAAGAAAATAATTGAGAAAAGAAATGTCTCACTCCCTCGATGCAAATTAGTTTAAATAAAACATTGTTTAAGGACGACTCCTCCTCGTCACACGGTACAGCGAACGTATTTAAATACGAAAAATGACACGAATTTCAATGAAGTCTATAAAGTATTTATTCAGTATAGAAAGAAGATATTGTTATATAAAAATGCGTAAACTCTAAACGATTTAATCACGAAATCGCCAAAGTAACTGAAAATTATGATTAATTTTCGAATGATTTCAATTATTGGTATTCGTTTACATGATTAATAATTATTGAAAATATGCTCAAAATGTTGTTAACTGAATAATATTTCTTGCTTTATACAAATTATAATAAATTAATAAAATAATCGTCATCTTCCTGCCCTTTATCCCACTTTTGGGGTTTTGCACTATGTTTTTTCCTTCCATACTCTCCTGTTACTCGTCATCTCTGTACACACTCCCTTCTTCTCCATATCTTTCACGCAATCCATCCATCTTTTCTTCGGCCTCCTCTACCTCTCCAGCCCTCCACTACCATGTCCAGACCTTTTTGATAACATGCCTTTCATCTCTCCTCATAACATATTAATAAAATAATAAAAACTCTTTTGTTCAGATTTCATAGTGCAATAATTTAACTAAACTTAATATAAAATATAATTTTATTTGACTAGGATTTATGCGATAGACCTTCCTATTCTCAGTTTTATTTTCTAGAATAAAAGTATTTTATTAAATAAATCTTATTATAACATTCAAGAGTTCTTAGTTAATAGACATGTTACTTAGGTTGTTGACATTACGTTTAAGAAGCGCATCTGTTGAGTTTCTGGCCGGTTCTTAGCAGAGCAGCATTCCGAGACAATGGTAGCTTATCCACGGACTGACTACACTGAACTTTTTTATTATAATAATTGATTTAAAAATGCGTGTTAATGTCTACTTGAATAAAGATATTTTGAGTACAGAATTACGAAGAGAAAAGGGGGTTTGGTTGTGTGTCTTATTGTTTTATTTTAGATGTATTTATTGAAGTATTTAATAAGTAAAGTAAGTAGAGTAAGTAGAGTAAGTAGAGTAAGTAAAGTGAGTAAAGTGAGTAAAGTAAGTAAAGTGAGTAAAGTAAGTAAAGTAAGTAAAGTGAGTAAAGTAAGTTAAGGAAGTAAAAGTAAGTAAAGTAAGTAAACAATTCAAGAATAAATTATGACTTTTTATACACTTATAGTTTTATATAATAATGAAAACCAGAGAATCATTCGAGTTTTTGACTAAAATATTTTACCAAAGACCGTTAAAGAGCGTATTGTCTCATTTCCCCCTACTTTTGTGGAACTTTTTGTTTTAAAAGTTAATATTCATGAAGGTATAAATATTCATCGGTTTAATGTTATCGTATTTAAGAAAAGCGGTTTAGGAGATACGTACTGACAACACTACACGAGTACTTGATAGTATTAATATCAAATGAATACACAGCCGTTAAACTCCTCTAATATATTATAATTGTGTGCAAGAGACACTAATGTACTGAGAATTTACGATCTCCCGCGAACTTAATTTATGTTCCGGAACCCTTGAGTGCCTTTATGCTTTTTCAAAGGAAATTCTTCGGATTATTCGATCACATTATGTGAATGTTATATTTATTATAACTAAAGGATTTTAAATTATACATCTAACCTAATTTATATTCAACAAAATCCTGAGAACATTGCAATTTAACTTGTTAATTACGAACATTTTTATCAAGTTTAAGATTCTAACATAAGTTTAATTTTCAATATGGCTTCCGTTATAAAGAACAGCTGATTTTTAAAACCATTGTTATTTGATTCATAAAACGCGGTAAAACTAATTATGACATTGCTTGATTTTAGTGGTTAGATTTGTATGATTTGACATATAACCCTACTAAAATTAATAAATATGCAGTACACTTAACATATTATGAAGGATGTCTGCAATATCATTTTAGTGGTTTATACATACATTCTGCACGAAAGAGGTCACAGTTAATAAATGATGTTACATTTATTTCTTTTTAAAATTTCTAACGATTTTAAAAATCTATTGAGCAATATCTGATATTTATTAAATTAAATTAGTTACTTTTTATTAAAGCTTTAAATTATATAAACCTTTTTATAATGATGTCATTATACACTAATACCATAGCATCAACTCCGGGTGTAAAGCTAGTATTGTTTCTCTGTTACTCCAAGCGCGTAATGGCGGGTGTTACGCTCCAGTGATTTTCAATCCCTCGACAAATTTGTTATTTTTTAATTAAACACTAATTACAGGGGCAGGTTTTGGGAAAAAATGTTGTCTACAGAATTGTTATTAATAAATAGTTATTTTCCAGCTTTTAATATTTTTATTAATAAATGGATACTGTTTTAAAATATGGTATATAACAACTTAAAATATAATAAGTGGGAAACGAGATGAACGACCTGATGGTGGTGAGTGGTACCATAGCATAATAAGTCGACAATCTGAATCGAGAAGAAATACAAAGTCAGGGCGAGTTACTATTATTATAGTAGCAGTAATGATTATTTTACTGATTAATATACCCCTGATCATAGAGATTTTGTCTTCTTATCTAGTCGGTGAGCTGAATAAGTTTAAAAGGCGATGTCTTCGACTCTTAATTTTAATTAAATATTAAAATTCATGCTACAAGACGAGATAACGATACTGCGATTGTATAGCCTTGATACTTTTAAAGTCAATTAAAATGATAGTCGGGTGATATAAATTAAACATAATGAATTGTAACGCATTATTATTGGCATTTTTTTAAACATAATCAATAACAAAATAATAATAAAATTATTGTCCGCTATGGTTTATGTACAAGAATGTAAACTGACTGGATAATAAATAATATATTATCAAATATCAAAACTAGTCAAAGCGATCTATAACAAGTTGAGTATCAAAATTAGTAAGTGAAGTAGAATTCCTGATTCACGCGTTTGTTTCATCTGAATGTTGAATTTGTAGCTTAATTTCTGTGTTAAATTTTATTTTGTTAATGTTTCTTTGTCATAGATAGTCTGTGTTAAGTTAGTCCAGTCTAGTTAGTTAGTTAATCTATAGACTTGTGAAATGGTTGCTTTAATAGGACAGAAGGGTTTAAAGAGTTGTGCTAAAGATTCCTCTTTACGGATGTCTTTCAAAGTTGCATCAGTATTTTAAGACAGAGAGAGAGGGAAAGAGAGCGAGAGAGAAAATACAATGTGAGAGAGAGAGAGAGGAAAAGGAAAAGGAGAAGCAAAGAGAGAGATAAGACAATTGCAGTTAAAGAGCCTTACATAAAATGACAATAAGTACCTCTAAAATACAATAAATTATATTTTTTAATCAAATAAGATTTGCAATGAAAATCTCTATCACTTTATGGTACCGCATTAAAAGAAAACCGAACATTAACTTACGAACCATCTGCCTCTTGGGTACATCTGGCTTTTGTCATGCATTGCATTTCTGGCTTGTGAAAAGCCCTGTATCAAATATTAATTATGTTGCAAATACAACGTGTTTATTGTATTATATTTTATTAGATATATGTAATAGTTGTATTTATATATGACAATACACCTCGTCATCCAAAAAGACTCATCCAAAAAGATAAAAGAAAAGAAAGAAGAGAAGAAAGTATCCGAAAAGTCAGGTTAAAATTAAAGTTACAGGTAAATACGGGTTATAAATTTCATTATTTAAATATGTATTACTTAATACATACAATGAAAAAATAATATTTTAAATTACTATTATATCGATAATTCCCACCCATCCCTATATATCCGCGGGCGACGACGCGTTCCAATTAGCTTCCACAAACAGAGCTACCACGTGATAATATTTTCACTATATCTCGTTATTAAAGAAAGTATCGATTTTTCTGATCCAAAATATCTTAGAACCAAAAGCAATTACGATACATTAATAAACAAGATACGACAGACATACAAAAATACAAATTAACTACAAGTAATGTATATATATAATAAGGATATTAAATCAATAATATAATTTATTCCGTAGAAGTATCTTGAAATACAATGAATTGTGACCTAATATTTAAAGTTATCCATTTACTTTGATTAAGTAAGTTGACTTTACAGTAAGTCGAAAGTCATACTAAGAAGTAAAATTTTTTTTAACATTGGACGTATTTTTTCATTACAATTGTTTACAAATAATTTAATGCTATGAACTTTAGTTATGTTTTGTATATTTGTTGATAATGAGATGTGCTTTTTATTATTTATATACATTAAATAGCCCTTATTATTTTCTTAACTAGCTGTCCCTTCCCCTTTCCCTTCCCTCTCAATTCCATCAGACCGCATTATAAACCTAATATAACATTTATACAAATCCATACATCCTTTTTCTATTTATAGCCCAAAATTTTTTTTTCCTTATATTTATATAATAATCTGAAATAAAAAGTATTCTATATGTTGCCCGGGTACAACCTACATTCATACAAAACTTCATCAAAATCTGTCTGTTTGTTAGATCTAACATGATGTGCAAACAGAGAAACATACAAACACTTATATATATCTTTTTCTAATTGTAGCCCAAAACATTTTTATGTTTTTCCGTTATATTTATATAATAATCTGAAATTAAAAGTATTCTATATGTTGCCCGGGTACAACCTACACTCATACAAAACTTCATCAAAATCTGTCTATCTGTTAAATCTAACATGATGTGCAAACAGAGAAACATACAAACACTTACCTACTTAGTGATTTACCACTCGCTGACACATCACGAAATCTCCAAAACTATCTGTCCGATTAACTTCAAATTTTACATTTTTACTTCTTTTACGACGTAGACGTCCACTAAGTACGGATTTCACAGAATTCCAATCCCAACGGATTTTAACTTTTTGCATTTCGCCAAGTTTTATACATGTAGGAGATATACATTTAAAATGTATATACATACAAGTGGGGTAAGAATTACTTTAGCAACGGTTACCATGGCAACGGTTACGATGACAACGGATAATATGACTAAGGTTATCATAGCAACCTTAGTTCACATTCAAAGTAATAGTGTGCCCAGCGAAGCGGTAGGGAATAAGCTAGCAGATATATATATATATATATATATATATATATATATATATATATATATATATATATATATATATTCAATTAAAAACATAGTATTAAGTAAATTATTGATAAATTAAGAGAATCACAAATCACCGGACAATAGACCCATAATCAAAGTTAATTGTAACCGGGCTCAGGAAAAAACGTATGAAACAAAATTATATGTCAGCGTTTTTGTCCAATTCAGTTACAGATTTAAGGTTTAATTAGAAGTTTATTTTATCATAAAACAATCATTTTGTAATATTTTATTCCTATTATATATATTTAGTCAATAATAATAATTGCTTCAAAATAAGCCGGACTCAAGCAATCAATCAATCAAAATAACCTTTAGGACAACAAATTAAAATAGTACAAAAAATTATTTATATTAAATAAATGTCGAACACCCGACCTCTGTGAATTTGATTCCGTCGTTCTGATAACTGAGCTACCGTGACTTGAGAAATTTTACATTATATGTATATGTCTTTATGTAGATTGAGGCGGCATCTATTAGATTTGTTTAGAAATTTAACAATTTACCATAAAGGTGCCACAACTGAATTCGATGTTTGAACGTTAAATAATGTTAAAAATGTTACAAATGAAACATTATAAACATATTTTCATATTAAATCTTTTTTGCATTCATCATTAGAAAGAATCTGAATAAAATTAGGGTCGCGAACTTGACCTCGATTTTGACTCGCTGCGCTCGCAAAATCTAGGTAGAGTTCGGCGAATTGAGCGAAGCGCGTAACCCGTCTTCAATTCAGTGTTCAAAGCTGAAAACGACAGGCAAAAATATAGAATAATCAAATATTACAGCAATTTTTTTTTACATTGAAGTCTATGGGACAAATTTTTTGGTGATTATACCTCAACGACATGAGTTTTTTTTCACTTTTTTTTATAAACCATCGCAATAACAACCGCTATAAATGTGCAAAATTTTATGAAGAACGGTAAAACCATTTTCAAGCCAACCCCGGAGATGGGATGCAAAAAGTCTCACATAGAGCGCCCCGCTCGCTTCGCACAACAAATTGTTACGTAGAAGGAATAATGACGTTCCAAAATTAACAAAAAATTAACTATAATCGGAGTTTGAGTTTTGTTTTATTTTTCTAATCTTTATTATTATGAGTTTTAATGAAAAGTTCGTTAAAAATATACTTTTATAGTTTTAATATTTTAAACTAGCTTTTGCGAGCGGCTTTGTCCCCGGGGACTACGAAAGAGTGTATTCTGTACATTATTTCAGAACCACTCAACTTACTTTTAAAAAAAGCGTTACGGGAATAGTTTAATATCATAAAACTAATAATATTTTCTTATAAATATACTATAAAATTGGAAAATCATTTTGAAACCTGTTAGTTAAGTAATAATACCCTATTTATACCTATAATTAATTTATCAATGTATAAAATGATTACTTTGAAAGGTTAGACAAGTTGCATTTATGCTTATAGAATAGAAGGACATATATATCTATAAATATATTTATAGATATAGATATATTTGAATAGAATCGACTAGTAGCGTGTCGCTCTATCCCCGTTCCCTCACACCAGACATCAGTAATTGAGTGTCCCCAAACGAAGGCTTACTTTTTTCTCGTTTATAAAACAGATGGCCAGGGGTCGAGTTTTATTAAAACTCTCATAGTAATTACATGAAACTTGTTATAACGAATGGATAAATATATATATATAGATATGGTAGATAAAGTTTACTGATTATTTTTAAAAGAATGAATGAATATATATAACATTTAAGTTCAATTAGTGTGTAATAAAAATCGCAAACACACACACACACACACATATATAGATAGATGAGAAGATATAGATAGAAATACTTTTCGGGAAAGATACGTGTATGAGAAAAATCATCTTTATCAAATAACTGAACGGAGATGGAAAAAAAGATATTAAAGATAACATATGTGTCCAAATGTAATATTCAGAGTGTTATAATATATTGTTACAGAGATGGGGATGTTGTGTGTGTGTGTGTGTATGTGTGTGTGTGTGTGTATGTGTGTGTGCAATAAAAACACTTGTTAACAGGATACACTGGTTTCTATGTGGAGAAACAAACTTTCCGACTTTGAATGCAATAAAGTGTTCTTAAAATATAAATATATAAAAATAATAAAAAATGTAACCCTCACCCTCAAATTATGAAAACCTCCAAATTTTTGATCCCCCGCCCCTCCTGTTATATATATTACATATAATTTATAAAAAAATACCAGAATATTCTAATACATTTGTTTGTTTTCAGACGAAGGCGTTCCACTACATTGATACCTGGATCATGACAGACAGACGGGCGGAATAATATAAATATATATAATAAAAAATTCAACCAACATGTTGTTTTTATTAATACTTCAAGTATTTTATTAAACCACTGGTATATTAGTTATTAAAATTCAAGTTTGATACAATGTTATTCTTAATTAATTAATGATTTCCTTAGAAATGTTATTGTTATCAAAAAACAGTTATGAATTCAAATGTAAACTGTTTATTTTATATGAAATGAATATGAAATGTCATTTAAATGAAATTTATAATAACAGTTCATTTGCTATTTAACTTGTCTTCATTTCTTCTATAAATGTATTACCTAATTTGATAGATCCAGAAATACATCTGTTTGACCTCACATTATAATTCAAACAATGAATTATATAAATAAATAATTCAAAACAGTGATCTACTACCGATAAATTATTGATAATATTATTTATTTATTTGTTAAATTCAAAGTAAATTTAGGAACTTTTTTATAAGGAAAAAGTATATTGACTCAATTAATACAATGAATTAGTATGTGTTGGATATAAATTGACAGACAGTTAACTTGACAAGTGGTGATGGTGGTGCTGGTGGTGCTGCAAATCAAAGTTAAAAATGCATTACCATGATCTAGGAGACCAGGGTGCATGAGAGGATTTTGGTTTCCTCTCATAGATCAATAGATATAATCTACTTGATACCAATATAGGTATTACTATTATAGATTCGAGCTGCCTAGTAAGTTTTATAAAATAATTTCATTTGTTATATATATATAGATGTCAAAGAATTTTATTTAATACATGAAGCTACTTTTTAAGAAAATTTCACGAATTTCGTTGTTATATACTAAAAATCGTATAATTATAATCAGAATTGTATAATAAATGAAACCTATATAAATATAATATGAAAATTTCTTTAACTTTAACTGAAAATTCAGGTAAAATAAATGTTATTATTTTTTTTTTCTTTATGTCCATAGACATTTGTCCATGTCTTTCATTGTAATTTTAAAACAATTTTGTCATGATTTTAATTGGTAACTTCGTAAGAAATTGTACACCTGCACAAGTTTTCGAAAGCGGGAAAATAAATGTTAGCACTTGCAAGATTCAGATTCCTTATAATAAACTTTGATTTACATCGTCATTATGCAATCGTCTCTGTACGATCCGATAAATCGTATAGTATAGAAATTATATTTTCTATGTGGTATTTATTACATTTTGTCGTATCATATAAAACCTTTTCATTGTGGGTAAATTTAAAAAAGTTGTCTTGAATAATTGACGGCTAATTTCTCAAGCATTATTAAAATATCTATAATGTGATACTGTCACTGTCACTGTCACTGTCAATCAGAATACATTTTTTTGACATTTTTTTTAATCTGCTCTTGATACTGCTTGATACTGATACAAAATCACCAAAGCTGTAAAATATTAAATTTTGTTATAAAGTTCGTTTGTAATGTAGACTTACTAAAAGGTTAAGATAAAAGTAAAATACTAAATATTTATATTTTTATTATAAAAAGTAAACGTTGTACAAAAAAAAAAGCTGTATGATTTTAACAGACAGCTTACCCACTGACAGCTTAAACAAAAGTACCGTCTGACGTGATAGTAAATTATGTCGTTAAAAGCTATAGAAAAGAAATACAAGCTGTAACGAATAAGGTTTACAATGTTTAAGATTTACTTATTACACTTATTTGAGGATAAAAAAAATTAATTAAAAAAATTGGGCTCATTGTAAAATTTTCGTAAAATTGCCCACTTTGATTTTTTTTATAGTTTTAGTTAGTTAATCTAAAAAAAAAATAAAGATAAAACAAAGTATACCGTATGTTTGTGTTTTATTTTAGTTTTTCATTCTATTTCTTTCAAGTTTGAATATAGTAAAAAAATATTAGAAATATATTCAGAGACTGATCAATACTGTAACACCTGATTCACTTCAAAGTTTAGGTGTGAATTTAAAAACTTGAAGTATCGGCCATTTTTGTCTAAACTAAAATGTAGAATAAAAATTTAGAATTCGTGTAGGCGTGTCTAGACAAGGCCCTCCTCAGAGAAAGTCCTTAAACTCCGCCTTCTATCAATTTTCACTCAGTTTTCACCCAGACGCCTGAGCGGTCCGACGTCTCCTTGCTTAGATTGAATTTCTGGGAGAATAACTTCCTTAAATATACTTATTTATTATCAAAAATAAACATTAATTAACTGTGATGTTGTTTACAATGTTTTAAAAGTTGAAATTGTGTTGTTGTAAACATTATCCAGTCAAATTAGTTGTTTACCCTCTGTTTGTTTGTTTACAAACAACAGTGAGGTTCAAGGTTATATTTGTTTACAAAGTGTTTGTAAATAGACAGAAATAACTTAAGTGTTAAAATACAAGGGACATGTGGAATTGAACAATAGTATTGTATTAGAAATTATTTAATAAACAATATTTAAAGTGTTTAAATTAATTGGTGTTAAAAAGTTTAAATAATCATTCAAATTGGATTCAAAACTATCTAACCAACCCTTCGGGGTCGGAAATAGAGACAGGAATACCAAAACGTTACTAGTCCACCCGTTTAGCGACGCGAAAGAAAACGAAAAACCTAATAAATATTTACTAGAAACACCAACAAATTTAAAAAGAAAAACACCTTTGCTAGAAATACCAAAGGATTTGAATAAAAAACCGAAGTTGTATACAAAGGAAGTGAACGAATCAAATCAAATTAATATAACTAATGATATAACTGAGATGAGAGATACGTCCATCCAGACTGTGGAATCTGAGTGTCCTGGGACTGTGTGTCGCCATTGTTGCTGTCGTGATAGTGTGGCTAATCAGGTTACGCCATCTTGTTGCCACAATCAGGGTGGGTCCGTGAGGGTGCTGCTCGCTTCCACCATGATGCCTCCGATGTTCTCAGTGACTGGTACACCATACGTCGTTAAACCAGGATTGCAAGCGTCTGACAAGGTAAGTGTATTCCTGTAGCGTGCTAAATGTGACTATAAATTTGAAGGTGTAAAGGATTTTAGAGGTGTAGGAGTGAAACAATTTTGAGCAAAAGAATGAGGATTTTCTAGGGACTCTTAATAGTTAGCGATTTTCGTTATCCTCGTAATATATAAGAAAAATAACCAAAAGCAGTACGTTTGTAGTTTTTTTTATACTAACCTGATTTTTAGATTTTTTGCAAAAATAAAATAGAATACGTGGTAAACTTTTGTTTATCTGTTTTTTTTTAAATCTTTTTAAAAGGGAATCACTGTAATTAGGACTTGTTACTATCTTATTTATATGATGAAAGGACTAAACTAAAACTCAGAACAATTAAGAAACTTAAGATGTTACTTTAAAAGGAGAAAATAAACAAAATTAATAACAAAAAGACTTATTATTAAAAAAGCTTTGTAGAAATTAAATAAACTGTCATAATCTTTACTTCGAAAACTCTTGTCTTTTATACAAAATAATTTGGTTTTTTAGAATTGTACATTTCGAAAATTCATGTAATACTGTATTTTTAACTACGCGTATTAATAATGGTTAAATAATAGTTGATTTTCCCAAGCTTTACGAACCAGTAAAATGAGTCTAGATGTTCTTATCCCCTGAAACAATAAAAAAGAAAGATATCCTAAATCATTTCTGTTACTTTAATGATGATCGCTTGTTTAGTTACGTCATGAAAAAGTAACAAACAAGTAATCAAAATTTGCATAAAAAGTTATTTCTTGGAAATCCAGAAACCAAATACAAATACAACCTTTTCTTAGATCGAGTAAAACGGATTTCATACCAAATTCCCTTTTGCAAATGTAGTTTTAGATTAGCCGTTGATAGATTAGTCAGACAGCACATTTATATTTATGGTTAGTCTTGCCATAGACATTGTTATAAAGAAAAACAACATTTTTTGATTGTACGTAACGTTATTACTATTACAGTGTATTAGTTTAATACATTAATATAAAACTATTAAAAATATTTATAGCTTAAAACGTTGAGTTCACTTATCAATAGCAGCACGCACTCTTTATTACTTATATATTTATTTATTTATCTTCACGCCATATCCCTTCCGGGGTAGCCAGAGACGACGGAGCGCTAAACGCTACGGTCCCTGCGTACCTCTTTCGCCTCGGCCACAGACTTCAACCTCTTCATACATGTCCTCCGGGTGGTGCTCATGCTTTTTCCGTGACCTTCCTCAAGTATCACAGATACGCACTCTTTCTATCGAATCATTCTTCACTGCCAATCGTATGGATTGTTTTGCAGTCCAAATTATCATAGCGTTAAGTTTCTTTAAAACTGACAATAATACATAATCCAGTGATTAAGGTTAGGAATGCATGTCAAGTCTTCAGCTTTGATGAAGTCTGGAACGTTCGTTTCTAACAAAAATGAGACTGAGTCTTGCTGAAAGGACTGTTATTGGTTATTGAACATAGTGCTTTAAGTACCTTCTGAAGAATGGTATCTTGATACACTTATGCCTACTTTTTGATACCTTTTTCATAAATATGACTCAGTCACTCCTTCATAGTTAACACCGCACCAAACCACTGAAGTCGGAATATGCCCACGTTGTACTGTTGACTAATTGAGCTTTTTTAGAGCTTTCAGCATAAATACGGTTATTTTGTTTGTAAAAATATTGCTCAATTGTAAAAATGTTCTCATCCATAAACAAAATTTTTCTTTGACCTCAATTTGCGTATCGATTACGTTGTTTTGATTTTACCACTCTATTCTTTTTAAATTATCAGTTAAGAAAGGACCAGTGCGTCTCTTATGGACAGCAAGTCATCAGTCATCTTTAAAAATATGCAATATGATTCCAGGTGCTACTATCATCTTCCGAGATAAAATCTTTTGCTTTCAGACAGATTTCTTCGATTTCTTTCTCTTTCTGGTTAGATTGTCTTTTACGTACGTCCGTACATACGTACGAACATTACGCGGATAACCAGATCTTTTCTGTCACAAACAGAGGAGGTTTCATTGCCCTAAACTAACTATACTACCTACTAATTAGACTACTACTAACCTATCAATAGCCCGGTACACAAATATTCGACTAATACCAAGCGTATGGATGTATACTTTATGTAATGCAATTACAGTTATTCGGGTTTCTTTATTCCACTCCATTTTAATATCGCAAAATATTTTATAATATGTAAGCGTGAAAATAAGAAAACACAATAAACAGTCGTATAAAAATTACAGATTCCAAATTCAAAAGTATTTTTTGTTTTAATTGTAACAGTTTATGGCCAGACAGTTATATAGATAATAGCCGTTACTGTTCATAAAATAATTATATTCAATAAAAAAAAAAGTTATAATAATCCAAATGTTATTAAATAGATATTTGAAATATTTTTTTTTTTTTTACCAACCAATATTAAAAAAAATATAATAATTAGTTTTCTACTGATCAGAATACATCATGTGCTATAAATATACTTCATAAAATGGAAAGAATTATTTTTTCTCTCAACTATCAATTAATATTTTTTTAACAAAAAAATATTTTTTATAAAATTGGTATAGGCAACTATATTTCTTACTATATACAATTTTTAAGACCTGTCAAGAGATTTTGAGTTATAGAGAACATAAAGACAAAAAAAAGAATAAAAGAAATAGTAAATAATCGTTAATTTAATACAAATTTACAAAAATATATCTATACATATACAAACCCATTGAATTATATGTATACTATATAACTAGGTATTTATATATTTTATACTATAGTAGTTATAGAATTATAATAATATAATTTTATAGTAGTTCATGATAGTATATTGTGATAGTAGAATTTAGTAGCAAATAGCATTAAATTTGTTGTAAATGTCTTCAAATGCTGTTTGAAGTAGTCAGATTATTTTACTTGTCAGATATACGGAAATACCTCAACTTATGTTAAAGGTAGAAACATACTGTGTAAAGATTTATTTATATATTTTAATATAACAAAAAAGTATTTGATTTGATTAAATGTTCTATATGAAACTTAGAGTATTGGTTAATTTTATTGGTATTATACAATTTGTAGAGAAATATTGAACGATTTTATAATATTATTTTGTACAGTTTCTTTAAGGATATTAAATTTTTAAACTAATGTTCCGATGAGGAAATTTTCTTTATACAGACAAAGTCGTAAGTAAGAGCTAGTTCATTATATGTGTGGTAAAAAAATTCTAAAGATATTTTTTGAGAAAAATTCTGTCTCTTACATTACACTCAGGCAGAAGAAATAAATAAAATATCTGAATCAGGGTGGCTTCATACCTTCATGCAGTAGATTTAACACCAGTCGTGGTGCTGAATATATATGAGCTTCTTTATTACCTATAAAAACTATATGCATGTCTGTTTGTACACTTGTATCTCTAGAACAGTTTTATCCAATTTATTTATTTATTCATGTACCTCATTATTACATATATACTTAAAATTATAAATTATGTACATGGGATAGCTTATCTCTTAGAAGAGATCTCTTGCAGCCACCCCTGAATGTAAGTGCCTTGTTATTGACGTAAGTAGGTACATTAAAATTTTTAAAAATAATTAATAATAATAAGAAAGATTACATGCTAAGATATAATGCAAAGAATAAATATATAAACTTACGTATTAATTAATAAATAATATATACATATATATATATAAACATACATACTTACACAAATTTATTTTTATATATACATCAAAGAAGTGAGTGAAAGTGCTGCTTACTTACTTATATACTTTTTATAATATGAAGACATTATCTGGTAATGTTTTATTATATATAAAATAATTAAGTTATCCTTGCAATAATATTGTCATGAATTAGAACCTGCGACCGGTAATAAAATATTTTCATTCCCACCACTGAGGCAACACATCAATACATCAACGACTTAATCCTTCAAGTGATTTCTTTCACTTTGTTTCAGCGGTCAGTCCTAACATAACACTACGTACAGTCGAGAGAAAAAGTATTATGTATTATAATAATATTAATAATTTTGTACTATAATAATTTAACACTAAACCTACCGACAATTCTTGTATACCTGTTAGTACCGCACGCCGTCAAATTGACCGTTAAAAGTTATTTTATTATATAACGCATTTAATAATGGAAATAACTAAAAATAAAGAGTGTAGAAAATATTATATGCATATTGTAAGAATTGTAACGTAGTTTGATAACGATATTATAACATTTAAAAATGTGTAAGTTTTACAAAAGTTTAAGAACGGTCAATTTGACCGGTACTTGGTAGGTTTAGTGTTAAATATAACTGTCTTGTTTCTAATATTTTTTTAATGTTTTAAATTAAATATTAATTTTGATTATTTTATACACAGTATTTTGATAATTTTATTTGTGAATTTTTATATTAAGATCTTTATTATGCAATATATTGTACATATTTTTATCTTTTTTTTTATTTTTAATTATTTATTCATATTTTGTTAATATTTGGACGCCTATTGACCTGCAAACAATTGTTTTTAATCATCATACTCTTCCACTGATTGTATTAATTATAATTACATGTAATAAATTATAAATAAGAATAGATTTTTAGATTTCATTAAAAAAAAAGTTTGATAAAATATGTAACTCTTTTTTCAGTTACATCTATAAAGTATTTAATTTGTTATACACATGTTTCAATATGTCTGAATTCTTTACTAAGAGATATATGTCAAAATTTTCATCTGAACGAAGTCAGGAAACAGGTATATGTTTGATTCAATATTTATATATCTATCTAACACTTTAGTCATCGACTGTACCTCAAAGCTTTGCTATCATTGCCAGCGTCCCTCAAAGAGGTCTTATCTAATAGTGGCAGACCCGCGCGCTCTTTGAAGTTGTTGAACACCAGAGAAGGGATAGGATAGTTTAATGTTTTTCTTATACAATATATATATATCTCAAAAACCGTAGGTTTGAATTGAAAGCCACGGAACAGCTGGTATAATTTTTAGTCAAATCAGAAGATTTTATTTTATATAGTCACACCTTGCACTTGTGAAGACATTATATAATAAGTATATATATATATATATATTTATACATTTATATGCACTTTGGAGATAATTCTTAAAGTGTTGATTCATTGATTTAAATAATAATAGCAGAGTTAAACAATAAAGTACAAAGTATATTTTTTATGCATTAGTGCTGATTATAAAATTTGATCAGATTTTCAATACACTGTTGATTTTTTTGTTGACTGATGTTTGTTGTTGTTGACACTTACCTTCTTTGAAAGCTTCGCTCTACCCTGGTAGGGTGACACATTATTCAATATAATGTAGAGATCAAAAGCCGGTCCGGTCCGGTCGTGTTCAGTGCGGTCAGCTCTACGGTTATTGCATATTGGAGGGTAGAAGTAAATTTAAGTTTACTGTATGGGGTTGCGACTCTACCCCATCTTAACATCACTGTCAAGGTATTCTGCGCTTGATGTGATGTAGAGTTCGTTATGAATTTTCTTATAGATTGTAAATGTATTGGGAATATTTGAAGATTAGAAGGAGTTTGATTGAATGATTACTTAAAACATTAATTAATTTTAATAAATAAATATATTGTAACGTGTATAAAAGACCACATGATAAACATATTTGGATGTTCTTTTGATGTTTCTGCAGTCAAATAATTGTATGTAAGATTTTTTTATGTAATAAGAAACCGAAAAATTATATGAATGAAATACCAACAAGGCTCCAATGAAATGAAACTCAAATGTAACTCCACCATCTTAGTTAATAACTAAAGAATATATTGTAGAATTATTACGTAATAAGAAAAAAACAATATTTATTTTTTAATTGAAAAAATCGTTAATAATAATAATAATAAGAGTACAACATTAAAAAAAAACAAAATAAATTTTTTATTACCTTAATTAAGTACGGTGGCAGCCGAGGATCCAAAAAAAAAACAAAATTAAAAAAATACTTTATTTAAAATTACAATTTAAGTTACAACTAAAATGACGACTGCTTGCCCGATATTACAAAACAAGAGTGACAATTATATTTAAAATTAATTATAAAGAAATACATTTATGTCAAGTGCACATTCAGCTGTTTGATTGTTATAAAATTATAATGAAATAATAAATTTGTGTGAAATGTAGATTCAGCTTTACGATTGTTAATATTCCTGGATTCTGATGCAATGTAATGTACATATTGCACCAACGCTTGCTAAGCGGTTCCCGCGATGCATGGGAACATAACTCCTTTATAAATACCTTTAAAAAACGAGTTATCTCGGTAAAAATATTTTTCAGTACATGAGGCAGCAATAGTTTTTAATATTTTTGTCTCTCTCTGTTCGAGTGTCATGCAAAATACAGTTTAAGATGACATTTTAGCAATAGTTCATGCTTCTATTAATATATTTGACACATCTTACTTTTAAAAATATCAGGAAAACAACAAAGTTTACTTACTGTTTATAAGTTAATTGTTGTGAAATTCCATGTTTTCTTTACTTAGAATAAAACAGAAGATTATTATATATTTTTCTGTGTTTAAATCTTTCATAATAATTCTGGAGCATGGAGTTGAGGAACCAAACGAGCCGAGAAGGCGATGTCTTCAACCCTTCAAGTTTTAAATAAATATTAAAATTCATGCTACAAGACGAGATAAGGATACTGCGATTGTATAGCCTTGATACTTTTAAATATATATTAATTAATTACAAATCAAATATTGGCTTTTGTGACTTTATATTTGCGATAAAAAAAATCAATATTTATTTGCCAGTATCTAGAAATTTCGTATGAAAGGATTTATATTTACAACTAATACAAAATAAATAATTTCAATTGAAATAAATAAAGATTTCTGTACTACAGACAAATTAACTGTAGGAAATGTGTTAGAAGATATATTACAATTTTATTATATATATAGATGGATTGATAAAATGACGTGAAATGATTTACTTTACATACTAAAGTCATACAGTTGACTACTTTTAAACTATATTGTAATATACCTTTTTTCATTTGATATTTTTCATTACTGGAATATGCAAATTTTTAATATATATTTTTTTCGTTGTCTTTATTGTAACAAATAACATATTCTGACCAAAATATTGGGATATACAGACAGATATGAAATAAAAAATTACGTATATTATCATTATTATATACCATTATCTCGAAATTATAAAGAAACAGACATACAAACAAATAGAGACCATAATTGATTTTAAAATGGTTCTAAAAACTTTTTTTTGTATATTTTTGAAAGGAAAACCATTTTATCAAAATAGAAAATTCTAAAAAAATATTTTTTTAAAATATTTTGATATAATAAAGTATCAAAATTTAACATCACAGTATAATAAAGTATCAAATCTTTCAGTGGCGTGTAATTCCGGTTCTCAGTTTAACATCAGATATTAAGTATTCAACATTTATTTAATAAAATATCAATAATATAAAGTTTTAATTTGAAGATATATTAAGAATAAATCTCACCATAAATAATTAATAATAAAATAAATATTTCAGAATATACCCCTAAATTAATAATTATAAAAAAGTAATATGATTGGATCAATCAATCAGTCAATTGCTAATCTAATCAGAATATTTTAAGTAGTTTCTGTTTAACTTTTTATGTATATTTTTTATGTTAATAATATTAGTTCCTGGTTTTATTCTATAAGAAAAGGCTTAAAATCATTGTTTTTAAGGTTTACCTCGGTATGTATATATGTATAATGTTTTTTTGTATGTGTGTCCTCTACAAGTGTCTACTTTTTTAACCCAATTGTGATGAAACTAGTGAATTTTTCCTATATACAAAGGTTCTTGATACAGAAAAAATTCTTTGGGATGCTGTTTCAAGAAAAATATAATTTAACGTTTTATATTATAAAAAATACTTCTTCAGTCGGTAATGCAACACCATATCGGCAGGACTAAATAAATTCCCTCATTTTCATATAAGCTAAAAGGTAAGAGAGTATTCCCAACCCCCCTCACCCCTCCTTTCAAACACAAAGGAAACAGAGCGCTCACCGAACCCTTTGTCACCGAATTAATATTTAAACAAGACACGAGGGCTGTCCGTAGATTAGATTTAATCGATATCGATATTTTGAAGTTGCAAATAATTATATAATTATGAAGTTAAAATATATTCTATATTAACTAGCTTTTTTCAGCGGCTTTGTTCGTACTGTTTAAAGAAATGGTTGTGATGTCTGACGGCCATCTTAATCTTTCTATGCTTCAGACAAGTAATCTTTTTTTGAATATAATATCTCTATATCCTTTTCTGTACCCCGATAGTTCAAATTTCATTATTTCACAATGATCAGTTTAGCAGTTAAAGTTTTAAAGAAAGAACCATTTTTGCATATGTTGTATTAGTTAGATTATCTGCTTACATATATATATATATATATATACTAGGATCCGCCAACCATGCGCGGCGGGTGTTGAGCTGAGCCCCTCTCCTTTTTTCTTTCCTTGATAACTTTTGAATGGTTAAACATTTTTAAATCTGTTTTCGCTATAACATCCGCGTTCGGCTCAAGCATACACGAGAACATTTTTAGCTAATTATCTCGTCGCATTCTGGTGACAACTTCGCTTACGCTCGGCTCAATAAATTTTATTGAAAAAAATAAGACTGTGAACACTGACATTGATAACATAATTATTATCACATGTGGAGATAAGTATTGTTACAATGTACATAAGGTTAGAGTAAATTTAATTTAAACTGTTAAAAATTAAGATAAAAGGAATAGAGATGGAAGAGATTAGAAAGATTTTTATCTTTATCACGAGTAGAAAACAAGAGAAAAGAAGTAAAGAGAAGAACACTGAAAACTTTAAGAGGCACCCTCAACTGTGTGAATATTACATTTCAAAGACATTTAATTTTTATATTGTAATAATAAAAGAAAAAATTAAGAAGCAGCTGAAGAAGATAAATACTGAAAACACAATACAATATATAATAAACTAGAAAAACGGAGAAAGGTCGAGGACTGGTCATGGAGAGGACAATAAAAATTATAGTAAATAAATTCAAATAAAGTAACAAATATCGATAATTCCCACCCATCCCTATATATCCGCGGGCGACGACGCGTTCCAATTAGCCTGCACAAACAGACCTACCACGTGATAATATTTTCACTAGACGGCTGATCTCGTTGAGGCTTACCTGCGGTTATTATGGCTTAATACAATATCAGGAAAACTTAATCCTAGGATGGACGGAGTTAAGTTATCTTACAAACTCATGATTCTGGGATAAAGTTAGTAAACTTACTGCTTAATATGTATTTGTATCAAGTTTTGGGTTTAAATTAATTAATAATTAATGATTTTGCCAAATAAATGAGGGTTCAATGAATTTTTAAAGTCAAACTTTCCTATTCCCTGGTTCTATTCAATATATTAAGCTTCAGTCGCAATGAAAGATAAGATCATAAATTATTATAGCATAGCTTTTAGTCATATATGTTCCTGGTAAGTCGCTTTTAGTTAATTAAGAGATTAGATGAGGAAAAAGGATAAAAAATGTTGATTGCTCAGCGGTTTTTGATTCTCATTTTCTCCATATAAGATGCCAGCAAAATTAATTTATATATTATTGAGCGAAGCGAGACATTTTACAAAAATTTATACAAACGGTATCAGAGATTTCGCGAGCGTACGAGTCGAAATTGAGGGTCTGTTGGCGCTCCTAGTTATTTTATTAATTAATTATTTATTTATATATTCACTAATTTATTTATATATTTCTCTATAATTGCTTTACGTTATACTTATGTCATTTACATTAACATCTTTCATTTTTGGTCCAAAATATTTAATTTATTTTGAAACTTTGTAGAAAGTTTTTTTTTTTATTTTTTTTTCACGGTTCAATTTATTTTCACGGTTGATTTGAATATTATAGATTGATTATTAATTTCGATTAACTTTTTTCTTTAAAAAAAATCAAATAAAACACTTAAAAAAACTATATTATGTAACTAAAAGTGAACTAGTTTCATTTAAAATATATACGAAATTATTTCATTTAAAATATATAGAAAAGTCTGTTTAGATGAGCCCTGAGTTCTTCAAATAGTTGATGGTCTGTTTTCTTTATTCCATCACGAATCTTTTACGTTGTGAAATTCAACTGAACCTTGTAATTTAGAAACGTAGAATATATGTAATATGTTATATTTGCATATAATTAATATTTGTAATATATTTTATCGTTACAATTACAAGATGGAAACGTTACGTTAACACTAAACCTACCAAGTACCGGTCAAAATGACCGTCCTTAAACTTTTGTAAAACTTACACATTCTTAAACGTTATAATATCGTTATCAAACTACATGACAATTCTTAGAATATGCATATAATATTTTCTACACTCTTTATTGTTAGTCATTTCCATTATTACCTGCGTTATATAATAAAATAACTTTTAATTACTGGTCAATTTGACCGCGTGCGGTACAAACAGGTATACAAGAATTGTCGGTAGGTTTAGTGTTAAATGAAAATACTCAGAAGGTTTACTATTTATCAATTAAATACTTACACTGAAAGAAGTTTATTATTGATTTAATTACTGTATATTTTTTAGCATTGACATTAAGATGTGAGATTTGTTTGGACGTGTCAGTATTTGTAATTGATATAATTATATTTGTTGTAACACTGCGATATTTAAAACCAGTAGTGCCATTTTGATGGCGGTAGTTGTAGACATGATCGGAATGTACAGAAGTATATTCGGTAACAACATTTAGGTAACATTATTTCGTTTGTTACGGAATATACTTCGCTTAACAGACTTCGCTTAATCGGAATGTACAGAAGTATATTCGGTAACAACATTCAGGTAATATTATTAAGTTTGTTACCGAATATACTTCGCTTAACAGACTTCGTTTAATCGGAATGTACAGAAGTATATTCGATAACAATATTTAGGTAACATATTTTGCTTGTTACCGAATATACTTCGCTTAACAGACTTCGCTCAATCGGAATGTACAGAAGTATATTCGATAACAATATTTAGGTAACATATTTTGCTTGTTACCGAATATACTTCGCTTAACAGACTTCGCTTAATCGGAATGTACAGAAGTATATTCGATAACAATATTTAGGTAACATATTTTGCTTGTTACCGAATATACTTCGCTTAACAGACTTCGCTTAATCGGAATGTACAGAAGTATATTCGGTATCAACATTTAGGTAACATTATTTCGTTTGTTACCAAATATAATCGCTTAACTGATTTCGCTTAATATATATATATATATTAAACGAAGTTTGTTCATCAAATCTGTTCAAGTATGACAAAGAGTGCATAATCTGACCTTTGGTTAACATCGTAATCTTTATTGGATTGGTATTGTATTGAAAAGAAGATATATATATATGAAAATTAGTATGTTTGTACGCTTGTACCGAATGAAACAATCCATACCTTTAAACAATGGCGTTATGACATTGTATAAAACCAAACACATCTTTATATTGCAATGCAAGCCGGGTGCACATAGTTGTTAATAAAATATGATAAATGAAATACTATAAATAAACAACTGATGTTAATTGTGAACAGACAATCACTTCTTCGCGTATCAAATGGTGTTGCTTTGTTGGTGTTGACAAATGTCATAAAAAATCTACCAAATTTACATTTTAATTAGGATTTTTGGTCTAGACTTCTTCCTGGACAATCCAAGGACTGCTATTTTTCCTACTGAAGGGATGGACCGATATTGGTAAAGTTTTGAAACTGAACTTATTTTTTTTTGGTAAAAATAACTTTATTGTATAAAAGTTGACACAACAGAAGATGATATTTTTTATATAATTATTAATATTATTTTGTATCGTAAACTTGATTTTTATGGGTAAAGAAATTAAACACTGCATATGTTTTAAGATTTATATTATAAAATATATATATCCAACACAATAAATTCAAAATGTCCGTCAATTGTTACATGCGAGTAATAAATAACAATTTTGTGCATAGCATAAAGACGCATTTGGTAGAGTCTCAATGGCTGCCTTTCTAGATGAATTTTATTTGAAGACAATATTATTAATTAATGTATTTAACATTGACATACATACAATTTTAAAGATTTACCTTTTTAAGTAAGAACATATTAGAAGTAGGTTCTAAGTATGTAAATTTAAAACAGATATTTCATAATAAATTAATCACTTTTATTATTTAAACACAATAATAAGAAAACTAAAGTAGTAATTAAAGTATAATGTATATATTGAGATCAACATAACTAATTTATACATACACTATATGTATAATTGCTGAGTGTAAGCGAAGCTCTTAACTTTTTGGGAGATTTTTTTTGTGTTTAGTTGTCTCCAGAATGCGACGAGATAATAAGCTAAAAATTTTCTCATGTATGTTTGAGCCGAACGCGGATGTTATAGCGGAAGATTGAAAAAATGTTTAGCCATTCAAAAGTTATCAAGAAAAGAAGAAAGGAGAGGGGCTCAGCTCAACACCCGCCGCTAACGGTTGGCGGATCCTAGTATAATAAGATCATAAATATATTTTACTTCTACAAAATAAAATAAGTGTTAAAAATACTTATCTGGAATGATGTCACACACCACTCTACAATATGCTATCAGAGTCAGATTAATACCGACTGGAGGCAGATTCCTTCCACGGCTGCAAGTGTCGAGTTATAACCGCAATAGTTCCTTTTATAATGTATCGTAAACAACCCTCCCCTACCCCCCCTCCCCTTTCACGGTTATGACGTAAAGCAAGTTACGTTCTATAAAACAATAAATATGATTGAAATATATTTCGTAATAATCAAAAATAAGTAATTAATAAAATAAGGTCATATTTAATTTTCAAACACATTTTGACCCAATCTCATCTCTCATTCAACATCATCATCGTCATCACACAAACGCCATTGTTGCATAACACTAATAAAATGAAAAGAAAGTTAAATATAAGTTTTTTGTTTACAATAAAAGATATATGCATATATATATATATATATATATATATATATATATATATATATATATTATATATGTCTGTCCGTCCTTAAACAATTCAAACTCATCGCGATAAAGTTCTTCGCTTTCCGAAAGCTTTCGGTGCCCTTCCGCGTCCCGACAGATTTATTGTTACCCTTATCTGTGTTACATCAATGTACATTCAGGTTTTATTTTGAATATATTCCTACGTTAATTCAACAAAATATATTAAAAAACACATAAATAATGTTAAATGGTTTAATTATCGTTGTCTCTCTTTGCATATATGGAAAGGGAAAGGTATTTTAGTAACATCTTGTATGATAATACGTTAACTGAGGTGAGCGTCAGCGAAGATTTTAACGGTTTGGTAAACTACTTTTTGAAGCAACATCACATAAAAACTACTGAATCGATTTGAATTAAGATTGGCAGACCTATAGAGCTTGGGGAAAAAACTTCTGAACCGATTTGAATGAAAATAATCAGAGCTGTACAGCTTGGGAATGGGCATGCATTAAAAAAACAGAATTAAAATATCTCATTCCGTTTAGAAATGATGGTCAAAAAACTAAGGGAGTTCAGGTTAACTCCCGCAGCGCACGGCTTCGGATCCTAGTGTATTTTATTCAAGCTTTTTAAGCATTGTTTTACTAAAGATGATAAAAACAGTCTGGTTTTAAGCTCTAGTAGTATCTCATATTAAATTTGGTTATAATTACTTGGCTTTTAGTAACTTAAATTATAGATTGGCTTACAGAACACACAGTCTAACAATTGACATTTACAGGCATCATTCAAATATAACATATTTTAACGATGACGTCACACTTAACTTTTTTAATATTTTCTTTTTTTTAATCTACACGACAACTGTAAGCAAAGAACTCAACTTTTCACAACATCACAACGGTCAGTCAAATTTGCAATTTTCTTAACAAATACAATTAAAAAGAGAACTAGCTCACATAGATATATATGTATAAATATACCTTCAGTAAAACCTCACTGAATTACCCACCCCTGGTGCGTAAATCATATATACAGTTAACTCTCTCACGTACTTGCTATAAAAGGACTTTGTGACAACCGCGACACGTATTATTTTGACTTCTCCCGCTTCCGAATTACTTTAGTGACTTTTGAATATTAACAGAAGCAAAAATATCAAAAGTTTTTTTTTTTTATTTAAAAAGGTATTGGTATTAACGTATTCTGATTTGTAAGACGTTTCTAAAAATAAAAACTCCATGGAATATTTCATAAACTGTTGTAATTAAGAAATTTAACCTCTATTTAAGTAATATTTATAGAAAACTATTATTTATCTATGAGATTAGTATATCTCTGTTATATAGTACATTGGAAAGTTTTGCGTTATAAGGAAAGATTCTTCTAATAATCTGAAAGTAAGCCTTGTCGTTTACGATTTTTTTTGTCATTTAGTAATATGTAGCAAAGGAAATCTGATAATAAAATATTTAATATTATGATTAATAATGATTGTTTATAAATTTTAGTCTCCATTTTTTCACGTTATTAAAAAACTATTAAACAAATTTTGATGAAACTTGGCACCATTATAAAAATGTTTATGCGAACAAAACTTAAACTATATAACTATATTAAAAATATATTTAAGGAGATTGGAGATTCTAAAGCATGCAAAGTCAGGTATCGACTCTAGTATTATGTAAAACTCATAATCCCTTACTAATTAGTCTCCGAGCGGACTTATCCTTATTATAAATTATATCCTTAAGATAAAGAGCTCAAAAGAAGGAAAAAAAGATTTTTGTATTTTGCATTCTCAAAACTAGTTGTTGACAGCGACGTCGTCTGTCCTTTTTCCACTTTTTTTTTAACTATATTTTTTGACTTTTTCGGTATTTTCATTATTTTTCGGAGTTATATTTTTGTTTTTCAATTCATGGTGTGTTCTAGAGATAATACATTAAACTGTATTCCAGCTACATTAATTAGTGTTATAAATGGTATGTCTGTCGATACTCAGTGACCATTATTTTACAAGTGTCAAAATAGTGAAATTTATTAGATTACAGAGAAAATAAACGACCGAATAAACAGTATATATTATGTAATAAATAATACTCACAAACACACACACACACACACACGCACACACACACACACAACATCCCCATCCCTGTAACAATATATTATAACACTCTGAATATTACATTTGGACACATATGTTCTCTTTAATATCTTTTTCTCCGATATAGGCGATTTCTTCCAGACAACCAGTCGAAATAATCTTATGATTCAATGAAGCAGTAGGTGGCCTAAATGTACAGAAATAAATAAACCTACTTAAAATAACTACACACGAATACATAGACGTGTTACATAAATAAAATTATATTATATTAATACAATGTTTTATGACATTATAAACAAAAACTGAAATTATATTTATCTTATAAACAAAAGTAATAAAAATTACTTATGATAAGATCATTCTTTTTCAATAAATCGTTATTTAAAAGTATACTTAACTAAATAAAAATACAAATTAGTTAGTATTTTTCATTGTAATTTACTAATAATGTGCTATTATTTAATTATCGCACAATTTAATACATTCACATGATGTGACCAGTTAACAGTGACCCATGGGATGTCACCCCTAAATCCGCCATTTTAATAAAGCAACCCCGGACATCTGGCCTTCGTCTGTCGTCAATTAGTGAGGTCTGGTGTGTGAGGGAAAAGAATTATGACGTTATGTCCGAATAAAATATAATGTATACTCAAAAAAATATTGTTTTTTTTTCACTAAATTTACAATGGACAGTAATATAATATATTTTGATATCAAACAACTTAGTAGATTTTCATGTAAATTTGTAGATAGTTATTGAGTTTAAGTACTTAAGAAAGTTCTTTTAAGGAGAATTTACAATATAAAATTGTTTATTTAGTACATTAATGTAACGATCTAATGTCCTTATAAAACATTTTTCTTGTAATATTCAAAAATATAATTAAATTTTTTTAAACCTATTTCTACAACAGAAATAGTAACAAAAAACTTATACTCAAAATTGTCTTAAGAGCGTTTCCCGTATTACTTAAATTTAAAACAACTAAAGATCTTAAAATTAAATTAAAAAAATATATATATATAATGTAAAATTCATAAAAGCGAGTACCAACACGGTAGCTCAGTTTTTAGAACATAACTCTTAGTCGCAGGTTCAAATCCAAAACGTTTTTTGTCACTCCATATTTGGTAACGTATAATAATATAACTCCAGTGAATTCTGAAACATAAATGAAAATGACTCACATTCTTTTCCGTCTGTCAGTTGTTCGGAATGTCAATTAAAGTAATTAACCCTTTGGCTCGCAATTTGCGTGCCTCAAATGAACGCGTCAAGTCGGAGGGTGGAGGGAATTCAACAGATTTTATTGACAAATCAATTTTAATACTTTTAACAGATTATTTAACATCAAAATGTTGTTCTTTTAATATATAAATAAATAGAAATTATGACAATTATGCCGGCATTTTTATTAAAAAAAAATTATGAAAAGAAAAGTACATTTTCAGGAGGTTTTAATGAAATAAAATTTTATTGTTTTTATTTTTAAATTATTGTTACTATAAAAGTTAATCAAAGATGAGGATTTTTTAGAAATTTGATAACTAAATCTAAAAAAATCCTGACAATAAATGCCTGAATACCTAAAAAACTATTTATAGTGACGCAAAGATACATTTCTTTTAAAGAAAAACTGTCATTGACTTTTATTTTTATTTTAACTAAAATTATATTACAATATTCATATCAAAATGAAAAAGTGTTAATCATAAAAATATTAAACACAGACATACATTGTGTACGTAAAAAGATTTAAAAAGATATAAGAAAAAGAAACCGGTGCGACGGTATCATATGAATCTCATTACCCCCGGGACTCCCGGGACCAGGGGGATGAAAAGAAAAGAAAAACTTTGAAAGATTGTTGAATCTTCGCTGTTTGGTTTTAATTTTAAACTCATCTACAATTCATTACGCTTCACTCTGTTAGAAAGAATTAATTTGTTATAAAACATTCATTTATATTTACTTTATAGCGCTAAAAGAGTTTTCTTTTACATTTAAATGTACAAATTTATTACATTTTTTTTATTTACATTTATCAAATTTATTAAAAAATTAAAATATTATAATTGTTATAATATTTAATATTATTTGAAACAAAATAAAACTAATAAATCGACACAGTTATGAATACAGAATTTCTCAAGACTCGAGCAAATGTATTCTAAATGTATTGTAATGTAAAATATGTAATGTATTCTAAAGGTCAATGAACTCATTGGTATATAATTATTTGAAACTGGGTGTGTATAGTACAGGAAATAACCGCAGGTAAGCCTCAACGAGATCAGCCGTCTAGTGAAAATATTATCACGTGGTAGGTCTGTTTGTGGAAGCTAATTGGAACGCGTCGTCGCCCGCGGATATATAGGGATGGGTGGGAATTATCGATAGGATTACGTGATGAAAAATAATATTATCAAAAAAAAAGATTTTTGTATACTTTAACTGAAAATTTATAGTTTAAGATGACATATTTTTTATGTTTTCGTTACAAGTTTATAGGACTATTTATAGGAATGCCTGAAAGCGTTCATATTATAAAAGGTTAATAAAATGTTATATATACTAAAATGTCTGTAGGTTTGTGGATTAAATATTTTTTGTAGTAAAAATTATTTATATTTGTTGGTCGGTCCATCATCCTTCTACATCTAAAAATGACTGAATCCTCATGAAAATGAGTATACAATGAGATACACCCACGGCGGGTGTTGAGCTCAGCCCCTCTCCTTTCTTCTTTTCTTGATAACTTTTGAATGGCTAAACATTTCTTCAATCTGTTTTCGCTATAACATCCGCGTTCGGCTCAAACGTACATGAGAAAATTTTAGCTAATTATCTTGTCGCATTCAGGAGACAACTAAACACAAAAATTAGGTCTCCCAAACGGTTAAGAGCTTCGCTTACGCTCAACTCAATTATATATTTAGATATAAGTGAAGCCGCTGGGAAAAGCTAGTGTAAAAATATAACATTTTATCGATTACATTCGGAATGTATCCCATCCCTACCGTCTTGTTTAAATATTAATTCGGCGTCAAAGGGGTTGGTGAGCGTGTTTGGGGAAGGGTCACTTTCTACTACAATGTTAGATTGTGTTATAATATATAACATTGAGACTATTTTAAGAATTATAATTAAAATTGAAAAGAAAAATGATTTTCGTCTACGTGTGTAAGAAATCGTTTGAATATATACTTCTTTTGTAGATAGTAAGAATTATTAAAGTACTAGGGGCGCCAACAAACCCTCAACTTCGACTCGCTGCGCTCGCGAAATCTCAGGTGCCGTTTGCATATTGAGCGAAGCGAGCCCAGTGTGATGACTCATCGTTTCCTATTGACTTTGAAAAAAAAATTTTTTTTTTGATGACTTTTTTCTAAATTTTTTATTTTAAAACCATCTCCTAATTTGTTTTTTTTTTGATTGCAAAGTTTCATAATTTTCCGTCAAGTAGTTTTCGAGCCAATTCGTGACAAAGAATGCAAAAAGTCTCCAGTAAAACGCTCCGCTCACTTCGTTCGCTTCGCTCAATAAATAATTTGACAGCACTATCTAGATGTGTGATTGGTTGATTATCACGACATTAACTAATCTACCAATCAGAAAGGTGAACACGGTATTATTATGTTCATATTATTTATGTTTATAAGTTGATGTTAGTAATTCTTCGTATGATATAATATGTCAAGTTATAGTAGATTTGACAAGTAGAATTAATAAGATCCAATTGTACCTTTATTGGATGGATATGTATTATGTGTGTGTGTGCGTGTGTGTATTTTATTTCCTTCTATAAAATAAATAAAAAAACATATTTTTGATATGCAGAAACTGCAGGAGGTTATATAATTATAACCTTCATATATGTTCTGTATTAATAATGTCACATGCACCTGAATTATATTTAAGACTAGCTATTGAATGCGACTCTGTCCGTGGACAGAAGGCAGCTCTGTCATACATTAATTATTATATATATATATATAGTAAAGATAATTTAGCTTAAAATTACCCATAGATAAAGCCAAGAGAAAATTCGGGGAATAGTTCGATTGAAAGTTTTGATACGTTTATAATAAGAAAAGTTAAGGACTACTTGAAAACTAATAACCAAAAAAGAGTCATATCCTCCCTTTTGGTGATTGGTGGTTTTATTTTAATACTATTTTCCACCTCAAGCTTTTGTTTTAATATTAATATTTGTTTACATCGTTTCATTTTTTCATACAAATGGTTAACAGATAGCTACAAACATACAAATATCCATATTTATTATATTAGTAGATTCATTAAGTGTCTCGTAATTGTAAATAGCATATTTACCATAATATTTTTTTGCCTACTTTGGACCTTAAACTTTCTTAAAGTATCAAGGCTATACAATCGCAGTATCCTTATCTCGTCTTGTAGCATGAATTTTAATATTTAATTAAAACTTGAAGGGTTGAAGACATCGCCTTTTAAACTTATTCAGCTCACCGACTAGATAAGAACTTGTATAAATACTTTAAATACTACACTTAGAGTTATTGTGTGCGTGCGTGTGTGTTTGTGTGTGTGAACCATATATATATATTTATCTTTGTCCTTAAAAAGCTCCTATATTAACCGTATAAAAGATATTCTTACTCAACAATAATACAACAACTTCACAAAAACAAAATGGCGGTCTTCCAACGTTTTTATAAATTGCAAATAAATATATATCATAATCAACACCAGCCCTGTAATTAGTGTTTAATTAAAAAATAACAAATTTGTCGAGGGATTGAAAATCACTGGAGCGTAACACCCGCCATTACGCGCTTGGAGTAACAGAGAAACAATACTAGCTTTACACCCGGAGTTGATGCTATGGTATTAGTGTATAATGACATCATTATAAAAACATTTATAATTTAAAACTTTAATAAAAAGTAACTAATTTAATTTAAATAATATCAGATATTGCTCAATAGATCTTTTAATGGATAGAAAATTTAAAAAGAAATAAATGTAATATCATTTATTAACTGTAACCTCTTTCGTGCAGAATGTATGTATAAACCACTGAAATAATATTGCAGACATTCTTCATAATATGTTAAGTGTACTGCATATCTATTATTTTTAGTAGGGTTATATGTCAAATATCATACAAATCTAACCGCTAATGTCAAGCAATGTCAAAAATGGTTTTACCGCGTTTTATGAATCAAATAACAATGGTTCTAAAAATCAGCTGTTCTTTATTACGGAAGCCATATTGAAAATTAAACTTATGCAAGAATCTTAAACTTCATAAAAATGTTCGTAATTAACGAATTAAATTGCAATATTCTCAGGATTTTGTTCAATATAAATTAGATTAGATGTATATTTTAAAATCCTTTAGTTATAATAATTATAACATTCACATGACGTGATCGAATAATCCGATGAATTTCCTTTGAAAAAGCATAAAGGCACTCAAGGGTTCCGGAACATAAATTAAGTTCGCGGGAGATCGTAAATTCTCAGTACATTAATGTCTCTTGCACACAATTATAATATATTAGAGGAGTTTAACGACTGTGTATTCATTTGATATTAATATTATCAAGTAACTCGTGTTGTGTTGTCAGTAGTAGTAGTAGGTATCTCCGAAACTGCTTTCCTTTAATACGATAACATTAAACCGATGAATATTTATACCTTCATGAATATTAACTTTTAAGGCGAAAATTCTTTATAAAACTCGGGGGAAGTTAGACAATACGCTTTTTAACGTTTTTGTTGGTTGAAATATTATTACGGAACTTTTTTTTATCTTACCTTTATTGTAAAAATATTCGTCGTTTTAATAGCTCTTACACGACGCGTTCCTAAAAGCATGTCACTTTTGGGATAAAACCTTTTAGGATACTAGAGAAGCCTAGACTTATTGGAGACTAATAAGTTTTGGGTTACTTTGTTATAAGATATTATATTAGTTAAAAAGCTTAGGAAGGTCTAAAATACTCCAAAATGGTTGTATGAAATAATATATTAAAATAATTCACCGATAATATTAATGACAAGCAAGCTTTGTTGGTAATATTTTAAATGTATATACAAAAATGATTTGTTTTTGTCTATTTGTTTTTTCATTACAAGTGCATTAAGTTACAGAATATAATATTAAATTCATTCTTCTCCTACAAGGGAACTTCCCGGCCCTTCGGGCCAGGAAGGGTCAAAGCTCACGTATGAGGTTGGCACCTACCCTATTTTGTAGCCTGATTCAATAGCTTTTTTTTGATGTATTACACATTATTGTGTGATTTGTGGGTGATAAGTGATGCGCGTGCATACAGAGTCAATTAGGTCATTATTATATAGTAAGGATTTAGCTAATTCATATATTTTTTTGTAATTAACAAATAATCTATATATATAAGTAAAATTGAATAGTGTCTGATTCCAATAATTTTCAATGAACGCATGTGATAGTATATATGGTACTTACATAAAAAAAACAGTTTTTTTCGTTTGTGTCTCTGTCTCCTTGTTCTGGCTAATCTCTGAACCGGTTCTACCGATTTGAACAGGACTTTCAATGACAGATAGCAGATGTTGTAAGAGGTAAACTAGGCTCCTTAAAAAAATATTATGCGCGAACAAAGTCAACCAAACAAACAAACAAAAATGAAACAACAATATTCTAAGTTACTGATCCATTTACGATTTTTTGGTAAATCTTTTAACGTCACTAAAATAATATTAACAAATGCAGTTTTTGAGGTGGTAGAGCCTAGCTGTAATTATATGACTGCAGCTCCTATTGGGCGGGCTCGACCGGGGAAGGACCACACTCTCACAGAAGCTGTCGTGTAGTAACCAAATTCATTTGGTTGTGTTCCGTCGGTGAGTGAGAGATTCCGGAATCCCAACTTCACCCCCTCTCCCCTCTGCCAAACATGATAGCGATGCCGAAAAATTTTCCCCAGGAGAGTAACGGCTTTGACGAAGCCCGAGAACCCCTCCCCGAGCATAATCGGGGGAATAATTCTCAGATTTTACTCGGGTAGCCCGTCATATCTGGGGTGGGAAAAGTATCTCAGTTGGCGTTTTCTGAGGGCAAACGACGGCAAACAAAGGCACCCCGCTCCACTCTAAATGTGGACTTTAGCAAACATCCGGGGATTTTACTCCTAACCTATAACCTAAACGCCGTCCATTATGATCTTGAGACGGCGCAGCCGACCTTGTTGCTTTTGAAGGAGACGCAAATATCTCAACCTAGCGACACAGCGTACCTATCATGCCCCGGGTATATACTAAAACATCATTTTATACCACACGCCGGAGTATCTGTGTTCGTAAGGGAGGATATCTGCTACCCTCGCCTTCAGATTTTTGAAGGTCGGAACCTGTCTGTGCATGCACTGTCTTCGCGGGGGGATCTGTACTTAACTTTGCTCTGGCGAATGGTATATCCCAGTTGGTTAAGAAAGAAACCGGACGTGAACAGCCACGCCCTCTTTTTTGGATAATCTTCTGACTACACCTCCAAGAATGTACTAGGTTACTGTGGAGGCGCTCCTAGGGTCCTCTGATTACTGTCTGGAAAGGAGTGTAGAGCCCATTCAACGTCTGGCTCGCAGAAGATCTGCGACCCGATGTGTATGTCTAGCACTACAAGTCAGCGGATTAGGATGCAATACGGTTCTTTTTTGCATCCTACCTATGGGGGCCGATCTTACGCACCTTTGGACAGCGATTATTGAAAGCAAGAGAGTGGGTCTGGTAGTTAGTTTGGTCAATAGAGCAAGGCAGTATTTCAGGCCTGGGCAAAGATTTGCCGTCTATAAGGCGCAGGTCTGGCCCCACATAGAGTACTTCTCTCATCTATGTTTCGGATCACCCGAGTATCAGCTTCTATCTCTTGTCGGGGACTCTGTGCTCTGCTAACTTCCTTTGGTGGTATTTCCTGATCGTTACGACATGAAATTTAAAAAAGGCGTATACTCCTAGCTCCGAGGCCGGCAGTGCTCTTGTAAATCCTTGGTTGTTGCAAGAGTTCATGGGCGATGGTGATCACGTATCATCTGTAGCCAGCTTTTAAATATAAGCTTATTTGTAATATTCATTGCTTTTATGATTGACGTGGTTAAAAAAATATTATTGAGAAGTTAAGTGATGTTAAATTGGATTTGTCGTTAAATATGGTTTTTAGATGCGTCTAATGGGCAAGGTTAGAGAGAGATGGATATAGAGAGAGAAAAAGGGAAGGAATGTTAAAATTGTTAGAAATGTACCCACAGTACAAGATAAAAAGGCAAATCATTGAAATTCATGGCATTTTTCCGTATTTAAATTCGTGCGACGCCGCGTATGAAGCGTCCCTTAAACAATGTTTTATTTAAACTAATTTGCATCGAGGGAGTGAGACATTTCTTTTCTCAATTATTTTCTTTGATGTTATCTTTATATGGATAAGACATTGATCATTAAATATTTTATGTAGGTACAATTTTTTTTTTGTATTTAAGGAGTACAAAACACACATTTGTTTGTCTTTCTGTTTTTGCAATTCAGAATTCAAGTCAGTTTAATGTTCCAGTTACAATGTATATTATTATAATACAATAAATTAATTTATTGTCAATATATTTAGATTTAGATGGATTAATTATTTGATGTCATTTTTATTTAAGAAAAGAAAATTTTTGACATTATTTTAAGCGTCGTGATTGGTTGATTATCACGACATCAGATATTAACCATTCAGAATGAGTTTGTGTATAATAATAATTTTGATAGTAATGTCCACATTCATCTGTCTGTCAGTCGAAGCGTGAAATTGTTCTTATTGTAGCATCACTGTTATTTACGTTGAGTTATATTTTTTCAATTCTTTTGCAGATGTAATATGTGTGGAGTTGGAATGTTTTTATGATAAAAATCCTTGTTTTGGTATATTTTTGGTATAGAGTAATATTAGCTTTTGCAATACCAACTTTTGTCTAACTAACTGTAGATTGTTTTCAACTTAATCTATAGTTTAATTATTGGCAGTAATCTAAAACTATTTACATTTTCAATCTCTAGTAGAAGATTTGGATCAAGATCGATTTTTAATATCATCTTAATTTGAAGTCTATAAAAGTATCCGCCATGTCAGGTTTTTGAAATATTGAAAGAAAAATTAACCAATATTAATTGAAGCAATTGCCACGAGGTCATGGTGGCTCAGTTGTTAGAGAAACTGAAATGGAAACCCAGCGGTCGCAGGTTTGAATTCTACGTGTTTATGAAATTTTCATTCTTTATTTAAAACTTAAAAACATATAGGGACCGTAGCGTTTGGCGCTCCGTCGTCTCTGGCTACCCCGCAAGGGATATGGCGTGAAGGTAAATAAATAAAAACATATTATTTTATAATTATTTATGTTATAATAGATATGTAAATTTACATTAGACCGAAGTGTAATTTATAATTATGGACTATCTTTACACGCAACTTTACGCGTAACTTTAAATCTTTTAAGAGTGGATCGTTTAAGAAAACAGTGATTAGAGTAGAAATACCCCATTTGTATGCTTATTAAGGATCCCCGGACACTTGACGAAACTTTCCTCTTACAATGGTTCAAGTCACTAGCGATTATTAAATATTCATTTGTATAATAAGTATGTTATATTCGAAACATGATTTGTTTATTGAGGAAACAAATGAATCATTTTACGTAATATACAGACTTTTATATAAAAAAAAAATCAAATATGTCAGGTAATATAGTTAAACAAAAGTTTTTGATTTTTCTTCTTTATATTCGTATGTACGTTTTAATTCACGACTCCACTAGTCACGTGACTTTCATCTCGTCTCCCTCCTTTTGGTCTTCCTCTATAAGTTTGTAACTTAAACCGGAATGTTACGATAAAAAGATAAAATCCAACGAGCAAACTCTAATTAGTAAGAAGATTGTTATGACTGTCGCATGACGAGAGATTTTTATATTTAAAAATTTTCTGCAGTTAACGATTAAGTTTAGTCTCTAGTACTTATTAAATACCAACTTTGGTTATAATTTGGAAAATGTTATAAGTTACCAAGTTATTTAATGTTTATAATGTCCTTGAAAAAGAGGGTTGTTATAAGTTTAACATGGATATTTCTGTTGGTATGTGTCTATCTTGGTATAATAGCTCCCAACGCGTGAATGGATTTGGTTTTATATATTCTATTGTTTTGGAAACTTTCTTGGGTGTTCTTTTTTTAAGATATTTGAAGATGACAGTAGGAAAAGTACTAATAGTGATGTCTCTGAATTGGCGGTAGACTAACAGCATTCCGTCACCATAAATAGATAGACTTTCACGAATCTGGTAATAGTCATTAATATTACCAGATACAATGGATAATATTACTGATGTAAGAGATCGTCTGACACGTATTAACAGTCTTCGTATTGGGCTGCAATTTCATGAAATTTTATACTCAAAAACGACATCTTGTGGCATTTACACGTATACTGCATTTTAACCTTAAAAATAAGACTTCTATATGGAACACACTTTAGAACGCCATCTATTGAAACTTACCCGAACTTCTTCGTTTGGTACCTATATATTTTTGGTACACGCGTTAGAATGTTTCTTATAGATGGCGCTTATACCAATTGTGGTTTTAAAATTTCTTAAAACTTCTAACTATATATAAATGTGCTTCTAGCGACATCCATACAAAATGAAGATGTTCTTTAATATAAAGCAAAATATTAAACAAATAACTCATGACCCGTGTTATTGATACAAAAGATACTTTTCATAGAGAAGTTTTGAACCTTGAGGTACCTCTTTAAGATCTAGCGAGTTTTTTTTTTGCGATTTAATTTAATTTAATTTACTTTTATATTGTTAATTGAATAAATAAATAATCTTCAGAAATGGATCGGAGAGACAAATAAAGAATAGATTTAGAATATATCTGTTGAAAATGCAGCCATTCTATTTGTACTAGTATAATAATCGTAATTAAAAGTAACAAAATAAATATATCATGGGGAATTTTAGATCAGATTTAAGAAGAAATTGAAAAAGGAAGGAGAGAAAGAAAACGTATATATTTCCATCTCTCTCTCGCACTCTTAAAATGAGCAATTATTTTCCATGTCTCGTATAATATGCAATTTATATAAAAGCATTTTAAATTAAGTCTTGCATCTCAAATTAAAACATTCTAAACTTTATCTCACAACCTGTTGGACGTGAAAATGAGTTGCAGTTTCATTACCAGAGTAATAGTTAGAGAGTAATTGTGACTTATAAAAGATCTTACGCCAACCTTGTAGCGTGGCTCCGGGGGTACAAGTTACTAATTAGCATTAAGGTATACTGTGCCGCCCGGCGCGCGTCTCCCTTGTCGGACGACACGACTTTTTATTTAGCGGAGCGAGCGGAGCGTTTTATTGGAGAATTTTTCACATTCTTTGTCACGAATAGGTTCGAAAACTACTTGACGGAAAATTATGAAATTTTGCAATCAACAAGACAAGGAATAATCGTCCAAAAACTGATATCCCATTGAAGTCAATGAGCAACGATGACTCATTACACTGGGCTCGCTTCGCTCAATATGCAAACGGCACCAGCAGCGCAGCGAGTCGTATTGAGGGTCTGTTGGCGCCCCTGGTTTAAATATTGCAAAAATTTATTAATCGTATTTATGAAATGTTGTTACTTTGGAATAACTTAACTAATTTGAATGTTTTCGTGAAAATATAATATTTAATAACTTACTCAGATAGGTATTTGTGTTGGTTTTTGTATGTTGGTATGATTTATTTAAGAATCTTAATATTTAAAAAAAAAATTAAAGTTAATCCATATTAGGATACATTCCAGGAATTTAATTACGTGAAGCTATTGGTAAAACAAAGAAAATTTTTTTTTTCCTTTCAATTATAGGTAAAACCCTAATGTATTGTGCATTTTTATTATTAATTTCAAAATGTATGCGTAAATTTTATTGTTAATTCAAATTGTTTCTCATCGGTTGCTTATAACCAAAAAATGTTAAAACTAACCAAAATCATTAAATTAGATTAACTTTTTTGAATTACAAATCCGAGACAAGTAGATGGAGATTCATTATTTCATTGATTCAGTATTGACACAATAGCTCAGTTGCTAGACTGCGAGTGAACCCAGTGATCACAGGTTCGAATCCTTAAACTTTGTTTTATATTTTATATTTAATAGCTCAATTGTTAGACGACACCCGGTGATCACAGGTTCGAATCCTCAAACCTTATTAGTGTTTTTGTTCTATAGGTTCGAATCTTTAACACTAAACCTACCTACAATTCTTGTATACCTGTTCCTACCGCACGCCGTCAAATTGACCGGTAATTAAAAGTTATTTTATTATATAACGCATTTAATAATGAAAATAACTGAAAGTAAAGAGTGTAGAAAATATTATATGCATATTCTAAGAATTGTCATGTAGTTTGATAACGATATTATAACGTTTGAAAATGTGTAAGTTTTACAAAAGTTTAAGAACGGTCAATTTGACCGGTACTTGGTAGGTTTAGTGTTAAATTTTATTGGAATATTTATTCGGATGTAACAATGGAAACCAACGCCTCGAGGCGTACACGTTACGCTCCGCATTGTTTCATGTACAACAACCTTACATTCGCCGCCCAACGTCCGATTACTGCTCCTATTATACTTATTATAATTTATTAATTTATATTTAATTAGTTTTTTAAGTTTTGTAATTGTTTTTTTTATATAGTTGATGTTTTTACTGCGTTTGAAAATTTGTACTAGTAGTTTTTTATTGTTGATAGATTTATAACCTTGTATGTGTGTGTGTGTGTTGTGTGTGTGTGTGTGTGTGTGTGTGTGTGTGTATGATTTGATTTCATTTTAATACAATTATATTGAGTTAGAGTATCAAGTTTGAATTCGTCCGAATTGATTTTATAAATATTATAAATTTAATTCCAGAAATAACTAAAAAAGTTTAACCGTTTTTTACCAAAATAACTAAAAAAAAAAGATAATATCTGTCTGCAGGCAGTATTTAACATTTTCAATATTTTTTTTTCTCAGTCAAAATATACGTTTAAAAAGTAGAACACATTTTTTTTAAAAATAAAAACTAAAATTTTAAATATGAATTCCAACTCTTTAGAAGATTTATCCGTTGGGAGGTAATAGAAAAATCAATACTAAAAATTTCCCAAAGGACGAGGTCCATTAGCATCCAGTCGATGTTATGGAGGAGATATTAATTTTTCAACAGATACTAATAAATATTTGAAGTTTTTTTTTTATCTAACGATCAGGTTTTAATTTTAGCAAAAAGTTTGTATATCATTATTTTATATAATATTTGTGTATTATTTTCTTATTATCTTAGTTTTAGTTTAATTAGTAAAATAATTTGGGGTTTCTTAACATCGATCGATTGTTGACGATAAGAAATATCTTCCTTCCTTTTCAGAAGTTTTTTTTTTAGGAAGATTTTTTTTTGTTTTTTAATATGATTTTATAGTATTGACAAAAAAACTAATTTAGTTTTTTTACATATTTATTGTAAATAAACATTTCTACATGTTGGTAGATCAGTTAATACGTACAATATAAAGTGCAAATGCGTTTTTATCTGATAAATAAATAAAGGATGTTAAAGAAATAAAAAACACATGAACATTACACTTTTATTAATAATACGTCATTAAAAAGAGAAAAAAAATGACTTTCTCTCTCACATGATATGATGATAAACAAAACAAACCTACAAAATACTATCACAAATAAAATTATGACAACAAAAAACGCTTCCTCCATAATTAATTAGTGCTCTCAAGTTTGTTTTACATCTGACATTGTATTTTTGTTGTTTTCAGATCACCTCGTGCGGAGTGAAGTGCGCGTCGTCGGTGTCGGCTAAAGGTATTAAAAAAAATGTTATTTAACCTTTTTTAATGTTTACAGCATAATTTAATTTTTTAATATTAAAATGTCATTTAGTTTTTTTTTTTTTATGCTGATAGCATTTACTCTTCCAACGTAGAATGAAAGACGAAAGAGGTTGATTATTTTATTGTATTTTTTTAAAATTTTATATTCTTATGACAATGTTCAATTAATACTAAGCCGGGATTAATAAAAAATGATTTTATTATAAATATGTGTAAGAAAGACATTTTTTGTTATGATTTGAACTCTTTTTAAAGTAAAACTTGTCAGCTGTCAATTCTTGACTTTTTAGTTTCGTTAGATTTGTGACAAGTAAGTGTAAGCACAGATAATAAATACGATCAGACGGGAATAATATTTATTAATTATTATTTTAACTAAATTATACTATAGATTACGTATTTTAATTTTGAAATTTAATAAGCAACTACTTTATATAATAAAATATCTCTAGATTTCTGTTTTCTATTCCCCATAGATTTATACTTTTTTTAAAGGGTACTTATTTTTTTTTTTAAATACTTTTAATATTTCGGCAAAGGAACTCTTAAATGGCTGAAGGGTTTTAGAAAATTCGTTCGAATAAACATAAAATTTAAAAAGAACCCTAAACTGACTGGAATTTTATTAAACGCAAACACTAGATCTTTTTAAAGTTCACAAAACAGTGGAAGCGGGTCAAGTTTTCAACGGCTTTGGATTTCAGAACACAATAAAAATCGAGTTTTTGAAATTTTCGATTATTGTACTAGTTGAGAGCCCGGCTTTGCTTGGGCTCGGTTTAATTGACGTTCACTATAACAGATTTTTACGATATTATTTGTTGTTGTTCTACAATCTGTTGTCCGCGACTTCATCTGCGAAATCAAAATGGCGTCGAAATTTAATATTCTTTTTTCAAATTTAAATAGTATTAATAGCGGGTATTACAGACAAATCTTTACCTGTAAAATATTATAGCTGGAAGCTGGAAATTATGGCAAAAAAAAAAAAGTTTTTTTTTTAAATTTAAAAACCATTCAATCATTTACATTAAAATGAAAACTATCATAGAATTATAAATTTTATCTATTTTATAACAATCATAAGATTCGTTCACTCATTCCTTCACACAGTTCAAAGAACGAATGAATGGATTGTATCTTTATTAAAAGTATTGCATACTATAAATGTATTAGATGAGTTCCAACCACACCAAAACCACCTTTATTGTATATACATAGGGGTTAAACTCCCTTGTATTTTGATTTGAATATAATTCATTAAGCAAGGTGTATTTATATTTTAATATCATTTTGCACTCTAATACTATGTGATAAGGTTCAATTTTATATACAGTTTGAGTTGGTGGGCTAAGTGATGTGCGGACTAAAGAGATAGTTAACGCGGAGCTGAAAAAAAATAGTGATGGGAATTAAACTATCGATAAATATTTATATTATGGAAAATTGTTTAAATATTTTCATCGAAAACAGCGAGAGATATAATTTTTATCGACTATTTTTTTATATATATATTTATTTATTGTCTGTACTTAGTTTTATATTTAAAAATCTTGATTCAAAATTAAAATTAATATATAATGTATTGGTTAAATTTATTTTAATTCAAAAACGTCAAAAATATATAGTTAATAAATTTATCGATAAAAATAAACACTCCCATCACTATCTAAACTTCCAAACCCTGCACCCAGCTCTATTTATATTAATTCACATTGAAATTCGTTCAAATCAGCATTATATGTATGTATGTATGTATGTATGTTCCAGTGACCCGTTTTTTACTTTGTATACAATTCTTTTGATATATTATCAATGGTGGAGTGAAAGTGGCTTAATATTTTAAATAAATATATTAAAAAACTCTATAAGAAACTCGAACCTACGACCAATGAAATACAGTTCCCGTCGCTGTACAAACTGAGCTACAGTGTCGGTAGTTTCTTTGATGAATAAGACAGTATAGAACTTTCTCTCTCTCTCTCTCTCTCTCTCTCTCCCTCTCTCTCTCTCTTCTATCCTGTACTGAGATGACATCTTTTTAAAATATTTTTGATTTAAACATTGAAATGTTTACCTGCAGAGAATAAAAATTCACATAACTACATGTAATGTATTGAAACTAGGTCACGCAAGCGGGGTCGTGAGCTGAGCTAACTTTTGCTCTGTGCACGGCAGGCTATTTACTACGATGTTCTTTAAGTTAGTCCTTACAAACGCTACGAGAGTTAAATGGAAATATAGAATATTATCAATAAATCATTTGCCAAACATGTCAAGTTTGATATTCGTTTCAGGTCTTTAAATGGAAAATTTTCTACAGAATTGCTCATAAGACCCTTCTTTTCGTTATTTCATCACGCTGAAACAATCAGGTCCACTGCGATAATATTGATATAGTAGAAAGCATTCGACCTTCTTGGGGATAAAACGAATTATTATGATGATATCGTGGCACGTTCCTGTTGTTCGAATGGAACAGCATGTCTGCATGCTATATGCTTGCTCTGGTAAGTATAGGGAACTCCTGCTTCTTCTAAATCGGTTCTTGATTATTTAGAACAAGAAACGTATGCCAATTTTTCTATTTCTTGATTGAATCGACGCTTATTTGCTGCGATATTAGGAAGCGTCATATGTGTGGCTGCACTATCTGGATACTGTTGTGAACGGACAGAAGTTACTGTGTATCGCGATATGCCACTTGCAAGCCATCTGCCTCTTCCTCTGCCTCATCCACGTTACATTTTATGATAATGAGCAATAATTAAATGAAATAGTGAAATAATTAAATTATGATCAATAATTAAATGGAAGCTTGATGAAACTCGATGAAATGTATGTAAAAGAAAATATTCGGACGGAACCTTGCCTGTTCGAAGCCTCACACGCAACTGAAGCGTTCGTTCAGTTGTTCCTTCTATTTTGCTATTTTTTTAACTTGGGGCGCGCGCCGGTATGAGACGTTCCATATCATAAGTCTATGGACAATTTTCTGGTGAATTGAAACTTTTTTTCTGTAATTCGAAAACTTACCATTTTTTTAGTGAGCTTCGAGCTCAATGTGAACTGCACTCTGACAAATTTTTAGTCAGTTCTGCTATGTATGAGAGTAGTTATAACTTTCTCAGATTTCAATCCGCTGTTGAGTCACTAATCGAACTAAATTAGTTCTGTTAATTGTTCAAGATCTGGCGATCGAAATTTTCCGAAATTTTGCACAGTCATAAAACAATGTGGCATCAAACACCATGCCGAGTTTCGAAACTGTGGTATGCGTAGTTAAATGATAGCTAGCACGTAAATTGTCCTAAACTGAATTAGTCAATTACACTGAATTTAGAATTACGATTTTTTTAAAAATAAATATATGCTTAGCGCCTTATGCTCGCAATCGTTGTGGCGAGTTTCGTTAACGTAGTTCAAATAGTTTTTAAGAACAGAGAGTTCGCAGTTTTTGGAATCTAACCAGTAAAGAGCTTCGCTTCGCTCAGCTCAATAAATTAGACATATATCATCTTCATAACCATCTTTTAAGCGAGTAAAGTCGGGGTTTATTATTAACTTTGTTACTATCACAGTTTTATATCACAGTTTTATATAATAAGAAGAACACACACACGCACACACGCACACACGCACGCACACACGCACGCACACACGCACACACGCACACACACACACACACACGCACACACACACACACACACATACGTTCAAAAAATAATTTAAATAAAATGAATTATATATTAATAATGATCAGACAATTTCTGAAAGCATATATTATATATTATTAAATAGATATAATTAAAATATTATGTTGGTATTACTTTATTATTATTATTATTATATTATATTGGTAAGGTTGGTATTACGTCATTAACAAACCGATATTTACATTTCATTACTCCACTTGTTTTTATATTGTATCGCTTTATGATACACTTTAATTAATATATCATATACCATTATATGGGTGAAATATGATATATATATATATATTTAATTAATTATTTTTAAATATAGAATGCAAAAGTCACATCGCAATTCGAATCTGCGACCTATTTGTGTCGGTACCCGTCGCTCTTCCAACTGAACTATTGTGTCCGTATAGCTTTGAATTTATTTATTTATTATTTATTTATCTTCACGCCATATCCCTTGCGGGGTAGCCAGAGACAACGGAGCGCCAAACGCTACGGTCCCTGCATACTTCTTTCACCTCGGCCACAGACATCAACCTCTTCGGACATGCCCTTCGGGGGGTCCTCATGCTTGTTACAAGACCATCCTCCAGTATCTTAGATACCGTATTTTCGAAGGTCACTCGAGGCCTCCCCCTGTCTCTCTTACCGCTCGCTTTTCGTGTATTTTTTTTTTACAATTTTTTATCACTTATTCGTTCGACATGCCCAAACCACCTCAGCACGTTCTTCTTCATTCTCACCGTGACATCTTCGGTAGTACCTGCCATTCTGTGGATCTCTTCATTGTGGATTCCGTCAGCTAGACTGACTCCGCATATTCTGCGAAGAGATCGCATCTTTCTTACATTTTTCTTCTGTGTTACCCACGTTTGGCTAACAGCGTCGGTAGCAAAACCGCGTTGTGTACAGCCAAACCTGCAGCTATGCTGACGTTTCGCCGTCTCAACAATGCAGCCAAAGCACCGTTAACTCTGTTACCGGCGGCAATACGCCTTTCCACATCCATTTCGTATCTTCCGTCTCTGCTAAACATACTTCCCAAATATACCACTTCATTCACTTGTTCTATTAACTTACCATTCACTTTGATCTTACATTCTGTTCTTCCTTCATTTCTTTCAAATATCAGAAAAATTGCTTTGAATTGATGAAATATTTTGTATAGTCTGTTAATACATTTATTCGTTCATTCATTCATTCATTTAAATTAAAGAACTAAAATTAAAACTAATTAAATACTTTAACTCCACATAAAAAACAGTACGAAGATCTATTTACCACTACAATAACAACTCTAAAACAATGGAAGAAGGTTCAAAATGAATTTGATTTTAATATTAATTATATAGCACGAACTTGTATGAATATTTGATATGGCAATTAGTTCCATGTATCTTCAGGTGAGGGTTCAAAGGGTTCTGATTTTGGGTACGGCCAATAAGATGAGATAATGGATCTCAGATAACTATATTATACAAGTGTGCGTCCTCAAACAAAGCATCTCCTGTTTGGAGTATCATCGTTTAATTTAACATTTTCTTTGTGTGCGTGTGCGTGTGTGCGTGTGCGTGTGCGTGCGTGCGTGCGTGCGTGCATGCGTGCGTATGTGCATGTGCGTGTGTGTGTGTGTATGTTCGAAAAACCAATTGGTAAGTTCAAAAACACAAACACGGATTTTCCCACAAACTTAAATAGTGCTAGACAGATTTTGATGAAATTATAATTAACATTAATTTTTCTTATTTCCATGGAGAAATACAAGAACTGTTCCCATATATAATTACCATAAAGGTAGAAATGTACGGATTGCATTTGAATATTATCTAATGATAGATGGCTTAAGGGGGGGGGGGGGAGGGGTTATAAAGTAACTATTATATCTTGGACGCGTCATACGGGTGCCGCTCGTAGCACGAGAGCTCAACTTAAAATAATTTACATACGGGATAATAGATAATGGAATCATAATTATTTAAATTAATCTTTACAATGTAGGTAATTAGAAATGTTCTTATCTTAACATATAAGATATTTATTGTTTGATATATTATCCAATAATACGTTCCGACATACTGTGTGTACTTTTATTAAAGAAATATACATATACATATATATATATATATATATTATTATTAAGGACCTACACAACGAAAAACATCCTCTATATGTATATATATATATATATATATAAGCAATTTACAACTCACTGACTCATCACGAAATATCCGAAACTATTTGTTCCATTAACGTAAAATTTTTATATAGTTACTTCTTTTGTGTCCACTATAAATGGATTTTACGGAATTCCTATCCCAACGAATTTCAAAGTTTTTGCATTTCGACAAATTTTAAACCTGTAGGAGCTATACACTTAACGCGGGGGTAAGAGTTACTATAGCAACGGTTACGATGACAACTGATAATATGGCAAAGGTTACCATAGCAACCTAGTTCACTTCCAATTTAATAGTGTGTCCAGCGAAGCGGGAGGGAATAAATTAGTATTTTTATATGAGCTTAATAATATAAAGTGTTTGTAGCAAATGTGTTTAAATATTATAAAAACAATATATTTCAAAATCAAATTATAAAAAAAACGATCGTGAATTTTATAATGATATTATTAATTAATTTATACTAAAATTATTGTAAGCTGATTATGAATACAGATAAAGTGACATCTGAAGCATCCTTAGTTGTAAGTCACCCTTGTCACTGGAACTGAAAGTTGAGTAACCTTCCAAAGCTCTATTGGATCATTATTATAATAAAAACCTTTTAATTATTAGAAAGTGTTCTCAAAACACGAACGGAGTCTCAGTATATAGTTAGTCTGGATTGAAGTTTCTTAAAAATTTTCGCTTTTACCCGAACTATAAAAAAAGCTGTTATGAATTTATTTAATGTATTAACATTATATATAAAATAGGTATAATTTAATATATATATATATATATATGTTCATATATATATATATATATATATATATATACATATGAACCAAAACTTTTGAAACCTGATTTAACTATATCCAAATGTATTTGAAGTTCCATTGCTTTGTCACGCGACTTTCTAAGTAGTATAAAGACAATACAAAGTTTCGTATACAAAGTTTTCTTCGTTATCGCACAAGTTTCAGTGTAAGTTTTCCGCCGTCTTTCCCCGGATTAAAGTGGAAAATATATTTAGCTGAATAACTTTGGTTCGTTCTTTTTCTGACTTTAAGAATTGAAATTATAATTAACTCCCTTTCAACTAAAAACTTACGTACAAACTTAATTACAAACGCGTGTAGATAACCCATTAACAGATTTTAGACAAAACCCAACTTTATACATCAATATGGACCCCAAATTCGTTAATAAGAAACAGGATCTTAATAGATATTCATATAAATGTATGAAAAAGGTTAGACAAAGCGAAAGATAATTTTAAGGAAAAAGAAATCATTTCCTGAATGTTTTTTTTACCTTAAAAGATGTTACGCTTGATTAAAATATAGTCACCAGAAACATCTCGGTAATAATATATATATATATATATATAGAAAAAAATCTATAACTCTAAGCTATAAACTAATTTAAATGCATATCCTCTAGACTTCACGTCCATCAGTGAATGTTAAAGTTTTATTATACATTAATTAATTGCCACAGAGCGAAGACGCATGAAACAGCTAGTATTTAATGAAATAAACCATCTAATAGAGTAACTTGTTGATCCTGTAACCATTGATCTGCGTTACAAAGACGTAACTCTCGCTGCTTTCATGAATTATCAACCGCGGTTGTGTGGTACAAGTTATAAATGAGGGCGTTTTTGTAAGCCTTCTAAACTTCGTGCTTCTGTCGATAACTTTGTAGAATGGAGCGTTTTTATGAGCCTTAGAAACTCCGTGCTTCTTTTAATAACTTTGTAGAATGGGGCGTTTTTATGAGCCTTTGAAACTTCGTGCTTCTGTCGATAACTTTGTAGAATAGGGCGTTTTTATGAGCCTTTGAAACTTCGTGCTTCTGTCGATAACTTTGTAGAATAGGGCGTTTTTATGAGCCTTTGAAACTTCGTGCTTCTGTCGATAACTTTGTAGAATAGGGCGTTTTTATGAGCCTTTGAAACTTCGTGCTTCTGTCGATAACTTTGTAGAATAGGGCGTTTTTATTTATATACTGTCTTTGAAACTTCGTGCTTCTGTCAATAACTTTGTAGAATGGGGCATTTTTATTTATATACTGTCTTTGAAACTTCGTGCTTCTGTCAATAACTTTGTAGAATGGGGCGTTTTTTTTATATACTGTCTTTGAAACTTCGTGTTTCTGTCAATAACTTTGTAGAATGTAACTGAATAAAGTAGTAGGTAATATTTTTTAGTTATTTATTGTAAAAAAGAAAAAAATTTTTACCAACAGGCAATAAATATGAAATTAATATATACGCACAGCTTGTCATAAAAAAATGTAGTGGTCTCTGATTTTAGCGGACATCAAAACAGAAGACACGAACAGTAGTTTCAGTTATTTATATTTTGTTTTTCTTTAATGTTAATAATATTTTTTTCCTTTAAACAAGATTTCATGTTAGTAAGTTGTGAAGTTAATTAGAAATATATGGGATAAAAAAAGACATAGAATATGATACTAATTTTTATTATTTGATATTTTCCTCTTTTTATAGTATTAATAGTATTTATTTTTAAATGAAGGATATATCTCAACCTCTATATTCTTATTGATGTATAATTTGGTTCTTTTTCCACTTAAAAAAAAAAAGAATTTTAAAAAAAGAATAACATCTCGCTTGCTCTAATAACTCGAACCAAGCAGAGGGCATAAGCATACGTCATGCCTATGTGTGTGTGTGTGTATTCTATATATGTAAACACACCTTGATTTCCCAAATGAATTGCTAACGGCTAAAGTTTGGTTGGACGGCATTATGCGAGAGCCTTTATTAACAATTAATATGCAAATATCCGCACACACGCAACCTAACATTGTAATAACAGAACACAATTACTTACTATTGGAATATCAACATCCGATTAGTTCTAACTTACTATAACCACAAATAAGAATGCTTCCGTTTTTATAATGGCCAATGATGATGGATTTAGACGATACAAGAACCAAGAAATATGTAATTTATTATTTTTATATCTTCATTATAAAAAAATAGCACTAAAATATTTAAAAATATATAAAAAAAATTCTTCACAAGTACACTAAAGATAGTAAATTATTTCAAAAAGTCTTAAAGTTCAAATCAATGAAAGAAAATTAATTCATCAAAATTTTTTACCTGTCTTTAAAATATAACATCCAAAATCTTTTTTAAACGGACTACCAAATAAATTAAATAAATTAAAAATATTATGAAATGCTTCACTCTCGCATACTCACCTTTACATGTACGGGTGGAGTATTATGAAATGGTGCTCATACCCGCGTTACGCAAGTGTTTAGCTTAATAATATTAAATTATTAATTAATTTCTAAGATGCTAATATAAAATTTCACATTACTTTTTATTTATCGTTGCAGCGGGTGTTGATAAGTATTATGATATGATAAATTATGTATCGATAATTAATGATGTTGATAAATTATCATGTGATAATATGTTAATAAAATAACTTCAAATTTTAGGCACATGTTAGAAGTAGCTTTGATTTTCTCATATATTTAACTAAGATCCGCTAACCGTGCGCTGGTGTTAGCGGGTGTTGAGCTGAGCCCCTCTCCTTTCTTCTTTTCTTGATAACTTTTGAATGGATAAACATTTTTTCAATCTGTTTTCGCTATAACATCCGCGTTATGCTCAAACATACATGAGAAAACTTTTAGCTAATTATCTCGTCGCATTCTGGAGACAACTAAACACAAAAAAGGTCTCCCAAACGGTTAAGAGTTTCGCTTACGCTCAGCTCAATATTGTATCGATATATATATATATATCGATATTTTGATGTTTCATAGGTGTACCTCTCTAGCGTATACTCCACTTAGCTTATCTGCATTTAACATAAATTTTTTAACCAAGGAAATATTTTTATTATAATACAACTTCCCCACTAGAAAATAATTGTTGTGGAAAGTTATACAAATAAAGGAACTGTGTGGGAATGGAAGAAAATACTAAAGAACCACCAACCTGGTGGTAATAACTAAAATTATTTATGAGAGTGGTACCACCAGTCGAGCCTAATTGAAGTCTGGTTCCAGTTGGTTCAACTTGGTTGCCGGTTGAACAGCGCCCAGAAGTTTTATTCTCATTATTGTACCTGTGTCAAGATATTTTTATATTCAAAATGTATTGAAAATTGAAACAAATAATATCAAAATAAAAATCGTATAACGGCTTCTCATATTGCAGCACCTGCCGCGTTCTAGCAACACAGGGACTGAATATATAACTGTAAATGTATATTTAAGTTAGATATTTGACCTTTGACCTTACAGAATTAAAAATTACATTGCACCGTGATCTGTTTCGGAGAGATCATTACAATTACAAAAAGCAGGTGAATAATGAATAATGAAAAAACGAAAAGAAAAATTTTAACGTGAAATAATAAAATATTTAAACATCAAAAGATTGTAGCTTTGTTCGTTAAAAATATTGTTTGAGAGAACACAAAATTTAATTAAGCGGAAAAATCGTTATTTTTCATGTACGCGAGCTAGATAAAAAAAACATTATTTCATACTAGCGATGTTACCCTGGTTTGTTTGTTATTTAATATATACAGTTATTTATAGTGTAACGTGTGAATATGACTTTGATTTCGTTACAAACAATTTATGTAACTTTTTAAATGTTTTTTTTAATCGATTAATGATATTCTTGAGTTTTAAAAGATTAAAGAAAGATAAAAAGATAAGGATATCTTATAATAATAACAGGTTTAGAAATATGCAACGTATTTTTAATTAATATGAGTATATAATATCATTATTTACAAATAAAATATTAATACAGATAATTAATTAATAGCAGAGGCGCCATCTAGTGAATAAAATTAATTGTTTCTCTGACATTTTAAATACTATATTTCTGCCACGGACACCTGTACCCTGTACGCTTTGAATTTAATTATTTGTTATATGTATTTAGTTACTGATAAACTAACTTTTTTTCATGACTCTGTTTGATTTACAATTAATTTTTCTACCACAACGTACACTAAATAATCGATTGTTTGTCTTGTTATAAGTCATTTTGGTCCTAAAGATACTAATTAAAGCTATATACATACATATATATATATATATATATATATATATATATATATATATATATATGTATATATATATATGTATATATTTATATATATATATATATTTAATCACGTTGCTAAATTGATGATTCTTGGACCACAAGCTTTCCACAGTATAAAAGGATATTTTTGAAAAATATATAATTCTGATAGTACAAAGGTAAGAGAGAGAGAGATAGTGAAAGAAAAGGAGGGAGATAGGATACTGGTAACTTCCCTGATAGCCTTATTACTATTAATACTCCAAGTTACTCGTAGTTACAAGAGTAAAGCTACTGAAATCTGATAAGACTGGAATAATATATATAATAAGGGAGCATTTGAAAATAAGTCACATATTAGTAGGATACTTCCAAATATTTCTTTGTATGAAAAGAAGTCGGGTGCCAGGCATACAAGTATCCCGCACCGCAGAGTCAACAATACCCGGACAACTCCCTAAACAGTCATAAATAAAGAGCATATTACAGGGTACGGTCTGAAAAAAATATTTAAATAGTTTTCAATATTAATTTAAATATTATTCAATAAAACACTATCTGTTATATCTTAGAAATGGTACATTGTGTCGATATTTTCTTTAAAATATGTAAATTACTTATAACAGATTCCATCTTATATTTGAGTTAAAAATTGCTCTGAAAATAATTGATAATGACGAAAAACGTTAGAACATTTATATTAATATTGGAAATATATTTTTTTACTGTTATTTAAAAATATTTTATTTTAGTTTTCTGCTGACGGTACCCTCCCCTAGTGTCAATGTTTATCTATTATTAAATACGTTCCATACCACCCTCACAATCGGGTCCCTAATCTTAAAGGTATAAGGAACCAAATATCAGGATTCCGTCACAATTATCGAAAAAAATTTATATTAACCAAAAAAAAAAATGGCGATTTTTTTTCATTGAACTAAATAAGATATATTTCTTAGCCAAGTGTTATATTTTTTTTTATTTCAATTGGGTTTTTAAACTATGAATTACAAATATTCTTCTGACTTTAATAACTCAGTTATAATTGTGTAAAAACTAATTTGAATTCATGTGTAATAAAAGACTAGAATAATTAACTACGCCATTAGTTTTATGATACTTCTCCATTTAAAACTAACTTTAAATAAACATAAACTATAGGTTACCGTGTCAGAAACACTAACTATTATAGTTAATTGGGTGTATAGAACTGACATCACAGTACCAGGGGAATGGAATGTCACAAATAAGTACTATATATAATAATACATACAGAACCATTAAAAATAATAATTCTCACACTTTATGGAACACCGAAATTATGTCTATTGTTTACTTATCAACGCTTCTCGGAGATATTTAGTCTAATACCAATAATATAATTATATTTATCATCAGAATATATGCAATTATCATAATATTTATATTATAGACTTAATATTCAAATGCATTAACATATTATGTTTTCAAATCAACATAAATCTCACAGAAACATCTGTCAGCGATGTCAATGACCTCACCTGGGCGCCGCCATCTTTGATGCGAGCGAAATATGGTGGGAAATGGACATGTTATATTTGCGTTTGCTTTTAAATAGTGTATACTCATTTTTATTATTAAAAGTAATAATGAAATGAGTTTGAATATAATTTAAATATGTCTTAAATCTTGTGAATAGGTTCTTATTAAATAATTATTAGTGTTAAAGCGACATTATCCACTCTTAATGGGATTTTAATTAAAGACTTCTTTGATTCTGATATAATTATTTAACTTAAGTGACGGTAATTCAGTTAGCAGATGTTATAGTATTTTAGTTATAAGAATTCTAGTAGAACTAATATTTGCTATATTTCTTTACTAATATACAATATTTATAATATTTTTGTAGTGTTCGAATTAAGCTTTTTGTTTGGATTTCGTATAATTTTTAGAGTTGAGTTTTTTAAAGTAGAATGAAAAAATATTTGATAAGTGTATCAAATATTTTTTCATTCTTAATGAATGTGAATATATATACATATATATATGCATGCATTTTTCGATTCCATTCACATATCATTTGAAAATGTCACACCTATTTATATATATATATGTATATATATATATATATATATATAAAATATAGTCTTTGTTTCTCTAATCCGTTTATTTAATAGCAATATTCCAAACGTGTAGTACGAGATAATACTTTTACATAACAGGTCCTTAATATATGCTTTTAGGGACAGCTGATGCTCGCTTCACCGTCCTGAACAAGGGCTATTAACCAAAAACTTATCCTATTCAGAGGCATGTTTAAAAATGACAAGAGAAAACAAGTCTCAACTTGACAAAGTTATATCATTTAGGATACATTTCGCAATACTTTTAAACTTTGTCGAGACAAATAGATCTGAAGACTTTTAATATATTGACCAAGTTATGATTGGTTGAGGTTGAAATAAAAATAGGATTTGAACCCGTGACCTCTAGAATAAACACGTCATTCTCGAAACTGAATTATAGTGTTCGCTTTTATAAATATAGATAATAATAGAAAAAAAACAATGTCAATAACTAAATTGTTATAAATAGCGTATTTTTTAAGTTAAAAAAAAACAGGATTTGAACCCGTGACCTCTAGAATACGCACGTCATTCCGCAAACTGAGCTATAGCTTTGCTTTTATACCAAAGATAATGTAAAAAACGTTGTATTTTTTTTAAGTTTAACATTAAATTCATATTCTCTCTCGAAGAGCTAGATATTTGATACATTATTCAGTAATAACAGAGACTTCAAAACTTATGCACGGTTCCGTCGAAATCTATACGAACCCTTCTCGGCATTATTTATGATATCTAGTGTATTCTGCTTACGACAAAAGGAAAACATATGAAATATTAATGGGTTTTTTTTTGTTTTTTTCATTTTTATTATTTTTTTTGGTCTAGAAAGATTAAAGGTTTGTAGATTTTTATTCTATTAGTATTGAAGTTATAAAAAAAATAGTTATTAATAAAAGTCAGACTTTTTTTTCAAATGATACAAAAGATGTTTTTATGGAATGATAATGAAAAAAAATATTATTTGAGTATAGCTGCGTAACAGACCGTAGCGCTCTGTTTGCGTAGCACCTCGTAGCACTTTGTAGCACCTCGTAGCACCTCGTAGCATTTCGTAGATTCCTAGTTTAATGTATTTAATACAAGTAAATTTATGTACTAAAGTAATTTTAAATGAGAAAAAACGTACTAATAAAAAAGTTGAAGTGTCAAATGTTATCTATATATATATATATACACATAGTTTTTATTAATGTATGTTCGTTGGTCTTTTCGTCTGTTTATAAATGTACATTTGACATTGAAGAGGGAAGTAATATACAAACACACTTACTTAATAGTACTATATACTAGCTGTTGTCTGCGACTCCGTTTGCGTTTATGAAACAAATTAGCTTGACCTTTCACTTCCCAAAATTGGTATCCCTGATCCCTTAACGTTGATGACTTAAACTGACTAGTATATGGCCTGAAGGTCTGTAATATGGTATACATACAAACATACAAAATTACAAAATTTATCCAACTATAGTATAAACTAACTCTACTAATATAATGACAATGTAGTTTTATTGCAAAAGTGACAATATACATGTCTTTTGTCCCAGCTTTGCTTGCTATTTTTTATTTTTATTATTTTTACGCTTCTATTGCTTTAAATCATTGATAATTTAACCGGGAACCGAACCTGTTACACAATAACTATATTTTTTTTTATTTTTTGCATTTTTTTTACATTTTTAGTTTAATCTGCTTTAAAATTATAATATATCAGGAGACATATTATCAAAATGGTTATATCAAAGTATAATCCTAATTATATCATTTATAATTTATAGAGTCGCATCACAATCGATCTAGCCTACATCCGATCTCATTGAAATATCATATCAGTCCACTTGTTCCCAAAGTTTTAACGTTTTTGTTATCATAACAATATTTTATATGATTTTTTATTATATTATATTTTTAAATATTTTTTTACGAAATGGAGTATTGGTGCTATAGTTAAATACATTATTCGATAGTAGGTTTTTTAAAAAACTTATATTTTTTTCTAAATAATAAAAAAAAGTACATAAAATATATAATATATTAGTTTTAAAAAGCTCTCTCTCTCTCTCTCTCTCTCTCTCTCTCTTTAATATATATATATATATATATATATATATATATATTCTGTGCTGTTGGGAGTATAAAGTATTTTTTTCAATACTCTTTGTTAACATTTTATGGATTTAGAACAGTTTTTAACTTATATTTATATTTTCAAGTGACAGTTGTTTTACGTAGTTTGTATAAGTTTAAATACTTTGAGTATAAAAGAAAAATGTGCCTGACCTAAATATGATGAAGTTTCAATTTACAAGACAATATTTTTATTTTTAATCCATTAATATATATAACATAGTAAATGCTATAAGGTAGTTAAGGAGGCTTTAATAAGAAATGTAATGTTATTGGTTTTTTTTTTATTCATTATAGAAAAAAAATATAAATAAATATTGCCTCAAGTTATCTTTAAATAGGTACATTAAAAAATATTTTTTAAAGTCAGCCATTAAGTTTTTTTTAACTAAAAACTTTGTAAACTTTTTATCTGTTCTCAAATTCTCTTTAAATATTAAATATAATTGAGTCGAAGGCCATTATTACATAAATGAGGTAAAAAATTTCAACAGCCCCAAGTCAAGTAAAGTAAATTGAAACAACTTGTCAAATAACAGAGACCCGGTTAAAAAAACAGAAAACATACGAAATTCGTAAAATTTTGAGAACCATTGAGATTTCGCAAAGCCAAAATTCGTCCATCTAGCCACTGGCCCAAAGAGTGAGAGGGACAAAAGATACATGCGTTAGAGAGAGACGAGCGGACAGAGAGAGCTACGCCTAATCAATGCATATAGCCTTTCTGCAGAGGCTTCAGTTATACGCGTACTCTGTACGGAGACGGTACGTCCATGTTGTCGAAATAAAAAAATAACAAAGAAAATACACAAAAGAGTTTTTTAACCGGTCAAATAATTTAAATATGGAATATTGTACGCCATCTTTAACAGCTGTGGTCTTCTAGCTGGTATAAATTGTGTTTTTTTCATATAAATTATAAATAAAAGGCAGTGTTTTAATAGTTTGAGTGTTAATATATTAAAATTTAATATTTCTAATACACTATAAGATCAGGCTGTGTCGGTTTCTTTGTTCAATGCACTGTAGTACAACTGCGCAATGGGAAGAGGTAACAACGCTTAGAGCGCCATCTTTATTTTTACTTTTTACCCACAGATTATACGGTGGATGTATTCAATTAACGGGATCATTTTTTTTTTAATTAACAATTTCATTAACTTATTTTATTATTTTTTTTTGTTTATTAAGTTTTATTATTTAACGAAATTGACGCTTTTTTTAACGTTTATAATTTTGTATAAAAATATTTATGTTTTTTTAAGATTTTTTTGTTGCTAAATTTATTTGCGAAGTATATTTAATTTATGATTAATATATTATAAAATATAATAAATATAATCATAAAATTATATATGTTTGTTTGTGTGTTTTATAAAAACTACTATTATGTCTAAGAATAGAAGATTTTCTTCTCAAAATACAATTTAGGATATAAAATAAGCATAATAATTCGTTTGAAAAAAAAATACGAGTATTATTATAATTTTAAGCTAGAAAAATTAACATTTAATTAGTTTTTAATTATGGTAATCAAATTCTTTGTAAGAAAATTATTATTTTTACTAATACTAATAGATTTTTTAATATTCTTTTAATTATATTTCAAATAATTTATATATTCTGTTCAAAAACCGTTATATAAAAAATTACCGAACGTTTTTCCATTGTGACGGGGATCCCTAAATACAATTATGTCTCATGCCTCCAGCTGAATACATTTTAACAATAATATTTATATAACGTTACGAAGAACAATTGAAACATTAAAAATTCCTTACTAATGTAAGACTTAATTAGATTTCTCTTATCTCCGAAACTCTAAAATAAAAGAGGGAAAGAGATAGACTATTTTTATTTTGTATCTCTTTTCAACTTAAAAGATATATGATTACTTTATTACTGTATAAGTTAATTGCAACTATTAATTCTTTAAAAAACTTGATCTCAAACGGGAATCGAACGTGCGTCTGATAGTATTATCTTAATAAATGAACCACTATAGTACAGTTCATACCAAGCGTTGTTGTTATAAAGAACCTTTGAGGGTAGCGTCATCTGCCGGTGGAGCTGTGGTAGGACACCTAGGTTCTAGGGTTTCCAGGTCGTGACCTATTTGTTATCGGGTCAGGAATATAATGTTTAAAGAATACATAACAAATTTTTAGTATTTTTTTTTCATTTAAATTTCAAGCAAATTTTTTTTTCGTAATTTTTTTCGTAAAAAATTCGTGATAAAAATAAGTTTTTTTTTTTGAATGAATAATAGTATTAATATAAAAAAGAGGTAGATTCTTTGTTTGAATCAAGTTAAAAAGTTTGACTGGATTGGTTCAGTTTATCTACAAAGTACGTTTGTAACAAACCTTAGAGTTAAAATAGCTTACCGTAATCCTAAATAACATGTGAAAAAACTATTGAATTTTCAAACAATATTGATATAAAGGATATTTTTTCTCTGTAATAATTATATTCTATAATATTAGTTGACAACCCCTGGCTTGTTTAAATAAAAAAATATCTTTTGCATCTTTCTTCTTTTATTCGTCAATTCAATTTTACCTATGTTTTTCATATATATGTATGTATGTATGTATGTGTATATATAACATATTTATATATTATTAAAAAAATAATAATAGTAAATAAAAACAGTGATAATATTTTTACAATAAAAAAATATACATTTATGATAATTATATTCCAAAAATGTTTATATATATATATATATATATATATATATATAATATTTGACATTGCATGTAAATAGCGCAAAAAGACTAAGCGATATATTACTTGTTTATGTTCAAACATCAGTTGTTGATTTCTTTAGAAATATTAATAATACCTTATATTTAAATAATATAGTACTTATATCGAATGGTTCATGAGATTTGGATATTACACCTTCCTCACAAGTTAAACCACCTCAAAGTATACAAAGATACTGAATGTACATCATATAAATCTTCAGTACGTGTGTCACAGAACTCCTACGGCTGGTCTAATTTTGATTTATCGTTTGAGGTGGTTCAAATTTACAATAATATTTAAAAGGTAGCGCTGGAATCACATTTTGGTGTTTTCTTTTTATTTATTTGACAGTACAATCTGTCATTACAGCTTTTTCTTATCACGTAAGATTACCACTTTACCCAGTCTTGAATATATATAATTTATAAAATAAATATTTTGTAACATCTGGACATCGAATCTAGGACTCGTTTCAAAACATTGTTAAAGTCTGAATCATCTCAGCATACATTGCTCTTATGAAACATCAGACTCAGGTCCTGTTCCAAAAAAGGTCCATAAAGAAACAAGAAGATACATGTATACTCTTCTAATAGTAAATTTATATGACTATATTGCGTTAATAACATTATATATTAACTTTAATATAAACTACTGTTGAAAAAACAATATTTTTAACCAAACTATCACTAAGATTATTGTTTCCTTTCTAACATTTTCAAATGTATTTTTGACACTGACTATAAAGAGTGATGTATTTATAAAAATATAACTGAAATACGGATATCTTTTGTTTTCCAGACTCAAACAGTATCTCGACTTATATATATATATTAAATGTTAGTTCTGTTTGTTTGTTGGTTTGTTCGTAATCTACTTTACTCATTTTGATAAAATGTGCTATAGTTATAGGTTATGGTTCCGGACATTATATAGGATACTTTTTAATTCAAATTATATATATATATGTATATGTACTTAAAGATGTTCCGATCTTTGTTCCCTCGAAACGGACAAAGTCATAGGAAACAGCTATGATTATTAATAAATAAACAATTACAAGATGTCAATCTCCAAAAATCCAATAGTATTCGGACATAAAACGATGTTGTTATAGGAAAATTACTTATTACTTTTATCCAACGACAAAAAACAAATAAAACTCGGAGTTCCTTTAACAATTTAATTGGAATGAAATAAATATATTTTCATAATTTACTTTACCCGATTCTTGAACGTATAATGACGTATCGTTTAATACAATTTTATTCATAGCTTTATGAATAATATTTCAATTTATTAAATATATAATTTACTCACACACACACACACACACACACACACACACACACACACACACACACACACACACACACACACACACACACGCACACAATGACTACAACTTTGAATACAATTGCAAATTCATAGAGTTGCGAGTGTAATAAATATCAGCAATTGGGTCATTCTTTTATATTGCAAATAATTATCCCGTCGGTTCCACTCGTGACGGATTCCACTTCATTTCACTCGATTGGTTGATTAATAATTTTAGTCTTTTGTTTCACATGGTTGAGAGTTTAGCTGCGGAGCGCTTCACTTCCAAGTCAAATCCAACTTTAATGATTTAATGTCAGCAGTTTTATTAGATTTAAAAAGTATTTATTGAGCGAAGCGAACGAAGTGAGCGGAGCGTTTTACTGGAGACTTTTTACATACTTTGTCACGACTTGGCTCGAAAACTACTTGACGGAAAATTATGAAACTTTGCAATCAAAAAGACACACATTAGGTGATGGTTTTTCAAAAAAAAATTTTTGGAAAATGTCCTAAAAAAAATTATATTTTTTTAATGTCATGTCAAAAAACTGATATCGACACCACGCCACGCCACGCCAACGACACCCAAGATTTCGCGAGCGCAGCGAGTCGAAATTGAGGGTTTGTTTTGCGCCTCTAGTATATTATATTTCTCAACCAAAAGACAAATAGACACAAATACAAAAAAACCTATCGTATACTTGACACCCAGTTAATACATTTTAAAATACTGTTTCATATATGTAATATTTATTTATTAAAATATTTCTATATGTATTTTTTATATTGTCTCCTATTGCAATGTTTAATATCAGAACTATAAACGCCCCTCTTATTTCTACCACAGAATCTCCTCAATCATAGGGTTGGTGGTGAACTTGTTACCAATATGGCCGTCTTTTTGTGTTACCAAATTGTTTTATTTGTAGTTTTTTTTTCTCTTTCTGGTACGCAATAGAGTATATTTTGACTATTATATTTTAATGATTAATATATTTCTGTCTCTCTCTTTAACAAGTCAGGTAGATAGTTTAGCGTATAGGCAAAACCACGGAGTCTTTGTTCAACTTTAAAAGGGGTGAAAGGAGGGGGGGAAATTTGAGTTAAAGTCTTTGTACATTTGTACAAAATTTTGTTTTAACAGTAAATCAATCAGATGGGTACGGTTTTTTTTAATGATACTATGTAGTTTATAAAATTGTTAATTAAAATTAAACTTTTGATAATCTGAATTAATATTTTAATATGGTTTTAAATTTTAAATGTTAACATAAAGAAGTTTTCCATTTGATATAAACCCATTGAAATGATTCCCGTTAACAATTATTATATAAACATATTAAAAAGTCATAATATTATGACAATTCAATAATATATACAGAATATTTTTAATGGTATTATCGTAAAATTATTTCACCTTAATTAACGAGTCTCAGATCCCAAAACATTCGAGAAAAACGACTTTAAGTGATTCGTGACATTATTTTTCATTCTTATTATTTCAATATGACAAAGGCTTGGGTTGGGAAATTGAAATATGCTATTGATTCATTGCCAGGCGAGTTTCATTGGAACTGGATATTATTTTATCCACGACAAATACCCCTTGAGGTATTCCAGGACTGAATAATATATTACCTATTCCTGGAAGCCTAATATGCTACTGTTACCATCCATGTATAAACTTATCATTTTCGGTCAATTCTAAATTTGTGTATAAAGAATTTGTTTCGAAAATTGTATTTTTTAATAGTAACAATATCGAATATTTGTTTAATTTTAAAATAATATTATAATATCCATCTTTGATACACTTTCACGCCTTAATTATAAATATAATTTAGAATTAAACACACTTTGTCTGTGTGTAGAGTGAAAACACTTGATAAAATATTTATTACTTGACCGTGCGACATAACGAGACATTATGCGTGAACGAAGCCAGTAGCCAATGTTAGTATTAAATAGTATATCAAAATATATTTGAGGCACCCTTGGTAACTAAAATGCGGGGAAGCTCAAGCCTTTCTCGCGTTACATCTTATCAGACATCTGATATATATAGGTTATAAAGACAAAGCGATCCATTTATATCGGATTGTTTTATTGAAAAAAAATTGGTTATTGGATATTGAGAAAGCGATATCCATGAGATATGGTTAATAGATCGTTTTATTTTATTAATAATATATTCCAGTTTATTCTTTCTGTTTAATGTGTATTCACTAAGCCGGTTTGGAGGTAACTCATTCGATATGGACGACGTTTTTGGTTTTTTTATCGTAATTTCAATAGAAAATGATAATACTTGAGAGATACAAAAAAGCTTGTAAATATATTTATAGAGATTTCTAAAATATTCTGTAAACCATTGCACTGTTTTCTTATATTAAACACTTCATATATTAAAACAGAAACTCCCCTGACATTTAAAGACGATATTGTTAATAATTATCACATTACATAAAAACTTATTTAACAAATCATTCTCCATTTATCTAATACATCCATCACGGATAGTCGGGTCTAAACTGAGGGTAGTAACATTTGTTTAAACTCTATTTGATACTAAAATAAGCAGAAAACCATAAAAAACCAAACCCAAAACTAGTCAGCGTAATACCTACATAATTACCATTCAATGTCAATATATATAGGGATATGGTATGAAGCTAAGTAAGTAAGTATATAGTAAGTTAAAATACACAAAATAAATATAAGTTTTAAGATGTATTTTATCAGTATAATAAAATACGGAATCCGAAACAAATAATACGAACAGACATTTCTTTTTATTTCCTTTGTTAAATAAACAGTGGATACAGTTTTGCACAGCGACTATTAATACAAAGAAATACAACTTGTACTGGGTCTTTGTTTGAGATGCATAACTAGTGGGATCTGACAGCGTCTTTTAGTTCTTCACGGATATATATATATATATATATTTATTTATTTATTATGGCTTGAATAATGTATAACATTTTTATAACATATAATTGTATGTGTTAAAAAATTGTCCAATCATCGATCAGAAATTAAATTGTATGTTTGTTCGCGTGCGTTACAATTACAATGTTTTTTTTTATTTATTGTGGTGTATTACTTAAATAAGCAGACAAAATCGCGGTCAGTAGCTTGTTTTTGTTAGTTTAGTCAACTCTGAAATCGTTGCAGTTGTTACACATTTTATTCGACTATCACCTTTATATATATGACGGAAAGGTTCTTTTTAATATTAGGGGTTTCAAGAAAGCATTTATACTCAACGAAATGAAACGATTTGGTTCGGTCAGTTCGAAATTGATCGTTTTACTGGACGTAGCGTTGCAATCGAGAAATCGTAGGCGAGTGCTACAACCGTAGCAGTGTCCGTAGACGTGCTACGTTGTATCATTAAAAATTTTAGTACATTTTTTATTTAATAGTTTATATTATTAGTTTGAAATAAAAATTATAGTTAAAATCGTTTTTCTGTTTGAGATTCTTGCTACAGTCAGCTCAATAGTCGTTTTCATGTTTGGAAGGATAAATATATCAGTTTTATATAAAACTATGATGTTCTACTTAATTCCTTCCATACATTTGAGTCAATTCGTCTACATGCGTTTGTTCTTTGACCTACATTTCTTTTTATATTTCTATAAATTAGGTGTCTAGTATGAATATTTTTTATAATTATTTTATATATATATCTTATAGTTTTATTTTAGTTATATTTATACAAAAATATGAAAAAATATTGTATTTTGTAAGAGTTTATTTACTGTCAGAATTAAATGAAATTAAATTTAAATAACATTTTCAACACAAACTGACAAATTATTAAAATTTCTTAACATATTTAATAAGAAACAATTATTTTTAATATGTTGAATAGTATTAGTAGTCGTTGTAGTAGTAGTAGTCGAAATAGTAGAAATTGTTCCAAACAAATGCATCTTAAAAGTATCTAATTACCAACACTTTCACTATTCGAGTAAGGTCACGAAAAAACTCCCCAACTTTTCTGAATAAACATCTCCGAATGGAAAAGTAAATATTAATGGCTCGAAAGCTAACCTAGATAGTCCATACCTGCCTTGGATCCGAGCCAGCCACCTGTCCTCAATACTAAGGGATGGAACGAATAGGCAAGGGTAGTCAAATAACCTCTACATTTTGTCACAGAAAATACCATTTTTGGCTGGTTGAGTAATATTTTTTAGTTTGGAATAATTTAATAATAAAAGATAAAATGGAAGATGTTCTTAATAAAATATTAGAATTTCGTATCCCAAATTAGAATGCAGATGGAAAAAAAATTGATTGACTGTCAATAGTTTCTGTGATCCATTTTGTTGATCTCATGATGGAATCTGAACAACCCTTAAATTTTTAAATAATTTTGACTCATCCCTCCAAAAAAACAATTATAATTTTATTAATAACATATATTTGAAGACAAACAGAGTAATTAATTCAATGGTACGATAAATTTTGATAAATATTTGCTAATTATAAGATAAAATAAATACGTTATTTGAATGTTACTTGTTGATTTTATTTACAATGAGGGAAGTTACCAACTATAAAATTAGTTAGAAATTTATATACAATACATATTTGTATATTATACAAATTAATTTCCAATATATGCTCATATTTTTAAATTTGTTTTTTATTTATTTAATGCCACCTTCGATATGGTACATAAAATATTTTCCATTACAAAACATAACGAGACTGCATCGTCACGACCGACCGACGTTTTGCATGTATTTTTAATGCAAATTTACACCCACGAGGTAAAGTGTAACTTGTATGTGTGTTTTTTGGAATTTAGAAGTGTGTGAGTTTTCTTAATCAGTATTCTAATAAGCTACACGTTTTAAATATCTTATGAATAAAAATAAGTGTATTAGTTAATTCGCTTTATTTATTTTATAATTATTAAATATAATTATTAATTCGTGTATGTTAAATTTTATTTAACATTTATTAGAGAAATATTACTTTTACAACAGTTTATATAAACACTACTGAATGTCCGTACTTATTCTTATTAAACTTATTCTATTTGGATGGATGGATGAAACAGGAATAGTCCTGTCATCAGATGAAGTAATAGAACATAGATTAGTACTTTTGGTTTGTCCCCCTTTTGATTATACACCTCCTTTCCTCCTTTCGAAGTGGGAAGCCTAATCCAGAGAGTGTTAGGTTGGCTGATTAATGGAACTAGAATATCCTCTAAAATACAGGTTATACTACATAAATGGTCACTGGTATTTATTCAATAAATAAATTTATTTCGCCCCTGGATCGAACCCGGTACCTGTAACCTTTAAAAGATTAGTACTGTTAGGTCAAAAAGTGAACATATATGTGAGAAAAATAACAACCCATCCGCACTAATGGAAGGGAAAGTAACGGTTATGGTGACAGATTTTCAGACTTTATACCCCAGAAGCAGAGAAAATATGCGGATAAAGGTTTCCCCTTTAGCGTTTAGAGTGTTTATTTTCTAATGCTACTTAAAAACTATATGTACATATAATATCTTTTTGATTTTATTACTATCGAAATTAGCATCTATATATGATATTATTATATATATCTCTTAAATAAGTCAGAAGTAGAAGATTCCAATTTGGGTGTTACAATAACTGTCAGATTCAATATCATCTAAAAATAATGTTTTTTTTTTAATTCAGAGTAGTATTTTCACAATTCACTGGATGCTGGATATGTGCATGTGTTCCGTCGGGTTCGTTTTGTTTTTTTCATGTTACATTACGAGGTAATTATTCGTATCCTGTCGTGGATTAAATCTTTTCTCTATTTGCAACTCTCCGGTGGTTTTGCACTCTTTTAATAAAACCAGAGGTAGGTAGCATTTTACTTTAGATTTTTGTAAATATATTTAAAAAACTGTTTCTTTACTTTTAACTTAATTAGAAAATTCGACATTTGGACAATTGTAATGATTATTTAAGATTATTTACAAAGTTATAATAATAACTCTAACTTGTAGTCTTAGTTTCGATATCAAAATAATAATTACAAATATTCCATTTTAAATGCGTTGTCATCTTTGACGAATAGAGAAATGAAGGACAGCAACCGAAGGGTTTTTGTGACTACTAAAGGTTTTTAATACTACTCTCATTCTCAATACGTAACAATAATAAGTTTATTTGCCAATGTTCTGTAACAGTAATGAAATCTGTGTATAAAGGATATGTAATCAACTAACTATAACCAAACTATCACCTATCAAATATAGCATATATATTGCAGTCACAGTGCATGCATATTTAACATATTGAACATTAATTTTGAAAAAAGTATTATTAAATCGTTTGCAATTATTAAAATTGCACAAAATTGCATTAAAAAAAACCTCAAAGCAAAACTTTTAAACAATGCCGGTCATATTTTAATGTCCAACAAAATATCAGAGGCTTTGACGCAGCCGCTTGTTCTTTTGATCTTTAAATCTATGAGAAAGTACTTAAAATTTTTGCATTTGTTGAATATTTTTAAGGCGCAATTTTTAGGTTTTTTCCATCATTGATTTCAATATTTATTGAGCGAAGCGAACGAATTGAGCGGAGCGTTTTACTGGAGACTTTTTACATTCTTTGTCACGAATTGGCTCGAAAACTACTTGACGGAAAATTATGAAACTTTGCAATCAAAAAAACACACATTAGATGATGGTTTAAAAAAAAATAAAAAATACACTGGGCTTGCTTCGCTCAATATGCAAACGGCACCCGAGATTTCACGAGCGTAGCGAGTCGAAATTGAGGGTTTGTTGGCGCCTCTAGTATTTTTAGTTCATCTCTAACTTGTTTTTCTTCCTAAATGTGTATAGCTTGTATTTTAATTATTACAAGTAGGTTTAAATTTATGAGTTTTCCTAATTAAAGACGCCATTTTCTAATCCATTTAACTAGCATGATGTCACTGAAGGTTTAGGTTTTTCAATAAACTGTTGGTAATTAGTGAAACGCTGACAACAAAGGGTACAACGTGAATAATACGACGCTTAAACGTACCCTGTCATTGTGTTTAATTCACAAGCGGTAGCGGATATTTATTTTATTATATAACAACCAAACAACTGCATTTATAATTATTAATATTTGATGATTGATATTTTTTGCATTTCCATTTTCTTATTAGCCTTTACAGTGTCCAAGCGAGATTTCTTATTAATATGGCAATATAGACAAATAAATGTAATAAAAATGTATCTTGTACCTTAGACCATAGTTTTCCCTCGTCTTGTGACTCTTTGAAGTAAAATAGTTTGTATGAAGGCTCGAATTTAACCCCGTTCTTGTTTTGAATTGACGGAAGTTAGAAATATTTGATGATTTTTTTATCACCACGCCATTTATTTTAAGCTTTATAAGGCATTAAATATTCATATTCAGTAATAATAAAATATAATCGCTATTACGTTTAACATTTTAAGTGTTTTCAACTTAATAAACGAAAAAATGACCCCATTATCTTTTAAAGTTGGCAATCATGGGTCAATTATTGTTCATTGTTTTATTGTTCAATAGACATTATTCAAATATTGTATTGAAACTGTTTAAAATAACAAATTATAACTAATCCTTAAAAATACACTCAAAATATTTTTTTACCTTTTGACTAAAATGTATTGCATTGTAAGTTTAAATACATATTCAACATCAACCTGTAGGTTTATGTTTCAAAAATATTTTTAATAAATAAAACTCGTAACTTTTATACAATCAACCCGAATACCACGACAAAATACCATTTAGATTAAAACAGCTCAACTGGGACAAACCTTTCAACCAATATCACCCAAATATGACCCGGATGACTTACGAAATTTTTTGACAACATTAGAATTATATTGTAGACGAAAACTGTTAACAGAATATTAACATTTAAATAACATAAGTTATTCAAAGTAATGTGTGTTGTTAGGATTTATTACTGCAACTTTGAACTGTCGCGTTTATTGTACCAGAGTTTAAGCTTAATTGTGGCCGTAAATTGATTAAAATAAAAATGTTTGGCCCTATAATAACTAAAAGTATTCGAGAGCAAAGCATTTTTGTGTCAGGTTAAACAAAACTTTTTTCGTTTGTCTGTTATGATGTCCGGATGTCCGGCTTTTTTGCTCTATTAGATGTATTTATAAAGGAATTCTTGTTAAAATTAATTTTTAATATATAATTCTATATTTTTGGTTCATTATTTCTGACGATGATCATGATATATATTTTTGACATTTCAAAAATTGTCCATTAATGTCACAAGACATTCTTGTTACCCTTATTAAGGTAACATTTTTGTCCAAACCGGGAACATGACAGGGCGGAAAATTATTGAAATAAAACGAAAATTTCCTATGTCATCATTTCGCAAGGTCTACAGCTCACAGATTCATTAATTTTCTTCCACTACCATTTCTAAAAATAGGGATTGGAAATCTGTAAATAAATATTAAATTGTTAGAACGGGTATGAATGCAAAATTGAGAGAAATGATGATAAAGATAAGTCAGAAATAGATGATTGGTCAAATAAACTCGAGTACTAATAACTGAAAGCGTGACATTACAACTGACACGCTCCCTGACAGGAGAGCTGACACGCTGCTTGACTTGCCAAGTTGTTTGTTGAGTTGATCAAAGCTTTGCAAGAATAATAAATAACCTGCTCCAGGACGGCAATTACTTGACTTGAAGCAATGATTTTAAGGATTAAATAATCATGCATATTAACGCTTAAAAGGCCTTTTGAATATATTATTAATTATATTTCTACACTCATATATACTCTTACAACAATATACATATATGCACTAATAATAATAATAGTACGTACTGAAAGTAGTCATTTTGCTATGGACCTGAAGGAGCGGACTCTTCAAGACCCGTATTGTAAACATATTTTTTTTATTTCATCGCTTTATTGGTTGTATTGTTTATAAGCTGTTATATCCTACATGATGGATACAAAAACAATTTTAATATTCAATTTATGGCTATATGTACTTGCCACACTCGTGAACACACACACACACTTATATGAACAAAAATAATGTTATATAATGAATTGGAATATATTCATTTAGTTAAGTGTATTTTATTATGTTAGTAGTATTTGAAAAAACACATTAGTTCCACTTTTAATTAAGTCCGTGACCTACAGCTCGCCAGTTAATATCAGTAACAAATAGTGACGTGACGCTTACAGCCAACGCTCGATCGCCATCCCCTCATCCCCTCAGACAAATGACTGACAGGGTGACAGGATGAGTGACATGCAGTTTGCATTCGCCTGTAATATTATTCACGGAGCCGTGATAAAGCGAATGTGTGTAATGATTCTCGGATTTTATTAATTATTTTCGAGATTTTATTACGTTTTTCAATACTTTTTAATTATTGTATATTGTTGATTTGAATGTAGTGAAGTGAAGACGGCGTTGGTCTTGTGGTTTGAACATGACTATTGAATCAAATACTGTGGGTTCAAACCCACTCGAGATGATATTTTATATGATGCACAGATTTTGTTCAGTCTTGACGAACCTTGTGTCTTTTTCTGCCAACCCCCAACGACACAAGAATTATTCCCTAGCTGTTTGCTGTTATTTAAAACAGAAATAAAAGTAGTTGAATAAAAGAATATTTCACAATAATTTTAAGATGTTAATTTAAAAGAGCAAAGTATCAAAACACCAGTTCATGATAACGTGTTTACTTCATACCAATCTGACGTTTAATCGCGCGTAGAACGGGACAATTTACAACGTGACGTATGTGTCTAAGTCATGGTCCTGACCTAAATTTGATTTTATAATTACTAACTGGTTTAATGATAATTGTGATCATTTTTATTATAAGATTGGCAATAAATGCTTCTACATATGATATAGACAGACATGAGGTTTTATTTCATTATTTAAAGTTAAAAAGTTTAAATTTTTCATAAATTTGCAACTATCAATATTCGAACGACATGATAGCTCAAATAAAAGAGCGATGAACACTGTCTCCGACAAGTCGCAGATTCAAATCCTTCTCATGTTGATTTATATATAAAAAATTTTATGCTAGTTGAAATTACATATGTTTATATATATTCATTCACGTATGCACGTCCATTTAATATATATTTTATATAATATAAATATAAATTAAATAAGATTAATATATATTATTTAATATTTTTACATTTTAAAATGAAATTGAACTCTTTTATCTGCAAAATACTAAATCTACACTTTCAGATTATCATATTTGATTGGAAGTGCATTTTCAATAAATTCCTATAAAAAAAAAATAGAAAAAGATAAAAATGTTAAAGAAATGTCGTTTATCTTTTCTTTTATTAAACAAGAAACTGATACACAAGTTTAGAATTTATATTTAGGGACTTGAACGTTTTAGACGCGTTTGATGAATCAAATGAGTGATAAAATTTTTAATTTTATCCCCCTTGCGGTCTTTATTCTTATTCTAAAAGTTTTACTTGAATCTTGAAGAATATAAGTCAATTGTGTATAAAAGACTTAACGTATTTAATTGTTTTTTTTAGTTTTATAAAGTATAATTATTATATTAAATTGTAATCATATTGTTGTGATTTCTTTGTGGTTGGATATGTTTTTATAGTTTCAGATGTTCAGTGTGTAAATGCGTTTGTGAAACTAGATACTGTTGTTAGAGGGTTAGTCTTTGTTTTTTTTATTAAACCGACCGGAAAGTCCCAGTAACATTTTCCCCGAGGCTTCCGATGCAACGTTTTTGAAATTCATTATAATTTTATGCGAGTATTGTTTTTGTTTATATGTCGAAAATTTGTGAAATAAACATAACTTTTCAAAAATGAAAAAGAAAATTCAAGCAATGTTGGATTTTTTATTTGTGTTATCAGTTTTTACATAAATTATTACCAAACGAAGTGTTGGTTTCTTTTATTACTATTTGGTAATCTTTGGCTTTGGCATAATAGAACATTTAAAACATAGTTTTATATTCTTTTTATAGGAAAAATCCTGTATAAATTCTTTTTTTACTGATATTTCTTTATAATAGCGCCATCTATTGACAAACAACTGTTTGTTTGTGAAATATAATAATAATAAATTTCTGTGAAATTTCTGTGAAATATGTTATAATTAAAATCTACATATTAATATATCATGATTTGAAATTTCTGACCCACTTTTAGTTATTATTTTATAATTATTAAAAATAGCAACCATATGTTTTGATTTCTTGTAAATGTATTTGTATATTTGTATATTTCTTAACAAACATACGAATATATTAAAAAAAACAAATTAATTTTTACAAATTTTTCTGTAAATGCATGATGCATTGATAAACTTTTTCAAAATTCATAACCATAGACTACGGGTTCCCTTTTAGCTTTTAGCGATTTAGAGCAAAAAAGTAGAAGCTGCATCTCTTTGACAGTTTATGGTTTTAAATTGTTTCTTTCTAAAATCAAAGCTTTCGTTAAAATTTCAAAAACATTAAAATTTTGGTTTTGATGTCAAAAAATTTAAGTAGGGTCAATGAAAGTTTTTTATACAAAAATATTTTAAAGTAATAAAATATTTTTGTATAAAAAACGTGTGTTATAACAAAAAGATATAGATAACAAATACTAAAAGATTAATTTTATCTTTTCTTAAATTTTAATTTGTATATATTTTGTTTACTTTTTGGCAAGTTTTTGAGAGTTCCTCAAAAATTTTTTCTTTGGTATTAAAGATATTAAGTTATTTTTATAAGATTTTTAACTTTTTTTTATCTTTATATGTATTTGTTTTGTTAATAAAGCAATTCAATAAAATTTTATGCACATTTTTGTGTATACATAGATTTAAATTAAACAGTAACCATCGGACAGATATTATTACCAATTGTCAAGTAATTCGGCTATAAACCCATTTTTGATATCAAACCAAATTATCTTTACTTTATACTAATAAAAATAAAAACTATAGTTACATACTACGTCTTTACCTTCATAAAAACATCCCGCTTTAAATACGTAAGGTATTTTTTATAAACGTCAGTGTCCTGACAGCGCGTGTGTCAGACGGACTGATGTTTTTTTACATATATGTATATTAAATGTTAATTCAAGTGGAACGAAGCTTGAGAACGAACATAACATTAATTATATCAAGTGTGCCATTACTCCGATAGCTAAGTCCTTCATTAAGAAGACACACTAGTTTGGGGGGGTCGTTTGGTTTGGTTGTTGTTGGCGCAGCTTGGTCGATGCTGGACAAACGTTCGCCATTGTTGCGACAATAGTTCGTGCGAATTATGCAATTACGTTGTTAGTGTTTTAGTTTTGTGGAAGCAAAATTTAAATATCAAAGTCGGTTTAGAATAAGCGTTCAGTTAAAATGTTTTGTTAGACGTTTTAGAGTTGGAAAATAATATTAAGACTACATAGAATAATTATAAACAAAAAAAAATCTTTATCACGAATAAAAACACAAAAATGTACGTATATATTATTCAAATTATTCGATAATATAAAGAAATCAACCCTAACAAATAAATTATCAAATATTTACTGAAACGGGATTTCTAATGTGACGTCACAAACACGGGAACGGTTTAATACCTTAGCACCCCATGCGGACATTACATATACTTAACATGAAAAAAACATACCTTCGTGAGGTAGTCAATACTTACGATTAGGGTTGCTTTGATTTATATATAGCTCTGACCGCGACTTTTCTCGCAATGAATATGTAAACGTAAACGCAAATCTATGTAGCCGTTTCAAAGTTTATCCAGAACAAACAGACGAACAAACATTTTAAAATTTACTTTCATATGTATATACTGAGAAGCTATTACTTTGAAATCAAAAACAGACATTAAAATTTTTTATATATATAGATTGCAACATTGGGCCAATGTGCCAACTTTTTTCAACTTTCTTCATTATAACGTGATTGATATTCAATAGATTTTTAATCAAATAACAAATATATATGTTTCAAATTATTATTTTAATAATATACAAATAAACAGCCTAGTAACAGCAAAAAACCTTAATTACTGTCACCCCTAACTGTGGCGTGTCATCGCTTTATTATATTAGGTTACCGAGAAATATATCGCGTGCTTTTCAACACACTGGTAATATGAAAATAACCCCCTCTGTTGATACTATACTAATTATTATTATTTATTACTTGGATACATTTGTATTAGAGTCAAATGATGGTGACGATTTTGATTCCACGTTCATTTTGTTTTAAGAAAAGCTATTTTTAATTGGTGTATCCTGGCCCAATAGTGGCAATATTGGGCCACTAAATTTTAATAATATATTCTATTTAATTTGGATTATATTATATATAATAAATATTAAATATTATACGTCATATAAATGCAAGTTTAATTTAAATATAAATTATTTAATTGGTATTATATATATATAGGTATATTCTTACAGTCCATCAAACTATTTACCTATAGCGAAGTCATTTTATACTCACATTTCATTTCATGACCATATTTTTAACAAACATACACAATAATAGTTTAGATTTTAATTATTATACATAAAAAAAATGTTTGAAAATATTTCATACGATGTTAATATTTCTTTACGATTGTACAGTGTAATAGGAACTTGGCTTCAACACCGCCAAATGTTTGGCAAGTCTTGGCCATGTTACACCACTGTAATAAAAATAAATTAAACCATGCACCAAAAGATTTACCGCACTAAATATTTTCTACAAAACACTTTAACCAGCAACCTTCGATTCAATTTTATGTGTTTTTTTTCAATTCGCCATTGTTGTCATACAAAAAAAGTATTCAAATTAACATATTATATTTAGAACGAGTTGATTTAAATTCATTATTTTCCTTACTTCCCCTTTCAGTATATTTTTGTTACATCAAACGCACATAACATAATTAAGTGATACATTTAATATGTAGGTATATTATACGATGCGAAACAAAGAAACTATAACGGCGCATGCGCGGATAGAGAGGGACAGATAACCGGTCGAACTGCATCTAAATACACGAGTGCGAGTGAAACGGATGTAGCCATAAATTTGTACTGTTATTAGTATTGTTATTTTCACTTAAACTAGATTTTGTGAGTTAAATTAAACTAAGGGTCTGACTTCATCTGTGTATCGATTTCTTTATGACCCAATTCCACTTAAGCAAGGGTTATGGTGTCATTGTAATTAAAGATAATTTGGATACAGTAGGCGAAGCTGCGATCGATTTGCTAGTGGATAAAGCAGATTGTGAAAAAAGTTTTCTTTGTTAGTAATCTCTTATAAAAAAAAAAAATATTCAGGTAACTTAACTAGATATAGAATAGAAATGTTTTTCATAATAATCTGTGAAAATACGTACCCAATATTAAGTTATTTATAAATAGTTATTTTCCTGATTTCCTAAAATTTGCATTTTACTTTCTAATAATTCAAATTAAAAATCGATTTAAACTTACTGTTAACCCAAAATTAATAATCGATCCCAATCCGATTTTTGCTAATAAAGATTGCAATTACAATCCGTTTAAGTCTGATAACCAACCTGTGGATTGAGTTTGCAGACAGCCTTCCAAGATTGATTAATAACTCGAACGTCGCTTCAACTTACCGGTGTTGTAATACTATATCGATACATGTATAGGGTGATCTAAATTGTGTCACCTATCACCTTCATTATCATCACCATTCATCACCAGCTCACGATCTCACCATTCTATTTACTCTACATTCTCTATAATAATAGACAAGTACAGGGTAATTTAAATTGTGTGTATATTCCTATCACCATCATCATCATCTTCATCATCATGATTCATCACCAGCTCACTATTTACTCTATACTCTCTATAATAATCATTGCATATAGTAAGTACTTATCATTCAAAAATTATACCTAAATTGTTTTTTTTTTTAATCTAAAAAGGGGGGTTGTGTCTATATGACTATATCATAAGTTACCCAAATTTAATATTACCGAAAAAGGTTTTTCTTTACCATATTAATGTATGTTTGTTTTGTTCCAGATACATGTTACAACAGTGCTCGGACCAAAGAATGCCCAGGTCTGAACGTCATATACATTTTACACTAAAATATATAACAAAAGAAATAAATTTTATCAAGCGGGTAATTTTGAATAATTCAAACGATGTTTATGACAAAAGTATTAAAAAAAAAATTCAATGTAAAATCATTTACCACATGTCACTTTTTTCATATATATTTCTTATTAAAAGTATTTTTATACAAAATTAACTTTGATATAAGTAAAATAAATTCATAAATATATAATAAACATTTATCTTACATCACGGAGGGTTTCAATCGGTTTGTTGAAAAAATATACATAAAAAAAATCAAAAATAACACAACCGTACGTATAATTTTATTTGTAGAACCAGCGACGAGAACAAAGAAACCATAATATTAATCTAACCTCGCTATGTTAATATAAATTATATGATTTCTATTTATTTTTCGTAAAAGAATATATTTGATTTCTTTTGCCTCTTTTCAAATAACACTTTCCGTTAAAAAAATAACTCGTTATATTTTTTCATTCGATAACTATTCGGTTGGATATTGTTCGTTTATTTTTAACGTGTATTTATATTAAATTTAATATTAAAATAATTTTCTTTCACTTATTTTAAATTACATAACAATATCTTCCTTTTTCGAGACGTGAAAATTTTCACCGTCCTAATTTCTACTCGTACATACTATATTTCACACTGAGTTTTCGTTTGACGAATTTAAAAAAAGTTTTATCTATATATATATATATATATATAGATATATATATATATATATATAGTATAATCTAACTAATTACCTATATATATATATATAGGTAATTAGTTAGATTAGTTAGTTCATTACCATAGGTCTTTAGTAACCATGAAAGAAAAAAAAATGTGTATCTGTTTATTTGTGCGTTTGTGAGCGCTTTTCTCTGAAACTGCTTATCCGATGTGATTGCAATTTTCATAGATATATTGGTGTAATCTTTATTTAATATTTAATATTTGTTTTATCAAAATCGATCAATAAATAAAAAAGTTATATCAATTTAAAAACATGCTCCGTACTATATCTGTTTTACGTTTGACATATTATTAAGAAACTGTTTGATTCAGCTGTCTCAAACTTTATCAATTCTGTATCTTGCAGTAAATTGAATTTTGTGCAAACGAAGTCATGGCCGCAGCTAGTGTTGAATGAATCTTAAATCAGCAGGAAAAACTTTCTTCAATAAAGTTATAAAAACTTTTGTATTTTCTAAATTAATTTGTTTTGCATTTAATTTTTGTATGTTATTCAAATAATTATAAAAATAGACACAAGTAAATATAAAATCCAGTTTGTTGTATTACTAGAGGCGCCAACAAACGTTGTACCCTTTGTTGTCAGCGTTTCACTAATTACCAACAGTTTATTGAAAAACCTAAACCTTCAGTGACATCATGCTAGTTAAATGGATTAGAAAATGGCGTCTTTAATTAGGAAAACTCATAAATTTAAACCTACTTGTAATAATTAAAATACAAGCTATACACATTTAGAAAGAAAAACAAGTTAGGGATGAACTAAAAATACTAGAGGCGCCAACAAACCCTCAATTTCGACTCGCTGCGCTCGCGAAATTTCGGGTGCCGTTTGCATATTGAGCGAAGCGAGCCCAGTGTAATGACTCATCGTTTCCCATTGACTTCAATGGGATAGCAGTTTTTGGATATGACATTAAAAAAATATTTTTTTTTACATTAAAAAAAATACAACATTTGAAACCGTCACCTAATAATATGTGTCTTTTTGATTGCAAAATTTCATAATTTTCCGTCAAGTAGTTTTCGAGCCTATTCGTGACAAAGAATGTGAAAAAGTCTACAGTAGAACGCTCCGCTCGCTTCGCTCAAACAACCAATAATGAATATTCAAAGAACTAAATACATTTAATAAAACTGAAATAACTGAAAAGTAATATAAAACTAATACTGTATCATACGCATAAAGGATGAGCAGAATTATTAGTTTAGAAAATTTATTACTCTATTTATATAACGTTTTATTTAAACAACCGTTTGACCGCGACTCCGTCTATCAATAAATAGCAAAGAAGAGTGCCTCAATTATTTTACAGAACAAAATTGATATACAAAACCTCTTTCTGTTCTTAACCTTAATTATAAGGGTAGTTCAATATTTTGATTTTGATTGTGATGACCTCCAAAAGTGTGATGACCACCCAAAACTGTGATGACCTCTCAAAAGTGGGATGACCTCCCAAAAGTGTGGTCACCTCCCAAAAGTGTGACAACCTCCCAAAAGTGTGATGACCTCCCAAAAGCCACACAGCCTTTACCCCTTAATGGTATAGATGTACATTGTTAAAAAAACATTCAAACGAACAAACAAACAAGCAGACAATTCTTTATGCTATTCAATTCTTTTAAAAAGCGGCTATTCATTACAAATAAACAAAAAACTAAAAATGCTCAACCATTCCGTTTGTTCCTTTGGCAGAGCTTTCAATGAAAATAAAAGTTAAGTGTCTATTCAAAGCTCGTTTTTATGTGTGTTTGTGTGTTCGGGTTAACTGGAAAAAAATGTTCTCTGTATTTATAATGTCTTAATTGTTATTATAGTATTTTTTTTATTGTCTTGCAAGCTGTAGTTAAGATATGTGTCGAAAATTCTGAGTTTTGGGATTCAGAAATCTAAGACTTTAGGTAATATCTTTTAAAATTATAATTACTGTATTAATTAATATATATATATTTATTTAAATATATAACTTGGTATTATAAATAAAATTTTAATAACTCATATTTGATGAAAAAAAACTATATTTTTTTCAAAATATATGCAAAAAGTAGGTCAACCTTATTTTTTACTCTTTACTCTCAAACCTCGTAGGGTTTATTATCACAACCCCTAATAAATATAACTTATTTAATATTGATGTAAATTTTCTATAACAAAATAAATAATTTAATTTATATTATCATTGAAAATGTTCTGTCAAAATTAATTATATTCAACGAGAGCCGCCATTTGCAATTTAACGAAAATTAACAAAAATACATTCTGACAGGTTAATTAAGCTTTGTTATTTTCAGGTGTTGCTCAATTATTATTATTTAATAAATTAATTGGTACTGACAACTGTTAAGTTATCTAAATATTTATCTATCAAAATATATAATATTTATTAATATTAAGATTAATTGTTGAGATTATTTTTCCTCTTTTAGGGCGTCACATCAATGTGATTTTCAAAATGGATTTCGGCAATTTTTTCGGATTTAAATTAAATATATATATATATATACACACATATATATATATATATATATATATATATATGTGTGTAATGTAGATACTAAAACTATATTTTCGGAATTTTGTCCTTACTTGTGTTGATATATTTAAGGACGAAAAACTAATTTAGTTAAAAAAAACTTATATAATTCTATTTATATTTGTAGCGATACAAGTTATCAAATGGAAATATTATTTTGTACAAGCGAACGAATCAGCTGGCGACGAGTTTGTGTTGTTAGCAACATAGAATAATATTTTGGAATATTTTGACTTTTAAAGATTTTCTAAAAAAACAAGTGTAGATTTCAAGAAATGAATATTGTAGTGATTTGGTCGAATCTCTTTCTTCTTTAAAGTTTCGACAGCAAAGTCCTTGCTTTACTTGCTTGCTTGATTGCTTAAAGTATTGGCTCTTTTCTATTTAAGCGAATGATTTTAGAGGTAACGTAATTTCAATTAGAAACTACAATATTTATTAGTAAATACAGAACTTCAAACACAATTTGTTGTCATATTTTTTTATGAAAATGGCGTTGATAAATTTTGTTTAAATATTATATTTAAGGGATATATTTGACAAGAGAATTAGGTCACTTTACTTACTCGTACTGTTTACACCCTTATACCCCAAGGGTGAGTACAATTCACAACCCTTATTTAGGGGTATTTGCCTTTTCGCGTGACATCCCATCTGATGTGAATACAGAATAAATAATTATTAAGGTTTTTTTTTCATATTTTATAATATTTGATATCAAAGCGATTATATAAAATTCTAAAAGATGATAGGTGAGTTTTTATAATCATTGCCAGGCATATAACAAAAAATATAGACTATTTTAATAATTTTAATATATATTTAACACTAAACCTACCAAAGGCCGGTCAAATTGACCGTTCTTAAACTTTTGTAAAACTTACACATTTTTAATCGTTATAATATCGTTATCAAACTATATGACAATTCTTAGAATATGTATATAATATTTTCTACACTCTTTACTTTTAGTTATTTCCATTATTACCTGCGTTGTATAATAAAATAACTTTTAATTACCGGTCAATTTGACCGCGTGCGGTAGGAACAGGTATACAAGAATTGTCGGTAGGTTTAGTGTTAAATAAGATAATAAAAAATGAAAAAAAATCAGCTAAAACAGACTTTCGAAACATAAAAGTAAGTGTACCATTTCTGTACTCCGGGTTTGTGGTTTGAAATATCATGTCCCATATTTTCCTAACGTCTTCTTTTTGGGACATCAATATTCTCGTTGACATGTTTGTTAGATGTTTGTTTATTTTCTCCACAAAACGAAGCCATTTCTGAGTAAATGATGGAGATTGTGTAGGAAATTGACATAACGGCCTTTGTTACATTGTATTTTTATAGGAGAATTATTATTTTTTCATCAAATTATAACGAAAACTCATATAAAAGTTTAGAAAGATAAGAAATAATAATTTGACAGCAAGAGTTGTGATTGGTTATCTATCACGACATCAGATATCAACCAATCAGAAAGGTTAATATGTTTTTTTTTATTTATTAATTAAACCGGGTATTAATCTTTTTTATGCTTTACACACATTGGGTCTTATATTGAAAGTTGAATATTTTTACATATTTGGAAGAAATAATAATCAAAGCATACATAGGGTTTTTGTTGTTGGCATTTAGATAAATATATAATATTTTATTCAATTACAAATATAGAATCATAATAATAATTAGTATTAAGTTATTAACAATATTATCCCATACTACAATAACATCTTTCAGTGAAAATTAAAGTCAGAGTAAGCGATTTCTATTTCATATAAACGTATGCAATTATGAAACGTCAGTCCTTTAGTGCCAAACTAGGTTCAGTAGAAGATGTAGCAAGAAAACTAATATTATAATTATAATGAGTTATAATTAAAGAGTTATTTAGAGTAATCTTGTCTTTATCTCCTCTATTATCGTGTTATGAGTTCGATAATTGGAACCCTTAGACCTGATAAAGTAATATCAATGTAGTCAATGGAGCTGTATAACCAAATTGATACTTACTTCACCTTATGAAGATCATCGAATGGTGATGATAACGTTAAAATTAATTATAATACTTATGTTATGGATGTTTGAGGCTATTTAGTAACGCAGGTTTATAATATTAATTGTTTATATATATTTTATATTATATTAAAACTAATGTTGCGATGGTTTTTATCACAGTTTTTAAATTTCGTATACATTGCTCTTATAAAACGTCAGACTCCAGTTGTAAGCCAAAGTACATTCAAGAGGAAGAACCGGTAAACATTATTATTAAAGATTAATAATAATTTATAGTAATGTAATAGTTATAGTTTCTAAACTAACCTCATTGTTTTGAATCTTTTAAAATATAACAGTATCTTATCATTCATGAACAACAATATTTTGCCGTGATTTTCTTTTAGACAGGCAGCTTTCCTCTTTAAATAATCATCTATAGTGTATTAGTGGACTCCTATCTTTTAGTTAGTAATGCAACCTTTTCCAATTAGTTCAATGTATTATTTCGGTATTCAAAGTAAACTATGTCCTTTTCCAAATTAGTCTATCTTTATGCTAAATTGCACACAAATTAATCCACTATATTCTGGTTAAATATATGTATAACATATAACTTTAATAATATCAGTAGAATTATCATATAAAACAAATAAAGAATCATCAATTTAATCAAAATATTATAACGCTTTAGAAATAAATGTACAAATGAAATCACTAACAATATTCATTATAAATATCATTGATATGTATTAATTAAAATCATATCAAATGTCATTTAATTAATTTCTAAACAAGCAATCAGTAATGTGATATTAACAAATCAGGAACAAACGCGTTAAATATTAAAACGCAGTGTTATGATATTTGTTTATGAATATCTGATATTTAATAAATATATACTTTTCGTTCTTCCACCGGTGTTTGTTTAATAACAATTTGAACTTTTCTTTTGTTTCTTAATGTTCCTGGTACATATAATATCTAAATTAGTACATAGGGTAGAGCCTAGTTATAGTCATTTGACTGCAGCTCGTATTAGGCTGACTCGACTGGAGCAGAACCACCCTCTCACAGAAGATCGACGTGTATATACTAAATTTTATTTGGTTATGTTCCGTCGGTGAGTGAGAGAAGCTCAACCTCGCCCCCCCTTCCCAGCGAAACATGTAAGCGATGCCCCCAAAAAATGACCCCAAAAGAGTACCGGCTCTGACGAAGCCGGAGAACCCCTTCCCGAGCAAAATCGGAGGAATTATACTCGGATTTTGCTCGGGCTGCCCATCGTATCTGGAGCGGGAAAGGTATCGTGTTTTATCTTTAATGAGGGTAAATGACGAGTCAACACAGAGGCACCCCGCTCCACTCTAAATGTGGACTTTTGCAATATCCAGGAACTTCATTCCAACCTAAACGCCGTCCACTATCATGTATTGTTTGAATTGGGTTAGAATGCGGTCTTTCTTTGCATCCTACCCATAGGTACCGGTTGTGTTTCCCTTTCAATGATTCCAGTGTGTGATACTACAGGGAATGGAATTATTTGTACCAAACTGTGTGGTACCACTTGGTGGCGCATCGCGGCGTTGTTTTGACGCATCTGCCAGGCCTACAGTAGCCGGTAAACGGCAGGCGTATAAGGCTTGGTCTAATGCATTAGTCATGAAGGATCCGAACTCTAGCCTTCTAAAGAGAAAATATAACCATGCCTCCAGATTGTTCAAACGGTATATCGATAAAGCGACGACACTATTTTTAAGTAAAGTGTGCCCTTGTCCATTCGATCCCTAAAAAAGGTGATAGCTCAGACCCCGCTAACTACAGATGTATCGCTATTACCTCTCTTCTCTCCAAAGTAATGGAGAGCATCTCAATCAACAACTCCTAACATACCACGAGGATCACCAGTTCATCAATGATGATCTTCTGTTATATCTTACTCACTGTTGGGCAGTTGTAATTGAAAACATGGGAGAGAGTCTGGCTGTAAGTCTGGATATGGTAAAAGTCTTCGGTCGTGTTTGACACTAGAAGCTTCTTTCGACGGTTTCTTCCTATGGGCTTCCCGAGAGATTATGCAAGTAGATCACCAGCTTTCTTACTATGCGGAGCATACAGGTCATTCTCTGCGCTTATTTCTTGAACTTCAAGCCCGTGAACGCTGGTGCTCTCCGGAAAACATTGACGAGTACCGAAAGAAACTTGTGTCTTCTATAAAGACTTTCCTGGGGATGGTCTCAGAATAGGGTGAATCACCACTTCCAGAGCACTCCTCTCAATGCCTCACCAACTATCAGAATACTGGACCTCTAATAATTAAATTGTAAGTGATCAATAGAGCGAGGTAGTATTTCAAGCCTGCTCAGAGACTTGCGCTCTATAACGCGCAATTCTTGCCATATATGAAGTACTGTTCACATCTCTGATCCGGATCACCCCAATATCAGCTTCTATAAAGTAAGGCTTTCCAAATTATTGCCTGTATATCTGTTCAGACGATCTAATCTCCGAAATGTCTAAACCCAATTTTATGACAGGTTCGGAATTTTTTAAGTAAAATTATTTTAATGATTCAGATTTTTTGAAAAAAATTGTTTTGTTTATTGTACTTTTTTAATGTGAACTGTAAAGTATTGAAATATACAGAGTGTATTTTAATGAAATCTTTAATAATTTAAATTTTATATTCACAGAAGTTGGATTAGCTTCATAAAAATATTTACATTAGTATAAACTTATTTAAACATCGTTTATTACCTCTTAGCTAGCGTTTATTAAGGATCTTGAAATGTTAATACGACTTTGCTTCCATTTATCTCCAACCCGATTATATTATTAAAGTTTTATAGAGGATAAAACATTGTTTTAAAAATACAAAATAAATGTATTTCTTAATTAAATGCATACTGAAAAATTTGTCAACGTTCAGGATTCGAAACGGCGATATTGCTTATATCCTGACATACTGATTTTGTCAACAATTGTACGTTGAATTCTAAATTCATCAATGCCAATACTGACACGATAGCTCAGTAGACATACTGACGGAGATGGTCTCCAGAGGTCACAAGTTCTTCATGAGTGGCTTTTTTTCTAATCATTTTTTTGTACCAACTAAGCATAACATGTCTAGCATTTTCTGGCTAATTAGAATGATAGATAGATAGATAGCCATAGAATGAGATAAATCTATCTATAGTACACTTATCTTTCGGAAAGAAGCTTATCGAGTTCAAGCAAAGCTCTCAGACAGTCAAGGACTGTCTAGGATCTAATGACACCTAAAAAGAAAACGAGATGATATGTGACTCGGCCTACGTCCTTCAAAGTCATTTATATCATAAAGATGTAAAAAAGCCCTTACTTATACCACTTGTAATGACATAAATTACGAGCATTATACAATGTCATTAATAATTTCAAATATATATATGTATATATATAATAAAGGCATTCTTGGATTATATGACGGACATCGTGACTTATAATTGTAATTCATTTATATTTATTTATTTATCTTCACGCCATGTCCCTTGCGGGGTAGCCAGAGACGACGGAGCGTCAAACGCTACGGTCCCTGCATACCTCATTCGCCACGGCCTCAGATATCAACCTCTTTATACATGCCCTCATGCTTTTAATATAATTGAAATATATATAATTAATAATTCAACATAATCAAAGACTTCTGTGTCTTCTATTATTCCGTCCGGGTCTTTTATCGTGTTGATTCACAACTTCATAAATTTAGCATTCTATTTTGGGTTCGGTTTTCATTACATTTTGGTATATTTATATTTAGTAAGACACTTCAACAACAAAACGATTAGTAAATAAACTTAATTTTGATTATCAACATTAAATGGTACATTATCAACATTAATATTATCAACAAATTTTATAATTATTTTTGACGTAATCTCTGATAAATAAAGGTAAAAGGTAATAGGACGATAAGAACGGCCAAAAATGTTTATATGAAATTATTTTAAATCGGTTTGCAGAAATATTATCAATATTGACCATGTTCTTCGCCGGTTGTCTAACGTTTTACGTGATATTTTGTTTGTGGTTCATAGTATTGATATTTAGGCATTTTATTCATGTTTATTTCATTGCTTGTTGGTTGCGCTTTCTTCCTATTTATTTATTCTGTTGTAAAATCGCTATAAATAACATACAAGCACACACACAAACCATTTATTTTTATAATATCAGTGTAGATTAAAATTTTCAAAATTTGACAACATTATCAAGAGTTGTGATTGGCTGACACATCAACCAATCAGAAAATTGACACGAGTTTTGCAATTAGTATTTATTATCACTTATTATAATATGTTTTCATTTCTACATAGTCCTCAAAATGTCCTCATTTACTTTCAACATTCAGAATTCTCTCTCTCTCTCTCTCTCTCTCTCTCTCTCTCCATTTTTATTTATAAACACCAGGTCAGCCTCATCCCTTTTTCCAGTACATTACGCTTTAAGACTCTTTCCGCGTATAAGCCTGCATAAAGTGTAACGTTTGCAACAATTTAATATTATCTATATATAGTTATTTTAACCTACTTTAAAGGTGTTCTAAATATTATTAAACTAGGGGCGCCAACAAACCCTCAATTTCGACTGCCGTTTGGATATTGAGCGAAGCGAGCCCAGTGTGACAGTAACTCATCGTTTCCCATTGACTTCAATGGGATATCAGTTTTTGATGACATGATATTAAAAACATTTTTTTTTTGAGGACATTTTTCACCACATTTTTTTTAAACACTCGTCTAATGTGTGTCTTTTTGATTGCAAAGTTTCATAATTTTCCGTTTAGTAGTTTTCGAGCCAATTCGTGACAAAGAAAAAAGGCTCCAGTAAAACGCTCCGCTCACTTCGTTCGCTTCGCTCAAAAATAACTGGACTAGTATTATCTTGATTTTAATTTGAAACAACTGCTGTCTGTGTAAGTAAATGAGAGAGAAAGAAAATATGGTATAGGTGAAATAGATATATATAATAACTTTATTGCCAAATACATGAAAAGTTTTTATTTTAATTGGTAGTAATGATAACTGAACCTAAAAATATAAAGCCTTATCAGATAAATATCACTATAGTAATGTTACAAGTTTGTGAGTATGTTTGTTTGTAAGTAACCTTCAGGGAAAGAAGATATCAAATTAGAATAAAAAGATTTTTCATAAATCAATTCTGTTATGTATCTGCATAATATTCAACGCAGGAGAAGGAGAAGAAGCCGGCAATAACTAGTTCATGATAAAATAGAATCATGTATATAAATCAGGATAAATTTTATTATACAAACTGACAGACGGATAGACTTTAATATGTACTCGTATATACAAAATTCCACCTCCAATTCCAGCCTCTGACAGCCACAACCACAATCTTTTAATCTTTATCGTATCCAAAACGTTTAACATATTTGATGTTCCTTTCCTCGAACTCAATTTCAGTTCTGTCTGAGTGATGGACTGACGTAGTTATTTCACGTTATAAGGATTGGATGTTATAAACTAGCGTTTGCAAGCGACTTCACTCGTTCACTACTGTATCAGTTTACAGATATTATATATATATATTATTTTCGATTACAATTGTTTTAATATACAGATAGAAAGACAAAGAAATATTTTAATGATACTATTTTTTTTTATTGGTATCATCCTGACGTTTCAAATGCTATGAACTAATCAGTCAAAAAGACATTGTGTAGGTGTCTACGAGTGAGTTAATTAGACAACTACCCTCAACGGTTCATAGTTTTCATAGCTTTCATAGAGTGCATGCACACAAAACGCACTAACACTGTCTGAGTTTTAAAGTGTTTACTAACTAAATTTTATGTTTTTCATGACTCCCATGATAAAATATATTCAACATTTTATTGAAAGACAGATTTATATAGTCGTATATTTAATATGTTTGACCTAACACTGTTCTAGTCTCCCGTTGTGAACTATATATATAATTAATTTTACGTTAACAAAGAAATGCACTTTCACTAATAGAATCCCCACTGTTTCATATTATACTGGATATAATGTTGATACATGGTTTTAAAGGTTTTGTAGGAATTTTGTTACGTAAAAGTAGTTTATGATAGTAACCTTTTATATCTCTTATCTGATTTTTCATAATAATTAATCATATTATTTATATTTTATTAATTATTTTATAATCTTATAATTCTATTGCATTTTTGATTATACAAATTTTGTAATAGTAACCTAAAAGTACGACTACATAATCACGTGTTTATTTCTAAGATGAAATAGGTATCCTATTAAAAATAACAATTTAAATTAAATTGAACCAAAGAAAAGTTTACTATTATAATTAAACCAATCATAGAAAATCTATTGCTGATGTCTGCATTATTAGTTGCAGTGTTTTTTTATGTTAGAGGAGGGCATACAAGCTTGCAGGTCACCGTTGATGTGTGATCACCACCCATGAACTCGTCCAACATGCGAGGATTCACAAAAGCGTTGCCGGCCTTGGAAAATTTAACTTACTTCACTTACAGTTTCTTAGTTATTAGTAGTTCTATGTTTCGTAAAAATATCTACCTCATTAAAGAATAAAACATGTGATACAGAAATTTTCAATAAACCCATTTTTGAAGCAACAATCCGTGGATCGTAAATCGAACCTAGGACCCTTGGTATAAGAGTGGGCGCAACCAACCACTAAACCTTAAGATAATTATTTGAGATTAGAGAATACTCGTCATTTAATTCCTATTATTGATAATTTAATTTGTTATAAATAAAAAAAAATTATAAGTGGTACAAATTTGGCCTCCTTTCGTTTTTGATTGATAGTTAAGTAAGTGACATAGCGTTTATAAATAGGTATATTAAAACTAATTTGTTTAAATATTAAAATTAATATAGAAAAATATCAAAGCGGACCGAATATATAAGGAAAAGAAAATAAATAATTATCATAACTCTCAAGAAAAATGATACCATAATATTATTTTTTAACTAAAATATATTTTTCTTAAACAGAATATATTCACAAATTAAAATACTTATAACTTACATTTCTACAATATTATAACAAAAATCTAAAATTACAAAAATTACAAAAACAACAATGATTCTAATTAAATTCCCACCCAAATGAGAACACTGAAATTCGTATAACAAGACCACAGCTGTTAAAAAGAATATTACTTCATAATAATTATATTTTTCGTTATTTCAAACGTGGTTGTAGCAATTTTAATATGAAAATATCATTATAGTGTGTTGATACCAGTTTAGTACAAAAAATCTTTATATATATATATATATAATTATTAACACTAAACCTACCGACAATTCTTGTATACCTGTTCCTACCGCACGCCGTCAAATTGACCGGTAATTAAAAGTTATTTTATTATATAACGCAGGTAATAATGGAAATAACTAAAAGTAAAGAGTGTAGAAAATATTATATGCATATTCTAAGAATTGTCATGTAGTTTGATAACGATATTACAAAGTTTAAAAATGTGTAATTTTTACAAAAGTTTAAGAACGTACTTGGTAGGTTTAGTGTTAATAAAAATTTTACATATAAATAAATTATTTAATATTAAAGTCATTTAATTTATACATTTATGATACAAACACAAGAACTCTTATTTCATCAATCGAACATCAGTCATCGATCAATCATCAATCAATATAAAATCAAATATTTTTAATTAAATAAACCTAAAACTACGAGAACTATCAAATGTCTCTAATATTCTGTAATGTCAAATTTAAGACACGGATTTATTTTTTTCGTTTAAGAATTTAGTTTTTCAAGGACATATTATGAATATTAATTTTATTTAGGAAAAAAAACTTTAATAAAACATCGTAAATATAGAAAAACGTTTATATGTCTTTAATAAATAAGATTTGTCGTCAAAACATAATGGATTGGAAAAGTTTTCGTCTATTAAAATATTTTTTTTTTATATTTTCAATAAAATACAATAATCTATTGATTATATAATTCAAGATTAAGATTAGAAAAGGTTAGAAAAGATAAAGCTTCCACTCCCGTGACCTCACAGAGGTCTGGCTTAAGCTTAAAGGATCAAAATAAATCGATTTCTATCTTAAATATTTAGGAAAATCATTTTTTCATATATTAATTATAACACATAAATTGCTACAACCATTAATAATATTTTTTTATTATTAAAACCATTAATACAATTATAATTTCAGGCGCTATATATTTAGATTGACATAAATTAGATAAAGAAAAAAATATATATATTTTAAATAATATAATAAGATAAAAAAAGTGATCTTAGTGTTAAAAATATTATGTGATAAACATTATTTACATACATACAGACAAGTGAATTAAACGATTGTCCCAAAATTATTGTGTTCGGTTCATAAAAAAAAACAAAATGGCGACGATTTAAAATTTAATAACATCTGACTTTAAGCAAAATGTTAACCATGTCGACTTTAATGATGCCCGCCGCTACAATGACGACGATGACGAACGCTGGACCAATACCTGTAGCAGCTGCAACCAAGCTGGAGCCCAAGCTGCTGCAGCTGCCGCATCCAGCGCTGATGCCCCAGATCCAACAGCAACAGCAGCATCACCACCAGCATCCCCATGGGAATAATAATAAGCTTGGTGAGTTATAACTTATATTAGTTTCATTACCACAACCTGGAAAGCTTTCCACACATCAAATGAATTGTATTAAATAAATAATATATTTATTATATACCATATTTGTATATAAGAAGCAGTAATTTTTGCACAAAATATAAAATCCTTAACCAGATAGGGTAATAAGGGTCCCTTGTATTTTTACTATCCAAGTAACACCCCAGGTATGACGCCTCAATGCATCATAATGGAGGATGGATTTTTCGTATTTTATGACCGTGTTTACGACCTTATTATAATGACAAATTCAGGTTCGGACGAAAACTTTTCTAGGTGCCCCAGAAACCAGGGTTGTCAGAATTAATTTCGCCAGCAAACGTGACATCAACGTAACAGAATATATTAAGTTTGTATTAATGAAATATAACAAAAAATTGTAGTTAAAATTTTGAAGTAAGTTTTTAGAATTTTATTAAACACAATTCTAGATGTTTATTTTCTACTGTTCTTACTAGAACAACGATTAAATATAAAATAATTTTGTATACCTCGTTCCTTATTTGTCCTTCATTATATTTTTTTAACTATTATCTAAGTCTAAGCCAAATTCACTTTCTATAATTGTTATTGAAGAGATACAGAAAGTATGTCATTAAAAACGCAAGCGACGAGAAATATTGTGTTAAAGTTATATTGTTACAAACGCTAACAATACAAACTCTAAAACTTGTAAGAGAATTTATCTGTTACTTATGACTTTGTGGATCGAATTATTATTTTGACAATAATTCAAACGCTAATTTTATCTGTATTAAGATTACACCTAAGTCTGTTTTTACACGGTTTTGAAATAACACGGTTTGAAAATAAAATATTTTTAACTTTTTACACGATTTTATTCCATTTAGCACGATCAAAAATTTTTTGGGCTTAATTTTTTTTGTCAAATTTAATTTCTGCGAAATATGTTCATAATATGAACATATTTAGGGAAATGCCCTTTTTGTGCATACAAGCAAATTTACTGGTCAGAGCAATTGAAATGTGTTAATATTTTGTGAATAATCTTCAATAACTATGCTTGTAAAAATAAACATTGTATATGTGATTTAATTAACTAAACATGAATACTTGTTCTTAAAAAATCCTTGTTTTTCACTAATTTTAATAGGTTTTAGAGATTAGGAACCAATCACCTATTTTTGCATACGATCAATGTCTTTTTTTACACGGTTTTTTCTGGAACCAAATTCCGTGTAAAAACAGACTTAGGTGTATATATCCAAAATCCTTTGTAAGCGAAAATTATAAGTATTTATCCACAAAACACTGGCGTACCACGATGGTCACACCCGATAAGCCATGAGTGATGGTACACGAGCATGGGCAAATGAAAAGTATATAAAAGGATGACCGTTTGATGAAGAGACGTCATGACTACCATTTATCATGTATATTTCGTCACAATTTTTAAAGTACTGAAAATAAAAACTGTCAAAAGCGTTTGAACTCACGCCCTGGTTACTTTCTAATTTATATTTGATGTATATATATATATATATATATATATATATATATATATATATATATATATATATATATAATTCCAGTTTTATTTAAGAATGTTTTTTAACTATTTCAAACTATCCATACATTCAAATAAAATAAAAATGTCTGTTTGTAATTCCATATTAACAGTTTTTCACTAATTGCATATGAGTATTTAATATAATTTTTATTTATACCACTTTATTAAACACAATATATATACAAGGATCCGATAACCGTGAGTGGCGGGTGTGGAGCTGAGCCCCTCTCCTTTCTTCTTTCCTTGATAACTTTTGAATGGCTAAACATTTTTTCAATCTGTTTTCTCTATAACATCCGGGTTCGGCTCAAACATACACGAGAAAATTTTTATCTAATTATCTCTTCTCATTCTGGAGACAACTAAACACAAAAACGGTCTCCCAAACAGTTAAGAGCTTCACTTACGCTCAGCTCAATAAAAAAAGAGAACAATAATTTTATTGGTGTATTTATTCCGGGTAATCTCTGAAACGGCTAAACGGACTTTGATAAGACTTTATATTAAAAACATTACAAACAAAGTCATGGTCATAGCTAGTATACAATTCGTTAACAAAAATACAAAAAGGTGTCATGGCGTCAAATATATAATACTTTATTAATATTAAAATCAAAACAGGATATTTTTACTTTATTATTTAAATTAAGTCTCTCCTTGATTATATTTTATATATTTAAAGTCACTTTATCCGAAACATTGTTCGTTATGATTATAAACTGCGAGGTAGAGTTATTTATACAGTAGAGTATCGATAAAGTTAGTAGAGCTTGAAACTCACTGCGCTAACAAGAGCCATGTAGAGTCTTATATATATATATATATATATATATATATATATATATATATATATATATATATATATATATATGTTCCTGATTTTATTCACTTTATATTATATAAATAATTGATGTATATACAAACAGAAACTAAAACTAACTATTGTAAAATTAATAGAATATTATTGTAATATGTAAGTTCTAACTACAAATACATTTCAATTCAATATACTAAAGAGTTACAATTAGTTAATATTATAATTAGTTTCAAATTCAAATGAACTAAAGTGTTTCATTAATCAATGTATCTGAACTAGTTAGTTTTATAAGTTTAGTTTTAGTCCCATATCAGTTTAATTTGAAGCCATATTTTTAGATACAGTTTTTCTCTTGTCACTCTTTATAACATAATGTGAAATGGGGTGTCTTTTCATTACTTAACAAAGATAAGAAAATATAGAAAGTGATGAACCGATTTCGATATAGTTTTGTTGACAACCAAAAGCTATTTATAAAAAAAAACTTTTTTTTATGGATTTGTTTATGTTATGGACTTTATTAGTTAATACTAGATACTCATAAAAATGTTTGTCTATCTGTCTACTACTACTAATACTACTGAATCTAAAAATTTAAAATAGGTTTATTTTATTAAGAAAACTTTGAACATTTCTACTTTAAAATGAAATGGCGGTAACCTTAAATCAAAGTTTGTGTTATGACATTTTTATACACTTTGAATACAAATTATACAAATAAAAAGTAGTATAATATACTAAAGAAAACCATTATATTAAATAAGATGTGCTGCTAATGGATGAATTATATATAATAATATAATATAACTGGCTTGAAACAATCTATACATATAGATAAAGTGACTGTTTGTTTGTAATTGCAAATTAACAACTTTTACTAAACGCATGTGAAAGTACATAGAAAAAATCTGTGTCTTTTTTTGTTTTCGATCTCAGAAATGACTGAACCGATTTTAACAGAACTTTTATATTAAAAAACATATTAAAAGCGAAGGAATTCGTTCGCACAGCTAGTATAAAATATAAAATAACAGACGATAGTATCCGATACTAAGCGACCTGTGAACGCGAGATGAAAATCATGAATAGATTGAAAATTTCTGTAATTATTTGAAACTTACTGGAGATAGATTAAAATGTAATATTTGAAATACTAGCTTATGCACGCGGTTTTTATTGGAATTACTCCCGAGGATTGTTAAAGCATAACTAAATTAACAGACAATTTTTTTTCAGGATAACTTAACTTGTAGTCATCATGCAGAATTTTATTAAAATATGATGAATGATATTTGAAATATACTAGCTTATGCTCGCGGTTTTTATTGGAATTACTCCCGAGGATTAACTATATATATTAGCAGACAAAAATTTTTCAGGATAACTTAACTTGTAGTCATCATGTAAAATTTTATACAAATAGATTCAATATTTATAAATGATTATAGAACAAACACACAGACGTACAGACGTACTGATAATAGTGGGTTAATATATATATGTTATATCCCTAAAGCAAACAAATTAAAAGGGCTTAAACAGTTATATAGAAGTAGGGTAGGAAGGTAATAAATTAAAAATGAACCCGCTACCTCGGGGACCTCCCGCTACCTCGGGGACGCATGACTAATTACGCGCCCTACATTCTGCTAGTTTATATTTAAATTAGGGAAAATAATAATGTGAAAATATTACTACTACTATAAAAAAATTAAATATTTTTTATTCTACTTTTAACATTATAACTATCCTGACCGATTTGGGGATGCAATTTGTCAATGTCTATCACATTTCATCACAATGGCGACTTTTCACACACACACGCACACACGCACACACACACACACACACACACACACACACACACACACATACACACGCACACACACATACACACACGCAGTAAGTACGTTTTGTGAGTATCCTAAATTTTGTGTGGAAACTATGAAACCATTGCCACTAAGTAATTAACAGATTCACTAAATTCACAAAATCTTGTCCAAATACATATTTCTAGAATGTGTATTTTTAATATCATTCTATTTAATAAATTTTTGGGAGTTAGATGAAATATTATTGTAAGCCAAACAGAAAACTCAATTAAATTAACAAATTTATTTGTTATTCTATGTTGTTATTCAATCAATCACAAAAACCAATTCACACAAACAAACATACGAATAAATATAAAACAAATATTGCGAGTGTAAATACTTGGTGTCAAATAAAACAATACTTCTACACGTACGTATAACTATTTACAAATTAATTTGTTTTTGGTGACATCATAGTTTTTGTTATTACAAATTTTGATATTTTATATACTCTCTTGATCCATATAAACTACTAAGCCGGTTTTCTGAAACTTTTTTGTAAAGATCTAAACTAAGTAGAATGAATCATTGATATCGATTTATTTATTTTCGAAATATACGAGAATATATACATATATTTGTAAAAATTTGCATAGAATATATTATGCATATAAATAGAATCTCCGACCTTTTCGCAGTCGGTTAAAAAAAGGCAACCCTCGTTTCAATGTAAATTAAAACCCCGTACGTAAATTGTTAAAACAGATTTATCGATGTGTATAATTGTGATTAATACGGATCGTATTATTAAAATGGCGGCCGGGCGCGGTCGTGGTTATGTTAAAATAATTTTAAGACTTTATAGCAGTAATAAATTATATTTTTTATACAAATATAACACGCATGTGTAGGTTTTAATAAATTATATTACACAAGCAGTAAGTGGGTTAGTTTTTTTTATTATATCGATCACGTCACCTACAATTTTTAACACTAAACCTACCGACAATTCTTGTGTACCTGTTCCTACCGCACGTCGTCAAATTGACCGGTAATTAAAAGTTATTTTATTATATAACGCGGGTAATAATGGAAATAACTAAAAGTAAAGAGTGTAGAAAATATTATATGCATATTCTAAGAATTGTCATGTAGTTTGATAACGATATTATAACGTTTAAAAATGTGTAACTTTTATAAAAGTTTAAGAACGGTCAATTTGACCGCTACTTGGTAGGTTTAGTGTTAATTCAGTCGTATCGTAATCGTATCGTGTCCTAATCGTATCTGTATCGTCTCAGAAAAATATAAACTAAATCGTTTTAATCCGACACTATTATTATATGTAAAGCAAAAGGGCATTACGAATATATAATTTTTTGTATTCGAGCATCACTTAAAAGCTACTGGACCAACTTGAGAGTTGATTCGTCAAAATAAAATAAATAAAAGTTGAGAACTAACTTCTATTGGTTTAAATTTAATTAATTGAAAGCAGAATGCGTTGCGACATTCGTGTAATTGAAAACACACCAAAACATGGCTTACGATAATTTAGTTATGTCATAATTAACTAGATGGCGTTGTTTGTAAAGAATGTCACGTGTTTTCTAAAGTATTCTAGAAATGTTTTAACCAATTCACTGTGTAATTTCAGTACTACATAATTCGTACGTAATAGTGTTAGTAATTTCATTGCTGTTATTGTGGTATTTCCTATTCGTTAATGTAAATTTAACGGGAGAAAACGACAAATATTAAATATTTAGCGGTAAATATCCTTTATTAATAGTCAAGTGAAAAAGACGGTTAACGCTAGTACTTTACATCTACCAGTACCGTAACTCTTAAATCTCTTCACATCACACTTATTCGTCACATCCTGGAACATTATCTTTGTTACATCCTGGAAACATCCTGTAACATTATCTTTGTTAAGGAAATCTCAATAATGTCATTGTCATGTTTATCCTGACACAGAGTAACGACTTCTGTCAACAGGAGCTTAAGAAACGACATTGTAAGATCTCTTACAAGCAACAGCAATCAATTCATAAGTGACTGTGTCTTAAAGGTATAATTGAAAATCAAGATGGCGCTCAAATGAACAAATATTATTGGTTAGAACTTGTCGCTCGTGTAACCGTCACTCTGGTTAAAGTTATGAGATTTTGACATATTTATTTTGCTATATTGTATTAGATTTAAATTGTTGTTATTTTTCACACTAAATATAGTGATTATTTAAATTTTTATTAATGTATGCTTGTGAGTCGGACTCGGCCACCGAGTCCGACTCGCAAGATCGACCGACTCGATTCCGTACATTTTTTGGTTACAAGACTTCGGAGAGAAGGCTGTATTTTTTCATAATATTTTTCTATACTAATAACACTATATTTTTTACAGGCATTAAATTTTTAATAATAATAATACGGTAATAAATATATTTATTATCATCCTATCAAATTAAATTCCCTTGAGTGTTGAAATTATACGTTTTTGTAACTTGAACCTCCGTCGTATTTTTAAGTTTTATTTTAACTTCAAGGGGGTGTAGTCTGTTATATGATTTTAATAACTCCATATCTTCACGAGATCCCGAAATTAAGGATCTGATAGATAGAGAGACGGACAAACAGAGAGACAAACAGACAGAAAACGGAAAACAAAGTGAACTATAGGAGTTTCTTTTTTCACTTTACTGATATGAACAGAACCCTAAAAAAGAAACATTACTGTTGATACACACTAACTGACATTGTATCCAAGTTATATTCGACTTTGTTCTATCAGTACTAGCAACCGTGCCAATGAATTCTCATCTCTATCATGCTATAATTAAGGTACAAAATCTAATAAGAGTTTATAAGCGAATTGGAGCCAACTTGAGATATTTGTGATTACTTTTACCTTAGCTTTTGTGTATTCTAGATCATTTGAAAAGTCCAAAAGTGATAAACAGATGAGAAAAACAACTAAATCGAGTTAACGTAGTTGTATTATTATTACTAAAATATAGTAATTATATTATATTAATGAAATATAAAGATAAACTAAATTATTAGAATTTAAAACAACAGAGATTAAGGATATCTCAAAGATCGATGCAAAACAAAATTGAAAGATACAGGACTCAAACCGACTATTTCTAGGAAACCATTCCTCCTCTCCCATCTGAGCTGCCATGTCCATCAATCTATATGATTCTAGCATTCTATATTTAACAGTATTTATGGGGAAGTGAAATTTATTAGGCTTTCAACCTTTGTAAGAACATCTGAAGGCTTCAAAAATTCTAAATATTTTGTAGCTAACAATAACAAAGCTGTCACAACAGGAATTACTGTTTTAAATAATCTAAAATCATTCATGTTAAGCATTTAAATTGAAAATGAAAATTGAAATATAAAAATTCTTTAAAAAAACAGGACCGACCTTTGATAAATTATACATTTTGATAAATTATATATATATATATATATATATATATATATATATATATATATATGTGTGTAAAGTCTGCACACTTGCATTTAATGGAATTAATGCATTGCAACCTAAATAAGTCATTGAACGAGGAAGGTAACTCCTCTCCACCCCTCAAGTTGCAGAAGTTCACGTAAACCACGTATATAGTATGTGGTTTACGTTATGTATATATATATATATATATATATATATATATATATATATATATATATATATATATATATATATATATATATTCAACTTGCCATATACCCCTTTCACTTATCTTAAATAACAATATTTCATATGAGTGTTGTATATAGTACCTATTTGTTAAATAATGCCTTAATAATACTGGTTTTAAGTCGCTGTATTTTTTGTTAATTCCACTAATAACGATTAGATTACGCTAATTTATACAAAAATTTGTCTTTAAAAAAATATATAAACTATATCAATTTTTGCTGGCTTTGGGTGACAAAAACATGCTTAAATATATATTGTCTCAAAAAAAGGCTATACAGTAAATATTATAAAAAAATATTTTAAAAAATCCATTATATATTATCAAAATGTATTAATTTACATTTTGTGATATGAGGGAACAAACAGACAGACAAAAGAAAACAAAAAAAAACTATTATTTGGTACTTCAATATCACGTAGTAGTTTCGTAGCACAACGTAGCCTTAAGTTTGTTACAAAAGTATTGTATATACAGATATCCTCATTACTATTTTATATATATATATATATATATATATATATCGCCAGCTCTCGTACCTTGGACTAACAGATTAACGAACCGACGCAAGGCATGTATAAATATAATTAACATACAGCGTGTATTGATTTTTACACTTCCGCAGTCACCACCATACCATTACTGTTACGCTAAAGATATATAATATTATTATATTATGAGTTTTATGTTTGTTAAAATTACATTTATAATAACATTTTATGTAAATATGTGGAATAATTAAGTTGGTTTTGTTAATGTTTTTTTCCTTTAACCACCATAATTTGAAAACGAATAATTTATGTAAATTTTAGTAGTGCGAAAATAGGTTTTTTTTGTAAAAAAAATCTTCCAATTTAGAAAAAAAACCTTGTATCGCGGGAGGATTAGCAAATAGACAAAACCACACAAAACACATTGATATTTCGAACAACAAACTGTAAATCACACAAAGAGTTGTCCCATGTGGGAATTGAATCTACGACCACCAGCCACTAACCACCAACAACTGAATAAATATAAAAGTTACAACTGAATTATTATATCCAAAATTATCTTAAAACATCCAACCGTGATCCGAGAGTTGAGAAAGAAGGAAAGTAAGAGAAAGATGGAAAGAAAAAGAAATATATCTTTTACCTGTTCTAACATAACCTCAGTTAATTTCCTATAATTTTTTATTATCATTGATAAAAGCCTTGAAATAAATGTTACGTTTCATATAATGAAGAAGATTATCCATATAATAATAATAATAATTAAATAAAATGCGTCTCTATGTTATATAAGGTTATTCTCACAAATATTGAAAATTTATTTTTCCATATAAAATCAACTAATAATTTTCCCAAACAAATACAAACTTTGTCCCAATACTTTTATTACGATTTATTTGCCATTATAATATTCACCACAAATCCAAATTAAACTTAAAAACCCAACGGGATTCGAACCTGCACCTATAAAAACATAGCCAAAGTAAATACGAAAAAGTTTAACAATAAAATAAAAAATTCAAAGCACCCTGTACTTCGGCTTAGTAGAAATTGCGAAACATTTTTATACGAAACGCTGCCTTATGTTAAACTATTAAAGTTGAATTTCCTTTTCACGGGTCTAATACCCTCACTGTGGCCCAAACCCATGGAGACGAAAGTCGACTTTATTTAATATAAGTTAAAGACGATATTGCTTTAAGAGTATTTCAATCACTCTTACACTGTATAGAATCTTATACACAATATTTAAAGTACGAATTCCATTAAATCTTCGACAGATTACGCAATGGAATTTGAACCGTAAGCTTGAGATACAAAGTGGAATTTACATTGATTTCAATCCAACAAGACTGCTTCTAGAGTATACTTTAAAGAGAAAATCTTGTTATCTAACCATTTTAAAGAGGGTTATGTGTTTATAAATCTATTTATATTTTAATCACCTCTTAACATAGCAGTATTATTACTTGCTTCATCACCATATCATCTTTTATAACATCCACATTCATACTTAAGAACAAAAAAAATATATATAAAGCTGAATATATACACACATATTACATACTTGTATATAGATATAATTTTTACACCAAGCTTAGAGGGAGAGAAAATAATTATTCAGTTTAAACTTAAAGGAAGAAATAGTGGAGCAGTCTTTATACAAGGAGGTAATGAATTCCAGAGTTGAGCAGTACGAACAGAAACGGATTTGCGGTAATGAATAGCGTTATAGTGCAGCTCCTTAAGATTTTTTTATGAAACACAAGAGCGCTCAGGTATTTGTCTTATTAGACATAATTGAAAGCTATCTTACTAGTGAGAAGCAGAAGACTTTTGAAGAAATATCTAGAGAAGTGTTAATACATGCACATTCCAACGGCAGCGGACAAGGAGCCACTTTAACTTATGGCAGTATTGCGAAAGGTGATCAAATTTAGCAAGCAATAGATAAAATGAATGCGTAAATTCGCAAATCGATCTAATTTGCGAAAAAACTTATCAGTCGCATCTAAATAACAGATTTCATTTACGTTTAAAAGGAAGTAAATTTTGAAGACGTTTAAGTGAATGTAACGAACAATATAGACAATTGCTTATATCGCTGAATTAAGCTACCCAATTGAAATGAGTTTATGGTTACTCCAAGATTTTTTACAGTATCTAGGTACTGTAATGGAGTACCATCGTAAAGAATAGAAAACGAGGTCGAGAAATTGATTTTAGTGCGAGATTGTTTGTTACAAATTACAATAACTTGCGATTTAATTGGTTTAATTAATAAATCATATTCCTCTGCAAATAAGCGTATGCTTTCAAAATCGCTGTTGATTGATTCTAATCTCGGTTCGATTCCTGGAAAAGTGGCTGTAATATTGCAAATAAAATAATCTGCATAGAGATGTTAGGGATAAGATATTATTAAGGACACTTCGTTTATATAAATAGAAAATAATAAAGGAGATAGTACGCCACCTTGAGGTACACCAGCAAAAAGGTCCGTCCAATGGTAAGAACTCTCATCAGACTTCACAACCCGTCAACGCCCGTAAATATATGACTTAAATCAGTTAAAACAGACGAAGATTTCAATATTATAATAGGCTAAATACGTATATATATTGTAAAATCGTTAACCCTGTCTATATACAACTACTAATTAAATCGATATCCGTCTAACTACTAATTGAAAGACGAAATTTGGAACAAAGGTTTATTTTACGACATCAAGATTGAAAATTTAAACTTTAAGAAAAATAAGCCCTCTTGTGTAAGTTTGTATAAGTATGTACATATAACTTGTGTGTGTGTGTTCGTTAAAGTTATAAACACATTTTATGTTTACATTCTTGATTAGATTTTAATTATTGTGTAAAAAATATTGTATAGTAGAAAACATTACTTTATAAGCAAGATGACATCTAATTCCAATATAAATCGTCCCTAAGAATACTTGAACAAAATAAAACACTTCAATCGGTTAAAGTGAAGGAAAAAATACGCCAATTGGTTCTACTTGAGGTCCATTAAATTTTATTGAGACAAGCGTCTTAAGAAAACGGAAGAGATTCGTTTAATGATAAAATAAAATGGCCGTCCCCAAACACTATACTTTGGAGCACTTGCAAAGAACGTTTTCTTTTTAACGTTGTAAAGCCTGATATATTTAAAACTAGTGGTTATCCTGAACTCGCCCGAGTTTTACTAAAAAGCGCTGAATGAATCAATAAGTTTCTTTAAAATCCGTTCCGGTTTTTCGAACATAAGTCAACCCAGTTGATGCATAATTTATATATAAAATAGATATGATACAGGCTGTATACAATTTTGAAAATTAAACCAATAGGGATAAGATTTGTTCCATAAAAAATTAATTCTTTATTATTTTGTTTTAACCCGGTTCCTGGAAGGTTTAATAAAAAAGACACTAATGTACTGCCAAATTCTGTCAAACCTGATAATAGACAATTACAACTCTTGACAGTGCTGTCAATCATTCTTTTATTAAACTGAGAAAAGGTACGCGATTATTGTTGACCTTCAAGAAATATATATATAACAAATATATTCAGTTACAGGGATTATTGCGACCTCCCCCCCCCCCCCTTTCACCGTTTTACTCCATACCTGATTTGGACTGCTGTTTATTAAAAAATTATATCAAAAGTCAAGTGATACTGATTGTATTAGTGTAAACACAATTTTATCATGTATGGTTTTCTTTTTTTATATATAATAACAATTTTTCCATAAAATATTTAATATTACGCAAAAGATTTGCTGCTTTCTTAAAACAAAAGCCTCCAAGTGTATAAAATTTTTGGAAACACAGTTACAATTCCGATGCTTATTTAATTAAACATCAATAGAGTTTTATTCATTTTTCATCTCTGCTAACTTCTAAAGAAAGTTTTGCTCTGCAATTTCGCAGCAATTCCTATCAAAATGCTGTTATTTTCCTGCTGACATTTCTGAAACGTGCTAAAAGTTGGCAATAGAGTGTCGAATAAACGACCTCGGTTCAGTCGAACTCTGGATTCTGTATTTCAATGTGTAAGCTCGATATCTCTTCAATGATTTTCCAATTCTTATCTGCGACAATACCAACTGCTTGCATTATGCATGCAGGCTTATACTTCAGCTCAGTCAGAGGACCATCCACCTTTGTGCCGTATTCATTTAGTTATGTAAGTATGTATGTACTTTTATTCCACCAGCATTCATCTTTATTCTATGCAATTGTCACCATAATTTAGCGGTGTGAAAGTAAATATAGCGAAATAATATACATATATATTCTCCATATTATAAGGACTACAAATTGAATGTTGTCCCAACATTTACAAATACAAAAATATATTTTGGATAAATACGAGTCCAGATAGTTCAGTCACAATAAGTTATTCCAATTAAGTATATATATCATATATGAAAACTTAGATTCTAGTTACAATATAATACAGCCCTCTATGGACAGTCCTTAATGTCCCAATTCATTTCATTTTAATACAAATCAAAAGTTATGGTTATTAGTAAAACTAATAGTCGTGATAATTTTAATCCTGTGATGGGGAATATAATCTTTCGAAAGACCATAGTAACCTATATAATAACATTTACCGCTTCAGCAATGTTGTTAATATAATAATTTTCCATTGATTTTGAAGTTTTAGGAACCTACAACTAAATACGAACTTTTCATAAACATATGTTTGAAATAACAAATAAACCGAGTGCGGTTGGGAACACCCTTCAGGAACATTGTCCTGCGTTCAGTATTGAGGTTGTACACCCAACCACGGACGATGTTTATCGAAACACACACACACACACACATATAAAAAGAGAAAGTCACACGGAAAGGCAGAACTTTTTCCCTACGTGATGATTTAAATTAAATTGAATTCCGCTAAACGAGCTAAAAATCTTATTTCCAGAAATCTTTTGGCAGAAATAAATTATATAATAGCACATTGCTTAAGACAAAAGAAATACAAAGTACATTATTAGATTTAAACATCCGAATATAATAAGAAATGAAACCATTCAACAATTTATACTTTATATAAACGAAGGATGAGGCTTATAACAAATATCCGTATACCCTTGAGAGGACAGATTTGGATGGAGGCATTAAAAACAAATAGGGAACAGGAAAAAAAACAATGACATCGAATGGAATGTCTCGTTATGTTTGGTGGAAGCGACAGGCTGGAGCGATTATCTTATTAAAAATATTGGATGTCCTAAACAAAAGAGATTCGAACAATACAAATGATATGGGAATTTAGAAGAATTTGTTTCCTTTTCTATATAACATTATATAGGATCTAAGAAATAAATAGGTATGTTATATAATAAGCCAATTACTTATACTTAATTAGTATCATAATCATAGTAATGTTACAAAATGAGAAGCAATTTTTATACCCGTACTTGTAGTTTTCGCGCGTTCAAAAAAAACAAATTTATTATATTAGTATGAATATTATAACTATCCTATTATCTTTTATCGCTCCTCCAGTAATGTAACCGCTTAAACCCACAACTTGATCCACAAACCTAATAAAAGTATTTCGAATTCCTCCAAGGAAACCGGATAGAAATAATTGAAATATCCTTCGAAGCGACACAAAGTAGGGAGGACCGAAATTAGCCCTCCGTTTGATATTTACCTTTATAACTGTTGCCCTCAACTTAATTCCTTCAATTATATAACTTCATTAATTTTTGTCGTCTCTATCTGTTCACGCAGTTCTGTTATCATTCTATGAAAACTATAAGATCTTAAAATTTTCAATATTACATATATTTGTTTAGAACGTTCATGTTTTCGGAATCTTTTTTTTCTTCCTCTTTTTTATACTTTACGTGAATTACCTTTGAAATAAAAAGTATTTTTTACCATTAATAGCTATGCTATTGTAATTGGGCCATAAGCAATGGGCGATGTGGATCCAACGGATAGACAGAAATTTGGTGTTTCGTTATATAAAAAAAAGTACAAGAGTTATCTTTAAAAGTAGTTCTCGGTAGCAATTGATTACTTAAAGCTAAAGCACCTGGCAATAAACATATTAGTAAACAGATCTTGGAAGCAATGTTAGTTTGATCAACATATTATTTAGTGATACTACATTATTAGTGGGTAGTAATTACATATTTGTACACATATATATATATATATATGTGTGTGTGTGTGTGTGTGTGTGTACAATGCGTCAGTATGGAATATTGCGGTATAGAATATTATCACCCACCTTAACGCTGTTAAAGCTCTTCTTAATCTTCAGTAATATAAATCTATAATATTATATTCTTAAAAATCACATTATAACATTATATAAATATATATATCATCCTACTTTTAAAAATTAACCGATGTTGTGAAGGCATCGTATATAAAATATTTCAAATACAGTTATAGTCATTCTTGACCAATAAAATGTACCGTTGACAAAAGAGACATCTATTAAATATTTTTCAAAATCAAAAAGAGAGACCTTCTATAGATTGCAAATTCGAGTCCTACCCGTGTTCATTAATTTTGCAATATACATATATTGCTAAATAAAATATATATATATATTTAAAATTTATAACACAATTCTAATATTATAATAGAAGTAAAACCAAACAAAACAACTTATAACTAAGCTAAGGCCGTATAAAATAAATAGTGGATAAAAAATCTCAACCTAGAAAAAGTTGAAACAAGAAAAAGTAAACTCAAACTTCAAACTTGAAGAGTTAAATGAAATTCATGGGATTTTTTACTTTACTTCGAAAAACGAAGAATTCTCGAGAGGTGAAATATCGGCAGGGATGTGTTTTAAGACTGGGAAGATTGTTTTTTTTTTTTTAATATTTTGATTTCAGTATTTCTTAAGATGAAGACATTTAAATAAAAAAAATTGCAAAATTTTATACACAATAAAATGTCGTGTTATATTAATGACTGCCTTGACTTGACTATTGATTGAAGTTGGAAATTGGATTTTTTAATGATATTGTTTGCATTATAGTTGTTACTATTTTAATGAATATTTCTCTGTACTGATTTGACTTATGACATAAATATCACTACCTTCACCAATGGCTACTCAAATCTCATAATTACAATGTTTCACTATTGTGTGATTAACAATGACTTGAACCTGCTTTGTTTTGCCATCTGTGTTCTGCCTGTTTGTTGGACCCAATAACAAATAACTGAAGCATAAGTAACGTATTTGTTTTATGTAAATATATATACATATAAATTAAATTTATGTGTTTGTTTGTAATTCGAAAACAGCTTTTCACTAGATGCAGATGAAAGTATATACGGTATTCTGTGTCTGTCTAAGTGTTTCTAATCTAATCTCTGAAACGTCGGGTAGCTGATATAAAAATTTAAAAAACATATTTCGTGTGAACGCAGTCGCGGGCATGACTAGTTTTATAATAAAAAATATAAAACATCTCCTTAAAAATTGTGATAAACTAAATATTTAACGAAATATATTTTCTCGAAATTATAATTCCGAACGCACTTAGTGTTAAAATAAGACAGTAGTAATGCGACAGACAAATTTCCCCGAGATAAACCGGATTACTGTAATGGTCTCGACTTTTTAGTTCAACTTAATGCCCGCCCCTTAATTTATACAACGTTCATTTTCTTACATTCAGAATTCTGCAAAAATTTTTTTTTGAATGGACAATTTTACTTCGAAAATTACAAACCCTATTTGCCTTATTTTTGGAAGCAAAAACTCTGTTTTAGTGACCACTCTCATAAAATAAATCTTTCGTTGATATTGTTACTAATTAAGGGTTAAGGCATCTCATCTTCCTGGTGGGGAGGAAAGAAACCATGATGAATTTAGCAAAAAGTCATGGATGTCTGAGTCGGTTAAGATTTTTTTGAAGGATTTTTTGGACTTCTTACACGAGAACAGAAAATCACGGAGAGCGGGAACAAAAATAATAAATGTTACTTTTTATTTTGTTATTTATATATTTTAAGCAATGATGATTATTATAACAGGATTTTATAGTAATGTGATTGACTCCGACTGATACTTTCGCAATAATAATTCAATTTGATCACTAAAATTTTATGTTGAAATGTTTTTTACATTAAGGAAATATATTTTTGAAATTGTATTCACTTTTATTCACTTATTCACGTTGTATTTTGGATTTAATTTTATCAATGCCAAATTAATGGCAGCCGGATCATTTTATTAATTAATTTTAAATATTTATTGAATTCTAATTGTCTTACCTTAGATAAAAGTTATTCTTTTCATCTTTTATTATACCTTCGATCTTGATATTTAACTTTCAAATATTAGACAGGACTAAACAAAGAACTTGAATTTCTTTTTTAATAAAACAATACCACGATAAAGTAGGAAGGTTCATCCGACTTTTCTTATTTTAATAACAGATATTGGACGTCTATGATACAACTAACACTGCCTTACAACGCACAGACTACCAAAGAGATTTGAATTTTGGAGTGGTGTTTTTATATAGAAGCCTGTTCATTATTATTTTGTTGTATTTTTGTAGTTCTATTGTTTCATGACTTTGGAATTTGTATTCTTCGTCATACAATCGGTTTTTTTTTTCTAAATTTAAAAGTTATCAAGGAGTTTCTTGGTTCTGCCATAAACCTACTTTGAAAACACTAAAAAACCGTTTCATAACTTCGATATACGCCTTGGTATGAAACTTAATCGATTTGACTGATTATTTGAACTCACCCGAAACGTTGCAAAATAAATATGGTTATGTTGTAAACTTTTTTAATATTTTCCTTAAATAATACTTTCTGAACAATAACGTTAATATTAAAGCTGTATTTTATTCGATGAAAGCCAACTTATAATTGTATCCGCCGTCAGCCATAAAACTGTGTAAACAATTTTATTACCCAAAAGGACTGTCCCGGGATTAATATTCCAGCGCTGAATTGTTTGAGCCCTTTCCAAAATTGTTTACAATTCACAACTATTCAGAATTAACGCAAACTTTACAAAACTAAACTTAGCGATCTTCTTGGAATTTTATAGTATTAATTAATATTTAAGTATTATTATAATAGTTTGAGATATTACTTATTTTGGTGTAACATGATTTAGGTCGCTTTAGAAAATATTTTTATTTGCTGATTAATCTATGAAGTCAAGAAACTTAAGTGTTGGCTAAGTTAGTTTAAGATAATTGGACTTAGTTCATCTGTATTTTAAGCATCTACTGTAATTCTATCTTTTATCTTATTAAAGAGAATTCAAGTTTGCACAAGTCTGTTCACGATACCAGAATCTGATATTAAAAAAATATTTTTTTCTTCCTTTTCTGTATTTGCTTTAGCACGAGCAGATGTGCTTGAATTCGATGAACTCAGAATTTGATTATTTTTTTTCTAATACTATTATTTTTAGTAACTTGAAGAAACTTTTGCAATCGTCTGAATCCTAAGTAAAGAAAGTTAATCTAAATTTAATATAACTTTTGAAATTCAATTTAATTATTGGCGAACCGATCTGCCACGTAATAATTATCCAATTTAGAACAAAACAAATAAAATATTTTTAACAAATTAATTAATTGATGCGAATCGAATATTTTAATTGCATCTCAATAGTTTTAACTCAGCTCCGTCAAATGCATGACCGATTAGAAGGTTTTTTATGTTTTTTATTAAAACAACACTCGTATTAGAGTAAAGACTATATCAAGAAGTTTTTACTATTTAAACATTGCATACAAAACACACAAACTCAAAACAAAATAATAACAAAGAACAGACCGGAAATCGAACTTACGACCTTTGGTTCAACAATAACAATAACATTGAAACATTATATTTAATCTCACCATAAACAAAACGCCACAATCTTATCTCAAAGAGATAATACTTCTGAGTTAAGTCTGAGAATAACACAGGTATCACAAAAGCATGTAAATTCGTGTGAATAATGTATATCCACGGCGCGACCTACAAACCTACACGTTTCAAGTGGTTCTTATTAAAATAGTATAAGATTTTGAGCACTAGAATTTATCTAAAAGTGTATTCTGAAATTTTTAAGTATGAATGATTTGACAGCACAATCAAGAGTTGTGATTGGCTGTCTATCACGTCATCGGACGTTGAGCCAATCAGAAATGTTAACACAATGTAGTGATAGTAATTTAGTTATTTTCCTATTTATTTTGATAAATCCGTTTTTGTTACATGATTATTATTAAAATAACGCCATAAAATAAAATATAATTTGACTTCAGTTTTCATTTAAATAATAAAAAAAATGAATTTATATATAACATTATTTTTATTTTATAGAATCTACAACTCAATAACAAATAAGAAAGATAAATAGTAAAATTTGTAAGGATATATTTCCTTAATAATAAAGTAAATATAACATTTGTATAATTAACACCGCCTTTATGATACATAATAAGGGTGAATTAATTGTCTCTCTTATCACATAAGTTACAGTTTTAGATACAGCATGTATTTAATTATTGTACTAGATTTATTTAAAATTTTGTATGTGTATTAGTAATTAATGTAGATTTAACACTAAACCTACCACCAATTCTTGTATCCCTGTTCCTACCGCACGCCGTCAAATTGACCGGTAATAAAAAAATATTTTATTATATAACGCAGGTAATAATGGAAATAACTAAAAGTAAAGAGTGAAGAAAATATTATATGCATATTCTAAGAATTGTCATGTAGTTTGATAACGATATTATAACGTTTAAAAATGTGAAAGTTTTACAAAAGTTTAAGAACGGTCAATTTAACCGGTACTTGGTAGGTTTAGTGTTAATAAGTTTATACGTTTAAATATACATGATATTCTATTAATAATTTTGTTTTCATGAATCCGTCAGACACTCAGTATGTCTCTTGAACATTCTATTCAAGTAATAAAATGATTTTTGATACAAAACCAAGAATTAAAGGTAAATAATTGCACTAAATTCATTTATTTAGCATAAATACAATACAAATAAGACATGTATTTCGGTATTTCAGAAAGAATAGCAACATATTTATCAAGGTAGCACTTTTTTTCAAAGATTTTTAGAAGAATTTTCCTGACCCTAACGCTGTCTGCAAGAAATTGTCTTTACGTTCCCATTCCACAAAGGCGTTTGCTGTAACATATCCAACCCTTAAGATCCTTGAAACTAGACTGCGGCGTTTCCTAAGTGCTATATGCTTATATAATTATTGTCTTAAATGACATTGACTTTGACATTGACATTGACATTTATTTAGAGAATTTTGACATTTGATAAATTCTTAAAATGAGTATTTTGATCTATGGACAACAGTATATAGCCATAATCCACATAATAACTTATCAAATAAAATATATATATATATTAACTTCAAATTTGTTTATATAACTAGGATCCGCCGCCGTTGAGCCGCCGCGCCGAGTTGAGCTGATCACTCTCAGTTTTTGACCATCATTTCGGAACGAATGGGATATTTTAATTCTGTTTTTTAAAAAAAACATGCCCATCCCCAAGCTCTACAGCTCTGCTAATTTTCATTCAAATCAGTTCAGTAGTTTTTATGTGATGTTGCCTCAAAAAGAAGTTTAATTTTTATTTATATTAGAATTTTTAGTTCCTACATTAATGATAACATTATTTTCTTCACATATAATATATTTATTCAATGGATTGTGAAAATGATAACAAATATATCTCCAATTTGTGTCCGCTTTGGGGACACGGAAAAGTACTGGTCGTATTTTTGTGTCAGTTCTTTCTTTTTAGCCTGAAACCGCGAATAAAAAAGAGTTTTTATGGAATTCCGGTTGACAAAAACCGACAATACCTAAATACATAGCAATTGTTTTGTATTTCGTAGAAGATATTTAAAAATGTTTATAAACATTGCAAACATATTATGATCATATAATTATTATTTAATTTCTTTCCATTAAAATTATTATATATAGAAGTCTAAAGAAAAGTCTTCATTTTTCATTGTTTTTTTTTGTATAATTTTTAAAATATTTTCCTTTATAATAAAATACTTAACCTCACTTAATGTAATAACATATTTCTCCGTGAAAATAACTTTATCCATAAACCGAACAAATTCACTTGAAAGAAAACCAATTCCCTCTCCATTCATAGTACAAATATATTTTATATCGACCCGGCTCACGTCAGAGGTGAAATTGAAATATACTGAGTTATCGTCTCATGAATGTACGATTAATGTATATATATATATATACATATATATATGTCTGTAGGCTTCACTATAACCACTTCCACGTTGTCTATTAACATTCTTAGTTCAATATGTAATATATACATACTATTATTTTTTGTTTATAGATATAGCTATGCCCGCGACTTCGAATGCGCAGATATAATTTTTTATGAAAGTGGCCTTTTATCGTTTTATTCCTTTTAACCTATCCGCTAATGAAAGTCCTGTTAAAATCGGTCCAGCCGTTTCAGATTAGCCGGATCAGACAGACAGAGAGATATATATATGTAATATATACATATAATATCTTGTAAATGTCAAACATCATAAAACAAGCTATAAGTCAGACTCAAAGTTACTTAGTACTGGATTAGTTGTTCTAGTATTCTCTTCGTACTAATTTGTTCCGACATATCAATTATAACTGACTCAGTAGTCAATAATATAAGAAGTAAGTTAATAATTTAAGAGAGAGATAATTTCTTTACTTTTCTTCTCCACGGTACATTTCGGAATTAGAATCGGATATTTGATAATCGGAATATAAGTTTATTTATAATTATTATAACTTTTTACTCTTCTTGGACAGTTTGTTGCTAATTTGTGTTAGTACTATATATTCTTCGATAGTATTCTTGTCTATAAATGTCTCAATCTTTTTTATATAATTGAGCTGAGCGTAAGCGAAGCTCTTAACCGTTTGGGAGACCTTTTTGTGTTTAGTTGTCTCCAGAATGCGCAGAGATAATTAGCTAAAAATTTTCTCATGTGTGTTTGAGCCGAACGCGGATGTTATAGTGAAAACAGATTGAAAAAATGTTTAGCCGTTCAAAAGTTATCAAGAAAAGAAGAAAGGAGAGGGACTCAGCTCAACACCCGCCAAGCACGGTTGGCGGATCCTAGTATATATTATTTTAGCGTTCAGATATGCAGAAGTTACAGGTTTGCTGTGTTAGTTGCTTTTCGTAAGACGCTTATTTGACTGTCTCATCTCCTTAGTTTCAGCTTACTCTTAAATTATGGTATAGAAATTAAAATCTAAACTAACTGTTAAACAATTTCAATATAATTTAAGTCGTAATATAGTTATAAAAAGAAACACTTCAATAATCATTCTATATGTATTCAAATACACAAAGCATTAATAAATAGTAAAAAACACTTAAACAGACATATGAAAAGATTTCTCCTCTCCCACAAAGATAAGCCACAGATGACACTTATCTTATTTTATCTTTAGTGTGATTTGAAATAAACGATTTATCTTTATTTGATTTTGCAACATTTAATCCTCTTTGTTGAAAAACATATTTAATATCAAATTATAGTGGATGAGAGTTTTATCTTTCATCTTATTTAGTGAGATCTAATGATAGGTCACGTCTGGGATGCTGTGAGTGCGTTTGATGTTTTTTAAAAAGATTTTAAATTTTAAATTGCTAAGTAATAACATAATGAAGTAAATTTTTGTAATAAAAGTAGATATTTGATTTCAAGCTCTTTTATAATTAATTTTCAAGGTTGTATCCTGGTAAAATTAAAGCGAAACCGAATTTGGATGATAACGAATGCATTTCTTAAGTAGGCTTTTTTAAACCAGACAGAGTCGCGGCCCACAGCTAGTTACCGCTGTCATATATTACATATAATAAAATAGTAACTTTGTCAATCTGTACATATATTGTTTAGTACATTACGAATCATTTTAAAAGCGGTTTTTTGTAAGAATTGTAGGTTTATAATAGCTTAGTAATGATATATATATTGTATTTATATAAAAAAATATTTCGTTGATTCTGTTGTTTAATGCTGACCAATACTATTATTACTATTACAAAAATTTATTTAATTTACAATAATCTATATATATAAATGTTCTGTTGAGTTCTGTACGCCTCAAAAACTCAAAAATTACTGCACCAATTTAGCTCAAATTTTGACACGATATACAAACTCTTCAGATTTTTAAAATTGTAATCCATTCAATACACATTTCCCTCTTACACGAGCCGTTCAGAATAAGAGTCCAAAAATGGACCGTTTTTTCAACAATTTTGAAATTCTAACGTTTTGAATATTTGTGTCTTTTTTGTTTTTTTCTGTTTTTGACACTCGCAATCCTAGCTAACGACTAAAGACTACATTTGTTACTTATGTTTTAGTTCATGTTTTTTTTTTCAATTTTTTAGATGAATTATTACATAATATTATTGTAGGATAAACGATACTTGGATTACAGAACAATTACGGAATTGTTTGATCTAGTGCTCAAAGAGTCGGACTGATTAACTAAAGGACGTGAATTCGATTCCCGTACATGGCAATTCTTTACATGATTATCAGATTGTGGTAACAAATCTGGGTGTACTTTTTGTCTTATTTAAATATTGGTACCATTGGCCACAATACTATTTTCTAGTACGGGGTCATTATAAAAGGTTTATACGGGGTCTTTTTATTTAATCAAAATCTTTATTGAAAGTTAGTATTATACAGTATATTTTTTCATTACCAAGGCTACCATTATCATCATTATCATGTCATTATGATAGTACAGGGTTCTTATAAGAAAATATTAGTAAGGTTATCATAGTTCAGACTACTTACTATATTAATGTAAAAATGTGTTTGTTCCAGAACACTATCACATCTTTGTCGGGGATCTCAGCCCTGAGATTGAAACACAGAACCTACGGGACGCGTTCGCTCCATTTGGAGAAATATCGTAAGTATTATATAAACAAAAATAATATGTTTAACTTACTCAGACTTTTTTAACGTGTTTTCTAACCTTCTTCATCAAAATTACCTAAAGTTATATCTCTTAAAAGCCTTATATATAAAATCTTATATGTATTTTAATACCATGGTTTGTTTATTTTATTTTGTTTAGTACAGTCGAAGTTATTTAAAATATAAATAATATCTCGTCCATACTGATAGAGGAAAGCGGAGCAGAAAAATGTCTCTGCAATAAACATAAATACATATTAAAAGATTGCCAGATTATAAACAAACGAACGAATTGACAGCTGGAATACTGCCAATACTGTTTGGTGTTGATGTGAGCGTTTTTAAATCGCTTATGCTTCAGCTTTATCAAATGCTGATAAATTTCCTCTATTTTTCAGTATATTACTTTCAAATATATGAAATTATTACACATCTTTAAAAAACCGTCGATATCAAGCAACAGGCTTAATTTTTATCTGTATTTAGGACTAACTAGCTAACTAATCTGTATTTAGGACTAACTAACTAAATAATCATTTCGCAATTTTTGCACTCTGGACGAATGGGTTTCCTTTTTATATTTCATCCTGTGAAGCTATCTAAGACTTTAAGACTTTACTATAGACAATAGTACAGTGATCCAAAACAAAATTGCACCAATGAATACAACTAAAACCTAATAAAGAATCGCTATAACTCAGACCCCACCCTTACACAAAGTTGTCTGCCAAGTCTTTGCTCAAGTAAGATGTCACTCAGACTTTGTGTCTGGAGTAAGAAAAGATTTTCGACTGAACTAATCTTGATATTTCTGCCATTACACACAGAGCCAAGTCCTAGTTCCGTATCAATGTGGGATTGACTGTTTGTCTGTTTGCTTATTTAACTTAATTTAAAAAGCTTTTTATTTAATTACAATTCTAAGAAACTCTAACGCGTTAGGTCCAGAAATTTTAAATAAGGAGAAAATTTCCTTCAGTGGGCAACGCACAAAGTGCCGTTTCTAGAATATTTTATTATTTTTGTGAAAAGAAAAATTTTAATATAAAAAAAATGTGTTTCGGACATGACAATGGATAAATTCATAAAATATTTTAAAGACTTTTTTGTAACTTCCAATAAAATATACCAGTACATACTTTTTCAGTAAAAAAAAACTATTTAAAATATATAAGTCTATTCTATATTTCATACAAATATAAACTCCAAGTATTTTTATTAAATTTATATTAACAAAAAAGAATAATAAATTAATTAATTCAGTATCATTGGTCATGTTGTACTTATCTCGTTCCTTGTTCGTAAAATTATTCAACCATAATTATATTTACAGTTAGAACACTTAGAAACAACAGCACCAACTCTGATACCCAAGTTATAAACAAGTCATAGGAGAATAATTAGAGCATTTTTCTTAACTTCAGTAACTAAAAAAATATATAAAAATATACAATTATCCACGGAGTTTTCATAAGTGCAATGCATGAATTTAAAATACAAGAAAAGAAAAGAAATTTGGAAGAAAAGAAAAGAAGTCAACTTTTTTTTTTCTTCTGATTATTACGAAAAATATTTTATTAAAAATTAAATCATTGCAGTGAAATATTTGAATTTTTTATTAGTATTTTTATGTAAGATTGTTATGTATATACATATATATATTGCAATTTCGTTCACGTATCCTCAAATGAATAAAATATCCGAGACACACAGATATACAATTTAATAAAATGTATTTGACAAGTCACGTATTTAATTTTGAAATATTACGGACATGACAAATTGTAGGCGTAGGTTATTGTATTCTCAGAATATATTTCCGGCAATAAATAATGATAAAATCTCGGGTGTAATAAAAACATAATAAATAAGGACATATTGGTTTTTATTATCTGTAGCAATTGGTTTAGAGAGATGTCAGATTACATTCCAAATCAGCTACTATCAGCTGTCAATTGTCAAACGTCTGTCAAACTTGACGCCGACTTTATAAAATACTTGATTTATTTAATAACTAATTTGTTTATAAAACAACTATTTATAACGCTTAAGGAAATGGGATCCACAAAGGGAGTGCTCTTCAAATTATTCGGCAATTTCTAGATTAATTAACAAAACAGAGAAGAGCACACTTTGTTAATGATACTCAACAGGGAAGCTACTGGATATCGCATAACAGACTTAACTTTTCAGAAAATTCAAAATATTGACCTAATTTTATCAAACTTCTAAAACTCGTTAACCGCAACCATTAGGGGGAGGGAGATAGCATCAATTGGAGAGGGATGGGGAATGTAATAAGGGAGATACGATATCTTGATGGTCTAGTAATTAAAGATTACTTTGGAACCGCAGTTTAGACATTGTCTACCAATTAGTGAGAGGCTTGATTTATGTACGAACCATGGAAAGGGTTCTTTATTAATACTATTAGTCGTTTTAATTAAATTAAGTATAGTAAGAAAAATAATTATTTATTTGCCAAAGTAAATGAAGTACTCGAAATGAATTTTGAAATCGGATATGTCAAAATAGAATTTAATTTTGACATGTGGAATATTATTCTTTTAACATCTTTTCTTTTATTTTGAAATTGGATATGTCAAAATGAAACATAATTTTGACATGTTACTATTACTTTTTTATTATTTTTTTTTTCACATTCAATAGAAAATTGGTGATGATCTTCAATCTACTAAATAGATTTTTAATGGCTAAGAATCATTAGGATAATGTCAACTCTGAAACAAAAATCTCAATATAATGTCAAATCAGACAGAAAAAAGTAAAACTTGTATCTTCCTTTGCCATCAATATTTTATAAATGAAAAAAAAACGGCCAGTACCATGAATATAATGTAAGTTTTTGTTTCAGCGACTGCCGAGTTGTCCGCGACCCACAGACACTAAAATCTAAAGGATATGGATTTGTGTCTTTCCTCAAAAAATCTGTAAGTATCATCAATTATATTCGTCTTATTATATTTTCTTTGTTTATATATTTTTTTATATATATCGTATATTTTCTATGTAGCCAGTAGTTTTATGTAGTACATACTTTTATTACTTTTAAAGTTCTAAATTCAAACAGTTTAGTTTTGAAAACTTCTAACCGTCTGTAATTGGAGTTCTGGTAAAGATACTTCTTGCTTCGAACTTATACTTATTTGGCCAGTGGTTCTCAAAGTGACTACACTTTACACAAAGTGAATATACTAATATTGCGTTTAAAATTATATATTCTACGGAACGGGAAAACGCATTTCAATGATCATTTGTATCGTTATTTATTCAACGGCTCGTGAGAAACAGCGTGTGGTTTGCAACATCGATCGACGTAAACGTGTTGTAATGCGAATATTGTTACTTTTAGATATACCTTTTGTTATATTTCGATGTAGGTCTGTTTGTACAGATGTAGTTTTACCATTTAACGGTCCTTTTAGTAACTTCAACTTCATTTCAACTATCAAACATCATCTTATTTATCCAGAAATGGTTAGTAAATAGGAAATCAAACACGTTCTTATGATATGATATACGTCAACCCAATCTCTAAGTTGTATGTAATCCTACCAATCTTTCCACAATTTGAATAGAGATCTAACTGTTATCACTATCAGAAGGAGATCTGTACCCGTTCCAGGTCTATGGTTAGCTGTGGGACGGTTGTAGCCTGATAGTGTACTTTACTTTTTAGGAAGCAGAGTCAGCAATAACTGCAATGAACGGGCAATGGCTCGGTTCTCGCTCCATACGCACGAACTGGGCTACGAGGAAACCACCCGCGCCCAAGAACGAATGTGAGTACTGCCTTGCTTTTCCTTTCTTTCTTTCTTATCTTCTCTTTCTCTCTTTCTTCTTTTCTTAAGGTTATTAAGGCGCTAAGTAAAAGCGTTCTGTCGATGTGCGATCTCTGAAAGCGTATAAGGTATTTTGTAATTGTATTCTCGGTGTACACTAAAAGTTGTACGCTAAAAATTGATATCAAAGTGTAAGTTTTCCTTTATGATGTGTAAACAGAGTGTCTCGTAAGATGTGGACCAAATGAATGTGGGTAATAACGGCCGTAATTGTCTTAGAGAAACATTAAACTTTGTTTTCTAAGCTCAAGTCGTTTGCAATTTAGATTTATTTTAATTACTATGAAACACTACTACAACGTAAATAAAATTTTTAGTTTCATAAACAATTTATTTTATAATTTATTTGTGTTGCATTACTTATACGTTGTTCTACCTTACTGCATTCGGCATTAACACTAAACCTATCAAGTAGCGGTCAAATTGACCGTTCTTAAACTTTTGTAAAACTTACAGATTTTTAAACGTTATAATATCGTTATCAAACTACATGAAAATCCTTAGAATATGCATATAATATTTTCTTCACTCTTAACTTTTAGTTACTTCCATTATTACCTGCGTCATATAATAAAATAAATTTTAATTATTGGTCAATTTGACCGCGTGCGGTAGGAACAGGTATACAAGAATTGTCGGTAGGTTTAGTGTTAAATATAAACGTACATAATGTGAAGTTCCACAATACTATCATGTATTTATTCTTAGCAGTTGTTATAAATATTGTTCGGTACAAAATGTTATAATAAATTACTATCTTTAGTGGCTTGTATTTTTCTCTTAAACTAATTTCATGCGAATTAGGATCGCATATATTTTATTCCTTTAACGCAAATATAAATAATGGTATCTACATGTTGAAGTTTTTTTTTTTTATAAAGGTAAAATGACTTAAGCCACGACCACAAAGTTTAAAGTTTTTCATAGAAATGAGTACCTATATTACTTAAATAACGTCGATCTACACTTTGAATATTGATTATTGATTAAAAAATATTATAACAATAATAATATAATACTATTTTTATAATAAATAATTATATTTTAAATATTTCAAAGAGGATAATTAGACTTCAATTGTTGATCCTCCAAATATACAACGTCTTCATCTCCATGGAGCCTTTATTAGAAATTCCTTTGATAATTTTGATCTTTTTAATCTGTCCGATGTTATGTTTTTGTGGAAACGATGTAACAAATTCAGTGAATAATGTGATGGTGGGGATTATACTCTTTCATCATTTTGGTATACACGGGTTGCTTGTTAATCTTGTCAGTGTCACCTGTCAGCTGTCATGTGTCATAAAATTGTGTCAACTCTCACGTGTCAGCTGTCATGTCAAAATAGCCACCATCCCGCAGTGTTTGACCATATATTTAGTCTCGCTTTAATTATACAAATTAAGTATTATAATTTACAGATTTGGTGTAGAATTCATAAATATACCAATTATATGAAATAAAAAAAAATCGTATCTCATTTTTCCAAGCACATTTAAAGATTAATAGACAATTTATTTTTAATTTTCCCATTCGAGGCCGCTTAATTTTAATTGAGGCCCCGCGGTTGTTTTTATAATTATAATCTTGTAATTATTTGAGAAGCGCTGGAATTTATCGTGTGTTGCAATATAGAAGATATTTTTTTGACAAAATAGAATATTTTTTATATATGTGAAGCGAAGCGAAAATGCTAAAGCAAAATATTAAAGAATCTTGTCTCGCTATAAAGTAACATTAATCTTCGGAATCGAGGCTTTTACCAAAAGTGAGATATGAGTCTATACTTTTTTCATTTTTTTTTAATTGAATCCAATGTTAAGGTCGTGTAATGAATTAACAACATTAAAAAATAACAGAACGAATGAATATATAAATGAAATAAAAACATTTATTTAAGAAAATTTAATTAAAATATCATAAAATAATTTAAATATTTTTTCTTTCTTATCTACTTCAAACGATTTCTTAATTACCATAGACAAAAAAAAATATATATTAAATATTTTTTATGTATAACCATTGAAATGATCTTAAAGCTTATATTTCTCATCGCTATTTAGAGAAAATACGTTTCACTTAAAAAAATGGCGATGATTTTCATTTAAAACGAGAATTTTCTCTGAAATATGTTTATAGCGGAATATTCTTAAAATACTTCATAAAGAACGAACTCGGGGGATCTGATGCTCAGTCGTTTGCGGTAGATTTATAAACCTTTATTAGAAGGTAAAATATATCCAAGCAATTATAGGCCTTCCTACTTTAATATCGTGTGAAGTTGAGGTTAGAATCGCTTGATATATTTAATATGATGACTGTGTGTAATCAATTTCGTTATATGAGGTAGACGGCTAGATTATTTATTCATAATTTAATATAATGGAGGCATATTCATGGAAATTGCTTAAATATTACAGTTCAGATGGTTTGGTGGTGGTTAGTAACCTAAATGAAGATATAAAGGTCCTGGGTTCGATTTTCTAGTTAGATTTCCTGTTATGTAATAACAGAATGTAATCCAAAATAATCCCTTAGTTCCAAATCTAGTTACAATAATTATCAAATCTTACAAGGTCCTAATTGATAGACAAAAAATAAAAAAAGATTGGTAATTCGGTAAAAAAAATGGTTATTATAACAGTTAATGGTTAGAAAATGTTTTAGAAATGAAAAGAAAATATTAATCTGTAAAATAATTTGATTTTAATATATTTTCTTGGGAGTCTAACCTAGTTAGGTTAGAACCCAACTTCTTAGAATTAGAAAGTAACATTTATTTCAAATTCAGGATAGCTTATTTGTTTTTTTCTTTTAATGATTCATTCATGTTTAAACCATTTCATTTTTCATTAATATCATTTTGTTCATAAAATATTAAACTTAAAATTCCGAATGCGATTCACAACACTACCAACGCTGCAGAAACCGTCCGAAGAGATATTGATATGTAAAGGGAAGCTATTGAAAAAAGAAAACATGGCACGATTTGGTTCCAACGATTCCGTTTTGAATATTATGACATATATATGACACATATATGACATGAGAATCTAGTTGATAATTAACAATTAAGTGTTCTTCGAAGCGAATCCATTATAAAATATATCAAGCTAGCAACAGTCTTTGGTGGGATAAAACAATCTAAATTCACACGAAAGAAATTGAAAAGGTTAAAATGCCCAGGAATTGGGTATTGAATGAAACGCATGAAGTACATCAACAAACATGAGTGCTGCCTTAACTCAAATATGACAAAGCGAAAGGTTATGTCACAGTATGTATAAGTACCCCAATATAATGTCCCAAGGAATTTGATCCCGTAACATTTGGTGGTCTAATGCTGGTGGTACTCGACATTTTTCTGAGATCTAGCTAAAAGATTACTGGCAGAGCTACATTGTGAGCAATTGTAAATGAAAAATGAACAAGACGTTAAACAATCAAGACCGGTCAGTTGTTCAGTCCCTCTGCTACTTCAGGACCATGCTAGATCCTATTCACGACAGTTGGTTGCTAAATTGCAGAAGTTTCTACTGAAATTTCTCCGACATACACTATACTGCTCGGACTTTTGCTCCAAAAATTAAATTCCGGTGGGTCAATCCCAACCGCCTTCAAAGGTTTTATTGATTCCTGCTTCCCCAATAGTTTCGCAATGTAATTAATGAGCAACTTACAAAATAGCGAAAGTGCATAGATAATATACTTCTATTCATTTCATTGGTTCGAACGAATTGGATATGAACGCTAATATATATTAGGATTCCAGTAACATATAAAAAGCACTATATATTTTGGACATATAATACAATACTATGTTTTTTTTGACATAAAAACTAAATTTAAAGAACGAAATATAAAGGGCACATTACACAAACTAACAAGTCTATACAAATCAAAGTAATTTCCGGCCGAAGCTAATGCCTTCCGGTGTCGGCCGACTTCCTGTTCGTTATCCAGCGCGCTTTCGTTAACTTTCTATTATTTTTTTTTATAATCGAAACGACAAAAAATGTATACATCCTTAATTTAGTTCCGACGACCATCTTGAAGTATTGAAAAAATATTTTACGGTCTTAAAACGGATTTTCCTTCCCTCTCTTTCTCTCTTTCGCAGTGAAAGAATATAGTGAGCGTAATGGCTGAAATAAACAATTTGAAACACGGATTTAAATAGCCAAGAACAATTTAAGTTTCTCGTAGTTTGATCTCATCCAACGACAAGATTAAATAAGTTTTAAATTATATAGCTAAAAGAGTGGAAACAGGTCTCAAAGCACATCGATTTTATTGGCAACTTTCAAATTCCAGAAGAAAACAGTAACATCAGCTGTTAGGTAACAAAATATCAATCAAAATTTGACGTTAAATTAAAAAAATATATAATTCTTTTTGTGAATCAGAATAATTTGTGAACACCATCAAAACCGATAGAGTATTACGTGTATTACGCAGGTCATATAACTGTTTACGGGCTGACAGTACACATGTCTGCCATATTTAGAATCTATGGTTGTCGTGAAATTGAATTTAGTCTATTTTCCTGTATTAGAGGATTTCGCGAACCGAATATCGCTTTCCCCGTCGCAACAACCCTTAATATATAACCTTCAATAACATTCTGATTTCAATAACATTATATTCATATTCCCTATTACCTTTTCTTATCTCATGATTTCTTATTATATATATAAGTTTTCGACAACATTAGTGTTATATATCAAATATATAAGAATTTTTAGATAAACTAATTATTTGTCTTAGTGGTTTAGTAGTTAGTGACACTGAGTTCAAAGGCAAAGGGAGCAGATCGATTCCCACACGGGACATATCTTTGATTGATGTGTGGGATGCGGCACATAAATAAAATATTTGAATTTGATCCACAAATTGTTTGTCCGGGCCTAAAGATACTTTCGATTCCGTTACTGATGTTTGGGAAGATATTAACGACAGCATATAGCACTTATTCTATAAAAGATATTTTTAAAATGATAAAGAAGTATTACATTTAATTAAATACATGAAATAAACAATATAAAACAAGAAAATAAATCCGAAATCTCGTTTAATCCTGCTATTCATGGCGTCTTTGACGCTCAACTCGCTTCAGAGCTTAAGATTGAGGAAGAATCTCGAAAAGAATCACTTAAACCGATAATGGTAAATTGGTAGCCATTTTGTAAAAACTCATCCTCTGCCTGATTTTTTATTAAAAATGGCGATTGCCTAAATCACATTTATACATAATTTAATATAAGTTTTAATGAAAACTTTTATTAACAATACAAAGTGGATTTGTCTTTAACGAGGTTAAATATGAAGAAAGGTAGTTGCAGAGAGCTACTTAAAGAAGTAATAACTAAATTACCAGAAAGTGGTAATGCTGTGGTTACGTGTAATGGTTTCGGGTTTTTCCCTCGGGAACCTTGTATATTTCCGGGTCATGGTGTACTTTTGCATTCAGTACTTTTTGCGTGATTGATGGAGAAACATCCAAACACAAACTTTCATATTAATAATTTTAGTTATATATTCTTTTGATTTAGTAAAAAGTTTTTAAGTGATATATTAGAGTAATTTCTAATAGTTTCAAGGTATTTATATGTGTTCCTTAAAAACCATTGGTGGTATCAAATTTCTATTGAGTATGAATAGCGCTATTTATTATTTACTTATTTGTTATCATGGTCTCCAACTCTTATTATCTGATAATTAACTAAACTACAGATTTAATATCATATCTAAAAGTAAGACTTCCCATCATTATCACGCTTTTATCTCTTACTCTTTCTTTACAGTGAACTCCAAGCCGCTGACCTTCGACGAGGTCTACAACCAGAGTTCACCCACCAACTGCACGGTCTACTGCGGCGGTCTCACCGCTGGCCTCACCGAGGAGCTCATGCAGAAGACCTTCCAGCCCTTCGGAACCATCCAGGAGATACGCGTCTTCAAGGACAAAGGATATGCTTTTATTAGGTATATACAATTTTATAATACATATAATTAACAAAATTACGGTTTACACATAAAATTCCTTGGCTTTTCTTCCTTCTACTGAGGAATCGTACTTCTAGATATTATGAAATTTCTGAAATCACTCAATTGACACCGATAACAAAACACGCAGATTTTCGACCAAGGAGAGCGCAACGCACGCCATCGTGGCGGTTCACAACGCAGACGTCAACGGCTCGCCCGTTAAGTGCTCGTGGGGCAAAGAATCAGGAGATCCCAACAACGCTCAGGGCACGCAGGTAATGGGGCTTCTATGCAAATAAAGAGAAATAACATAAATGCAATTTAAACAAAAGTCTTTCACTTTTTGTTTGTTTGTGAAGACAAAAGTTCAGATCAGATGTCTACATTTATTTCTTTTATTTTCTTTCCATGTTTCTAATTATTTTCGCATATTTTTTTTTATCCCTGATGACTTCAATGGCGTCACTGGATATATATCCAGTATAAATATATTCTATACCAGAGATCCCAATTTATTAACGAATAAATACTATATTTTGTATGCTGTGGGATTAAAACGTAAATAACTAAATTTTCAACGTTCGGGTAATCCCAGTATTGACGGTTTGATCCGACTAAATATGAAATTTTACACAAAGACCGTATCGACCTTCGCAAACAGACCCATTTGTTTGAATTCGCCTAAAAGGGTACGTGTCAATATTTGCTCCTTAATTATTTATATAATTAAAAGGGACCAGTGATGTGTGTTCCAGACTTTTATTTTTGTTTCGAATAAATATGCTTTTGTCAAATTTTATGAAATATCGTCTTCATGCATTAATTATACGAGAAGTCTTTTCACGAATGGCACTCGAGTTTCAGACTTGATTTGTTCATGTTCAGAATAATATTTTACTGGGAGAGGAATATGTGAAATTGTATATTTTTTCACTTTTTAACTGGTAAAATATCAATTAAGGAACTGAATGGCGAATAGTTTTATTGCTAAATTAACAAGCAGCGACTGACACATACAGCACACATAAAATTCAAAAGATTGTAAAGTTATTTAAAAACTTTGGTCCCGAAAACTCATCAACATCTTTATGAGAGGATGCCTAAAAAAGTTTTAAGGAATATGTTTATTAATATACATTTTAGTCTAGTCATTTTTTTATAATTATAATATCTTTATTGATTCCCCAAAACAAGATCGGTAAATTTGATTAACGTTATTATAAAAAATCATTAAAATGATCCGCGTCACTTGTCTGAGTACTCTTCACTAATGCAAGACGCTCCACGTCTGATCCATTACGGGAATTTGCATCAAACAGACTCCAGTCTGACTGGATTATATTAATTAACATTCATTACTTATTAATTGTATAAGATTGTAATTAAGACGTGTTTTTATATCGAGTCTTTGAAGTGAAATTAAATTAACACATTAATATTCTAGCGATCTTTTGAGCTTTAATTGAATAATTATTTATATAGTCTTATTGACTTTAGGGATGTAACAAAGGGACGTTTTGATAAATTTGAATATTATCTCCAGTTGGGCGGCACCGCCTACAGTCCGTTCGGTGCCTACCCGGGAGGCGTCCCCCCCTCGTACTGGTACAACACGTACCCGCAACAGCTGGGCGGCTTCCTCCAGGGAGTCCAGGGGGTACAAGGGTACTCCTATGCGGGACAATTCGCAGGATATCAACAACAATACATGGGGTGAGGGAATTCATATAAAAGTTTTCATTATGCTACGGTTTTCTGGGATCATATATGATTCACCGTATTGAACCTATATGCTAACTCGTCCTATGGAACAGTCTTGGCTTGCACCAATCTGATATATATTTTTTTTTATATTGCAGTATGGGTGGTGTGCAATTGCCATGGGCATTGGGAGGCGGCGTAGGCGGCGTGGGCGGAGTGGGAGGGGTTGGTGGCGTGGGTGGTGTGGGTGGTGTTGCAGCCATGTCACAGCCGCCGCAGGTGCTGCACTACCCCGTACAGCATTTTCAAGTTCAGCCCGTTAGTATCAATTGATGTGGGCTTTGTCCGCCTTCTGTTAAAGTCAGCTCCTTCTCCACAGTCTTAGATATATATATTAAAAATTTTTGGCTCGTTTCATTTTTTTTTTTCAATAGCTAGTTATCAAGATGATCAAAAATTTAATTTTATTTATCTTTTTGTATACATGGATGACGTAATTCTCACATGGATGGTCTTATTCTGAACAGATCGGTGAAGACGAGTGGTTGGCGCCAAGTCTGCTGGTGTGAGGTCATCGACCCCGCGATCCCTGCTGCTGTCACGACTGGATGTGAACCCGTTACCCTCCGCTGTGTTTGTCCCCTTACGTTCTAGTCAGTTCTCACTAGTCTTTCTGTTGGTCTAGTCAATTGTTGTTAGTTAAAAGCGTTTGTTTCATTGTTGTTATAGCTTTATGGAACTCGGACCATCCATCGAAACACTTCTCTACAAGACTCTTTGACTTGTTTTTGTTTATTTTCCGTTTCGATGGATCGTCCGATAGTTTTTTTTGCTCGGGAACTAGCAGGGAGCGAGTGTGAGCGAACGTCTGACGTGACGTGACGCGAGTCTGTAGCGCGCGAGATATTTAACGAAATAGATAAAATGTGAGTCACTCTATCGAATATTTATTTCTACTGCTGCTTATGAATGCGATTAAATATAATAAGGTAATTTTTAAAAGATATATAGTTATTATTAACATAGGTAAGGTAGCCGTAAGACTATATCTGACACACGCGGGCCAAAATCGGTTGCGAAATTAGTGTGATTTTTTTTTGTGGAATACCAAAGATGGTACCAAAACATCTGAGCACAAGTCTAGGATAAGATTAGTGGAAAAAATGTAGATTTTTGGAACAATGTTTAATAGAAAAAAAAACCTAGAAAAATGTAGGCAACAGAATGCGAGTGAGATGTTTTATAAGAAATTTTATATCCGCCGAGAATACTGGGGTGATTAAGATATATTTAATGTACGATACGGAAGCTATACAAAGGGTTTTAGTGGATTCTTTTTCCGGACGAGACAATGCCAAACGAACCAGTACGATTATCACGACTAATTACTATAACAAAAGGTTGTGTCTAAATGTAAAATTGACTTGGAGATCATTGAAAATACCGAAACGTAAACAAAATATTAGATTTATTTATCTATTAAGAAAAGAAAAAATATTTATTGCTTAGAATATAAGGATATTTAATCGTTTACTGTAGCTAGTAATGGAATGTGTGGGACAAATGCGTCTATGATTTCATTTGAAAAAAAAAAAAAAAAGAATTTTGCTGTTTTTGTGTTTACTGATTTCGTTTCGTGATTGTGCCCCCACGGGGCTATAGTGTTTTAAAGGCAACATCAAAGTAGTCGTATAAACTACTGTCTTTTTTGAAACTTTTTAAAATGGCGAGTCCGTGACGCGCCTATCATATGATATTTTGTAAATGATGTATTTTATATATTAAGTATATTGAGGATGTTATTCTTTATCTTCGTAGTTTCTTTTCTATTTAGCGTCATTATTTGAGCATGTAGTAAAAACTTGTGAGACATATCGCTAGAAAAAACTATTATAAGATTATATTATATTAAAGTTACGTATAATTTCTGCTAAGGGACGAATTGTTGAGTCAATTTCCTTTAATCAGTCAATCGGGATGGATCCGGGCCGTGGTGGAAATGCATTTCTTCCAAGAGCGAGGTTCTCTCTATGATAACGATAGTGAAATGAACCACGGGAGCCGCTGGAGTCGACGTCTATTGTATCAACAGTGACAGAGCGTTAGATAGTCAAATTTAGCCCTAGTCGACATGTAATTCTAGGTTTATATGATTATATGAAAAAATGAATTCATTTTTGCCTATAATTGCTTGAGTAGAATTTATAGTAAGCGATACGTATATATCCATAGAGTAAGTAATTAATGAATAATTTTAGACATCGCCGACCGTCGCTCGGACGGGTCGTTGCCTTTTTCTTGTTGCTATATACTTCCTTCTAATATATATAGTATATGCTACTGTTAAGATAAATCATAGGTACGGCTTATATGTTTCCGATAGACGATACGGCTAAGGCTAAGGTATATATCGATGGAAATATCCATTATAATATGGACGACATTATAATATTGATACGTTAGCTAGGTAAAATGCAAGATTTATCGAAGGAATATATATATATATACAAAATTATTGTGCAAAATAATAACATATATCGTTTAGATAGGCTATGAAATTTTAAGTGTAGTTTCATTTAAATTTATAATTTCGATTCATTTATTTAGTTGTCCATTCCATTGAAATTAAGATAAAATATATAATTTTAAGTCCCAAATAACACCAAATATTTTATAATCCTTGAAGTAAATGTTAAATGTAGAGTTGGGAAATGTAATCCATTCTCATATTAAATGAAAACTTAAATGCCTTATCTATATAAATGTCTCTAATCTTCTTTGTATATTGATTTTTACATTTGTAGCATTGTGTTTGAAATGGTATATTCAAATTTTACTTTTTACATTTACCACAAAATTACCGTTAGATTTCGTCACCTTTTGATTATGTAAAAATTATATTTCTATATACATTAATAATCTTTAAAAAAAAAAATACAATATTTTAATAATTATCGATTTAAATGAAGACAAAGACTGTGAGACATTGAGAATACCATTTTGAACACACAATGTGCCAAAATATTTTGTTATTGATATTTCTTTTCTATAAGTACCGTCTTTCCGATAAAATATAACACCAATTAATTATCAGACTTAGCGAATAATCCTCTAAGAGCGATTCTAAATTGAATCCCCACAGCCTTGAATAGTTGGAATCCTCGACATTCATTTACATTTCAGATGCGGACCCTCAGTAGTGGTGGTGTTATAATATTTTAATATTTCACAGTACCTGTAAAACGTAACTCAACCAATTCCACTTAAGCACCAGTTAAGCAGATGGTTATTCGGGGCTGTGGGGAAGTAGAAGTAGTCGTAATTGTACTCAATGTTTTCTGTTCTTAAAATCTAGTAGATTTTTACCTTTGTTTTTAGAAGGAGCTAGACTTTTGATGTTTTGTAGAATATAATCCCAAAGTTCGCGTGCTTGAGGACTATTGTTTTAAAACACAAGAATAAGAAATATTTTTTGATATATGTAATGATGGATTCTAATCCATTCGGTGTCTTGTAGATGTTTTTGTTTGATCTGTGGCAAATGTGATGTGAGGGTCAATTGTTCGACCTTGGAGCTGGTTGTGGCATAAGATATAAATGGCAGGATAACAAACGCATAATATATGCCTTCATGAAGGTTTCCTTCATGAAGGTTGAAGGTTGACGAGGACTGTAATTATTTCATAAACATTCAAATTAGCGATCTCAATTTGACATAAAATCTAACTGCCATTCATAAATTATGTCAGGGGAAAGTATTTTATTATTTAACAGTATCTTTAAAGGTATACTGTACAGGTGTTTAAGATAATAATCGAAAGTATATTATAAGTATCCCATTCATCATCTAATCGGATCATTATTTCAACGCACAAACGTTAATAACTCTTAATGAAAATTAAAACAAAGTCAACAAACCGCCGCTGTCGGAAGATTCAAACATGTTGCATTTAATATGTAATTTTAAATGAAGAGATTCTGAAGTTAAATGAAGTTCGATTATTATTTTAAATGTCGTATGAAACACAGCAATAATAATGCAATAGGTGTTGTAGATTTTTTATTTCACGTACCGCTAGTTTGATGTTAACGGTAAATCTATATTGTTTTATATTTATTAATGTAGTTTATGTGGCACTTTATTTATCCCCTCCTATTTTCTACCGTCCATGAGTGTTGTAGGATTAGTTTGTTTTGCTATGTTTGTTTTTTATCTTCGCACATTTAATTTGAGTAGTTTACCCGAGCTTTTTTTGAAAAATGTGATCTTGTGAACTTACTCGAACGACCATAAAGTGTTAGTGATTTACATGTTTTCCCTTTTTGTATTTTTATTAAAAAAAAAATCTATCCTTACGCGACTTTTACATATATCATATTATTAAGACGTTTAAAGATATAGGTTCTGGCCGGTCAGTCGGGTGGGGGAAGGGGGTCTATTGACACGGCTGAATAAATGTTGAAAACTTTTATTAAATCCCCCTATTATTTTATTTATTTACGTATATTTTTATTTTATTTATTTTATTTGAGATCGCATTTAATTATTAAAATTAGTAAGTTAAATGAAATAGTGAGCTAAATTAATAGTAAGTCTTCGCTTGTTATTTTCGATTTCTGGTTATGTTTTTTGAAAACAATTCTGTTATATTGTTACGTGTTTGGGAGAGAATATTTCTTTTATTATGTTGACCACTCAAACGATATCAAAACTTTTTTAAATTTAACCATAAATGAGAAATGAAATATTCTTTTCCGAACGCAAAAACATCTGTTGATTTTACTGTTCTCATTTAAAAGTTGATTTAACTGTTCTGATAGAAGTGAATATACTTAGATATAATATATAATACTCCGTACCTACCTATAGATTAATTTAGGTAATATACGTAGGGTAAGAATTATAAGATGCGATAACAAGAAATAAATATATCAATGCGTTTTATTTCACTTCCCCAGACCTTGGATAGTATAGAGTTTATATTTCAGTGCGACCTCTTCCAAGAGGTACTCCGTGTTTGAAAAGTTATAAATAAGTTAAAAACAATTTTTTTTATTACAAATCAAAACTGTAAAAATCTTTTAAATATCCGCAGTTTATACATACAATACAATTTTAACGAGGTTATGTCTGTAAATGCTTTTTAAATAATAATTATTGACCTAAAATACAAATAAAAAATAGTATGTCAAATATTTTGTGTATGTTGTGTCGCGCATCACGGAAACTAACAGACATATTGTTAATTTTCATATTGTAGATATTTGAAATTCATATATAATACTTCTAATACAGAACTGCACTTTTCTTAATTAAATTTACAAGAAAACCCAGTAACTTGTTACTATATTTACAATTAAGGTAAAGATTTTTTATTATACAGTTGGAGGAGGTAAAGTCGCTGACAGTAGCTAGTTACAAATCTATTATAATTATGATTAATTAAAAATAAAAAGCTTTAGAAAAACTATACATAAAGAACTGATACTATCTTTTGCCGTTCCATAGGTCTGTCTGTACGTATTGAGTACAAAGAAACTACTGAATCGGTTAAAAAAAAAAGATTGTTGGAATGCTGAAAGCTATCAACCAAAAGCTGTTTCTTTTGCGCTATAACCATGAAATCTAGTGCAAAATGAATACATGTAGTCTACGGTGTAGGTAGTTTGTAGTAGAATATACTAGATGGCGTTAGTATCTAAAACTTTAAACTCCTTAACTTAAAAAGCTGCTACAACTACTATCTAAAACCCTGTTTATTGTTATTTAATGCACTTTTATCTGAATTATACTAATTTATCTAAGTAGAATCAGTAAAATCTTACCATTTAAAGCCTCTATCCATGTACGATAATAAAATATTATTATGACTCCATATATTATTAAGAGGAAACTTTTTTATATTTATATTTGCTTTATCGAAGACCCAAAAGTTACTGAACAGATTTTTAATTTATTCACGTGTTGAAGGCTGTTATCAGCGAAAAACAGTCTTTTTCTATCCCAATGCTCCCACGGGTTTGGCAGGACAAATATATTCTGGCTAAATTACAATAACACTATAAATGTATGGATAATCTTACTAAGTTTTAAATACGTATAAAATACTCGAACTTTCATAGAGCTATTTCTGAATTGTTATATAGGGTGTAATAAAAGTCTCCGGTAAATAAAAGTCTATATTAATATAATATAATATCTCGCGTTCACTGCTTCAGACGCTTGTAGGTGGCGAGGTGGCTGTTGAGGTGCTGGGCGAGCTGGTCCGCGCGCGCGAACGAGGCCTGGAACACGTCATATCACACTCAATTATATCAATATTAATTATAATAATAACAATAAAGAGCATCAGAGAATACGCACCTTACAGACGACGCATCTGTACAGCTGCTTTGCGTGGTTGTGTGCGTGGCGCGTGAGCGAGTGTGCGTGCGAGAAGCGCTTCCCGCAGAGGTGGCAGGCGTGCGGCAGCCGGGCGGGCGCGGCGCCGTGCGCGCTCAGGCGGTGCCGCCGCAGCTGGTCGTAGCGCGCGAACGAACACCCGCACTCCGCGCACCGTCCTGCGACAGAGCGATAGCGCGGCTGGAGACGGACTGCTTTTATCTTCTTTCTCACCCTTCGTAGCGGACAGACTTACACCATACAGGCTACTGTGTTATGTATAGACACGACTGCTTATAAATTCTTTTCTTAGCCACATAAATCACGCTTGTGGCGTCACATTCAAGCAAAAAGAAAAATGTTGTACTGTTTCCAGTATACAAACATGAAGTATTGATAGGTTTTACGGTGGTTTTATAGCCATATACTATGTAACCCATTACCCCCTCCCCCTCCCCCAGTACCTATCCTATCGTCGGTGGTGTGCGTCGCGGTGTGCGCCGCCAGCTCGGCGTCGTCCTCGAAGCACCGTCGGCACACCTCGCACCTGACCGTCATAGCGCCGCGGTGAGCCTGCGCCCTGGATATATATAATACAATTTACCTATGTATTATCTGTAATAAAGTATCTCTTGTATGATTTATAATTAAATAATTTATTGTTATTTGGAGGTGTTCAAATCATAATTAGCTGAATAAATGTGCTGGTTTCAATATAATCAGATTAATATGGTCCGTAGGCCCGACTAGCCATCTCCACGGTCGGTCAGAGACCGCACTCACTTGTGCTCCCACAGCTTCTCCCTGCGGCTGAAGGTCTCGTTGCAGCAGTCACACTCGTACCGGTCCGAGGACCTCGCTCGGGACCGGGACCCGCCGCCGCCCTTGGTCTGATGGACGCGCCCGTGGATCCTGGAATTGTTATAATCAGTTAGCACATACTTATAATAATTACGTACAGTTGGACCTAGCTGCTGTACGATTTGTAATAAATTATTGTTATAGATATATTTTAAATCTTAATAAAGAGGAGACTATCTTTTGTAACGGAAATAAAGCTTGAAGGAGATAACAAAATTTTACGGAACGTGTCGATTTTTTTCTTTAAGTTTATTCATTAAAATCAGAATAATTATAAAATACTGTTAGTTTTTCAAAGTCAGTAGTTAGTCAGTTTTTAAAAAGCCGTAACATTTTCCTATACTGAAAGACCAAGTAGTTGACAACGGCTAGTATGTCACACTAACAATACTAACTTGAGCCAACCGGTGACGCTGTCGTGGCCAGGAGGGCTAAGAGCAGAGACAATACAAAAAAAACTAACTTGAGCGTGACCCTGGTGGAGTACCACTTCCCGCAGACGCGGCAGTGGAAGCTCTTGTCGGCGGACTCGTTGTCGGACTCGCTGATGTCGTCGTCGGTGCGCGGGACCGGCGCCGCGCGCTCGGGGTCCGAGTCCGAGTCCGCTGTGTTGGACCACGCGCCGAACGATCTGTTACGTCATACGTACGTCAAATTAAGTCATGAATGTGATTTAGTGTTTGTTATGAATCTTAATTTTTAATACATAGTGTGTATTGATAGTTTGGAATAAAATTTAATACGTGACAAACTATTAACTGAGATACAGATTTTTCAATTATATGTATTTTATGCAGAGAAATTCGCGGTCAAGATCTATCGGCTTCATTACAAACTTCTTGGTAATGAAAAGTAAAAAAAAAATGATATATCGATATATTTTTAGCTCCATTATCAATAATTTGCAAGTATTTTTTCTCTTAACGTAAATAGATATTAAAATGATTGCAACTGTTTGTTATAACTCGCCTGTCGTCATCTACATTGTTGGTGGGTTTGTCCTCTTCGTCGGACTCCGACTCCGAGTCCGACGAGCGGGAACTGTCCGACGACGACGAGGACGACGAACTTGAACTACCTGTTGATATTATATCATTAATTAGAATAATAATCATGTGTTTTTTTTATATAGTGGCAAAAAAATAGATATTCTACTAAATAGACAGCGGTCTTTCGAGTAGACCACATATTTCCTCACCTGACTCAGAACTACTGCTACCTGATTCTGAATTCGAACTATCTTCCAATTTTTCTACTCTTGTACCTAATTCTTTGACGGGGGCGCCACCTTCAACAAACAAAACATAAATATTTTTACGTAATTTTATGATGATTCCAAAGTACTCTCGTTAGTACCTCAAAATATACATATAATATTTGGGAACACGGGAAGTATGTATGTAGGTTATTATCTTCGAAATGACGGAATTTAAGTTACAATAAAACGCCAGTAGACAATAATGACTGACGACTGAAAGAAATTAAAAAAAAAAACAAACACTGTCAAGATACTCGTGTATAGATATAGATATATATATATATAGATATAGTTATATATAGATATAGTTATATAAGGTGTGTATCTCACCGTCCGAGCTGGCCACTGACAGCACGTCGTCGTCGCGTCTCGTGTCAGGCTGCTTGAAGTTGGCGGCTAGCAGGTGGGCCTCGTACAGCTCGTCCTGAACAATTTTGTACCACGTATTTAGAAAAGACCGAGAGCTGCTTTTTTTACAAACTAATTTCAAGAATTTTTGAAGACCCTGATCGATAGTGTCGACTTTGGTCTTTCTGATAAAATGTGTTATTTCGGATAGACCATAGTCTTTCGGATAGACCGTGGTCTTTCGGATAGACCTTGGTCTTTCCAGTAGGTAAAAAAAAATTGAAATTTTGTCTGATATTGTAATAAGACATAACTGATGGAATATAATTTTAAAAAATACAATTTGACGAAAATAATAAATATACCTTATCAATATTTGCATATTTCTCGTGTATGTGTCGCAAAGCCTTCAAATTTTCGTCCAAACTTAAGGAATCGGATGTTTGACTCGGAGATCCTGACAAGGAAAAAATCAAATATTAGTTAATATGATAACCACATAATAATATTTATGATTGATAATGTATATAAGAGACTAAACTCACCCAAATCCGGCTCATCATCGCTATCCAGTGTGATGGGCTCGTTTGAAGGCATTAGGTTACTTCGGACTCTTATTTCTGTTAAATAACAAAATAGTAAACAAAATGCAATCGAAAAGACCACTGTCTTTTGAGTAGACCATGGTCTTTTGAATAGACCATGGAACTTAAAATTAGACTTATATCATACATATATTTTATTTTACCGAAAATTTGGATTTGAAGTGTTCGCACAACATGAACGAAAAATTTACTTCGGTACAAATTTTTCAAAACATTTTTTTCAATTCATCATTGCCAAGGTCAAACTATTACCAATGTATAAACCAAAAATTTGAGCAGAAATGATTTTTCGTAACAATATATTTTACGTAATTGTGATTCTTAATCAGTGAAATTTCTTAATAAGAATATAAAGATATATAATAATAGATAGTTATATTAACTCACTTCCTTGCTGTTTGGGATCATTCTTCCGTGGTCTTCCGCGCTTGCCCTTCACACGTTCAGGATTGCCCGACTGCGATAATACAAGGAATAAGATCTTCCATTTAACAGCAATACAAAAGAAAAGTAAACACAAGCTTAATCAAACCTGTGATTTTTGGAATACTGTAACATTGCCAGATTATCTAAGCTACTGTGGCTTAATGAGTTTAGCACTAATACCTATTTCACTGACATTAGTCCTTAATTATTTTTTGAACGTACTTCCTTAACGAGGGTTACGGGTAGTGCGATTTAGTAGAAATCATCACGTAACAAAATGCCGTAAGCTGTGTGTGCGTGCGTGTATCTCTCTCTCTCTCTGTGTGTGTCCCTGTCTCTTTTTATTATATAACCTCAACACAGGGTTGTAGAAATTTGGAGAAAACGGATTTGTTACTTGTTTTTTGTGTTAGATCAAACGTGAATATTGTTTAATTATTGCAATTTAGTTTAAAAAAAAAAGGAGTACAGTTTCCTTTTAAATGTGTGTAAAATAGATATTAAAAAGTAAGTTTATATAAAATTGTATAAATCGATACCAGTATTTACTATTTACATTTGTTTATGGTACATGTGATAAGTGTTAACTATTTAAATTATAGGGAGACTATAGTGAAATCATGTTGATATTTCCAGTTTTTTTTTTTAACTGTCTTTTTTTTTAACCTGTCTTTTCAAGCTAGAAATACCGCCGAAGGAAGTAGAAAGTAGGAAGTGGAAGGAAGAAAGATCCTTGAAAATTGCACAGTGAAAGATCGCCACGCATCCATGTGGTTTGGATGGTATTGGTGGCGATGACGTGCGGTGCGGTGATGAAATTTGGTGGCGGGCATCAGATCCAATAGCTCTTCGGAACACTCCTCTATGTAAATGCGATAGAAGACGTACACAAAACCCACGTGTCTACGCAATGCCAGAGAGTCCAGCCGTTCGCAGAGCACCGGATCCGAACGATAGAAACTGATATTGGAGTGATCCCGACCAGAGATAAGAACAGTACTCTACGTGGGGCCGGACCTGCGCTTTATAGAGTGTAAGTCTTTGGGCATGCCTGAAATATTGCCTCATTATGTTGATCACTCCCAGTTTCATCGAGGCCAACTTGGCCTTTCTCTCCATGACCACGAAACTGACAATCGCTCGAAATGTCGAGGCCCAATATAAGCTACTTGGCGAGGCATTGAGAGTGCTATCGAAGAGTGGTAATATGACAAATAAGGTTTTCTCAGTGGATAATGCGAAAACTTGTATATTTGGAGATTAAACTGAACGAGGTTCAGTTCGCCCCATTCTGAGAGCATCCACAGGAAAGTCTTTATAGAAGACACAGGTTTCTTTCGGCACTCATCGACGTTTTCCCGACAGAACCCTGCACGGCCATAATACACCGCATCCCGAGTGCTGTCATCCTCATAGCAATGTATGTTGAAAAATCTAACATATCATTGATGCGCAGGAGGAACAGAGTTAGGGATAGCAGGCAACCTTGGAGTACACCAACGTTCACGACCTTGGGGTTCGAGCAAAAATCGTCGAGAACGACCTATACGCTCCGCCCAGTGAGAAAGCTGGTGAACCACTTGCATAAACTCTCGGGACACCTATAGGAAGTTTCTATTGTGCACGATCGAAGGCTTTCGCCATATCCAGACCCACACCCTCTCCCTTGTTTTCAATAAAAGCTGCCCAACGGTGATTAAGATATAACAGAAGATTACCAGCCAATCGACCATGGCGAAAGCCATATGCCGGTCATTGATCTACTGGCGATCCTCATGGTATGCTAGGAACTGTCTGTCTGAAACCAACTGGGCAGAACATTTGCCAAAGCAAAGTTAAACAGATCTCTCCGCGTAGTTGGTGGCACATGACCCTAACCAATCGGTATTGTGCGCGTTGAAGTCCCCGAGGACTACGCCTTCGGCGGAGGGAGTCTGTGAAAGCAGGTCGTTAATCTTCGCTTGGACGTAGCCCAAGAGTTAATTTGTTTCTTAATTACCAGTATTGGACCTGTAGAGGTACGCTTAGACCTTCACATGATCATCCATATCTAAGGCGACGTTAGGAGATATAATCCCTTACGAACACAGATACCCCGGCGTGTGGTATTAAATGAAGTTCTAGTTTATACCCGGGGTATGATAGGTACGCGTGTCGCTAGGTTAAGACATCTTCATCTCCATCAAAAACAACAAGGTCTCAAGGTAGTAATGGACGGCGTGAAAGAGTTAGAGTGTTAGAGTGAAATCCCCGGATGTTGCAAAAGTCCACATCTAGAGTGAGCGTGCCGCTGTTCGCCATCGTGTGCCCGCTTTCAGAAAACATAAAATGCGATACTTTGCCCGCCCCAGATAAGACGAACAGCCCGAGCAAAATCCGAGAATCATTTCTCTGATTTTGCTCGGGGTGGGGTTATCCGACTTCGTCAAAGCCGGAACCCTCCTGGGGTTTGATGCATCGCATTCATGTTTGGTAGAGAGGGAGGTTTGGGCTTCCGGATTCTCTCACTCACTGACAGAACATAACCAAATTAATTTGGTTACTTCCATGAGAGGGCGGTCCTTCCCCGGTCATTATTATTTATTTATATATTTTCCACTTTGAATCCATACCAATCATCACTTGTGTACGTCAAATAGAAGTGACAGGAGGGCCTATTTTGATATCGTATATATCAAAATAAGCCGTTCTGTAAAGACACTCTCCAACTTAAAATAAGGCTACGAGGGTTCCAAACGCGCCCTAGTCTGAGAAGAACCACACAACAAACTCAGCCTTATTTGTTTTTTATTGTGATCACTGTTTCACAAACGTCAATATATTTAGTGAGCAACTAGAAAAATCGCAATCAATTCGATAAGCCGTCCTAATGATAATTAATAATAAGAAAAGGGAAATCCGTCGAGCCAGCCCACTACGAGCAGCAGTCATATTTGGGCTCTACCACTAGTTATATTTGTTTATATACTTTTATATTTTATATACATTGTTCGTGAAAGTTTTTCTAGGTGACAGTGTTTGTTAATTTGAGATAAATATCTACAATTAATAACCACTTACCGAATCTTTTTTAGCGCTCGGAGCTCTTTTAGTGTATTTGCGTTTGACCCGAGGCGTTGATTCTCCAGCTGACGATGATGCCGCTGAATCTATGTATTGAACACTTTATATAAAGTTTTATTATTACTTAATAGGACACATGTTGTGTCCTGGGTACTTTTGTCTCATTAATTTTTGTACCAATTTTGTTAATACTATTACATTTATAGTGAAATTGTTTAACTTTATTTAAATTCTCATATAAAACTGTGTTTATTTTATACTTTTTTGAAGATCTATATTTCATCTTTCAACTATTTCTAAACCAAAATTTCCTAATAAATAACAGCGACAAAGAATATAATGCGCGTAATAAAAAAAAATATGAACAGACAAAAATCAGTCTAAAAAAATACGTTCTTAAAAAAAATTGCGTAATATAAAAGTAAACATATCATCACAAATACACATCAAAGTGAAACTTTTTTGAAATTTTCTTCCTTGTGTCCTATAATGTGTACTGTCAAGATGTACACAAATTTACTACCCTCATGGAAAAATTACTATTTTGTGTCCCAGAGAGTTTTTACAGTAAACTTAAAAAAATTACTCGATGGTGTCCAAGAAAGTTTCACCTCATTTTTATTTAATATAAGAATACACTTTTAAACAATACATGAAGGTATATAAGATATTCCTAATACAACAGACATGTCATCTACGGTCCTCAACTACCATGCTTAACAAAATAACAAAACAAACAATATAATAAAAAAATATATATACGTAATAAGGACGGATAATCAATAATTCTTTGAGTGTCCTCTCGCAATATCATTATTCCTGATCGTCGTTTGCGTTGTTTCACTCGTTTCTAAAAAGTATTTATTAATCGGATTTTGTATTTTTTTATAAATAGAATATTCACTATGTCGGAATTTTGTACAATTTAACAATTGAAAGATTATTAAAGAAAAAATACTATCAAATTTAATATTTAGTACTTTTTCTAGGATTTAATTACAAATAAAAACAGTAGACAACAGTTTTCGTACAAGAAAAACGACGATGACGGCTGATCAAAGGCTGTAAAACCTAAAATCTAAAATGAAACGATGCACAAATTCAAACGAACATATCATATATGTTAATAATTCTGTATTTTTTATTTTACAATAAAAAAAATGCATAAATATTACGAGTTTTAAGATAAAAATGAAATATTTTTGGGATATAAAAAATAGATTCCAAGACATTAACGTTTTTAACACTAAACGAATTTAATCAAACTGTCTCTACTCAACGGCGACACCAAAGCATCAACAAAAACTCTAATTATCTCTAATCGACTCTAAACGACTCTCATGCTGCAAAGCTCCATCACCTAGAGCGTATCTTCATGCACATCTTATGTTACCTTTACGTTTTAAAAATTTCGATTTCCGACGTATAACAATCTTTTTATCGACCTTCCGAACCGCCATCTTGGACGCCATTTTGGACGCCATCTTTCTCATGCTGTTTTTATTTGACGGCAATGTTTTAACTCGAGTCCCTGTGTTTGTTTTCAATATTTTCGCTGATAGAAAAAGAGATACTTAATTCTTAAGCATCAGATGTTGTTCAAAGTCGATAATTCCAGTAAATACGTATTTTTAATTTCAACTAAGCATACTTCACACTTATGAAACCTCACTCTATGCGCACGGTTTCAAGAAAGTCCGTGGAGAAGAAACTTTTTTTATTTTATTTAAACATGTTAATCTTAACTATATAGTTAGTTATAATACCATTAGATACATACCCCCAGTGGTACGTCGTCTGTATTCTCTCTTTGCCTTCTTCTCCAACGCTTCTGGCGACAAAGTTGCTAATTAATCTTGATAATAAAAATAACATTTAGATTCTTACCTCCTCACAGTTAATGCAAAAGAAGATAAAAACAGAAAAAAATGAAGGTCAAGAGAACGAAAATTAAAAAAAAAAAGCAAAATATCTAACCCTATCAAAATCGTACCGATTCAATAATAACAATTAACCCTTCCTCACCGATCTCCCGTGCCCTCTTCCTGGCGAGGTACTCGGGCGAGGTCTTGTCCACCCGCGGCCGTCCGCGCTTCCGCTTCTCACCGGCCTCGCCCATAACCGCCGCTACGCACACACCCACACAATATACATACACGAGCCGGTCCATGTACGCACGCACACCACACGCAACAATACCATGTTATTCAGTCCCACCACAAACACACACGCACACAGTAGTACATACACGAACCTGTTCATGTACACACACATACTAACAGTGTGTGGTTTAGGATAATATATTAATATTGGAACGTACTGATTGTATACAACTTTCACACTTATCCGAGTATTGCACTCACACATTTACTCATTGTTTTCGATACAATTGCAACTTTCAAACGTATTAATTTTGCACACACACATACTCCTCCCCCGCCTTACCAATCAAGTTACAAAAACGCACACATTCTTACACACGGCGTATACATACACGATCTTGTTCATGTATACGCACAGAAGTGCACAATTTGATACAGGTGCGCCTTCGAGACGTTAGTTTTAGACGCAATTCAATTAACTTGATACAAATTTTAAAGCTAAATAGAAGCGATATAAGGTGATAATTCTAAGCTGTAAAACCACCTGATTAAAATGTTCATAATTTGGTTAGATCCTACTAAATCATTTGTTGAACTAACAGAACAAAAGGGGTTAGGGGTTTTAATATTATCATACATTATACGAGGGGAGGTCCAAAAGTTCGTGGAATGGAGAGGATGGAGGGCGTTCGCTTGGTGTCATACAAATCGGAGACTCATCATTATTATAAATACCAAGTTTCAACCCGATTGCGTTATTCGTTTACGAACAGTCGCCTGCTGAACAAGTCAATCCGGAAGAAAACTGAAACTATGGAGAAATTTGAACACCGCGCTGTGATAAAATTCCTTACCAAGCAAGGAAAGAACGCTCAAACCATTTTGAATGAAATGGGAGTCGTTTATTGGTAAAAGTGCCAATCAATGATTTACAAGTGGCATGGTCTTTATAAACATGGTCGAGAGTCAATTGAAGATGACCCCCGCTCAGGAAAACCAGTTGAGGCCACCACATAGGACATCGTCGAAAAAGTGGAGAAAATTGTACTAGAGGATGCCTGTTTGAAGAAAAAACAATTATCTGCATTAGTTGGAGTATCAGATACCACCATTTCGCGAATCTTACATGATCACCTGGGTATGACAAAAGTCAGTGCAAGATGGGTACCAAGAATGCTCACGCCGTTTCAGAAAGAGCAGCGCGTCGATGCGTCAAAGCATTTTTTGGAGTTGTGTGGAGAAAAACCTGCACAAATTTTGGACCGAATTGTTACTGGAGATGAAACATGGGTTCATCACTTTGAGCCTGAGTCTAAACATGAGTCCATGCAATGGCATAAAAAGGGGACACAACCGCCGAAGAAATTCAAGGTGACGGAGTCGGCTGGAAAGATGATGGCTACTGTTTTTTTGGGATTTTGAGGGGATAATCTTGATTGATTACAAAGAAAAAGGAAGGACTATAACCGGAGAATACTATGCAACGATATTAGAAAAATTCAAGGAGAAGCGGCGAGGAAAATTGACAAAGGGTGTGTTGCTCTTGCAAGACAACACGCCGGTTCACAAGAGCAGAATTGCAATGGCTGCTCTACACACGCATGGGTTCGAAGCCCTAGCTCACCCGCCCTACAGTCCAGACCTGGGGCCAGGTGACTTTTTTTTATTTCCCAATTTAAAAAAAGACTTAAGGGGAAGGAAATTTTCCGACGACAATGAGGTAAGGGAGGCAATTTCGACTCATTTTGACGGAAAAGATAAAACATATTTTTATAGTGGTTTAGAAAAATTAAGCTTAAGGGTGATTATATTGAAAAGGAAAAATAGTTTTGTTGTTTTATTTTATTTAGATCCCTTTCATTCCACGAACCTCTTTTGGACCTCTCCTTGTATCTTCAAGTCACCTTCTTTCAAATTCTCCAAAAAAAATAAAGTAAAGTTAATAAATTGTTTTAAAAAAACTAACAGCGAACTTTACATTGAAACTCCAGCAACTTCAATGTAAATTGAAATATGTAACTCTCACACACCTCTTCAACAAACAGCACAGCATTAATATGCAATAACAATTATAATTGATGAAATAAATTATCAAAAAAAAAAAAATACAAAATTACACAACATAGTAACTTCTGTATAAAAGAGTAAAATCTTAATTTTTAACAACAATTATAACTAACAATTTTTATATTATTAAAAGTATACACATGAAAGTAAAATTACTAAGCTGTGTACAAAAATCTAATTATATGTTAGATTCATTTAATTCAATTACATATGTTTCAAAACCTCACCGACCGATTAAAATATATTTAAATAATATAATACTTATAATGAAGCTAAATACCCATTTCCCTGGCCTGTTTTCTCGCAGCCAAGTTGGCCAAATATTCTGGGCTAGTTTTATCGACTCTCGGTCTCCCTCGCTTGCGCTTGGGCGGCGTCGTCTCGTTCGCTGAAGACGCTAGTGAAATGAAATAAACGGAAAAACTAAAAAAAAAACATGCAATCGCATAAATAAAATGAAAAACAACATAACAAATTTATAATATTTTAAGCCGATACATACACAGAAACTACATTAATTAATGTTGTTTACAATTTATTTACCAGGTAAACTCAAAAGACACAATAAAATAAATACATGACAAATATCCGGTAAACAACATTAATAACCGACACCGAAAAAAAAATTACAGCCTTGCAATTATAAACCTATCTTATAAAACCTCTCCGTGACGGCGTGTCCTATAAAAATAAACTCATGTAATCACTAACCGACATGTATTTCGGGTTTGTGTCTGTTCGCGTACAACTCGACCGCTGGCGGTACGAAGTGGGACACGGGCGAGCGGTAGTCCACAGTGAGCGGGTGAGGCGGCACTGAAATTATAATAATAAATGGAACTTTACTGAACGGGACACATTATTGGAATTTTACTGAACAGGACACATTATTGGAATTTTAATGATCAGGACACATTATTAGAATTTTACTGATCAGGACACATTATTGGAATTTTACTGAACAGGACACACAGGTTTATACACATAATGAGTAATTATTATATTAATCTTATATGCAAAGTACGGATTTAGCTTGAGATATTAATAATATATACTAAAGAGTATTTTTACTCTTTTTACTTGAGTGTGTAAAAAACTTTTTTAAGTGTACATATAAGAATAATATTAACTATTTCTTCTTCTCACAAGAGTATTTTTTTTACATTAAAGTGTACAAACCCTTTTAAAACGTTAAATTGAAAAATAATATGTAATTTTTATGTTTTTTTTATTGCTCTTTGAGAATGTGTAAATCATTACAATAAAACATTATTTCATATTAATGAAATTGTAATATTTTTCTGTTATTAAGGTATCAAGTAAATTATACCCGTCACTGATGAGTGATTTATACCGTAGACTCAAATTCCGATTACTTTATTTATACCGTTTTATTTGGAGGTGTGTTACGACCCACCAATCAGCAACAGCAAATTATTGTATGTTTTTGTGTGTTGCATTGTATATTTATATATATAAATTGAATTATACTAACCATTATCCAACCCGTATATATCACCATTGGCTTCCATCTTCTTATCCTTCTTAGAGTTCTCCCCGTTGATGTGCAGCACAGTGTCCAGTTGACCCTCGCAAAGTGCCATGCTTTGTTATAATTACGCTGTAATGTTAATGGTACTCCTTTACTACTGCATGTGTATGTATATAAGCATATGTCTATATATATGTGTATGCATTACTGTATGAATATGTATGTATATAAGTGTATGTGCATGTATGTGTATATGCATGTATGCATGTACATATGTATGTATATTCAAATAGTTTTTAGAACATCATGTTCACAAAAACATGAACATTTTAAATTTTAGAATACATATTGTTTTATAAAATAAAACTATTAACATTTTATGAGACAAAAATATATTAAACCTAGTATTAAAATACAGTTAAGAAATACAATTGAAATAATTTATGTGAATAAATAAAGTATATTTATTATTTCAAAATTTTCCTCAGTCACCGTTAACTTTAAAGATGTACCTAGTTTCATACTAACCAATCACACTTGACCTATCTACGGTTTAGAATTTTATATTAATTAAAGATCTTATTTTAACTGACTATTTTATTAATAAATAAATGTATGGCACATTTAATAAACTTAAATATTGCAATTCCGTACTAATAATATAATATTTTAAAAAGAATTTCAATTTTATAACATTAATGGACAATAATATATAAATTCTTTCTTTTATTTTTTAAATTAATCTAAAAATAAGTATCTATAAATAAAAAATAAGATAATTAATTAAAAGTTTTATTTTTGTTTTAATCAATGACCGAGGAAAGTGGTCGGCATAACTTTTGAACAGTAAAGTTAACTTCAAATATACTTTATATTACAAACAAAAGGCGTAATTATGTTGCAATACTTTGAAGTTATTGTAAATAAAATATTTCAAGTGAGATGTTTATTTTTCATTGAAATTTAAGCATATTTTGTAATAAGTTTGTGCTACAGGCAAAAGTCAATGATTAAAACTTCAATTAGTATCTCAAACTCTTTGTTATTTAATGTTTAATAACATATTAATAAGAGAAAGAAAGTATATATTAATTGTAATATATATATTTGATTATTATTGTATGCAATTATGAAAGACAGGTCATAAGACCACCCCAGTGGTATAAGATTCTTATTACAGTTACTCCAATACGGTTATCACATGCCTTGTAACTTGGTTTGTAATTATAATTCTTATCGAAACTACGTTAAGCAGTAAAAAATGTCATTATTTCTCAACTTACCTAGCCAGAAACCATTTTGTGTGAACAAAAATAATCACGAAAAACACCAATAAAACTATAAAACTTGCACAAAAACAACTATAATACAGCTATAATGTCATTTAAACTTAATTTATAACAACGGGTGCGAATAAAAACCATATACGATTGAAAATATTACACAGCTTAGAACGACTTAATCAATTGTAAACTTGATACTGCCTAATGGAGGTGTAAAGCCAAACGAAATAACGTAAAACGCACAATTCTGATCATTTATAAATGCACGCACTACATTATTGTGCGACCAATTTGATTTTTAAAGTGCTTACAAAAGTTTACGAGCGCGATTATCGTAGATATAAACAAAATTTGCAAAACCTAAAAACTGACTCAACGTCCATTGCTTCAGCAAGAAGGTGATGCTACTGCCTTCGAGAGGAGTGAGAAAGACAAAATTATTTTTTTTGTGGCAACATCGGCTATGTGGCTGTCATTTTCTAGTGGAAACGTCAAACTGAATAGTGTATTTAAAAAAGACACATGTATTGGATAACTTGCCACATAAAATTAAACTCTATTGCTATAATAGTAGAAATTAGGTTTCTTAAAAGATTTATTGAGATTACAAAAAGTACAAGAATATTAGTATTGTTAATTATGAACTCTGAAATTCGGCTGTATAATATCAAAAATTCCAAACTCTTACAAGAAACGTTTTAAATTAATGATAATATTTTTAAAATAATCAAATTTTTTTTTAAATTCTTATTTTATATATATTAAATTTAACAATTTATCAATAAAATGATATTTTTGTACAAAACCGGCAACATTCTGTGGGTGTGGGTTAAGTACGTAGACGGAGGAAACAGTGTGGAAAAATGATAGATATAGGTAGGTCGACTGCTGAGTTGGCACTTGGCATTGTATTACTCCAACTTTGATAAGACTGTGCGTGTTATCGGCGCTGTGAACACTTTTGTATGGCTTTGCCTTGGTACATTGTTGTTGGTTTACTTCACTTTACATAAACTCGTTCATTACAAACAACTTGTTTCTGAACATTTTTATACTTTTAAAGATAAATTACAAAAATTACGTAAATATTTAATGTAAAATATATTTCATTACGTTTTTCTGACATTAAGAGTGATCGTGATAAATCAAGAGTTATTTTTGCTAAGCAGAATATTTAAACAGATAGGTTATTTTTTTTAAACCTTACGTATGTCCTTATTTCGTAATATTATAGCAGTCATACCCGTGCTTATTCGGGTGAAGGTCAACTTTTATTGACATTAAAAATATTTTTATTCTACAAACCGATTCTTATAAGAAAATATATATAGCATTTAAAAGAACTTTTTTTTTTATTCATGAGTTGTTTCTTATTCAGATTACAAGATTACGATACTCACCTATAATTTATTTATGACGTAATAAACTAATTATAAATCAATTAACTTTACAATATGTATTTTTACAATTTTATAATAATTAGAAGTATGTTTCTTTTGTGTTGCGTTTATAATACGTAGAGTAATATTATAAAAGTAAAATTAATAGTTCGTTGTGATCGTAATGTCAAGATAGAAATATTTATTATATAAAATAGATTAATATAATTGTAATTTGCATATACATGTAATATATTAACCATATTTTTTGTGTCCATGATTAAGTAATAATAAAATTGAAAGCATGTAATGGTAGAATTGGTGCAATAATGAAGTGCAGTTTGAACTCTTTGGGTGGAGACCTTTTTGGGTCATGGCCCTCAAAAGACTTTTATCTGCACATTAGGTTATTTTACTATACACATATATAGGCATTTTTAATACAAGGATTTTAATAACTATTTTGTATCAATAACATCGAAGAGAAATGTACTTTCAAGATCAATAATAAACTTCAATATAAACAACTACAACACAATCAGTTTCACAATAACAATTTTTTATCTGTAAAAATCGATAATAATTATAATATTGAAAAATATACTTTATTAGTCTAGAAATACGAACGAGAATCGAATAATTAGTATATACTACCACAGTCGATCAATATTCAAACAGGGAGGGGTTGGTCGATAAGTACTTAGACGAGCTTTGTCTTCAAGAACTAAGTTCTATATTCAAATGTGGTCTTTTATATATAGACGTTCTACACATTCGTTTTCCAATAAATCTACAGGAAAAATCAATATTATTCATTGATTATAGATTAAAATAAATAAAAAAATATATCTATTTAACATAACAACACAAAATAACGTATTTTGAAAAGATAACGTAACAATGGTATTAAATTTTGTTAATATTTTCCTTAAAAAAGTGCCAGACATTATTTAATAATTAAATCGTTGATACAACTATATTTTTATATAAAAAAATATATATCTTGTAAAGTATATAAGTACATCAAAATACTTGGATATATCTATGCCATATAAATTTATGACAAGAATTTCGTAATTATAATATATTTTACTTTTTATAAGTATATTATTTTTATGAATTTAGAAATATATTGAAAACTGAAATAAAATGTTAAATTATTTTAAGAAAAAAAAGAGTTTTAAATTTTTGTATTTTCATAAACTATATCCAAAAGGCGACAAATAAACATTTATAAATGTCGCTTAAAGGAAATGTCATGGACCCATTTCATTATCCAATTGCAAGTGCACTATTTGACCTCAAAATAGGGACTTAAAGGTGTCCACCAATCACAAGCTCGCTAACAGCTCACTAACAGTCTTCTTACTATGCGATGTTAGAATGCTAGTAGTTGCTAGAATAAAATGGCTGCATTAAGCAGATATACATTTTTTGCTTACAACGCCATCTAGTATATCTACGAGTAAGCACGTTGGTTTCCATATCCAACTATCCAACGGTTGTGCTTTTTAATAGCGACCAGCGCCTTCACTCTCACTGGACATAAATAATAATGATAATACAGATTTAGGTTTACTGACAATTACCAGCTTAAATTAGAAATTACGGATTTTAAATTAGCAATTGCACATCCTTCGAAATTGTATTTACCAAATCCAATCCTTCTAATTCCTAAGTTGTAGGTTTTATTGTCTTTTTTTGAATGATGATGATGATGAATGATGTTAAGAAGAATGTACTGTTCGTATCATAGAATGCTGGTTTTGCACATAGCGATATACGATATTTTCTATCCTAAGTAAATTTTTTTTGTTTCTTTCCCTAATTGAGCGAAGCGAACGAAGTGGGCGGAGCGTTTTACTGGAAACTTTACATTATTCGTCACGAATTGACTCGAAAACTACTTGACGGAAAAATTTGAAACTTTGCAATCAAAAAGACACACATTATGTGATGGTTTAAAAAAAAATTTGAATAATGTCCTTAAAAAATTTTTTTTTTCAATATCTTGTCAAGAAAGTAATATCCCATTAAAGTCAATGGGAAACGATGAGTTGAGATGATGGTGATTGATGAGACACTGGGCTAGCTTCGCTCAATATGCAAACGGCACCTGAGATTTCGCGAGCGCAGCAAGTCGAAATTAAGGGTTTGTTGGCGCCCCTAGTTTATTTTATTGTTAGCTAATAAATTTCCTCGGTCCTGTAAATGTAAAACAACTCAACTCAACTGTAAATGTAAAACAACAACAAAAAAAAACATATTTCCATTTTAGTCTTCAGTATTTAGTCCTTAATTGTTTTCAAAATCTTTTTATAACCGAAACAATGTTCACTTTTGAACATTCAACAATCTTGTTCGTTTATGTTAACCCCTAGAAAAACGATTACTAAGGGTTTGTTATCGACCACCTTGGGAATCCCTGCTCTATACTATATAGGTAGAGTAAAGTATTACTGGTGTAAAAAATCTTTTGTCAGTTGAGAATTGACATTTCATTTGATTGACAGTTAAACGAATATGAAACAAGAATACTGAAATCAGAAAACGAACGAAAACAATAAACAATGAGTGGTTATTTGTTCTACGCTTTAAAGACATGAATATAATTAATCTTTTGTCTTGTAGTTAGTCTAATTATAGCAAAAAAGGTGAACCTTCCAAAACATCTTACGTAGAAAAGTGAAATATCATGCGAAAATCATTGTATTGAAATAATGAAATAATATTTTACAATTTATTTTATAGAACTTGCATACAATGAGCAGATGCGATTTCAAAATAGTGCTGCTTGGCAGTGAACACGTCGGTAAAACTAGTTTAGTATTAAGATTCGTGAATTGTAGTTTTAATTCTGGTACACCTTACCAAAATGTAAGTGATCATGTATTTATGTTATATTTACAATAATACTGAAAATATCATACAAATCTATTTAGTTTATGTTTCTTGAAATGAGAATTATAACATTGTCAAAGTTGAAAAGACTTGGGGCACTTTACTACAATTTTAACTTAAAATTGTAGTAAAGTGCATTTTTTTATATTGCTTATATTATATATTACTTTGTTGGTTCTCTCTTTATATAACTATTATAAAAAAGGTGTATTTTACTATCTGTTAGAATGTATGCCCTATAGATCGATATGGCTTGAGCATTTACCAACTTTGGTAAAAATTATTATATAGAACATGTGGTAACTCAAAATGGGTGTTAATATTAGTAAATTTTATGAAGTACTATGTGGGCACTTCCTGGCTTAGCGAGTATATTGGTAATATTTAAATTTCAGACTATTGGTGCAGCGTTCTGCGCTAAAGCAATGCACTCCAATGGCAAAGACATAAACATCGGCATCTGGGACACAGCGGGGAGTGAACGGTAACATGCATTAACAAGTAACATATATTAAGAAATTATATATAACATGTTCAAAGTGGTTTCAAATATGAGATATATTATTTTAGTGAACAAATAATGTAATATTTTCAATTAATACCTAAGTTCAAATCAATTTCAGACTTTAATTCTATATATGTACATTGACATATTATATATAATATATAGATTATTATACATAATTCTAAACTATTAGTTTTTGTTAATTATTATACAATAATTGTTTTTTCATATAAATAATAAAACATGCCATATTTATATGTATTGTTTAATGTATATACATTATTAGCTTAAGATTTGAAAGGAAACCACAGTGCGACCTCGATACAATGATCCTGAAGGGAAATGTTAAATATTTGTTATATCAAATAATTTGTTATAGTGAAGTTGTTATAGAGGTTAAATTAAAAAAATGTCTTGAATGTTACTAATCTTAATTTTACCTACTTAATAATTTAATCTATTATAGCTAACGATTTTCACTAATAATAAATAAAACACATTTATATAAAGAAAGAAAGCAATGAAATACCAAAACATAATAATTAATTGATTATATCAGCCTGGCAGGATAAACTACTTAAAAAATAATTAAAAAAAACAAGAAGTGCAATTGCTTATTTTAACTGTCCAACTGTAACTCAAACAAAGAAATGACATCATAATTGTAAATAAAATATCAGTTTATTTTTGAGATTACACATATTTCAGGTATGAAGCCATGACTCGTATGTATTACCGAGGGGCTCATGCTGCTATCATCTGCTACGACCCGTGCAGTGCTGCGTCCTGGACGCGGCTGAGGCACTGGCTGACCGAGCTGCGGACTGTTGAGGAGGTGGGGGTTAGGGGTTAGTTATAACCCACTTTGTTTATATATGGGTTTGTAGTTCCTAGGCCGTTAAAGTTTAGAGATTGCCAATATATTTTTATATTATAGATTTGTTTATTTGGGTTTTTCTTTGTTGATTACTTCAAGGATGATTACAACAAATTAGTGAGATTCAGATGGAATAAGAAGCCCAATTTTGTTAACCTCTAAATGCACATTAAAAAAAAAAAGGTCAAAAAAAATTTTTTATATAAAAAAAAACACAATTTATAAAGTTACCTAGGCAAGAAAATTACAAAATAATCAATATTTTTATTGCCATTTTCGATTTTGATCCACATTGCTGAAAAAACGCAAATATTTTAATTTACACGAATTTCTATTTAAGTCAAAAACATTATTATCTTTAAAAATATTTATGTACATTAATAATAACAATATTAACATTTATAAAAATATTTGCTTTCGTGTGGTATATTTCGAAACAAGGTGCAGCACATGGACCAAATTTTACTATTATTATTATATTTCATTTGTATGTTATTTTAGTAAAAAAATATTGAAAAATGTGCGAATCAGATATAATATGAATACGCTGTCGGTAAGCGTTAAAAGGAAGTGATAAGTAGAAAAAGGATGTTTTATATTTTAATAAGTGTCATAGCTTATACAATCACACGTAAATGATAAAATATCAATAAAACGATTGTTTTTCTTTGCTTTAACATTATTATTTTTAATTCTCAATTGCATTTGAATGTAAAAAATGATATCAGTTGACGCGCTACAGTTAACTCCAGCGTGCACAGTCTGGACAGATTAGCACGCTATAGTTAACTCAAGCGTGCACAGTCTGGACAGTTTAGCGCGTTATAGGAAACTCGAAAGTGCACAGTCTGGACAGGTTAGCGCGCTATAGTTAACTCGAAAGTGCACAGTCTGGACAGTTTAGCGCGTTATAGGTAACTCGAAAATGCACAGTCTGGACAGTTTAGCGCGTTGTAGGTAACTCGAGCGTGCACAGTCTGGACAGATTAGCACGCTATAGTTAACTCGAGCGTACACAGTCTGGACAGTTTAGCACGCTATAGGGAACTCTAGCGTGCACAGTCTGGACAGTTTAGCACGGTATAGTTAACTCTAGCGTGCACAGTCTGGACAGTTTAGCACGCTATAGTCAACTCTAGCGTGCACAGTCTGGACAGTTTAGCACGCTATAGTTAACTCGAGCGTGCACAGTCTGGACAGTTTAGCACGGTATAGTCAACTCTAGCGTGCACAGTCTGGACAGTTTAGCACGCTATAGTTAACTCGAGCGTACACAGTCTGGACAGTTTAGCAAGCTATAGGAAACTCTAGCGTGCACAGTCTGGACAGTTTAGCGCGCTATAGTTAACTCTAGCGTGCACAGTCTGGACAGTTTAGCACGGTATAGTTAACTCTAGCGTGCACAGTCTGGACAGTTTAGCACGGTATAGTCAACTCTAGCGTGCACAGTCTGGACAGTTTAGCGCGCTATAGTTAACTCTAGCGTGCACAGTCTGGACAGTTTAGCACGGTATAGTCAACTCTAGCGTGCACAGTCTGGACAGTTTAGCGCGCTATAGTCAACTCTAGCGTGCACATTAAGGTATTAAGGGGTAAATTAGCTAGCTTTTATTTACTAGCCATCCGGAAACCATATGCTTTTGTAGACAATGTTTTCAAATTATTAAAAAAAAAAATTAATAAAATTTCGAAAAAATCAATTACAAAAAAATTATATTAAATTCTATGAAACTGTTACAAGATTAAAACAAAAAAAATATATTATTACAATAAATTCTAATTGTTTCAGGATTGTAAAGTATATCTTTGTGGTACAAAGAAGGATGTCCTGGACGGTGGATGGGAGAGAGAGGTGCCGGAGGACATTATAGCGACGTACGCACAGGGACTGCACGGACACTACCTCACATCTAGCAAGACCGGGGAGAATGTAGGTAGGTTAATGAGGAGGATGGGGGGAATTGTGGGAAGGATCTGAGTAGATGGTAGGTAGGCTGATAAGTAGGAGGCGGTAGGTAGATGGATAAGTGCTAGGTGGTAGGTAGGCTGATAAGTAGGTTTAGGATAGGTAGATAAGCGGCGGCGCTACGCTGGTTGCGGACCGCATAGGGCTGTTGGGATTGGAGGTCGCCGTATCCAAAACGGAGGCCATCCTTTTCCATGGCCCTCGTCGGGGTCCCCTTCGCCGGACGTCCATCTCCGTCCAGAGTGAGGAGGTGGTGGTGAAGGCCCAGCTAAAATATCTGGGTCTCACCCTGGACGGAAGATGGAACTTCGAGGCTCATTTCTCCCTTCTGGCCCCGAAGTTACTGTCCACCGCGGCTGCCTTGGGAAGACTTCTACCCAACGTCAGTGGGCCGCAGGCTCCGTGCCGGCGTCTCTATGCCGGCATCGTGAGAAGTATGGCGCTGTATGGTGCACCCATATGGTCGGGGTCCTTCACCGCCGATTCCAAGACCCTCCTGCGAAGGACGCAGAGGGTCTTAGCCGTGAGAATGATCAGGGGATACCGTACAATGTCGTACACTGCGGCCACACTCGTGGCGAGCGATCCGCTTTGGGAGCTGCAGTCGGAGGTGCTTGCCGGGGTGTATTGGCACCGGGTGGAAGCCAGGACCACGGGGGTAAGGTCCGAGGTAGCTCGAATCAGGGCTTCAGCTCACCGAGCCCTGATTCGACGGTGGACGAGGGACTTAGAGTCCCCTGCCGCCGGTCTGACGACAGTGGGGGCAGTTCGGCCCCACTTGGATCGTTGGATCAACCGGCGACATGGGACACTGACGTTCCATCTTGTGCAGGTGCTCACAGGGCACGGATGCTTCGGTGAGTATCTGCACAAGATTGTAAGAAGGGAGGCGGCCCCATCCTGCCACCACTGTGACGAGTCCGTCGACACGGCCCGGCACACCGTGGAGGAGTGCGCAGCCTGGAGTCATCAGCGCGCTGAGCTGATGGCCGTGGTTGGCGGGGACCTCTCGCCTTCTGCCGCGCTCTCGCTCTCGGCTTCTGCCGCGCCTTGTTGGCGCGATGGTCGACAGCGAGAGGTGTTGGGCCGCTGTGGCCTCCTACTGCGAGCAAGTCATCGCCGCGAAGGAGGCCGCGGAGCGGGTCAGGGAGCAAGCCTCTCCCTCTGACCCGCTCCGCCGGGGGAGGCTAGAAAGAAGGAGGCGGGAGTACGCCCGCCGCTTCCTCTCCCAGCCGTAGGCCTTGGTGAGAGGGGGGTGACCTCTCTGACCTGCCATAGGCCTACGCCGTGAGGGTGTCCTAAGTTGGTCGGGGCACCATCGCACGGGGGGTAGCCGCCGGGGCGGCACGGTGAGTGCTAACGCGATCCCGTGTCATACCATTAAGGCGTTGAGGGCAACCGTTGGTTTTTTAGTGGGTAGCCTTAAAAATGGCGGTGTCCTCTATGCCGCCGGGTAGTCCCACATAACCCTCCGGCCATCACCTTCCTGGCCGGCCGGGTACCCGTAATGGTTTTTTTAGAAGAAAAAAAAAAAGGTAGATAAGCGGCAGTTTGAAGGTAGGTTTATAAGCAGAAGGTAGTAGGTAGGTTGATAAGTAGAAAGTGGTAGATAGAATGATAAGTAGTAATTTATGTATGAGTTGATTTTGTATGTTTTCACACTGACTAAACACAATTTCAGAGGAAGTATTCCAGAAGATAGTGGACGACTGCGTGTCAGATCGCGAGCTGATGAAGAACGTGGAGGAGGCCAGGGTCCGGCTGCAGAAGGAACAGGACGTTGATAAGAGACGTTACTGTCCGTGTTGATGTTTATCTGTGGTTTTAACACTAAACCTACCAAGTACCGGTCAAATTGACCGTTCTTAAACTTTTGTAAAACTTACACATTTTTAAAAGTTATAATATCGTTATCAAACTATATGACAATTCTTAGTATACTCTCTTTACTTTTAGTTATTTCCATTATTACCTGCGTTATATAATAAAATAACTTTTAATTACCGGTCAATATGACGGCGTGCGGTAGGAACAGGTATACAAGAATTGTCGGTAGGTTTAGTGTTAAATGTAAATTTGATATCAAAAGACATAAATAGATACTCAGGAATTGTTCCTCGTTATATTCTTATATGTAGGTGGTTTTTTGTATTTTTTGGCATCACAAATTGTTTTAGACAGCTGTTTCAGTTTTAATGGTACAGACAGGTTATATTTCTCTATGCTATTAAATTGTCTATGGTACATAGAGCTTAATGTGATTTTATACTTATCTCTATAATAAATGTACATATAACTTGTATGAATGCTGTGATGCGAACAATTAGTTTAAGTTTAAATGCTTAAAAATTGTATTCATTATTTTATTTTTGGGTGATACATTTTTTTTTGCAAAGACTAGCAACTGGCAGCTTAGAATCTTATTTGAAATTAAAAGTAATAAAAAGTTTTTAATGTAAACATTTATTGACAATAAATGTTTTATATATGTGTGTGTATACATGTAAGTGATAATAGTTATTAAATATATCAAATAAATGCTTATTTTTAATTATATTGTTTTATTTCACTGTTTTATTGTTGTATTCTTAAACGTTTGGGAGACCTTTTTTGTGTTAAGTTGTCTCTAGAATGCGATGTATAATTAGCTAAAAATTTTCTCATGTATGTTTGAGCCAAACGCGGATGTTATAGCGAAAACAGATTGAAAAAATGTTTAGTCATTCAAAAGTTATCAAGAAAAGATGAAAGGAGAGGGGCTCAGCTCAACACCCGCCGAGCACGGTTGGCATATCCTAGTCATTATTCTTTAATTTACTCGACAAAGTTAAATCAAAATAGATTTAGCATTACAATGGTTTGTTTTTTAACTTATTTTTTTCTTTGTCTTTTAACAACTGAAGTACTTAAGTGAATGCTAACATTGTGTGAAGACATACAATTAATTGCATTGACGTCAAAAACGTTTTAAAACAAATTGCAAAATTGCATTATTTTTTGTGTTTAGACGGAATAAGTAAAATTTTCTTAAGATTTTTTTTTACCAAGTTCTTATAACAGCAATAAGAAACAGGTTATAAATATGTCAATTTGAATTTGACAAGTTTTAATTTAATAGAAACGTCAATTATAAACGCAGATAAGGCCTATCGTCCACGGAACATTATAGAGAATGTAAACTTACCCGTCTGTGATCGCCCTAACCTCAAATATTATTAGTGAATGCTGTGTATGTACTAGTGATGTAACGAATATTCGCATATATTTGCATATATGCATTCGCTTTCGAATATTTTGCGAATATGAATATCAGAAGAAAAATCTTTTTTTTGGAGGGTAGGCTTCAAAAAGTATACAAGTGCTAGTGCTTATAATTTATTTTTAAAATAGTAATTTATGTGTTTTTATAGTGAAATTGTGTTTATTTACATTACCAAAGTCCATTTTAAAAGTGTTAATAATAATTTGTATCAAATGAGTTCACATACTCTTTAATACAGCACTTCACATTCCTGCCTATACATTAAGTTTCAAGATCGTTATTCACTTTTGCCTAAACATCTGTTATCTAAAGTGCTTGATCTGAGTCTGTGATTATGACGACCATTTACTCAATTGCCGAAACACAAAGATCACTAAGTTCAGAACTTATGGCTCGTATGGCCGATTTTGAGAAACAGTTAAAAAGTAAAGTGTCACCCAGTACTGATTCAGTGTCTCGCTTGGCTGAGGAGTTTAATTGCTTTAAACAACATGTCTGTGATATTTTGTGTCTGCTTCAACAACAAGTCGATGAAATAATGAAGACTCTTGATTATTCCGAGTCACGGCATCGCAGCAAATATCTTTTATTGATGGGTGTTCCGGAGACCCCCAATGAGGACATTACAAGCTGTGTCACTTCAATTTTGTCAAATAACTTAAAAATCAACAGTGAAGTATCTATTAAAACTTGTAGTCGCTTGGGCAAAGTGTCTAATGATAAGTGTAGACCAATATTAATTAAATTTACTGACCGGAACATGAAAACAATAGTCTGGAGTAAAAAGGCTTTCCTTAAAGGTTCTTCTTATGTCTTAAGTGAGTACCTTACAAAATACCGACAGTCTTTATTTATATCAGCCCGTAATCACATTGGAATGAGGAATGTCTGGACACACAATGGTTCAATTGTAGTAAAACTTCCTGCTGGCAACTTGAAGAACATCTATACTCAAAAAGAGCTAGATGCCATCCTATTGGAATTACCGGCCACCAGGCTGGAACCATCTAAGTCCCCGGCAAATGTCACCAAAACCACTTCTTCATCTGAGGTTGGCCGTGCTAAAAGACTCATAAGTAAGAAGAAATAGTTATTTCTTTTATGTGTTTCTTTGTGGTTATGGTTTATTATTTTTCTTTACTTAATTTTGTTGATTTTGATTTTGTTTTTGTTTTCTTGTTTCTTTCAATTTAGTTGTAGTATTGTATTGGCTTTACATTAGCTTCGATGACTTTCTTAGTTATTTTACTAATATATTGAACATTTAAGATTTCTTTTAATTTATAACATATTTATTTCACTTTTTTTTCTGTATATATATTGTAGTTTGATAAGTATTTAGTAAATGTGTTGTATAATAATATCCTTTCTATCTTCTATTATATAGTTGCCACTTTTGTTTTTATTTTTTTCATTGTTATATTGTGTAGCTATAAACTTAATCAAATAATGATTTTACAAGTGTTAGATATGTTTATAAACTTTATAATACTTGTTGTCAATAACAACTTTTGTTGACAGCTGACAGCAAGAGATTTCATGACAATGACATTAGCGATATTGCCATTGACAAATTATTTTAGCATAATTAATTTAACAATTTAAACTATATATCTTTTTATTTACTTTTATGCTTTGACCAAGTTAAAAATCTTATTTATACTTGTCACTTTTTGTTTTATTAAATGCTGGTATTTTATATTATTGTTTTTATGCTAAAATCAATTTATTACTTTTATTATTAATAATTTACTGTAGATATTTTTGGGCATGAATTTATTTTCTGTATTTTTTATTCAGTCGACTCTAATGTTTAGTTTTTTTTTCTTGTTTTGTATGTAACATATTGAAGGTGATGTAACGCTTGTGCAAACACTATTTTTGTCTGCCAAAGTTTGTATAACTACATTTCCATGGCAGGTTGTGTAGATTTTGTTTTTAGTTTTATAATATACATTAGTATACTTTACAATTCATTATTTATATATAATTTGTATATATTTTTTACGACATACATATATTATTGTTTTATATATATTAAGTTATTTATTTATATTATACAAATAGTTTATCGTATTATATTATATATTGAATTATACGTTTATTATGTCCGATAGTGAGTCTTATTACTCTGCTTGTAGCACTGGTTCGTTTCTCTCTCTAACTTCGACTGATACTTCTATCTTATCTTTGAGCGAAGAACTTTCTTCTAAATTATCACTTCACCAAAATTCGTTTAACTGTTGTCATCTTAACGCTCAAAGTATTCCTCAACATTATCCTGATTTATTAAGCACTTTTTCTGATACTAAATTACATGCAATTCTTATCTCAGAAACTTGGCTGAAACCTAATCTTTGCTCCACCACTTACCCCTTACCTGGTTTTATATTAATCCGATGCGACCGTATTGGTAAAAGAGGCGGTGGAGTTGCGATATATCTTCGAAGTGAAATACCTTATAAAATTTTAAACATGTCACAGGCTCCTTATTCTGCTTCAGCCGAATTTCTTTTCCTACATATTAGCATTATAGGGGTAAAGGCTGTTCTTGGTGTCGTGTACTGTCCTCCTTCTACTAACTATTTTTCTAACTTAGAGCCTGCTCTTGAAAGCATCAGCTCAGAGTACATGCATCAGATAGTTATGGGTGATTTTAACACTAACCTTCTATTGGATTCTCCTACCTCTCAAAAATTAAGATCCGTTCTTAGTTCTGTTAGTTTAAATATTCTACCTTTGGACCCTACCCACCTTAACCTTAATGTCCCTGATACATGGATTGACCTGATGCTCACCTCTTCTCCTGATAAGGTGATAAATCATGGTCAGTTACCCGCTCCAAATTTTTCTAGACACGACCTATTATATCTTTCTTATAACCTTAAGCCTCCTAAACTCAAACCTTTAATGCTGCACTTACGGAGTTTTACTAAATTAAATATTGATAGTATTGTAAGGGATGCCTCTCTTATAAACTGGAGTGAAATTTGGGACGTGACGGACGTCGACACAAAAATTGCTATGTTGAACAAAAATATCTTGAGTCTCTTTGATAAACATGCTCCAATAAAAACTGTAAAGTTGAAACGTCCACCTGCTCCATGGCTTACCGATAATGTGAGGGCAGCCATGCGGAGACGGGATCGGGCTTTCCGTAAATTTAAACTGAATCGAAATGAAGTTAACTGGTGCAATTACAAAATTTTAAGAAATCGTTGCAATCAGATGGTAAGAGCAGCCAAACGGCTCCATATACATAATAAATTATCATTTTCGTCCTCGGCAGAGACATGGAAGTTTCTTGAGACTCTAGGTGCAGTGCCAGCTAAAAGTTCCACTGGTCTAAACTCATTTTCATCCGATGAATTAAATTGTCATTTTTCTAAAGTTTCTACTCTTAACAATAATATTAAATTCAAAACCATTTCATATATATCTTCCCTGCCTAATCTTACTAATGTCCCATTTTCTTTTTCTTTAGTCTCCGAGGAAGAAATTAAAAGAGTTTTGCTGTCAATTAAATCAAATGCTGTTGGCGAGGACGATATCAGCCGGCGTATGACTGTCACATTACTTGAATTTATCCTACCCACTCTGACCCATATCATTAATACTTCCTTATCCAATGGGTACTTTCCTAAAGTTTGGCGGAGCGCCCGTGTCCTTCCTCTTCCAAAAGTTTCTAATCCCACTGCTTGCAATGATTTTCGTCCCATATCTATATTACCCTACCTATCCAAAATCCTTGAAGCAATCGTTCACAAACAATTTTCTGACTACATTTTGAAGAACAATTTTTTAAGTAGTTTTCAGTCTGGCTTTCGTCCTGGTCACAGCACTTCCACAGCTCTTCTCAAAGTTACTGAAGATGTCCGAGAAGCGATGGAGCAGTCTCAATTAACTGTTTTAGTTTTAATTGATTTCTCTAACGCTTTTAATGCAGTTAATCATGACATACTTCTGGCTCTTTTAAGGCATCTTAATATTTCTTCCAAGGAACTAAACTGGTTCTCCTCTTACCTCCGGGATCGCCAGCAGGCCGTCTGCATTGACAAAATTTTGTCAGAGTGGTGCATCTTGGTATCTGGTGTCCCGCAAGGTGGTATACTCTCCCCGCTTCTTTTTTCTGTGTTCATAAATTTTATTACTTTTAACCTCTCTTCCTCTTACCATTTGTATGCCGATGATCTACAAATTTATGCTCATGCCACACCTGACTCTCTTAACTCCGCTATCGATTGTATTAACATGGACTTGATTCGAATCGATGATTGGTGTAAGAGCTTTGGAATTTCTGTTAACCCACAAAAGTGTCAAGCGATAATTATCGGCAGTAAGCACGGTCTTAACAAGATAGACTACAGCGCCCTAACACCAGTGACTTATAATACTGTTAGGATACCACTCACGCAGTCCGTAAAAAATCTCGGCCTTCATATAGATAATACGCTCAGTTGGAGTGTCCATATAACAGAGTTATGTCGAAAAGTTACGTACTCGTTACGTTCACTTTATCGGCACAAAAACATTTTACCCATTCGAACCAAAACTCTGTTGGTGCAGTCTCTTATTCTTCCACTTATTGACTACGCTGATGTATGTTACTCTAATATCTCTGAAGCCAATCTAAATAAATTGGACCGTCTCGTCAATAATTGCATTCGCTTTATTTTTAACTTACGTAAATATGATCATATCTCTGAATACCGTTCTAAGCTGGACTGGCTTCCCATCCGTAAACGAAGAATTTCAAGAACTCTCTGTCAGTTATTTTCTATTTTAAACAATTCATCTTCTCCTCTCTACTTGAAGTCCAAATTTCAACTACTGAGTACAACTCATGACTTTCATCTCCGTTCATCATCGAACTTAAGTTTATGTATCCCTTCGCACCATACTGGTTTTATGTCAAATTCCTTCACGGTACACGCCATTAAACTGTGGAATAGCCTTCCTGATACACTTCGTCGTGCTCCCAACCGACAAATATTTAAGAAGCGCATTTGTGAATATCTTCATGAGAGAACGCAGTGAATATTTATTCTTCATTTACTACCTGACTCTTAAATTTGGGTCTTTGTACGTATTTACACTTTCGTATTTAGTTTATTTTATAGCAATAAGATAATTATGTTGTATTTATTATTCTTTCTTTTAGTTTAGTGTAGTATGTTATTATTTTAGTATAGTATAGTTTATTTCATGTATATGTGATTTTCTTTTATTAATTTTTTCATGTTTACTTGTTACCCTCATTGTTTTTATTTTTTCTGCTAACATTGTTGGTTGACTGGTAGATAATGCCTAGATTGCATTAAGTCCGCCAATTGTACCATTTTTTTGTGCAATGAAGTTTTTTTTTTTTTAATAAAATAATCGTAAATTAATAAAATCAAAATCCATTAATTTCTTATTTTTTTTAATACAAGAAAAACTATCTTAACCTCGTCTTACATTATACGTCTTTACTGTGACATTTGATGATATTAAACGCAGCGACTTTCCATGGTCCTATTTTACGATTTACAAATTGAGCTGAGGGTAAACGAAGCTCTTAAACGTTTGGGAGACCTTTTTTGTGTTTAGTTGTCTCCAGAATAATTAGCTAAAAATTTTCTCGTGTATGTTAGAGCCGAACGCGGATGTTATAGCGAAAACAGATTGAACAAATGTTTAACCATTCAAAAGTTATCAAGAAAAGAAGAAAGGAGAGGGACTCAGCTCAACATCCCCCGCGCACGGTTGGCGGATCCTAGTCAAATGTGTTGTCTATGAAGACCAAGTAACACTTGCCTCATCAGTTGATGAGTTAGGGGATATGGTAAATGTTATATATTAACTTATACAGGATTCAAAGTAACTGTAAGTAAAACTAAAATGATAGTTTGTGAAAGAGATAGTTTGTACTTTGTATATCTGAGTGCTGTGCTTACAAGAGTGGAGATTTGAGAAGGATATTGAAAGGAGATTGAATGCATTTAATATGGTAAATGGAGCACTTGGAAAACGCTATGGAAGTGAAACTTGGGCATGGCTGAAGAAGGATGAAAAGAAGATAAATGTTTATGAAATAAGAGTGAAAATGAATAATGTAATAAGAGTATTGTGATATGAAAGAAGATGTAGTGACTAGGATTAAGAAAGGAATGCTTAGATGGTTGGGTCATGTAGGTTGAATTAAACGAGATTGACAAGTCGGATATATAAGTTTTGTATGGAAAGGTTGGAAAGGGAAGACAAATACTAACATTTCTCAATCAGATTGAGATTTTTTGAAGGGACAGGTAAAAAGTATATGAGCGTGCGTGCATGAAAATACTTATTAAAGTAGAAGTAATAGAAGTATGTCAAGATAGCAGCAAGTGGTAGTCTTAGGTCTCTGTCTACCCTTCCGGGAAAGAGGTGTGATAATATGTATGTATGTATGTATATATTTTAACGCACCTAGTTTGAATGGGACTGCCACCAAGCCATAAACAATGTGCTCCAAATGTCGGTAGCAGATATCCGCATTCGAATCCGATAAAACTGACATTCCTTACATCACTAGTATGTACGTTTTGGAACGTATACCCAGAGAAAAATCATTAATATCCAATGACTAGCCTGCCTCTTGGGAAAAACAAAAAAATATATGATAGCTAGAATAGTATTAATAAAAAGTAAATTCAAACAATTTTAGAAAATATGACTCGTAAGTTTTAATTATAATATATGCTGTTGCTTTACAAAAATACTTAGACCAAGCTAAAGTTGGCCATTATTTAGCGTCGATGATTGCAATGGCGCTATTATTATAAATGACAAAGTGAATAATGTAGGTAATGAAATATTAGTCACTTATTGAATTAAAATATGAATATTTTAGTCACATTGAAATGTCAAAAGTGTTCAATATTTTGGCGGGAAAGGTGTTTTAGAACTATTCAAGAAACGTCAATGTCAAACTATAAATAAGATAAAATGGTTAATAAAATAACACTTTAAAATACTTACATAATATTGATTGTATTATTATTAATTTATGTAAAGTGGATGTTTTTCCAGGTAAATTACCTATTACTAGATGTGTGGGCATATGAGTCATTTATATATACCGGTTGAATCAATATAATAATTATAATTTTTAACTAGTTGTTGCCCGCGGTGCCACCTTTTTGGTCTAGAGGGCGTTACATGGTTAGAACATTAGTGTTAAATGTACAGATTATTTGGTGGGTGAAATATTTTATATAGTTATATAAAATTAACTAAAATATGTTAATAGTTTATACTTAAAGAACTAGATGGCGTTGTTCGAAATCTGTTTTATTCTACATCGCGCTGGCAAGATGTTATTCGATTGAATGGATCGTGTAAATAAAATTTAAAACGAATATTTTCTTCTTGAACACTGCTAGTATTTATTATTCCCGAGCTAGTTGAGGATTTAATACTTTTAGAAGTATATTTATTTAATTATTTTCACGCCATTTCCCTTGCGGGGTAGCCAGAGACGACGGAGCGCCAAACGCTACGGTCCCTGCATACCTCTTTCGCCTCGGCCACAGACATCAACCTCTTCATACATACCCTCCGGGGGTCCTCGTGCTTTTTACGTGACTATAAATTTAATTAGTTTAATTTATTAAATTAATATAATCCATTTAGAAGTATATCTTTAATATTACTTTGTTATTGTTTTTTATTTCTAAAACTGGGTCTGGGTTGTAGCGCGTCATATAAATAATAGGTTAAAACAACCTCAAAAAAATTGTGATCTAAAGAAAAACTCTTCAGCTTATTATATATTATATAATCTATAATTTAAATAAAACAGACCTACATTTAGTTCGGATTTTTCCTTTGCTAATAGTTTATTAATTTCTTAATTACACTCAATGATATATTTATTAAAAACAGAGAAACAAACTAATACAAATTATAATATAATATAAAAAAGTAAAATACATTTTATTGTTATACTTAAAACAATTTTTATTAAAAGCATTGTGAATATAAATACTTAATTGTTTAATCACTCTAATGGTCAGACTAGTTTCAAAGTCGAGCATACTGATGTAATTAACGTATATATATGTATATATATATATATATATACCTACCTATCAACTGGTACCTTCGGGTGATATACAGGTGAAGCGAGAGAAATATTAGTTTACATACAGGCCAAGCGAGAGAAATGTTTTTTTTGGTGTTTAGTTAAATATTTTCGTGGTTGCATGGTGAAGTGATTTTAACTTCTATCCCCTCCACACTACCCTTTGTGGGTGTATATTAGTAAAATTTGTTCTCGGTTATTTTAAACATGCTGATATTATTCTAGTCCAGTTTTATAAGAGCTATAGTTATAGTTGACGTTTTAGGTGTTATGGATATCGTGATGAGTACACGGAAGTCTCTTATATATATATATATATATAATAGTTTTATATAAATGATAGTCCTAATCCTCCAACACTGCTCCAATGTAAGCTGTTACATGGAATACGAGTTTAATACCATGTATGTTGGTTTTTGTTCAAGTTCAGAATGTTATGGATTTAAGATACCAAAAAAAACATTAAATACTAAAGTTATAAGGATATGCAAAATATATAAATGAAAAAATAATTCCAAACAAATCTAGTCAAACAAAAAAAACATACAAAGAAAAAAAAAATGCTATGCATACTTTACTTGAAACTTCAGTTCTCAAACCCGTCTTTGTTTCACGGAAACCTATTTTTAGTGCATTTATAATTTAAGCTAAATTAGACTCTATATTAAGAAAATAGAGTTGAAAATAAGTTGACATTATCAAAGGGCTCAAAGTTCGCCAAATCATTAAAGGGAAAAACCTTTTAACCGATGATACAGTGTGGTGTAATTTATGAACTTTTATTAATATTAATTACTTAATTATTTAATTCGTTTTAGCATTAAAATGCGTAATTTGTAATAAATAAAAAATATAGTTTTTTTATATTTTTACGTTATAAAAAAAATTAGATTTTTATATTTTTTTCTCTTAATATGTATTTTTTGTAAGTACATATTTTTTTTTATCGAGTTTGAAATATTTTTAACCTGTACTAAAATTACACAAATTAAAAAAAAAACGACAATATTTATTCAATAAATCATAAAAATGTCTATAGAAATCGTTCCACAATTCGTAAAATATAAAAAAAACAGACAAATAATTAAGAACCTCCTTTTTTGTAAAAAAAAAACAAAATAATATATTTCCTTCTTTCCTACCGTCTCTTCAATACTTGTCACAAACGATCTCGACTCATTAATGGCGCCCAGTTTGTTAGGGCTGCCACTTGTCTTAAAAGTAAATTAATCATAAGTATAAAATTTACATTACAAAATGTTAAATTTTTTTATTGTGTCAATTCTAAACGTTGCTTGTAATCACTTAACTTTATTTTTGTCACCAATTAAATCTTAAACATAAATAAACTAATATTACAAAAAAAAAGGATAGAAGTAGAAGAATACATCACATTTAATAACAGTAAAAAAAAATAAAAAATAAAAAAAATGTTTAATTAATTCAATAACTTACTCCCGCCAACCCTACTTCCTTGTTCGCAGATAACTTAATGCTTGCTGTTAGTATGTGTTCAAACAGCGTCAGGGGCGGGTGTGTTGAAGTGTCCGTGTGTGAAGAAATAAGTGATTTAAGTTAATAATTGTACGTATTTTGGTAAGTTTTTTTTTAATAAGTAACATCGTTTTAAACAAATAATAATTGAACAAACAAGGCATTTTCATTTTCTTTTATGATCTTAAATTATGTTTATTATTAACTAAGTTTCACACGCAACTTTACTTACGACAAAGCATCTATTATTAAATACATTTAAACAAACCTTTTTTGACGTTTACCGTTTGAGTTCTTTTCCGCAGTTCAATAATCTATATAGCACACAAAATTTTATCAAAATCTGTCTAATAGTGATTACCTCATACTCACATTTTTGAACATTTACTTTCTAGGAAGCTATTTATTATTTACTTACTTAACATAGAAATAACTTTTCATACTTAATGTACTAAGAAATCAAATAAAATATTTTATTAAATAAATATGAGTATGTGAATATGAGTTAATCGGTTATCAAACGAAATTAATATTCTATCCAATTTATATAGTAAAGATTGATTTCCAATCTGTTTTTGAGTTACCAGTTATAATAAGTTATGTTAAGCCTTTATAATCCATATGAGGTGGATTTCAATATTTCATGAATAATTAATTTCAGATGTTATACATAACATATACAATAAGCAACAGACAGACTATTTGTTGAGCGAAGCGAACGAAGTGAGCGGAGCGTTTTACTGGAGACTTTTTACATTCTTTGTCACGAATAGGCTCGAAAACTACTTGACGGAAAATTATGACACTTTGCAATCAGAAAGACACACATTAGATGGTTTTTAAAAAAAAAATTAAAAATGTCCTCAAAAAAAATTTTTTTTTTTATTATGTCAAAAAACTGATATCCCATTGAAGTCAATGGGAAGCGATGAATCAATACACTGGGCTCGCTTCGCTCAATATGCAAACGGCCTGAGATTTCGCGAGCGCAGCGAGTCGAAATTGAGGGTTTGTTGGCACCCCTAGTTTATTATATATAAACTAGCTTATGTGATTTCAGAATGTCACATATATTATATGAATAATACAAAATATTAATCGATTTTCCTATCTCTTCTACACATGCTTTCTAAGGCTTTACTTAAATTATTTATAAAGTTTCATCAAAATCAACTCAGTATTCGGCTGAGAATGTAACAGAGAGACATACAGTTATATATATTATATATATATAATATAATGATGTCTCTATTACCTATTTGTATTTTATATTTCTAAGTAATTCAATTATATAATGTAATAACAATAATTATATATAATTTTCAATAAATCTTCATATTTATTATTTAATACTTGTGGGATATAATATACTAAAGTGTATATTTAAATAATTTTATATCTTAATAATTACTGCCCCAGGCAAGTATTAAAGTCAATCATAGTTTTTATATCATTGCATTTATGAAATATCAGACCATACTTACATGTTCTAAAGTAGTTCCATGAAGAAGAACTGGCTAGTGAGGATATGAATTCTCTTTTAAGTTACTTGCACGTTCCAAAATAATTCCATGGAGAAGAACCGGCAAGTAACGAAATAAATTCTCTTTTAATTTACTTGCACGTTCCAAAGCAGTTCCATGGAGAAGAACTAGCAAGTAACGACATGAATTCTCTTTTAAGTTACTTGCACGTTCCAAAGCAGTTCCATGGAGAAGAACTAGCAAGTAACGACATGAATTCTCTTTTAAGTTACTCGCACGTTCCAAAGTAGTTCCATGGAGAAGAACTAGCAAGTAACGACATGAATTCTCTTTTAAGTTACTCGCACGTTCCAAAGTAGTTACATGAAGATATGGAGACTTTTAAGTAATTATTAATTAACAAATCGTTATACTATTGACTCAATATTTATTTATATAAGATAACAAATTGGAGTTCAAGTAGTGTGGTCATAAAATACCATTAAAATAACTACGTCACTAGTTATATTCTTATAGTTAAGAGGTATTAAAGGATTATAACTTTAAAGTAAGCAAGTAAGTGTCTTATATTTTAACAAAGAATGCTAATAATTTCATGTAATATATGTAGAATTGTCTTTTTGTTATATAAGAAACTTTGTAATCATAAATAACTGGAAAATATTACATACTAGCTGTTGCCAAAGGGTTTGTTTGGTATCTCCTACCCATTTTAGCATTCCGTTGTTATTAATAAAAATCATTATGTGGTTTCTGTGAAATTGGGAATTGAAGGGACACTCCCTTGTGTATTAGTCAGATAATAGCCTACCACTTCTTAAAATTATATCAAAATCGTTTCAATAGTTTCGTGTTATCCTTATATCCCAAACCAATTATGTATTCCGCGAAGCATTGGATATTTTTGTAGTAATTTTCATATATGTTAACTGTTGCTACTATGTAAAATTTCGTCAAAATCCGTTTAGTAGTTTTTGTTTGAACAAACAAACATAAAAAAACTTAAATAATATTTAACATCAAATAAAATGTTTCATTGAGCGAAGCGTTTTACTGGATACTTTTTGCATTCTTTGTCACGAATTGGCTCAAAAACTACTTGATGGAGAATTATGAAACTTTGGAATCAAAAAGACACACATTAAGAGACGGTTTAAAAATAAATGTTGAAAACAGTCCTCAAATAAATAACATTTTTTTTTTTATATCATGTCAAAAAACTGATATCCCATTGAAGGCAATGGGAAACGATGAGTCAATACAATGGGCTCGCTTCGCTCAATATGCAAACGGCACCCGAGATTTCGCGAGCGCAGCGAGTCGAAATTGAGGGTTTGTTGGCGCCCCTAGTTACTATGTTATATAATTAAAGCAATTCTATTTAGAATAAAAAATAAATACGGAACCTATAACTTACAACTTACACTTGACCAATTCATTCATTTTTCTATTGTCTTCATTATTTAGTTTGCAGCAATTTTATATATTATATGCGGTTTTAATTAAATAATGATTTTCGACCTTCTCACACAGAAATAGAGTTGATTTTTTAATTAATGATTTTGGTCTCGTATTGAAGTACTGAATTGTCATTTAATTCTCAGTAGTAATAGAATTTATTGAATACTGAACTATACAATAGGTACCTACTAACCAATCAATCAATCAATCAATAATCACTTCAATCAGCATCGAACCTGTGACTTTTAGGATTTCGCTGTTAGTGTTAACTGAGGCATAGTGTCAGCTTAATTAGCTTCGTTAATGCAATAATATCAAGTTATTTCCATCTTTATCTATGATTGGGTCAAAGCTTTTATAGCTTAACTTCGATCTATTTAGTGCAGATCTTCCAGGGTTGTGTGTAATAACTACAATGCCTGTGGTAAGAGGGCTTTATACTCTAAACTCATTTCTGGTTATATACAAATATATCATAGTTCCCACTTCGCTCCATTCCTAGGGTTGGCAAGCCCTTTTGCAAATGTTTATGAAACTTTTCGTACATATTGCCAACATTAAATTAAATAATAAAAGATAGTTGCTCAATCCTACACACTATCCCTTTCTCAAGGACAAGACCTTTAAGTATTAACATATTGAACCTGCATTGCATGCATTCATCTTAGAAACCAATATTGAATTTATTCGGCCTGAAAGTGACGTCACAAATGTAATATATGTCGGTTTCAACGTATGTTCATTATGTCGTTTCTAGTATTTGAGTGCTCAATGGATAAGACCATTCCTACAATTTCTGATATAAAATCTGACTATAAAATATACAGTCATCTGTCAGGTGATTTTGACAGTAATATCGAGACTTTTGATTGGCTGTTCATCACGACATCAAATATCAACCAATCAGAGACGTTTAGAAAATTTGACAAACAAATAAATTTTTATATTAATCATTCTTCTAGAAACCGGGTGTTGAATTAGTCATTAACAGATTATAGTAATAAAAAACCCTTATATTCCAGCTAATTTAAAAATGTTTTTCCCACATATTTGTCTAAAACATTTATTAATTATAAACACTTAATGAGGTAATTAAATGAAAACGTTTTAAAAAGTGACTAAAAGAAATTGAGACTTAATGCAAGAACATAACTACTATTTTATTATAAACAAAATAAAAAACCCTAGAAATAGAAGTATGCACTGAAATGCCACTGGTTCTAAACAGCTGTCTTGGTGTCGACAGCTTTTATTTCCACCAGAGTTAAGAGCCAACTCAAATGAGTTTATCTGTTTGGGAGATATGATGCCATAAACAAACACAACTTAAACTTATTAAAACCCGGGGTTTTTTGAGTCCGTCGTTAAAAAGACAAACTTAAAAATATAAATAAACTACAAAACCAAGTAATATGAAACTGCTCTACTCCTAACCTCAAAAGTACATATAAAAATAGTCATTTTAAAGACTGCCTTTGGTTTTTTGTTTGTTCCCATTAGAACCTTATTTAGCTGGAACTAAAGTCTGACGCTTCACATTTATTGAGCTGAGCGTAAGCGAAGCTTAACCGTTTATTTTGCTGTTTTACGACATCGGTAATTTTAAAACCTATAGATGTATTTTTTTAGAATTTGGCACATGGCTAGATGTTTTACTAAAGATGGCTCTGCAAAAAACAGAACAAAAAAATTCAGTCTAGAAAAAATGTTTAAAAAAGTTGAGATTCATTTAAAAGAAAGATATATGGCTATAAATTTATTGACGATGAACTGATTTCTTTTCAATTGAGATTCTGAACCGATAGTTGCTGAGCATGTTATAGAGCAATATTATATGCTAAGTTTGTTACCATTAAAGAAGGGGAGGGCGCTCAGCTCAACTCCCGCAGCGCACGACGGCGGATCCAAGTTAATTTATTAATATCTCTTGTGTACGTCAAACAGGAGTGGCAGAATGACCCATATTGATACCATAGTTATCAAGATAATTCCTTCTGTAAAGACACTCCCCAACTTAATATAAGGCTACGAGGGTTCCATAAGCGCTGCTCGGAGAAGAACAACGTAAGAGCAATGTCTGTCTAATTGACATAAAAAATTCTTTGACATTGACGTTGACATTGACTTTGACATTATTTTTAAAATGTAGTTACATTGTAGTTATAGATAATTATCTTATAAAAACATTCCAATTTCAAAGGTGTTCTATTTGCGATTTACATTGTAAAGTCAAAACAGTGTCTTTTTATTAAATGTCAAAATGATTATTTTATAAATTTTTGTATGAAATATGACGGAAATAACATTCCGTTTAGATTTATTTAATTAAAACATTTAACAACTGTAAGATAGAAAGTAATAAAATATTTTGTTTTATTACTGCATTCTTTATTGCTGATTCAATTAAGATTATTTATTAAAACGAGGTTTAGCTCCCAGCTTCGCTTACGTGGAAGGAGGGTAAGGAGAGATATTAAAATATATATATATAGCTACAGACATTAGAAGCTTCCTGACCTGTCTAGATGTATCTATTTTTTTATACAAAATCATTCCGTATTTATGCGTAATTGACGGACAGACATTTACATTTTTAATTTATTTAGGATGTACACGCTACCCTATGCTTATCTGCAAAAGGTTTTCAAGTACAACAATTTCACCACAAAAGAATAAAGCCGGAACACGATTTCTTCCGCGTTACAGCAATTCAACCTTTAAACAGGATTCAATTATAATGATATATCAACTATTTGGTTATTTAATGTATGCCTAAGCCTTTTGTGTTCGTTATAAAAAAAAAATAACTGTCAAAATATTAAAGAAACAAATAAATAACAACCTTTAGTTTAGTACTGTATACAAATGAATGAATTTTATGAATGATTATGAAATGATTACATAGTGAGTGAATGATGAGTGAATGAAGAATAAAACTTGTGATAATGTATTGAAGTTGAAATATGAGAACATGTGTGCAGACGCCCAAAAATAGCCTTTTCTTACCTTCATTAAAATAATAATTGGCTGGAAAGTAAAAAAAAAACTATAAACAAAATGAGCAACCTCTTTTTATAATTTTAAACAATGTTTTTTTAATAATAATTGCGTCTCATTAATTTGCGGTCAGGTTAATTAACATTGAATTAGCGTAGGTGGAAAGTTTTAACGTGATACACAAACAACATAAAAAACTATTGATAATTTTTTTCTCGAACTTTAATCGATCAATCAATTTTACGAATCGAATACAACTCGATTCTTAATCAAGAATTAGTACAGAACAAAATCCGATCAAAACCGGATTTATCCAGATTTCTTGAAGGTTTTTAGTGGGTATCGTTAATAAAAGCGTCCTCTTTCCTGCTGGGTAGCTCCACATAACCCCCCTTTTTTCATCTTGGTGGGTACCATTAATGGATTTTTCCAAAGCATAGAAAAAGTTTAATATATAGCATATAGCCTTCCTCAATAAATATTAATCAAATGCAATATTCATTCAAGTAATTGGTATCTCCAGAAGCGGATTGAAACAAGAAAAAAACAGGGTTTTATAGTAGTATATCAAGTCTTGTAAACTTTGATTGTATATTATTGCTATTATTAATAAATTAAAATATAAATAACATACAAACACACGCAGACAAAAACCGGAGAATACTCATGCGGGATTTGAATCCACAGCCTTCGGTTTATCAGTACCATTAACCACTACACCAACAGGTGATTAAATAATTATACAATTATAATACTTAAACCAATTATCATAAAACCAACACAAATTATATCTATATCTATATCTATGTAAATAACTCAATCTATTAGTGAAAACCGCAAAACTTCCATTCATTATACAGATAGACAAGACAAGGGAAGTTATAATACTTAGTATAAAGATTTAGAATCTGTCAGTCGAGCCAGCCCGCATACGAGCGGTGTTATTATATTTATACATACAAAATTAATTTAAATTTTAACACTAAACCTACCAAGTACCGGTAAAATTTTGTTAAACTTACACATTCTTAATCGTTATAATATCGTTATCAAACTACATGACAATTCTTAGAATATGCATATAACATTTTCTACATTCTTTACTTTTAGTTATTTCCATTATTACCTGCGTTACATAATAAAATAACTTTTAATTACCGGTCAATTTGACCGCGTGTATACAAGAATTACCGCAGGTATACAAGAATTGTCGGTAGGTTTAGTGTTAATATCTAAGTGATAACGAAATCTATCAATAAATCAATAATGATTCTATGCTTCTTGAAATTCTAAACATAATAAAAATTGTTTTTTTATTACATTTCGAACAATAAGTACAAATCAGAACGTTCATTTTACAAGTGACATTAGAGTGACGTCAGAGTGACATCAGAGTGACATAGTGCCATCAGAGTGACATAAATGACGTCAGTGTGACATCAGAGTGACCTAAGTGACGTCAGTGTGACATATATCAATTTTATTTCTAATAACTATCAAATCTCATTTCTCTGTTCAATATAATTCAAAAGCGATACAGCCTTCACATATTAATACATTCCAGTTTTAATATATTCATACAAATAAATTAATTTAGATTTTTTAATAAAATGTCGTATGATAAGGATCCTGTTTAAATATCAATGTGACCTTATGTATTGGTTAACCTGTTTTTTGAATTATAAGGTTTATTATACAAGCTGTGCACATGACTTCGTTCGTTTTAATGTACTAAGTTACTTATAAAATCAGCTATCCGCCAGTCAAAGTTCTGTTAAATTCGGTCCAGCCGTTTCAGAGATATCCGGGACAAAAAGACAATGATTTTTTTAGCAAGTTCTTTATATACTTTCATATGTATTTAGTTAAAATTGTTAAGTTGATGTTACAAACAAACTTTTATAATTTAACATTAACTGTTTCGCGACTTCGTCTACGTTTACAAAAGTTTGAAACTGATATAGTACTAATAATTTAATAAAATACATATATTATATTAGTATATATATAATAGAAGATTGCACAGAGAATAATTTATTTATTTATTTTAACTTCACGCCATATCCCTTGCGGGGTAGCCTGAGACGACTGAGCGCCAAACGCTACGGTCCCTGCATACCTCTTTCGCCCTTACCACAGACATCAACCTCTTCATACATGCCCTCCGGGGGGTCCTCATGCTTTTTACGTGACCTTCCTCATCATCATAGATACTGTGTTTTCGAAGGTCACTCGAGGCCTCCCCCTGTCTCTCTTACCGCACACTTTACCATTCTTTCATCACTGATTCGTTCGACGTGCCCAAACCACTTCAGCACGTTCTTCTTCATTCTCATCGTGACACCTTCAATAGAGAGAGAATATAAAAGAGAAAATTACATAAAAAATAAAATAATAATGATAAATACTTAGAAATAACTTTTAAACTTTAATAAAGATATAAAAAGAAATATAATAGAAGATATTATCAAAAAGTATTACAGGAATATTTAAAATTATGTTGCAGCCAAATTATGGAGGTCGATGACCTCTAATGATTTGCATATCGTGATTGACATTATAGAAGTGATGACATACAAACATTTTCTATATCTGTTTACAGTTACAAGTCTTTACATTGCTACATACTAGCTGTTGACCGCGTCTTTACTCCCCCCCCCCCAAATAATGAGTACAATTATAAAAATATATAACATATATACATATAATAATATAACATTATGTTATATAATATAAAGAGTTATCACCACAAAATTTAATTAATATTTCCTCCCCCTCCCCCCCCCCCTTGTTTCCCCCCCCACCCCGTAGTTTTCGAGTAATACGCGAACAAACAAATAGATGAACATTATGAAACAAATAATATTAATTTAATTTAAACGTTAACTGATATTAAATGTAGTCAATATGTATTCATAAGATCGTGTCTTTGTCAATTTCTCGTAATAATGTAATTACAGACCGCTAACCGCAAGGTCGATACGTCTGATTGTAGTTTATGAGATAAATACAATAATGAATCATACACACATACATACATACATACATACAGATATTACAATATTTACTTCCTAATTGTAATGAGATACATAAAGAATTCATTACTAATAAACAAATAAAACTAGTTTTGGAGTTTTGGAGATTAAAACCTACGAGACAAACATACATATTCCACAAGATTTCCTTAAAAAGCACATACCATGTTAATACCCGTAGTTATATAACAAATACCTTGCAAATTATCGATATTACAATAATTATATTAATTGTACTGTCTGTTACATAACTGCGGGGTTTATTGTAAACCTATTCTGTATATTTATCCCCAATATTATTGAGCGAAGCGAACGAAGTGAGCGGAGCGTTTTACTGGAGACTTTTTACATTTTTTGTCACGAATTAGCTCGAAAACTACTTGACGGAAAATTATGAAACTTTGCAATCAAAAAGACACACAATAGGTGAGGGTTTTTAAAAAAAAAATAAATTGAAAAATTTTTTTTTACATATCATGTTAAAAAACTGATATCCCATTGAAGTCAATGGGAAACGATGGGTCCATACACTTGACTCGCTTCGCTTAATATGTAAACGGCACCCGAAATTTCGCGAGCGCAGCGAGTCAAAATTAAGGGACTGTTGGCGCCCCTAGTATATAAAACACAAAGACACTCACTGACTGACTCACTGACTCATTCATCGCTCTACAGCCCAAACCGTAATACCTAGAAAGCTGAAATTTGGACACAAGAATCCTGACATATTGAATAGGTGCAATAAGGATTTTGCAAAGGTCCAAACCGTTCCGAAGTTACAGCTAAGAAACTGCAAAGTTTAACCCCCGCACCCTCTCTTCTTTACTTTCGCCGTCCGTCGCGAAGTACGGGTAACCTGCTAGTATTCTATATTACAAATGCGAAAGATATTTGTATGTTACTCTAAACAGATTTCGATGAAACTTTACAGAAACATAGCTATAATTTTGGAACCCCTTATGCAGATAGCGCGAGCGAAGCTGCGGACCAGAGCTAGGCAATAATATAAGAGTATCAAGGACTTTCTAGTCGTTGCTTCTTCATAGACATGACAATATGAAACTAGAATCTGAAGTTCATAAATATACATATAAAAATGATTTTAAATAAAATGCAAGCAAATCCGTGAATCCTTGTAAATTTAAACCATTCTCTTAAAGCCTTAATAATACAAACTTGTGTTGCTATAACTCTTACATTAAGTTACCATAGTTAGGGGTGGGGGTATTACGGTCAAATTATTTTCAAATCATTCCTTAATTAAATACAGGAACGCATCCTGGATATAGCTACATAATAAAGATATCAAAATAAACAACTGATTAAATTCCATTACTAGTTACAGAGGTTAGTACGTTAAGATAAAAAAGACAAGGGAGAGTCGAAATCGAACACCGAGGATTCCGTACAAACTTGTAGAAGGTACGATTTTGGAGATATTCCTTAAAATTATAAAGATAAACAGTATTTTTTTATATATAAAACATATTTATAAAATATCCACATGAAGCCCTATCAAATATGGACAGAAAGACGGACGGACAAACGGACAACAAAGTGATCTTATTAGGGTTCCATTTTTTGCACTAAACTCTAAAACAAGCAAACCCTTAATATATTATATAAATATAAATGATTTCTGTGTACTATATATACATATAAATATATATATAATATCAATATTATTAATATGAAGGTTTTTGCATTTGTAACGGATAAAACAAGAAAAGGTAACGGAAAAATGCTCGAAGTCCAATATTATTAATATTATAGGTTAATGACCTTTGTGATACTAATTATAAATAATGTCATTTTAAATATATATGTATGTCTATATATACATATATAACTCGAGAACAAAAATAATACTTCTTAGAGCTTCAGAAAGGTTTCAAGAAGAGTGAAATAAGAGATGAAATAAAAATCGACTTTTCCTAAATCCTTATTAATAATTTAAATGTGAAAGTGTCTGTCTATCTGTTACACCTTCACGCTTAAACCACTAAACCGATTTGAATGCAATTTCGCACAAAGATAGATTATACCTTTAGAAAGGACAGGCTATACCACGAATAACTGTTTGAAGGGGTTGTATTAAAATAAGTATTTAACAAATTTAGTCAAGGTAGGCGAAGTCACGAGAAAAAACTAGTAAAAATTAAATATGAACATTATAAACAATAGTAATAATTATTATAATATTATATAAAATAATAAAAAACACTAAAAACAAGTTAAAAATATGATAAATTATTTTATCAGACGTCCCGGAATGGAATAGGATGTTGTGATAACTATTAAAGTACTTCTCTGATAATATATTTCGACCCGCCAACAGGATCCGCCAACCGTGCACTGGTGTTGGCGGGTGTTGAGCTGAGTCTCTCTCCTTTCTTTTTTTCTTGATAACTTTTGAATGGCTACACATTTTTTCATTCTGTTTTCGCTATAACATCCGCGTTCCGCTCAAACATACATGAGAAAATTTTTAGCTAATTCCTCGTCGCATTCTGGAGACAACTAAACACAAAAAAGGTCTCCCAAACGGTTAAGAGCTTCGCTTACGCTCAGCTCAATTATCTTTTAAAGCTTGTATAAATACAAAATGTATGTCATATCTTCTATTAACTTTTTTTCTATACTTTATGATACTTTAAGAAACTTTGAAACATTACAAATGTTAATAAAGAGAGATTTCAAAGATAGATTACAAGTTACTGTAATCTGAAAATTAACTACACTTTGTCATCAGCTTTGCTCGCACTATATAAAAGAAATCGGAAACTTAATATTTGTTGTGTTTTTAAAGAGATCTGCTTACATTCGATCAACTATATATATGTGTGTGTGTATTGGTGTTGGAGAATACTCTCCACACACAAACAAACATACAAAAACCACTATCTATATATGACCGCTATGTAATAGACAATAAAATTTTATTACCGCTAATCTGTCAATGCAATGTAATATTTAATATTGAACCGCAATAATGACCTGGGTATGATCTAAACTGGGTGAATCGTGACTTTAAAATGACCTTGATATATGAATTATATTTGGATCGAAATTATGTGTACAGTTATTTTATTCTTATTATAATACTATAGCTTAAGCTTTTACATCTATGTATTTGGTCTGACTATATTATACCCGCCATTCCATAGTGAGGTAGTGTGGGTTTCCCCCCAGCAGTGGGATAAAATTATTGAATGCTCACAGGTCAATTCTATCAAGATGGTTAAGTTTGCTCACATTCTGCTCATCCTCGCTATCGTGATTGATATAAACGCACAGTTCTTTGGTAAGATATATACATTATATTTAAACTAAAATATATACAATTCAACTTATAACATGTTTTGCCAATTATATAATATAATATTTAATTACAGATTTCTTCTCAGCTTTCAAACCCCCAACTTTGAGACCCATCTACGAACCAACGAAGTCACACAGAGTAAGAACGCACGAAACAACAGAAAGATATCAAGAGAACGGAAGAACAAAAACAATAGAACACACAACTAAATCAATAAGAAAAACAACGAAAACAACCAAACAGACAAACAAAAAGAACAAAATCGACAAGATCATTGACGACGGACGAAACACGATTAACTATGACAATCCACGGACGAAAGTGTATACGGAGAATCCGTTTGTCCGTCCGGGAGTCAAACCCGCGGTGGTGAATGGTCCGCCGATAACAAATAAACCGCCAAGGCAGTACGTACCGAGACCGATAGCTGGCTTAGATCAGAATGATGACGTCTCAGTGACCCCTGAACTTATTATAGGACCCGATGAAGATTATATGACATCTGTGGAAAAGCAGCGTTACATTGAAATGGCTGAAAAAAGTAAGTAAATCAATCAATCAATCAATTTAAACTTAAAATGCTAAAGCTCTCAAATATCTACAACAGTTTTGCCAACCTTAGGATTAAAGTCTTGAAAGAGACAATTTTATTCCATTGCTGCCAACATTGCAAGACATTTTTTTACTATTATAACTATTACACCATGGAATACCGACACAACGATTACTCACACGCAAATTAATGCAAAAACATTTCAAACATAAATTAAATGATAATTTATTATTAATTATATCTTATACATTGAACACTTGTCAAGGCCTTGCATTATGTGGCCGATAGTATTTTTTTAAACAAAAAATGTAACGTAGGGCTTATTACGAATTCAAAATAGATTTATGGTAATAATAAAAAACATATACTTGTCTATACCTATGTGAATATTTATACTTTATAGTCTATTTAAAATGTTTAAATATTCGTAGAATGTGATCAGTACAAGGCATTGAGCACGGTGCGGGTGGAAGCCATCCCTCTAGTACCATCCCCACGGCCAGTGGTGGTTAATGTGTCGTCGTGCGCGCGGTCCGTGCCACTCGTGGTGGGGGGGAGCGTGGTCACCATACAGCAGTTCCCACACATGGCGCTGCTGGGATGGATCAAAGTGCAGGTGGGTTTGGGCTTAAAAGTTTGGTTTTGATGGTCGAGAGTGTATGACATGTATGTATGCTGTGCTGTTGGAAGACACACAAACTTACCTACCTTGATACGAATTAGATTCACTTGATAGTATATACCATTAGAATGCAATTGATAAGGGTTGAGATAAACAAACATTTTTTAAGGTATAGGAAGAAAGAATAAACTTAACAATAAGTAATCTCTTACTCTAATCAATTGTGAGAACTATGCCTTATAACTTAAGTATAAATCAGTAGCATACAACAGATTTCCAATCTTTATTTTAGAGTGAGTGGACCAGAAACTCAACTCCTTTTCACTATATATAGTCTACTTCTTCTTCATGACTTCCTTAAGAGTAAAATAGGTTTGGGATATTATATTTGCAGATATACATGAATGATGTATATGATGATCAAATGTTCATATTTCTGACGACTGCTTCCAGTCCGGTGGCTACTCCTGGAAGTGTGGTGGTTCGTTGGTGAGTGAGCGACATGTGCTGACGGCAGCACACTGCGCCTACCAGGAGAGAGACGACAGCGTCAGCATGTGAGTAGTCTAACCTCTGGGAACTGTTCTTTAAAGGACCAGTATCCATCTTATATTTTGTTTCGATGTATATTATCTATCTATCTCTTTCACACATACTTTTGGCATCTCTTACGTACAAAGAAAGTGTTATCTAATCTTATGTGCACATGTATAATTATTCTTTATATACATACATATAACATACAATACAATAAGCTATGTTCCACATTCACCATAAATCGCCTCACCAAACTATCTTTCTCATACACAACTATGTCTCTTTCACACAGCTGCTTCTTTATCAGATTTTACTTCATTTCACTTCTGAAACAGCGTTAACTAGTCACTAGACATTATCTCACATATATAACTCGGCTTCACTATTATTCTCTAATATATCTATCTCTCTCCCTCCCAGTGGTCCTCCGCGTGCAGTACAGCTAGGTTCCTCTCGCCTGGATGACCCCGGCGCCATAGTGCAGCGTGTATCATCAGTCACCAGGCACCCCAAGTACCGTCCGCCGCAGTCCTATAACGACATTGCGATTGTCACCATGACTAGTGCTGTCACGTGAGTTGACATTATTATTTGTTTTATTTCTTGTCTTACCGACTAAGGTTGTTGATTATACTGCCATATTTATATTAATACTGAATGATTATTTATTTTGTAAATCAAATAGTTTTAGGTTTCGATCAACCTGTTTTGGGCCATGCAATAATTGAAAAATACAAAACTTAATTTTTTATTCCAATTTAACATAAAATATATGTAAATAATAACAAAAAATTCAGATTCTCTCCTGCAATTCGTCCCGCGTGTATGGGTTCCCCCCCGGCGCCCGGCGACCACTTCATAGCCACCGGCTGGGGGAAGACTGAATTTGGTAAGCTTATATACTAGGGGCGCCAACAGACCGTTTGCATATTGAGCGAAGCAAGCCCAGTGTAATGACTCATCGTTTCCCATTGACTTCAATGGGATATCAGTTTTTTGACGATTATTCCTCAACGACATGACATTTTTCAATGTTTTTTTTTCAAACCATCACCTAATGTGTGTCTTTTTGATTGCAAAATTTCATAATTTTCCGTCAAGTAGTTTTCGAGCCTATTCGTGACAAAGAATGTGATAAAGTCTCCAGTAAAGCGCATCGCTAACTTCGGTCGCTTCGCTCAATTATAACTTTAGGCAGACTATTTTTAATTCTTTAATTCTAACATTTTTGTGAATATTTAAAAGAAACTTCAAAACTCTTCGTTCTCATAGATATGAACGATCATGACTGAATTTATACTTTATACTTTCTCTCCAGATTGTATAAAGACGGGTTGTGTCCAAAATTTTGTTCCAACCATTGACGGTAAAAATTCACACATCACCTCCGCAAAAGTCCTTGAACTACATTGGACACTAAACTTATTGGCTTATCTTATGTGACAGGCTACATATGTCGAGACCAATAAACGATCCTATTGTTGGGTAACGGTCCACACTTACAAGTAACTGGGTAATTGTCCACACTTTCCAAGGGTTACCTAACATTTTCTGGTCTGTACAGTCTGTATTGCCTATGAAACGCACACGTCCCATAGCATTTACGGTTAATTTTAGGATGGAATGGGTTGGCTTTTTCATCCTGCCCATAGTGATAGTCACTGTGACTATGCTGCCGCTCTCATCGAAGTGCTGCACAGATATATGAAATTGAGTATGGAATCCTGATTTTTCAAGCGACTATAGTAAAGTCCAAATATATCAATAATAAACTTTGTCCCGCCATGGACAGTAAAGTTCTAAACTCTCTCTAAACTTCTCTTTACAACTTATGCCAGACCTCTTTCTCCTCATTATTTATGGAGAATTTTACCCTAATTGACAAAAATAAAGTTTCCAGGCAAGCTTTTGTCCTAACTTTGATGGAGCATGAAAACATATCTCTCGATGTTAGAGATCAATAAAGGACAATACACACTGGTTCTCTTTGACGTACATATGATCCAGGGTTTAGGTCTATGGTACAGCGTCTGTTTGAACTCCTAGACTTTACAAGGACAGTTCCTAACCTTATCCTTGTTAATCCGATCCCTACAAAAAGCGACAAATCAAACCCAGCTAGGAAGGATATTGCCATCCACGAATGTAGAGCATTAAAAGTCAGCAGCTCCTTGAGCATCATCAGTTCATTAATGATATCAGAAATACAATGATTGATCAGCTATCTATCTCGTAGGTGGATCATAACTGGTAGACTATACAGGTTGTTCGAAAGGATTTCGGTCCATGTCAAGCCCTCAAACTCCTGGTCCAAAAGACTGCTAATATCAACATTGTACCTTTTCAATATCAATGTTTGTAATCTAAAATAGCGACTGCATTACTGGATTTGCTGATCTTACCGGCCTCTCTCGGGAAGACTTTGAAGATTGTTAAAAGATACTGCGACCTTAAAATATCTTTTTAATAAATAAAAGAAGCATATATTTAAGAGGAAGGGAGTGACAGAGGTAGAGTTAGTAATTACCTAAACATGCAGGTGGCGAGCAGTCCTCTCAGTTGCGCGGCGTGTCTCTGTCGGTCTGGTCGCGGGAGGAGTGCAGCGCCGCGCTGGGGACCACACGGAAACTACCACGGGGACCTGACCGTAGTCAGACCTGCGCGGGCGAGAGGGACGGGGGGAGGGACACCTGCCAGGTGAGTACACGGAGGTACAATAATTAGGCTCCTCCCCGGATGTTGCAAGAATTCGTGAGCGATGAACACCTGTCATCTGTGACCCGTACCCTCATATACCCTCCTCTTATACAAAAAAACACGATTTAAATGTGATTAGATATGTGCTTTTCAATCTGTATGTCTTTCACGTGTATCCCGGTGTCGCAGGGTGACTCCGGGGGTCCCGCGCAGGTGTTGTCGCAGTGCTCGTGGCGGGTGTTGGCTGTGACGTCGGCGGGTCGCGCGTGCGGTGCGCCCGGGACACCCGCGCTGTACGCCAATGTACCACTCGCCTTTGTGGCTGAAGTCGTTTTTGGACGGCTTGATCGCGATGAACGACAACATAGCTATAACCAAAATAGCAATAGCAATAGCGGACAAAATGACTACAACCAACCTAATAGCAATAACCGAGAAAATAACTACAACCAAGCAAATAGCAATAACCGAGAAAATAACTACAACCAACCAAATAGCAATAACCGAGAAAATAACTACAACCAACCTAATAGCAATAACCGAGAAAATAACTACAACCAACCTAATAGCAATAACCGAGAAAATAACTACAACCAACCAAATAGCAATAACCGAGAAAATAACTACAACCAAGCAAATAGCAATAACCGAGAAAATAACTACAACCAAGCAAATAGCAATAACCGAGAAAATAACTACAACCAACCAAATAGCAATAACCGAGAAAATAACTACAACCAACCAAATAGCAATAACCGAGAAAATAACTACAACCAACCTAATAGCAATAACCGAGAAAACAACTACAACCAACCAAATAGCAATAACCGAGAAAATAAGTACAACCAACCTAATAACAGTAACCGAGAAAATAACTACAACCAACCTAATAGCAATAACCGAGAAAATAACTATAACCAACAAAATAACAACAATCGAGAAAATAACTATAACCAACAAAATAGCAACAATCGAGAAAATGATTATAACCGACGGAATAGCTATAGCAATAACAACCAAAATAGTAATAGTAATAGTCAACAAAGTAGCTATAACAATCAAAATAGCGATAGCAATAACCGACAAAATAGCTATAACAATCAAAATAGCAACAGCAATAACCGACAAAATAGCTATAACAATCAAAATAGCAATAGCAATAACCAACAAAACCAATGGAACAAACGAACAACAACCACACAAAAAGCATGGACTCGAAATCAATCATACGACAGACAGAGCAATTATAATCCAACGTATATAGATGATACAGACGGACGGTATAGAATGGACGAATATTCAACATATAGACCTCAGTATTACTACCCGGACCTACCGTATAGTGATGGGAACATCTGGAGGACTTGAATATCGATAGTGTTACATATTTATATCGATAAAGTGACTGTGAATATGAACTGTGTCATGTAAATATATTTTTTATTTAAAACGCTTATTTTTATATCGTTATAATTAATAAGAAATAATAATTAATAAGACCAGTAAGAGCTAAAAATTGTAGATTTTGTATAATAACATTAAATATAAGTGTAATTTATAAGGTATAATTTCAGTGGTTCATTGCTCTGTGAAAGCATACAGTTGGACTGTTTTGTAAATAGTATTTTTTAATAATAAAATATATTTTTTTTAATTTATTTGATTTTTCTTTAAACATGTATAATTTGAAGATTTCTTGTGATATAATTTTGTATTTTATTTACAGCGCCATCTACCACATTGAAGAGTAAATTAAAATCAAATGAAAATCGATTCAACGGAAACGTAATGTTATGAAATTGTACAATGCATTCTAGAAAATTACATATTTATTCTATATATGTATATATAAATCTGTTGGTTTCTGTACGCCCCTAAAACTCTAAAAGATACTGCACCGATTGAGCTCAAATTTTGACAGAACCCGTTTCAGAAAGGATTGTTATCTATCTATCTTATCTTTTTCAATCCTTTCTATATATATTATTTTACAATTGCACGAGGCGTTCAAACGAAGAGTTTAAAAATGGAACGTATTTGCAACGAGGGAGAAGAATTTTGAAATTCGAACGTTTTTAATTATTTTATTGATTTTGTTTTGTTTTGGTTTGCTGTTTTCGAAACAGACGCAACACTCGTTAACGACAATAGTGGAGCGTGGTAGGAGTGTTAATATGGAATGTAAATATCACATATAAATATATTTTCACGATGAATGGAGGAACCACGTTATTAAGACAGCTGTGAAATTTAATTTTTGTTTATTTTTGTCATGGATCCATACGAAAGGTACGGAAAAATATTTTTGTTGTTTTAAGATGTTTTAATATTTTGCTATTCGGGCGGAGATAAATCCAATATTTTTTTATTGATCTTAAATAATTAATTTGATTTTAAAATATCTATTCTTGACTTATAATGTAACTGAGGCAACTTTGTTATATATAGAGTTGTATGTTTGTTTTCTTGTTAATGCTAACAGTATGATTTGATAAACACTTCTCTAGAAGTGGGGTAAAAATTTAAACACGACGAGACACGTCCAGTAAAATAATAATTAGAGGGCCTTCTAAAAACATATAACTAATAGGTTGATAATATTTAAAGCCCGTAGTTTCGAAGGTGCAAAGTTAGAAATATAGAAACAAATTCGAAAAAGGTTTAAATTTCTCATTTATAAATAATTAGAATGAGTTACATTAACTCAAATAAAATAGGCAGATATAATCATTTGGGCAACCGAGATTCTATTTCAGCTTTTTTAAATGACGTGGTCTGTCCGGAATGGCGGTCTGGTCTGTCCGGAATGGTGGTCTGGTCTGGTCATGGCTTCGTGTCCCATCCATGGCTGGCAAGAGGAAGAAGGTTCTGCGGCAGTTTCTTTTTGGAGTTAGTCGAGTCTGGGGTAGAACCACCTTTCTAACTTACGATATTCTACCGTGGTTACTTAGCGGCTGTCGATTTACCCATCTCTTTCTGTCCTTTAGTGGTCAGAAATGACAGCTAATAGCGGCTCCTCAGGTAACCGCTATAGGGGAGTGGTATCCCGTGGCTGTCAGGTTAGATAGAGTGGGCCAGGCTTGCTCCATATGCTATTGCGAGATTTAGGAGATAGTAGTGGATATTTTCCGGTCTGATGATCTTATACGGTTATAGTGGTGTGATGATTAGAATATTCAGCGTGGTCTCCTTTGGGATCGGAGCTCGAATTCGAATACACAATTCATTCCGAAGGCTATTTTAAATTCCTAAATCAATACCAGTAATAACACATTTCAATAATACTTAGTAATTACCCTTATATAGATTATGTTAAGCGCCACCTATCTTTTTAATACTCGAAACATTTGTTATATTTGTCAATAGTTAAATAGGAATAAATAATGTCATAGTTTTCAAAGATACTTCGAAATGACAGCTACACTGAAGTTAATCACAGCCATCCTGTTTCCATTAACATCCTATTCAATATTCAAAAATATGTGAAATGGCGGGAAACCGATCAAAGTTTTTAATATAAACGTGTTAAAAATTTTGATTCAAAAAGAAAAAATGTTGTTAAGCTAGGATCCGCCAACCGTGCGCGGCGGTTGTTGAGCTGAGCCCCTCTCCTTTCTTCTTTTCTTGATAACTTTTGAATGGCTAAACATTTTTTCAATTTGTTTTCGCTATAACATCCGCGTTTAGCTCAAGCATACATGAGAAAATTTTTAGCTAATTATCTCGTCGCATTCTAAAGACAACTAAACACACAAAAAGGTCTCCCAAACGGTTAAGAGCTTCGCTTACGCTCAGCTCAATTATAACAGTATTCTTCACGAGACTATTAATAACAATTACAGGTCAATAAAATTTAAAAAAACTTTCCTAAGTTAATACTTGGTGAGTTTAAAAATGCGATTAGAATAATATTCACTTGATTTTGTATTTTTCCGATTCACTTAATTGTAATGTTATTGGAATACCGACATCAGAAATTTGGAAACTTTCTAGTTTTCTAGTGCCCTTAGTTAGATTTCTCTGACAGACAAAATTTAAATTTATCCTCATATTTTACGTGCAGCTCACTGAAATAATAACTAGCAGTAAAATTTTTGAAATATCATTAAAATGAATTGTGGTTATTTCACATGATTTAGAATTTTAATTAGTCAGATCCTATTTTAAAATATTAGTCAAAACTATGCCCTTTAAATAATTGCCAAATTATTCAAAAGATGGCGTTGTCCTAAATTGATTACCAGATGATTCAATAGATGGCGTTGTTGTAAATGAATTTTGAAAACGAGTTCTTGAATGAGTCCATAAAAACTTGTATTTTAAATATAAATATTTTAAATGAACCAAACTGGTATACGTCGGTTTTCCTTTTAAGTACTAGAACACCAACTTACCTAACCAGTAAATATCTTGCTACTAGTCAAAAATATATAGCGTTTAGCGTTATTTGCCGCTTACTGACAATTCTCATTAAATATGTATATATAAATATATGTATAGATTGGTTGGCCTAAAAAACTACAAATAACTGCAAAAATTGAGCTCTAATTTTGACGTTTCAGAGACTGTTATTTATCTATCTTATCTTATTTTATCTTAAATCTATTTGGTATAAATGTATTCGATTCAGTACACATTTGTCTTACACGGGGCGTTTAGGCAAACAGTTTAAAAATGGAACGTATTTTGCAAACCGAGACAGCCATTTTGAAATTTAAAGTTTTGGAACACTTTTATTTATTTTGTTTTTGTGTTTTTAAAATAGGTAATACTATCTAACGAAAATTATTTCTCACAGATGCAATAAGAATGTGACACTGCGAAGCGTAGCAGAATACAACTAGTGTAATTATAATTTCTATTTGACAGTTACCTAAAGCTGTTAATATATTATTTTGGTATTTCTTTGTCACTCAATATTTAAAAAAAAAGTATTCTTAACATAAGTATTACTATTTAGTACTTTCTTAGGATTATCTTGTCCTGAATCATTCCCGTGAGTAAGTAACTAGTTAACTAAATAGTCTAAAAGGCTTAAGCAAGACTTGATTTTTTTAATTTTTACCATATTAGAAAGATTTCTGCCAATCTTTTTTTTGAGCGGGAATAACAGTAAATTAGTGTATATATACTTAAAAGTATTTTATTATTAAATTTTTGATACGTAATAAGCAAAAGAAAGTAAATGCATTTTATATAAGCGGTTGAAGCAACGACAGTGAGCTAGGTATTATATAAAATCCGTGTCTGTCTGTGTTCATAATTGTCCTTGACTTGAGAGATTATAATAATATATTCTTGTTGGAGTTATCTAGATGGTGACTCGAATCCGTAAAATGGATTATTTGAAAGCTTTTTTTTTATTTTTTTATTTTTATGAAAAATGTAATAGAAATCATCTATAAATTAGTATCCTAATAATAAAACTAGTTATAAATCATAACCATAATTTTCATATCGCTATAAAATTATTAATTATTCATTAAAAAGAACAAAATATATCTTGAAAGTATTGAAATTATTTGATCCAGTTTCACAACAAGATTGACTTACATTTAAACTACCAACCGGACTTGGCTTCGGTGTGCTATTTGACATATTTGGACAAAATTATATAAATATTCATATTTTAAACATTCACATCTTAACAGTTATACTGTAAGAAATCTAATTCAAAATATATTCATTCAAGTAGTAATTTAAACGCACTTTAATTGTCTATTGTTACAATAAAAGGTCAGTGTAGTCAGTCCGTGAGTAAGCTACTATCTCAGAGTGCTGCTCTGCTGAGATTTAGCCAGAAACTCAACAGCTGCTCTTCTTGAATGAAATTAACAATGTTGTATGAATACATTATAATATCAACCTGCAAATGAGTCACCATCGTAAGTAACACATTACGATCAACTAAGAACTTTTGAATGTTTTAATAAGATTTATTTTTAATCGTATAGTTTTTCAAGTTCAAACAGACGCAAAGGGAGACACATGTATATATGTATATATATATATATATATTACTCACTGATTAATCATCAATGAAATTGCAAAACTACAATGACTTTTAGGATATAGGTACTCGAGAAGATAGTATTTTTAGAAATTTAACTACCAACTGTTATTAATAAGATACGAAAGATTGTATGATTTAATAATATTATAAGTAAGAAATATGTAAGACTAGCTTGTGCCCGCGGCTTTTCATGCACAAGGGTGTGGCTTTTACTTAAAAAGCATATGCTTGCGAGACTTTTATTTAGAACTACATATTTGAGAAAATAGTTCGTAAAATCTTTATAATTGTATAAGCTATATTATTGTAAAGTTTCATATGAATTCGTTCAGTACGTTTGTGTCAAAGAGTACACAGTACAGTAGACATACAATGTTCTACAATTATAATATTACAAGTATTTTTACTCTTTTTCTTAGAAATAACATACAAATTAAAAACACCATCCAGCAGCGCCACTTGCGGACAGCCGCGGTACTAACACAGTAGTAGTATAAAAAATATAGAACATAGTAGTTACAATTTAAAATTATCATCACCGCTTAAGGAAGTTGATGTCCTTGCAACGCTTTGAATATTAAGTCCTCTAGGATTTTAAATTGTCTGTATAAATAGAATCTTGATTTACATATATTTTTTTAATGTTATTGAATATTTTGAGAAAAAATATTCCGTAATTTGTTATGGGTATCCTGTTTATAAAAATGCTTATCAAATTTTACATTCATATCAAATTATATTTCAACTTTAACATTTATGAGCAAAAACTGTTATATACACGTTACTAGAATGCCAAAAAGAGGCGCGAAAAATATGTTCTTTTAAAAAAAAATTCCTAGAAGATGAGTATAATTGTAATTTTATAACAAGGGAACATTTAAAGTTAATTCAGGTAAAAGCAAAAAACATCTTCCTGTGAAGGAATGTATGACGAATACGCGGTATATTTTTCCGGCACTGCGATTGGCTGCTCTCGTATCACGACATGACCGCTGACCGTGATTGGTTGGATAGCAACCACACACACTTACTATTTGTTATCTAGTTTTATTTTAATACAAAGATTATCATAATATTGTATTGCATTGTTTTGTATGTTAATTACTAGTAATAAACTATTATTTATTATTACAGCTATTATATAAAGCAAAAGACACGTCAAAACAAAAACAATTGTTTATTAAAAAGTCTTAGAATCGAATCGAATTCCATTAACTATTTACACACCTAATAATAAAAATTACGAGTGTGCTAAAAATATTGATATTATTTTCTTCAAATGGTAAAAAGAAGAATTAATTCGGTAGTTTTTGTTCGATATAAGAATACAGACGGCCAAGATTTAAAAATATATAATTCGGAGCTTTTATTTTGTATTTTATTTTTTTTTCTATTTACAACCTTATAATGAGTAGAAATAAAGAATCGTATTTAATACATTTTTTTACTAACGTCTTAAAAATAACAGATTATACAATTTTACGTAATTTTATTAAAACTGAAATATAGTACCGGCTTTAAAAGTAATTTGGGGCCTTACTCAGGACATGTTTTTTTTTTACAATTTCACTCGTGAAAGTTAAAGAAATAATAATGTATAATATTTTGTAAATATATTTATTTATACATTTAATAATAAACTGAATAACCATGTCATTATTGATTCAACTAATTTTTATCCGAATAAATTTTTTAATGTCATGTCTGACGACTGTCTGACGCTTCGACCATTTACGTATTAGACGCGCTATAATGCAAATACATTGAAACCAATATATATCCATACACATACACATACAACATGTCCCAAAATTCAACGATAAACCGACACCAGGGAGCTTGATCATTACAATTCAACTCTGGTCCGGATCACCCCAATATCAGCTTGTACCTTTTCACCGCGTACAACGGAGAGCCGTTGGGATTGTCGGGGACCCGGTGCTCTGTGAACGGCTGGACTCTCTGGCATTGTGTAGAGACGTGGACTCTTTGTTTGTTCTCCCGGATTTACAACGGGGAGTGTTCCGAAGAGGTAATGGATCTGATGCCTGCTTCCAAATTTCATCACGCAGAACAAGTCATTGTCTCCGATATCGTCACCACCTGGATGCGTGGGAATCTTCTGTGCGGTCTTCAATGACCTTTCTTCCACGTACCACAATGTGGAATGAACTGCCTTCGCAGGATTTTCCAGATTGATACGATAATCAAAAAAGACGTATTCTGCAAGACCTACAATTCTTGCGATTACCCGGATATTGCAGGAATTCTAGGCAGTAGTGAACTCTCCTTTCACATTAAAAACCTAAAATAAAAATAAAATATACAGGGATGAACTGAAACAGGAACGAAATATATTATTTTATATATTTTTTATTTATTGAATAACTTACAAGAAACAGATTCTTGTAAGTTATTCAATAGCAAATATAATTTATAAAACTCAGTACTTGTTTTGTTAACGTGGTTTATCCGGTGATTAGTTTCTAGATTTTTATGCCATTATGAAAACTTAGTTGCGCAATTTTTAAAAAATATTTGCCATAAGTGTCCATATTTTTTTTCACCACGATGAAAGATATCATAAAGGGTGACAGCTTTCCAAGGTGTAATTCCTAAAAAAAAAAAAAAATAATTTATTTTTTTATTTTATGTCGAGCACTAATTAGCAGTTTTGGTTCATGGTCAAACTTTGGGCACCTTGTATGTCAACAAGGTGCCCAAAGTTTGACCATATACCACATAAATTACATTCATACAAAAAGAGAACAATGCGCCGTTCATACAAACATCACGTCACATCAGTTTTATGGTGGATATACCACCATGTACTATAAAATTGTATCAGGGATATTTTGTACAATGTTTTAATAATATTCCTCTTGTCACTATCATTTGTATCAATTATAATCCTCAATTTTTCGAACACCTGTTTGGAAAAATAGTTCATCTTTTTCTTGTTACAAATGTTATTATATTTAGAGATGTTACCCTCAGTTTACTTTCTACAGTATTCTATTCTTCTTCTATTCTTTCAAGTAATAAAATGAAACAATAATATCACTAAAAACATTAACAATCACGCAAATATTAATGTGATTAGATTTCATATAATTTTCTAATAATAAAAGTCTATGTAATAGATGGGATGAAATAAAGAGAGAATTGAAAGTCAAGTAACAGTAAATTGTGTTCGAGTCCGATACGAAAAAAACAATATTAAAGGTGAAATATATTAGAAGATAATAAGATATATATGTAGAGAAAGTTTTATTATGTACGTACTACCAACATTGACAATTTAAGAAAAAAAATAAAGAGTAAGTACTAAGACACGCATTTTTATTAGGTATGACGTATTACGAGTAATAGTCGATGGTGCGTTTATATCATCAGATTTATAATATTCAATGGACAACATAATATTCAATGGATAGTTATCAACAGATAACACTGCATTACCGCGAATAAAAAATAAAAAAAAAATTGTGCGTATAGCCACTTAACTCCATCTCATGAAATGAAAGACTTACGAAAGGTGTACATTTTATCCGCTTATCTCCTTTTTATTTCCTAGAACATGTCGAGGTCGTTTCGTTTGTGACTTGTGAATACAAGTTCTTTTTTGAATATTTGTTTTCGGGGAATTAAATGTCAATAATTCATTGACAATTGTAATAATTACTAAAGCCACTGAAGCTATTACTTATTATTATTAGTTATATATTATCTAATCAATGAATTACAAAAAAAAATCCTTAATAATTTATTGAGATCGATATTATAAATAAATTGTGTTTAACAATATAGTTTTTCAAATATTACCATTAACATAATAAAAATATAATGATGATTTAAATTTGAAGACAAAGTTAATAATTTATTAATTTAATGGGCTCATTAGCCCATTTTGTTATCCAATTTTAAAACCACAGATTAATACCAAAATGGGGGCTTAAAAGTCAATTACGATCTCGGTAATAGCTTACTAAAAGCCGAAAGTCAGTATGCCAGTAAACCTAGCGCACGGTTGCTTGGATCATAAAACGGTTGCATAAATATATTGTCTGTATAAACGGTCTTCAAACTACATTTAGTCTATGGTCAAAACTTGGAGGGAAGGGAGAACACTCACCAGACTCGTGCGCAGATAACGTCATTTGGGTTCATAACGTGTTCTTTAATTACAAATAAAAAATATACGCGACTATATTCTCAGAACTGGATGTGGTGGTGGATTATGGTGAATGTTTTTGGATTGCAGTGATTGTAAACGTAATCCAGTTAAAGACAGTTGTGATTTTTGCGTTTCTACACTTGGAAATTCTGCTAAAGTACGTCTACTGAGGTAGGCGACCCAATTTATTGAATAATTTAGTTTTTCCTTGAACTCTATCCATGCAGAAATGCACGATGTTTGAAAAAAATTAAAAAAATAACAAAAAAAACATATTCTAATATTTAATTTGTAATTAATCTATAGACGTTTGAAATTTTTATATTTGCTATAATATTAAGTACCATGCAAAATATATTTACTTTCATCTTAGTATTATTACAGCATTATAAAGCATTAAAGACTGAAAAACATAATAATACCAATACTAAGATTCTTAAACAACCAGTATAGAATATTAAATCAATTACAAATATAATAATAATTAATAAAACATTGTAATGTGATTAGTATCACTAAAAAGATTCTAAAAATATTACATAATTGAATTTATAGAGCATTTTAATTTAAACTATCAATTAGTTGTCTTTCATTTATTTATTTATTTCACATTTATGTACACATACATATATATAAAAACAGTTATTAAAAAAATTCGTACACATTTATGTCACCACAAATTAATTTTAACACAATAGGTTATTAAATTTGATAAATAGCAAAAATATCATGTGGGAATGGAGCCTGTATAGGATAAACCAGGATCAGGTCTTTCCGTAATAATATTAGGTACACCAAAACAAATATATATTTAACCGTCACAGTTAGCTGAGGATTTTTATTTAACATAATATGATTGTAGAGGAATTAAATATTGAAACGTGATGTCTTTTATGAAATCTAATCTCAGATCAAATTTACCTTCAAAACTATTACATAAACGTCACAGGGTATTTTATAAATTCACTCAAAACCAAATCATAAAACTAATTATTACTTCACAACAGATTCAATGTTTAGTTAGTCGGTGAGGTTACTAATGGAAATTGTGATCTTAGCTTAGAAAATTGTGAACATTGCTTTGGATGCATATGTAATCAATTGCAGAATATAATTATTTAAAAAAATTTTATGTCTAATAAATGGTTTTCCAGCGTTTGCAGGTTCTAATCTTGTCCGTCCGTCCAACGTCCCTTTTATAATTATATAAAATGTTAAAAACCGTCATATTGTTAATCATTTTTAATGTTGTTAGATAATTAAAAAAATTATAGATTATTTGTATGTATGAAGTCATTATACTGACTCATTGTGTCTGATAAAATTATGTTTTTCATAATTTTTTAATGAAAATTTCTATATGAGTATGACGCAACACTCAATTATAATATTTTAGAACACTACATCCACTGTACAATGGTGTAATATAGATAAGGATGTCCGTATAAACCTGATATCTATATTGTCATCCAAATCAATGTATGACGGACAAACAAAAATATGCTAATAGTGTAATTATAATAATTTACACACAATACAGTAGGCCCAAACTAAACAAAACTATATGATTACTAGACAATTGATTGATATATTAATATATTTAATGATTATTGAATATATGAATACATTTTAAAACAATACCGAGACATACAAGAATATTGCTCAATATTCTTTAATTGGATAAAACCCAAGATCAAGGTAATACAAATAATACCATGACATTGTATAAATATCACTTTATACTAACTTTTGCACGCCGCTTTGCTTGCACAAATGTTTGTTCTAAGTCTATTGCTAATGAATTATCTTTGTAGGAGTAATTAAGTCAAGTATGTTTATGTTTAAGAGGTTATCTACATTATAATATAATATATTATAAATTTGCAGAACTGCCTTATCACTTACATGTAGACATTACAAACATATAAAAGATTAAAAATGACTTTTGTACGCGTTAGATTAGCGAGGAAGTATGTCAAAACTTTTAGGTTAGGAGAATGGCGCCAACTTTTAAATGCGGTAAATTATAAAGGGCTGCAGATATTTTAAACTTTTTTACACCATCCCGTTAGGTAGATGTCTGGAAATTTGATAAATTATTTATTTATTTTACTGTCTTGTTGTGACTGCTTGCTATAATTTTAGAACGACGCTGTATAATTTTAGAACGATTCGGCGAATACACGACTTAGTTATTTATATTTAGATTACGTTTTTTTTATTATTATATTTATATTATCTAATAACAGATCCGTTCAGAACAGTTTAGTATATATTTATAATCGAGAACTATTTGTCATATTAATGTAGCAACAAACAAGAAATAGTTATAATATTATAGTCATATAACACTTAACAACATCTTAAAATATTCATCGTACGTCAATAGATCTATCAAGCATGCAGGAAAACATTGTACCTTAACATTTACCCTATGTGTGATTGTTTTACGTCATAGCTACTGAACTTATTTATTATATACTTATTCTATATACTTCTTTGACTTGATATTGTGTAAGTTCTATTAAGTATAATTAGTTTTTTTCATATATATATATATATTCTATTGTTACCCACTTCATTTATATACTGGGTTGGGTTATATAATTTTATGTTTCATTTATCACTAACTTATTATACCTGATATGTTACATGGAAAATCCCAACAGTATTAAATTGTCGTAGTCAAGTATATAATTAAATTTAAAGATCACTTGTTAAATGACTAGAATGATAAGTAGGTTTTTATCTACCTACTTATCAACGTAGTTGGCTATTTGACTATTTTAGTCTGCTAAAGACAGTTGGATCAACTAAACTCAGATTCACTGGATATTTGTTTTAAACTGATATTCGAGGTAAGGTCAGACTTAAATAGAATATTATGTCTACGTCGAAGGATAAAGTTTTTAACACTAAACCTACCGACAAGTCTTGTATACCTGTTCCTACCGCACGCCGTCAAATTGACCGGTAATTAAAAGTTATTTTATTATATAACGCAGGTAATAATGGAAATAAGTAAAAGTAAAGAGTGTAGACAATATTATATGCATATTCTAAGAATTGTCATGTAGTTTGATAACGATATTATAACGTTTAAAAATGTGTAAGTTTTACAAAAGTTTAAAAACGGTCAATTTGACCGGTACTTGGTAGGTTTAGTGTTAAATTGATAAGTTTGAACAGAATATATTATAAGTTATTTACGATAAGTGGAAGGAAACAAACATTATGTCTTCTCTCAAGTCTTATCCCCTCCATATTCCTCCCTATTTCTCAAATAGTAACGCATCTGCTTAATTTACGTAAACGTGGAACAGCAGACAGACAGATCAAGTTTTGATATATAAAAAATTAGCTCACCATCCCCACTTCTTAGTCATCAAAATGTTTACATGTAATGATGTTATCTCTTTTTGTTTTAGGAATCATAGTTTAGGATTAAGTTTGTTAATTTTTTGTTGGGTGACTTTTTTCCTTCTTGCTTCGACTTAACCCGAGTGGGCCCCACCTATATCTAGTAGCGTCTGAGATTATTCAATATAAACAAACACAATCAAACCTGTCCGTTTATACTATACTATAGAAAAGCTATTAAAACTCTTTAACACTAAACCTACCAAGTACCGGTCAAATTGACCGTTCTTAAACTTTTGTAAAAGTTACACATTTTTAAACGTTATATTATCGTTATCAAACTACATGACAATTCTTAGAATATGCATATAATATTTTCTTCACTCTTTACTTTTAGTTATTCCCATTATTACCTGCGTTATATAATAAAATAACTTTTAACTACCGGTCAATTTGACGGCGTGCGGTAGGAACAGGTATACAAGAATTGTCGGTAGGTTTAGTGTTAATACCAGATTCTCACCATGACCACATCGTCTGTTAGAGATCGCTGTGGTTGAACCCGTAAACGAGATGCAGAAAATCGATTACAAAATAATCGATTATCAATTACTTCTATAGTTAAAAAAAAATCAGAAGAAAAACTAATCCCCATTTTATATTCCCCCCCAGATATGTTCAGGATTTAATCTGGAACTGGGAGCCTATGACGTCACGAGTTGTTATTTAACGATAACGCTCTATTTATATCCACGGCTTCACTGGGACGTGTGAAGGTCGTTTGTGTTGTATTTTCCTAAGTGGATTTAGTTTTTACTATATAAGGGATTATATGTTTTGCTTCATTAAAATTAGTTATTATTAAATAATAAACACGTACGAATATAATCATCTCTATATATATTCATATAACTTTGTTTGCTGGCTACCCACCGTGCGTTTGCAGTTTTTAAAATAAATGTGTTCTCGTGGCATGTTCTTGGCAGTCGAAACATATGTTAGCAGAAATCAGTATGATTTAGTGATCATCATCTGTTATTTATTATTCACTAGCCGTTGCTTGCGCCTTTGCGTGGAATATTCGGCATTTCGGAATAGAAAGTATATAAAACTCTATTGTTTTTACAGGAAAGTTTTAATGGTCAATGGAATACTATCTTTTGTGTACACAAACATACAGAAGCTATTTTTTTACATATAAATATTAGGGACTAAGAAAACATTAAGTTTGTTTATTTTATAATATAATTATTAATATCAATAGAATTCTCTCCAGCAAAATATTAATATTGGATACGCAATTTATTATAATGACTAATTGTAAATAAGTTTGTATTAAATTGATCGGTCATTAAATAGAGGTGATCTTTAATATGAATTAAAAACAACAAAGTGCCAGGTATTGACCCTTTAGGTACGCCCACTTTTTACTGACGCCCTCGAGTAACAGCACCGTTTATACTAACTTTTTTATCGTTTTGATAGATATAGAACTACGAGATCAGCACTCCGGTCACGAAAACCGTAATGGTGACGGATAGTGACTTACAATAGCAGCATTTTTTGCTGATTTCGAGTTCTGTTCGATGTGGAATGATTACTGAGGTCTGAAAATTCGTAAAGGGACTTGAAATCTTAGTAGCTTTAACACTGAACCTACCGAGAATTCTTGTATACCTGTTCCTACCGCACGCCGTCAAATTAACCGGTAATTAAAGTTATTTTATTATATAACGCAAGTAATAATGGAAATAACTAAAAGTAACGAGTGAAGAAAATATTATATGCATATTCTCAGAATTGTCATGTAGTTTGATAACGATATTATAACGTTTAAAAATGTGTAAGTCTTACAAAAGTTTAAGAATGGTCAATTTGACCGGTACTTGGTAGGTTTAGTGTTAAGGTAGCGGTGATATAACTATATAGTGATACTACTAACCAATACGAATCAGTCTCTATGATATCAGCCTTTGAACTTTTTAAAGGTCAAAGTTTAAGTAATCAGTGCAAATCCGAACAAACTCTGAATCATGTAATAACCTTATTTGGAACAATGAATACAGCTTTGAATGTAACAATAAATGGTCAAAATACTCCCAATTATAACATATTCAGTCATTGAGCATGACATGGGAGTTACGTTTGTTGTTTTATAACAAACGTTTGTGGATGTTGGGCCAACGTTTGAGATAAACGTTTTAGGTGACATTTATAACAATTTATAACGTCGTTAATGTGTTAACATTCAGTATTTTTTGTGATAATTGAACTGAAAATATAATCCGTTAACGTCGTTAATGTGTTGACATTTATAATAGTATTTTTATGATGAAATTAATTCAAGTATTCTATTCTGTTTTTGTTTTATAGTATTTCCCACACGCCTCTGCCCACTCCTAATCCTATCATCACTTGGAATTCATAGAAAACTATAAAATTTTATGTGCTGTTATATATATTTTTAGTTAATTGTTTTCCTGTGAAAATTAGAGTATCAAATACAAAATCATTTAGTAACTTTTTCACGATCCGCTAGCAAATACAGAGGCAAAGGACACAAAAAAAATTATTTATGTTCTGTCACACGTACACGTGGCAACAGATGTCCGTAAAGCAAATGTTTGTATGTTTGACAACAAATGTTTGTTCCAACATGAACCAATCTCCACAGTACCAAAAACAGTCAGTGTTGCGGTTAATTAAATGTATTATTATTAATATTATTATTATTGTTAAATATTTTTTCCATTAAACATGATACAGCGTTATTAGAATAATATATATTATATTATTAATAACATGTATGATCGAATCACATTAACGAAATTTAAATAACAAATAACAAAAAAATTTATAAAAATAATGAAACTTAACATTCTTCTCATCCCAAACGTAAGATCGAAAAACACTTAAAAACTTTTGTTTATTTTTCCTGTTTTCATCGTTTTTTTTATCATATTTTTATGTAATCTGTTTATTATGTCGCCATATATATCTATATCTATATTTTTTATCTAAACAATACAGTGTTATAATAATAAAAATGATATTTTTTTATTTATTACTTCTGTTGTTTATATGTTTTACGAATTAAAGCCTACATATTACACATATTGAGCGGTAAGAGAGACAGGGGGAGGCCTCGAGTTACCTTCGAAAACAGTACTAATACTGGAGGAAGATCACGTAAAAGGACCTCCCGGGGGGCATGTATGAAGGGGTTGATGTCTGTGGTCAAGGCGAAAGAGGTATGCAGGGACCGTAGCGTGACTCTCCGACGTCTCTGACTACCCCGCAAGGGATATGACGTGAATCTAAATAAATAAATGAAACCCACATGAAATACAGACGGACAGATATATATTTATCATCATATCAGTCCTTGACCTTGGCCGTTCAATACGTATGTCAACAGAACAAACAAATAGATTAAATATTAAAAAAATAATATTTTTAATATTAATATATAATTATAATATTTGTTATCTAAGTGTGCTGTTTGGCGCAAGTTTGGCCCAATTACGATAAAACTATATGTCACTGTTAGTTCATTACGGGACGTCAAATCTACCTCATGTGTCCGTTTTTTTTTTTTATTTTTTTTTGTTTGGCAATGAAGTCGGATGTGACAAATGAGTTTATATTTTAAACTGTACTTGTTTGTGTAAGTCCGTTGATTCAGTGGTCAAAGTTCCTGAAAGGTGATCCAGAGGTAGTGGGTTCGATTGTTGTTTTATTTTTCCTTATTTATCTATATTTATTTAATTCTAGAAAATAATAATCTGTTATTTAAATACCGGAGTTGTTTTGTGGGTAGTGAAAAAAAAAATCTAAGAATCGTTAAATTTTTTATTACTTTTGTTGTAAAAAAAAACCTATCGATTAGGTTCTTAACAAAACAAAGTAGTGATAAGGATAAACGCGGTCCAACAGGAAACTTTTATTAAAATTTGGTTTGATTTGGTTTGATTTGGGTGATCTCAAACCTTCTTCTTTTTTTTTGCATATTTTTTATACTCAGGGTCATAATATAATTATATTTTGTATATATCTATTAACATGTTGGGTTGTTACAAAAAGAAACTACAACAATATATAAATGTATGGGTCTTCCATTTATTTTCATTGCGATACCTCTGGAACTCGGCCTCTAGACTAGAGGTAGTAACTTACCTCCGCATGGGGGGTTGACAAGGCGTTAATTATTATAATCATAGCTCATATGGGTATAAAACTTGGCTAGAATATTAGAAAATGTATAAACGTTACATAAAAATATTTATATTGTGCCAACCCTAGCTCTAAAAATACATTTCCTATAACTCAACCTTGAAATCAGTTAATACTATCATACATATTAAATACTTGTGCGACGTCTACACACACACATGCAAACAATGTGCGTGTATGTGTGTATATTATAGTCCTATCCAACAATAGTTTATAACACGTTTAATAATAATAATATAAGCAAAAGAATCTATAAAAAAATTTAATGCCTGCCAAATAGAGAAGGGTTAAACCCCCCCCCCCCCTCCCCTGTATAATCAAATTGGGGTTATGTGGCCATTTCATTATCCAAATTTAATCTCACTAATTGACCCCAAATATAGCGAGTTAAAGGTCGAAGCACAAGGCTATCTACTCACTATGCGATTGTAGAACGCCAGATAGCGCGAAGTATGGAAGTGACATCTGATTTCATCAGTACTTGTATTACGGACAGATCCGCGGGTCCCAACTAGTATATTAAGGATAGCAAGTACAACTATAAATATATATATATATATATATATATATATATATATATATATATATATATATATATATATATATATATATACCAACGTCATTGCTTTTAATTTATTATAACATGGGTATTTCACTGTAGCTAAATATAGGGATAAGTGGCGATACATGTATGAAAATAATATATAACTATCTATAAAATGTATGTCTGTTTACTCGTGAAGCATGCAAGAACTACTGAACTGATTTTGATGAATTTTTTATGGTTATAGGCTATTATAACAATTAACATGAAATTAATGTTTAAGTTTTAGATAAACAAAAATATAAACGAAATATTAATAGGTAAAGTCGTTTGCAACAACTAGCTTGTAAATAACTATACACGATCTATATCTATAAGAATCTATAATGTAATTACAAAGATACACATACATACATACATATTAATTAAACTCCCATTATCTGATCTTTATCAGTGTGTTATAAAACGGACACTACATGTGTGTATGCATGCATGTATGTATGTATGTATGTATGTGTGCGTGTATATATGTATGTATGTATGTTTTGTATATCTATTTATTATTCGATACAGATTATCAATGTTATTTTGTTTCTGTTTTTCTACCTCTGTAAACCCTCTTTAGGTTTAATGAAATAATAATCTTCATTATTAATTTTATGTTACTTTTCCTTATTTATAAAGACAGATACCCTCTTGTGTTTTGCATCTTGCTATGTGTATGTTCGTCTGTTCCCTCATATCTTTTGAACTATCTACCGTTCAAAAAACGCAGTAGCAACGCAGTAGTAACGCAAACGCACTATTCACAAAATAATTATTTTCAAAACGCAATAAGAAACCCCTCAAAGAAAGCCGTTACTATATTTAGTAGACATATTTGTCTATTATAATTATTATATAAATAAAATGAAAAATAATTTTATAATCCTTATCACTTTTTACTTAGTCGAATAAACAATTTATTTACTAGCTCTGCCCGTGACTTCGTTTTTAAACATGTTTTTTTAAATAAAATTTGTTTAAATTACCCCTTATAACATTGGTTATCCGCCCGTGAAAATCCTGTTAAAATCTCTGACAGTTTCAGACATTACACGGAACAAACTGACTAACATATTGAATTAGAACAAAATACACTAATTAACCATATAATCTTATCATAATGTATCGTTATCTCCTTATCAGATACAATCGATAATGTCATCTTGATATATCTGTGACGTCATACAATATATAACATGCCTTAAAAATTATAAAGTGGAGCATGTGAGAAATGTAAAGCTTAGTGTACATTATCATTAAAAGAATATATTTCCAATCATATTTTATTTGTTAAGAATGTGTCCCCACCTTATTTATTTTATTTATTTGTGTATTAATAACAGCAGATTGGAATTTGTTTATATTATATAACATTGTTAGTAAGTTTTGATTTATCTACTTACAGATGCAAGAACACCACCAGGCAAAATAGTCGACTACCGTTATGGGTAGTCCTAAAGTAAAAGCAACGCACCATATCAAAATGGAGGAAAAGAAATCCATTAAGAACATATTCGAGAAGGCGGTAAATGCTCTCTTCCAAAAAGGTAAACACAAGAAAGATAAAAGGAAAGACACAAAAGATAACAAAGATGTAAAAGTTGAAACCGCACCGAGCAATGAAATTAAAGTAACGCCGGTAACAGTTTTAATGCAAAACTTTGAAAAGTTAGAAATACAAAGGAAAGAAAAGTTAAAAGAAGAAGAAGAAGAAGACGATGATGAATTAAAGAACTTTTCTTTTAGTGTTATCGAAGAGAAGAGTAAAGATGAAGTGATCGGTTCACATTTGTCGAGCGAGAGCGGATTTGATGAGACATTTTCAAACAAATCTGATGATGAAGACGATGACAGAAAAGAGCAATCCAAAGACGATAAGCTGGTAGAATCTCTACAGAATTTGAAAGTAGAAGACAAGACAGAAGACAAAATAATAAATAGTTTAGTTGAGTCTCTACCTAATTCGAATGTAGATGATAATGATACCTTAGTGGAGTCGCTGAAGAATTTGAAAGTAGACGAAAATAAAACTGAGAAGAAAACAGAAGACAAAAAGAAGAAGCAGGTATCGAACGTTTTAATAAAACGAGGGCCAGAGAAGAGAACCTCCAATTACGTCCCATCGACTCACCCGTACATTGAAACGAATAATAACTATCGACAAGTAAGTATATATATTTTTTTAAACATTAAAATTATATGAGAAAAATATTTTTTTTAAAAATTATGAAAACAAATTCCGTGGATTCGTCTTTAATATGAATCATACTAAGACTTGAAAACTATTGATCTATAATTTCTTTAACATTCGAGTAGACTTTTTGTCGCATTTTTTACTTCACAATGCCAATGTCCAAACATCAACAAAAAATGTGACATTCTGTAACAATCGCGAGATTTAGATTTAACTGTTTCATGATGATTGTTAAAGTTTATTTAATACAATTGTTATAATTTTATAGATCAGCCAAATAAACCCGCAGAGCCTGTCAGGGGGGCAGGTGATAGTTAATGATAACAAGACCCTCGACACCTGTTCAGAACTATCAGTGGCACTAATCCATCTCGACCGAACGATAAACGTGTTCCAACAAAACACGGAACAGGAACAGAAGGCTCACTTCGAAGCGGCTCTGGACTTTATCCAAGAAAAATCAGCCCCCATTACCATATCGAATCCACCCCCTACCAACGATTTCGATGATCCATTCTTAAATCATTTTAATATATTCCTCACACCGCCAAGGTCCGAAAATGTACCAAGTCCCTCGTCAGATTCTCAAGCTTGCAGCTATAATACAGATTATAATACATTCCCCAACCTAGATTCGCCTTCACCGCATTATACATTTGATAATAGCATTGACAATTGCAACATAATTTCCAACCATTTCCCCTCCCCCCCACAACAACTCCTCCCCTCCCCCGCAACATCATCCCCGATATATAATGGAGATTATGAGAAATTTCAAGATATTATAAATGATTCTCCCCCCTTCCTTACTAATTACCAAAATATACAAACATCACTTTCACCCCCTACATCTTCCCCAAACTACAACGCTGATAACGAAGGTTATCCAAATAATTATAATTCTCCCCCTCACCTAAATTACGAGAAATCAGCAAATATCAGCACCTCTCTCTCCCCTTCAACATCATCCATGTATAACAGCGACAATGAGAAATATCAAGATATTCCATCCGAATGTCTTTCCTCCCTCTCTTCCCCCACGGAAGATGACAAGAAAGAAGATGCGAGATGCGACTCAACCTTAAAAAAGATGAAGCAATTTAAGGACCTGCAGAAAGAGATAGCACATTTGTTCTCGAAAAAATTGTGCTGTCAGACAAACAGAAATTCAACTAAAGAGATCTTCCAGGGGTACATGGACAAATTGAAAATGGAAGAGAGGAAGTACTTATGCTACAAAGTCGCATACCTGAAGCTGGAGGAAGCATACGAGTAAGTTACATTTCTTAATCAAAATAACTAGGATCCGCCAACCGTGCGCGGCGGGTGTTAACCTGAGCCCCTCTTCTTTCTTCTTTTCTTGATGACTTTTGAATGGCTAAACATTTTTTCATTCTATTTTCGCTATAACATCCCCGTTCGGCTCAAACATACATGAGAAAATTTTTAGCTAATTATCTCGTCGCATTCCGGAGAACTACTAAACACGTATAAAGGTCTCTCCCAAACGTTCTCCCAATTATAACATACATAAGTGATGTTTCAATCGCTGTTCAGCGCTTTATTACAAATTTTCTATGACTAATAAAAAAAAGTAATCGAATAAACGTTTTCCAATTTTAAATTAACCAATGAGTTAAAAACCTCAAAATCAAAAAAAAAAAAAACGTGTGACATTTTTTTAAGCCAGTCTCAAACTCCCATTAAAATGTCAATTCAGGTATTTAATGTCTTATTAGTTAACAAATGTCCCACTAGTGGCCAATGCCCTCCATCACTAAAGCAGTACGTGGAAAAAACTTTGTACCACGTTGCGATTTGAAATTAAACATTATGTCACTGTCAATGTCAAATATATAACAGTCTGATGTCAAGATGACGTAACAGAAAATAACAAAGCACAGTTATAGAAATGTACTTTTTGTGTCATAAAATTCGAATTCGGAATCACGTTCAAATTTCAAGAACGTTACGACAGATATATAAATAGAAATATCAAGTTGTTTATCAAGCCTGTATCAATCAATATATATAAAAAAGATATACGTTGATTAAAGATGTTTTTAAAGATTATTATCTTGGCATTTCAATATCTATATATATTTTTAAATAAATACATACACAATTTGTAGATACGGTTAGGATTCGAACCCGCTACCTCTGGGTAGTTTCCGTTTCCACATTCCACATTCAAATGCTCATTTATGTATATGTATGTCTGTCTGTTCGTATCACAAACAACTGAAAGTTTTGTGAAAAATAACTAGTATCCGCCCATCGTGCGTGGCGGGAATTGAGCTGAGCGCAGGAAAATCCACAAGAAAATAATAAAAGGAAATAAATTTATTTATTTTTATTTATTTATTTATTTAAAACTTTATTGCACATAACAATGTTATAAAAGAAAGAATATTACAAGGTTTATATAAATGTAGTAAAATAACGTGCAAAGGCGGTCTTGTCGCTTAAAGCAATCTCTTACAGACAACCTTTGAACAATGACAATTAGAAAAGTCACAGGGTGCACAGCACACAGTGCAAATTTCATCATTAATTGAAAAAGTTTGTCGCCATGAAAGTTAGACTAAGAGCGACACAATCTCAAATCTCTTGGTTTTTTTGTTTATAACTTTTGATTTAATCAAGCTATTTTCATTCTGTTTTTATCTGTAGATGCTTATTTATTACTTCTACATTCGTGCCAAATTTGACTAAAATCGCTCCAGTAGTTTTCATGAGATCAAGCGATTCAGCTCATTTTGAGGAAGACGATCGGCAAGCGCGCGCGAGAACAGTTAAGCTTAAGTCTATGGGGATTCAGTTTTTCGACCATAACTTTTGATCAAATCAAGACTTTATTAATCAGTTTTTTCTGTAGAAGCCCGTCAATAAGAGCTACAGCAATGGCTATTTTGATGAAGATCGACTGAGTAGTATTTATGTGATGTGGCGACATAAAATTGATTCCCAAACGGTTAAGCTCACTCACGCTCAGCAGCTTTACGCTCAGCTCAATTATTTTTAATGCTAACAAAACAACAGTCGCGACTGGTTCAATAAAAATATTCAAGGTTTTGTTATCAGATCATAATAAGATAATATAATAAAACACTGATAAAAATACGAAAACACAAAAAATATATAACTATATATATATATATATTTTATTGAATCTTTTATATTATAATAAAAATAGATTAAGAAAAAACATTATATTTTGTGATACAATATAGACAGATAGACATAGAATATATTTAATACATAATGCATAAAATTATTGCATTTTAATTATTTAAGTACGATTCCAAGATATTAATAAAAAAATATTAAATATAAACACCATTTTCTATTTATTTATTTATTTAGAAAAATACAACTTTGAAATCCATCTATAATTTACAAAATTACAAATGTTTTTTTCATACTAAAATTAGCCTTCTCATATGTAACTACTTGTCATATTAATATAATTGATACGATGCTTTTTATCAGTCACTTATCATTTAGACCATCTAAATCTCATCTATAGACGTACTCGTACAATAATACAAATCAAATTTCAAATTCTTCATTAGTATTGACTTGTTGTGACTTTGACCCGGCTACTTGTTGACTTCGAAGTCAATCAATGTCTATTTTATCTTCAATTCTTCGTGACCTTGTATTCTATTAGATGTCATTGAGGCGGGCTGTTATCTAATATTTGATTTTTTTTTTCTCCCACTAATAATAATGCTGAAAAATAATACAATTATCTTATTAAGTTTAAATATTAACACTAAACCAACTAGTATCGGTCAAATTGACCGTTCTTAAACTTTTGTAAGACTTACACATTTTTAAACGTTATAATATCGTTATCAAACTACATGACAATTTTTAAAATATGCATATAATATTTTCTTAACTCTTTACTTTTAGTTATTTCCATTATTACCTGCGTCATATAATAAAATAACTTTTAATTACCGGTCAATTTGACGTCGTGCGATAGGAACAGAACAAGAATTGTCGGTAGGTTTAGTGTTAAAAGATAAAAGGTAAATACGAATTAATCTTAACAGATATCACGAAATATACTTAGCTCGGTAACGCAAATAAACCCATAAATGTTTGGGATGAGAAACGAACCATTAAAATTTGGTTATCTTTTTCCTTCCTAAATCCGGCCCTGTATATTATATAAATAAAATATACACCATATTATTATATTCTCTATAATATATATAACCTTAATACTTTAAAATTCTTTACATTAATATCACAGATATAATTTTATCAACTATGACTCAATCTATAATGTCTTCCGCGGTCGTATCTTACCTTACTGTATATACTGTTGGTGATGTCTTATGGCTTAGTGGTTAATGTTTCAAGTCCTAGGTTCATATTACTTGTATTAAATTTCGTTTCTTGTCGGTTCCATTCCATGGACTTTCTTAAAGTGAAATCTTCATGCAAAACCTGTATAACTATCTGCCCATTGCCACTGCGAACATTGGCCAATATTGACCAGCACTGGCCAACATTGACCAACGTTTAATGGTTTAAATGATTGTTTCCAGTGTCCTATACCACATCCTGGTCAACCTTGCGAACAACGAGGACCCTTTCCAACTGGCTCTTTTCAGCCTGATTTGTGAGAAGGTGCTCGCTTTGAAACCAGGAATGTTTATCGACAACTATGGTAAGTTTACTATATAAGCATAAACTATACACACACACACACATACACACATACACACCTACACACACATACACCACACAGTAAACTAATAGTTACTTTGGACTATACTGAACTATTACCAAATATTTGTATGTATCAAAAGATCTTAATCCAATATATGCTACCAAAACAATCTGGATTAAATAACAATTGAGATTGTTTTCGATCTCGGATTGTAGATCGTTTATTTCACAATCTGTATACGAAAAATAAATATATGAATCAACGTTATCAACAAGAAAGTTGAATGCGTTTTCTGTGTAACGTGAATCACTTTAATCGTACGATAGAAAATTATCGATAAATCTATAATCACTAGATACGATCTATCTTATCTGTGTAGCTTTTTATAACATATATATACCAAATATACTTTAAATTAAAAACCATGGAAGGTCAGTCTTCAGTGTCACATTCTGGTTGCATGTGTGAGATATTGTCGTTAGCTAGTATTCTGTCTTTCAAAAACAACAAAATAGAATAAATAAAAGCGTTCAAAACGTTCCAATTTTAAAATTCTTGTCCCTCGTTGCAAATACGTTCCATTTTTAAACAAAATAAAAAAAGCGATCAAAACGTGCGAATTTTAAAATTCATATCCCTCGTTGCAAATACGTTCCATTTTTAAACAAATTCAATAAAAACGTTCGAATTTCAAAATTCTTGTCCCTCGTTGCAAATGCGTTCCATTTTTAAACTTTTCGCCTCGAATGCTTCGTGGAAGAGGGAAATGAGCATAGAATAGAATTTATTATAATTATAAAAAATATATATAGATGAGATAAGATAGATAACAATCATCTCTGAAACGTTGTACATCTTCTCAAAGTTTCAGCGCAATCGGTGCAGTAATTTTTGAGTTTTGAGGAGTTGACACCAACAGAACATTTATTATACTAACACATTTATTTTTTTAAACTACCCTCAAATACCATTTGACTACCCGGTATTTATAAGTAATACAAATCTTCAAGGTCTCAGTCTCCTGTCGTCAGCTGCGTTGAGATGCTCCAAGCTCCCGATACTGACGCGGTACTTGGTGCAGTGCATACGGACCGTCACCCGCAACGAGACATACAAACCGACAAAGGAATACGTTTTTAATAAGGTAATTTTAATTATTTTTTTTTATATATATACACTCAATTGGTCAAGATTGGTGATATTGGCCCAACTTTGGCCAATATTTAATCTTTGACGAGTTCGTTGAACAAATTACTTTGTTCGGGATCGATGATATTGGTCAAAATTCTTTTGCGAGTATTGTATGTAATTTCTTTCACCATTTTTCATAAAACTAGTTAATGTTTTTTTATCAAAAGTTCTAACAAGTTGCAAGAAATTAATTCTAAATACTATATTAGTATAATTGACAAAATGGCGCTGCCCTACCTACAGGTGAACGAACAAGGTGACACTCTGGTGCTGCAGTGCGCTCGCGTCGGGGACGAGTGCGCGGACACGCTGGCGGAGCTGCTGCGGACCGAGGGGGGGGACCCGCCCCTCTTTGACGTGCACCACGCCAACATCAACGGTGAGACACGCATACACACACACACTATACACAGAGAGAGACACCCAATACACACACGGACACAGAATGGACATACACACACACACACACACCCCCACACACATAAATATGTACTTTAAATCCTTATCCTAAAATTCGAGAAAGTAATATTTCAAAAACAAACCATATATCAATATGTATAAAGTCCATATTTGAAAAAATTAAATAATGTTACCGCAGGTCACGGCGCGCTGCACGTGTGCTGCTCGGAGAGCAGCGCGCACTCGCACACACTGCACGTGCTGCTGAAGCATGGAGGGGGCGACCTGTGGAGGGGGGTGGGTACTAATTACGTCATACAATCTACAGCGTCCTAACTCAACTAGCACACTAACATCGCATATTAAAAAGATTTAGTGAACTTTTAGCTTTAATAGTGCTCTTAACAATAAATATATTTAGTAACAAACAATAATATTATCTTATCTTTCTTTTAGGATATAAAAGGGGGGGACACTCCCCTCCACCTGGCGGTGCACTCCCCCCAGTGCGACCTCAGGATGGTGATGGTGCTGTTCGAGCACATCGACACCAAGGACAGGAAGCGACTCGCCCACGCCGCCAACAGGAGGTACCGTCTCTGGGAAGACTAAATATCTTCTCATTACACTTGATTTTGAGGTTTTAATAAGCATTATTGTGATTATAGTATATTTATTTACGATTTTTTTTTCTGAAATTAAACGGAATTCGATGACTCGGATAAGTTAACACCAAATCATAAAAATACTTTATAAACAGACAATTTACAAACACAAAATTGAGTTATCAATTATTATTCAGCGAAGCGAACGAAGTGAGCGGAGCGTTTTACTGGAGACTTTTTGCATTCTTTGTCACGAACTGGCTCAAAAACTACTTGACGGAAAATTATGAAACTTTGAAATCAAAAAGACACACATTAGGTGATGGTTTTAAAAATTTTTTTTTTTTTAATATCATGTCAAAAAACTGATATCCCATTGAAGGCAATGGGAAACGATGAGTGAATACACCGGGCTTACTTCGCTCAATATGCAAACGGCACCCGAGATTTTGCAAGCGCAGCGAGTTGAAATTGAGGGTTTGTTGGCGCCCCTAGTTTAATATATTAATGATATTTTTTCAGTTTCAAGACGCCTCTGGAGTACGCGCGCTCCGCCTCCAAGTCCCGGCCGCGGTACCCGCCCGAGGTGCTGGAGTTCCTCAAGAAGTGTCGTTAATCATAACATACTATAGGTTATGTTATTACTCTCATCGTTTCGATGATTTCCATGTTATTGTGATGTTAAATCAAGATGGCGGGTGACCTGACAAAATGGCCGCCACGGCTTTATCGTAAACATAATATTAGTTTTAAGTTATACTTTAAATAGTTTAGTTTCTTGTAAATTGGACATCTTTAATGAGATAATTGTTTTTTTCTCGATAATGTTATTTTGAGTCAGACATTACGGGAACTTGTGTTTAGTCATTACGTATTTTGTTATTAAAATATTTATATAAAATACAAAAATCTCAATACTTGTTATTCGCTCTAAGACTATCATTTGATAGAATCTAACTGTGGAGAGAAATTAAAACTTCATAGGAATTTGAGATAATTACATATATATATATTTCCTCCTTATTACCTCCCGCTTCGCTGGGCACACTATTAATTTGGATGTGAACTTAGGTTGCTATGGTAACCTTTGTCATATTATCCGTTGTCATCGTAACCGTTGTTATGGTAGCCGTTGCTATAGTAACACTTACCCGTTTAAAACTTGGCGAAAAGAAATCCGCTGGGATAGGAATTCCGTAAAATCCGTTCTTAGTGGACGTCTACGTCACAAAAGAAGTAACTATGTAAAATGTTAAGTTAATCGGACAGATAGTTTCGGAGATTTCGTGATGAATCAGTGAGTGGTAAATCGCCTATATATATATATATATATATTTTGTTAATAAATATGCTTTAATATTAATTAAAAGAATTAAAACTCGTCGACAAGGATTTATAAAATACAGCCACATCGAGATTGTCTATGAGTGGATCTCATTTTTATATTTTTGACAATAAAATCAAAATGAAACACCTAAATGTAGTTTTATTACATCAGGGATGGTTTGAATTAAGCAATAATATTATGTGTTATTTTAAGATGAACGTCGGGTCTTTATATATGTATATATAACAAACATGTAATTATAATTGTTCAATACATTGTTATGTTGTCAGTTTGTCTTTTTCTCAACCCTCGCTCCTTTAATATTTATCATAAACATATCTGGAATATCTGTTAGTTTGAATGACAATTAGAGAATAATAATACTATGCATTTTATTAGTATTTTGCGTTTGTTTTACACTAAAATGATATATAGACATACGTATACATATTTAGTATTTATAGATATAAGTATAATATAGATCAGAATAAAAAAATACTTAGTATCCGAGTATTTCACGAAATGTCTACTTGAAGCACGGGGTAAAGGTTGCTTCAAGCTGGTTGTCTACAACAGTTCGTCAGTTTCAATTGAGACCTTTCCATTTTTACTCTTTTGTCATAGATAGATATCGGACTATAGATATCAGACAATAGATATAGGACTATAGATATCAGACAATAGATATAGGACTATAGATATCAGACAATAGATATAGGACTATAGATATCAGACTACAGATATCAGCAGTGATTGAACAGTGTCCGTCGGCAAAATGGATTAGAAGCCCGCTTCGCAACACAATACTGTAGAAAGCAAACCAATAACACCAAGTCATCAATTTTCAACTCCAACTTTATACAATATCGATGTTCGATGACTAAATTAAATATAATTAATAAAATTATTAAAAAAATAAAATTAGTTCCGTTATCAATAAACATATGACAAGGGGTCCTCTCCTTGCTGCCATTCGTCATAATGCTGCAAAAAAATCTTCTACAATCTGATACAATTTGTAGATGCGTCGCTTTTGTTACAAAACATATAAAAATGACTACCCTGTATTAGTGACTCTTCCGCTATCTTTATTAATTATGACATCAACAAATCGGTATAGCCGAACCTCGTATGAATCGCACCCCGCACCTTGTGGAACGTAAGCTTGTGAGCCTGATCTATAAGCATGGTTGTGAAAATCTTGATGAATGAGAATATAATGAGACATGGTTTGAATTTCGCAAAACGTCTTATTCGCAAAATGTTCTCATTGTCAATAAAATTGAGTTTAGGATAAAAAGATTGAGTTTTCTACTCGATATCAAAGTATTGTTTTTCAGAAAAAATAAATTTCCTCCGGAAATTCCATTTGTGTTTATTTAATCACAACACGATTGGCACGAGACAAATCATCCGTCGTGAGATAGGAGTGATGTGTCTTGTTGTGAAACGTAATACATATGATAATATAAGAAATCAACATATTTATTTAATAAACAATGTATTATATCATCAGACATATGGTATGATATATATATGTAGCATTTATTTGTTTCATATTTTTAATTGTGTTTTCATTAAATTTTCATAACAAATTTCTGGTCTTCCCACTGTACCTATGATGTCAATTGTGATACGGATAAACCACGACTAATGCAATCTGTTGGGTTTTGATTTGCTTTTACGTAACGCCAACCGTTTGCTGGCATCTATACTATAATACTTTTCTACGGTTATTTGGTTATATAGACACGCTCCTGTCGCTACAGTAGGATCCAGATCCAAACGGGAATGGTTAATACATTATATACATTTTCATACAAACATTACTTTAGTAAATACAATGTAGTAACAATAACATCTTTTGGAATTTTTGTGTTTTTAATTAAAAATACAACTACCGTTGGCGAAGCTCTGAAACGTTTCTAGATCTTGACCGTTTGTAGAACGGGCCATTAGACTAGTAATATTTATAATTGTTGTGTCTCGCTTTGTCTATCTAAACTTAACCATCTGTTTTAAATTTAAAGTTATCGTTGTCCTGTATTCATCCCTGTAGTTGATCCATTTCTTTCTGATTTCTTCAAATAAATAATCAATCTATTCTAATTTTGAAAGAAAAACACTTGAAATAAATATTTCATTGAAGTGGTAATAGGAGCAAGTCAACCGAAAGGGTTAAATAATTAGGACATGTCTGATAAAATTTATCTATTTATGAGTGTTTCTTTTGATATGTTTTTTTATTATAACGTAAATTTATCCTTTGAGGAATCCATCCCAGTCCTAGTGCTCCCTAACTTTTTGGCGTTATCGGTAACTACTATAGCTTCCGCTAAAACAAGGTCCCTAAAAAAACACTCTTTCTTGGCTGCTTCCAAAAAGCGATGTTTCTCGTTCATAGCAAGCTTTTTAAAATCATTAAAACTAAAAATAGCTCCACTGTCGTACCATAGGTAACTGTGGTGAGATAATAGGTTAGTCCTTCGCGGATCGCGACAGCATCTTTTGATAGTTTTAATTTTGAGCGTTAACATTAGATCCTCTATATCGCTGATACACTCGTGCCATATTGATAATGTCTCCGATTTTATAGTAATCGTTGTAAATCTTGTTGGAAATAAGGACCTTTGTACATGAGCCAGTACTCGTTTTGTCTGATGCTTAATTTGATTGTTATAGCATCTAGACGAACTAGGGCATGATGAGTAACAACATATCCATGCTGTGTATTTTTTATGGTATCATATGACCAAGTTTTTGGCATTGATCCATGAAAGATTTATAATCCGACTCAAACTATTAATTTATATCAAATCTTTGTTGTAAATTATGATATTGTGCTAAATCTGAAAGCATCAATTATTTTTTCATGATCTAGCATTAAATTTAGAGGTACTTCATATTTCCCGCTATCTAATCTAATCTAATAAATTAAAAATCCACACATTGTTCATCTTCCCAGGACATTTCCGACTGTTCATTTGTTCACATTACTAAGTTCATCTATATTTAATACTACTTTTCCACATAAAACTTACCCTAGCCGTGTTTGCTGTACTTAGGGGTTGCTACGCCTAAATTTTTATTACATTCTCTAAAATAATCAGTGACTAAATATCTGTATCTAATAGCAGATCGATGAGATAAAATAAGGATATAAAAAATCGTGAAAATCACTCATTATTTATTATGGTTTCAAAGTCAAGGTCTTATATTATAAATTGTCCTGTTATTAAACATTTTAGGTGCAACGATACGAGAATTATACCATCGACAATTGAGAGAAAACTCCTTTGTTACATGATTGAAGAGTCGCTCTCTTTAACAAACTTATGGGACCATTTCACTATCCAATATAAAACACACCAAGATTTTAAATGCTAGTTACAAATTTGTAATAAATAAAAATTTTAGTATAAAATAGATACCTATGTCTTTATAACAAAACAATAAATGTACGTATGTATGTATAGCGCCTTTTGCTGGTGGAATTGCTTGATTGTAGGTTGTATAAACCCAAGTTTTTAAACAAAATTTTTAACGTTCGTGTTGTCTTATAATAAAAAAAATGGTAATACATTATTCAATACAAACCTTGGAGTCTCTTGTAATCTTTTTCGTTATTGATATCCACTCTCCTATATATATATATTTGCTGCGGGACTAATAATTAATTTTGAATTTAAAACTAGGTTTGTGTGTAGTTCGATTTCTAAACAGATATTGAAGTTGATTTTATTTACAAGTTGTATTGTGCTAATGTTATATTTATAACAAGTTGCGGATATCTTATAAAGAATACTTATTTTACTTCTAATGCAGCTATTTCGTTATCCGATATATTGCATACTATGTCAACTGGCATTCTAACATAGTGAGAAGGCTGTTAGTGAGCCGTTAGCTCACTATTTTGGGGTCAACAGTTAAACTTAAAGTTGGACGAGTTTGTCCCTTATTTATATAAGCTGTTGCAAATCTTAAGGCACTATGAAAGAGCGACACCAAGCGTAAATAACTGGTTTCGTATCATCATTATACAATAATTATATTTTTCTGAAATTTGGGGAATTAAAAGAAAACACAAAAATCGAGTCGCAACTTTATTTCTTTTTATTCGAGACTCACATTAAATGCTCGACAAATCACCGGACGCGTCTCTCTCTCTCTCTCCATTCCACGGCTTCGTAACATCTATTAAACTATTTGAATATATTAAGTTTGAGCTCGCATAAGTCCCGGTGTTCGATGTCACGAGATGTAGTGTAGAGTGTATCACAGAGTGCGTTCAGAGACTCGCGGAGAGTATTCCTACTTCTCGACCAGATAAGACAACTAATATTACACACAAAAAAATACCTGAGATCAATTTTTTTATGATTTTTTAAAAATTTGTATTTTTTTTTTCGTTTATTCATTTATATCTAGACAAAATTACAATATTACTATAACTAAGCGATAATTTTAAATACATAGATATAGAAAATAATTTTGAATAATTTAAAACGAAACTCGTAGAGTTAGTCAATAATACTAATAATTATAATAATAATTGATGTACATTACAACAAAATATTCGGTGGATTTTTTATTACATTTTTTTTCTCATTTTTTTTTAATCCTACGTGACTTAACATTTAATAAAATGGAATATTAACAGAGGGCTTCGCTGACCTGACATCTCTAAGTAACATTTACATTTAAAGCTCTGAGTACTGATATAGCCGCAGTCCCGCCCTCCCTCACAATGGCTCAGCATCGTCCGCTACAGGGCCATCTCACGCATGCACAACAAACACTACCTTCAATATACAACACAATTGCACCTTTTCAAATTTAGAATTAACTCAACCCGACATTTCGTTATCGCTGTCTCTTTTGTACTAAATTTTACATTTTTTTTTAATTTAATCAAAAGCACTCAAGTGTGCAGACGTACATCTGTTTTGTGGATCACGTGATTTTGACTCATTCAAAAGTGGGATCTCGACAAATTTTAATGGCTACCGAAACTATGTAAGACTAGTAATAATTAGATAACGCGATAACGGACGAGTGGAGTTCGAATAAAACTTACAAATTACTGTGAATTATTTATTTAAAGTAATAGAGCCGTGTATCGACCATTACCTAATTATTACGTCAATTTTCCCGCGAAACACGTTCGTCTAGCTACCGGTCATCGCAAAGGTGACAATGACGTTAGTTTTTTTTTTATTTCTCTGTAGATGAAATGCAACATAATGCCATGATGTTAGACATTTAATTTTTTAATCGGCCACTGTCCTTCACTAGACAGCCGGCCGTGTACGATGATATAAGGTCGCTGAAGATGTCCGATCAGTTGTCGCAGTATACGGGCAGCACCGGGCTCCGGGGCCAGTCCGACGTCTCCTCGCTTTCACTGCCGGCCCTGGAACGATCGTCATGAAGTCGCGCTTGTCTAACACACACACATACACACTGTGTGTATTTTATATGTATGAACATCTCTTACCTGGCTCTCTTGGGCGTGCAGTCGGCACCGAGGTGTTGTTCCTCAATGGTGGGCAGCAGCGAGGTCAGTCGGTCTGTCGGCCGCAGAACTTTGAGCGTGCGCTCCGACAGCCTCCACACGAGGCGCTGTCGCTGCGGCGCCGCCTGTCGCGCCTCGTAGCGCGCCGCCACATCGCGCACCAGCCGACGGGCGTTCGCCAACGACGCGTCCGACATCTGACGTGACACGACACGTTTAACAAGAGTCACACAGACATGCATGTATATCGACACGTAGTCGCACTTACGTGGCAGTGACGCTGCAGCTGTGCCGCAAACTCGTACAGACAGTACGCGTCCTCCGGCACGGGCGCTCCGCCCTCGGCCGCGCGGCGACTCCACGCCACCAGCTCTTGCTCTGCGCAGACATAAAAACACATATATAGATACATATATAGTGTATATCGATATCGGAGCGATGTAATGGTAAGTCCCAACTCACCCAGCTTGTGGTAAACCAGCACCAGAGCTAGCTCGCTAGTACGTGCGTTGACGCAGCCCGCGTCGCACACGGCGATCTCCAGGAGATTGATGAGCTCGCTCTCCTGCGACGAGATAAGAGATAAGTGACGGTGATGTAATATGTAATAATAGAAAAGTCTCGGTACTGTAGTGTAATGTACCGGCAGCACGCAGACGGGCAGCGCCAGTTCTCTCGCGGCGGCCAGCAGCAGCGCCCGCATGAGACGCACCCAGTGCAGCGCCGTGACGGGGCGCCGCCCCGCCGCCGCCAGCTTGTCGCTCACCACCAGCGACATGCGGGACACGTCACGGGCCGTGCACGCCGACTGGGACACTGCCACTGATGAAGAGATGACATGAACATTTATGATTGAATTATAGATATTGACGTATTTATTCATAATTTTTTAAAATATTATTGACTATATATTATTGAAACATCAAGATGGCGTAACCAGTATTCACTATAAAGACAAAGCGCTGATTGAGACACTGCCAATGGAGAAGGGCAGGTCTTGAACATTGACGTATTTATAAAAAAGTATTTGGCGATGTATCGAGATCACGTAAACCAGTATTCACCATAACGGCAAAGGTTCTAATAGTATGATGGACGTACCTAGCTCCTCGACGGTGACGGTGCGCGGCTGCTTGGTGACGTCCGCGTACTCGTCGATGGCGAGGTTCATACACGACACGGTGATGCAGGGCACGTGGCAAGGACGAACTTTCATTTTTGTTAGAAAACTGAAATTTATATATTATATTTTTTAAAACTCTTTTCAACCAGCACTTGAAACAAACACGTCACGACATGTATACATTTGTTTCCTCATTTATGATTCCCAAAAACCATTTAATTTTTATTATATTTTCACCGAGACTGTCCCTCAATCGTTCTACTCGAGGTTACTTTTAGCATTCACATATTTATTAATGTTAAGGGCAGGGTAGACCATACTGCCTTGTATTAGATATATATTTGACAGCAGACTTTCTTAAATATAAGATCTAGATATGAATCCTTAAAACATAGTACATACTATGTCCTATAACAAATAAAATTGACAACAATTTTTATTAAAATCCTACTATACCGTGGAATTTGAAGAATTATTTTATTAACCAATCTCACCGGTCAAAGAGATTGATAGCGCTGATGAGCACCTCGGCGGGCAGGTCGAACCACACCTTCAGGCAGCGCAGCACGTGGGCCGCCCCGTCCCTAGCACCCGTCGTCACTTCACCGCTCTGAAATCATCATCATCTATCATTAATTCATTACTCAGAAAGTTATATATAATACAACATCGCTTATAAGATCTTCTTAGTGTATTAAAAGATTAAAAATATTATAATTTTTTATGTTTAGCATTAATTTCATTCAAGTAACTCCAACTCCCCCTTCAGGTCTCTTAAGAATAGGTTACTAGTAAGTGTTGCTGGCTTCTAAACAAAACCTACTTAATATACGATGTCGGAATTTCTCTCTACATGTGTACTTAACATACTTAGGGATAGTATATTTATCACGTAAGACTTAAAGGGGGGAGGGAGGGGAGTATAGCCATATATAACGTGTATATATTTTTTGTGGAACACACGATTTTAACTATCTATTTTATTACAACAGAAACAACTTGCAAGTCTACTGAAAAAGAAATTAATTACAAATATTTAAAACTATACATAGAGGGCGGGGGGGAAGTAAAAAATTTACAAAAAAAACATCACTCGTTTAACGGACACGTACCTTAATTATCAAAATAAATAATATTTTACAGTTAACCCTAACTAATAATATAATTTATGCGAATAAATTAGTAACGCTTTCGCGACTCGACTACTCGACCGATCATATTATGCGCACTAGGCCTAAAACATACTCTATTATATAATCAAAGATAGTTCGACAGTGTGAAAACAGATGGCGCTGTTGACTATTTTGTAAAATTTATAAATTCTAATTTTAAACAATTTCAGTAATAATGCGGTTGTCTTAACTGATTGCTGCACGGAAATAGATACTTAATGACAAATATTTTACAGCTTTTATGGCACTTTGTTTTTCTTTTTAAATAACTAAAGATTATAATATATATATATATATATAGTTATTGTCTGTCCGTCGAGATAATTTACAAATTACTAACGAAAACAAACTAATATTTTATTATATATGTTCGGAATATTTTTCTTTATTTTCTTAAGGATATTTATTGAACTTTTTGTATAAAAAATCTTAAATAACAGTATAATTATACAAACATAGTCTCTATAGACTAATACGAGGTGGCCGAGCGACCTCGGATCTTCAATTTGCATAGTCCGAAGGTTGTATCGCAATGATGGCGCTATGGGCTTTGTGAAAGTTATTTTATGTATGTGTGCCCGTTTATGTGAAATGTACCTAATTTAAATTAAAAAAAATCGTAAAAAAAATATAATCCTTTCTTTTTTTATTATTATATTATTTAAAACTTTAATTAAATGTTAGAAGGGATAGTTATATGTTATATTACCTTGAAGAGGCAGTAGTAATGCAAATGTTTTATAACTCGAGGTTGATGCCAATGTTAAATGCTCGAGGCGTTCATTTGTTATTCACTAATTATTAATAGTCAAAAACAAATAATTTGCAAGTAACGAAATAGATAAGTAGTATATATAAAAAGATTGTAATTTTAATAATTGCACTTAAAACTTAAATTTTATCAAAATCTGTTTAGTATTTTTTGAGAGATGTCCGAATAGATTAACATACAAACAAACAATGTTATATATTCATTACGATTGAGGTCTTATTTAATTTAATATTTAACACTAAACCTACCAAGTACCGGTCAAATTTACCGTTCTTAAACTTTTGTAAAACTTAAACATTTTTAAACGTTGTAATATCGTTATCAAACTACATGACAATTCTTAGAATATGCATATAATATTTTCTACACTCTTTACTTTTAGTTATTTCCATTATTACCTGCGTTATATAATAAAATAACTTTTAACTACCGGTCAATTTGACGGCGTGCGGTAGGAACAGGTATACAAGAATTGTCGGTAGGTTTAGTGTTAACACGTAGCAATATATATATATATATATATATATAGTAAAAGCATCCATCCCAGTAGAGATCCCAAAGCAATCCCACCTCGCTGTCGTCCGGCAGACACAGCCTGGGCTGGTACTTGTGCTCCATCATGAGGTACTCGTTGAGTACGGCCACGTCGCCGTCTGCATCCGGTGTACCCGCGCCCGCGCTCGACATCGCCGGGGCCGCCTGCGAGCGGAGGGTGAATCGGCACCTGGGACCATACACCGACTTAGTAAACATACTACATATTATTATTATATTCATTATAACGTATGTAAATATTTGGATGTCCCGATAATAAACATGTGGCAGGGTTCATTCAACCCGAACGACGATAAACAAGCAACTGTACTTAATTTTTTTTATACTGAAATTCTTTATATTATTTTCATACATATATATATATATATTTTTTTTTACCTTCACATAATTTTCATACATATTAAATTCAATTCCACACGAGACATTACATTACATTGATTCGGCCTCAATAATAGTAAGTGTACATGTGACCTTATCGTTTAATCAATCTATTCTTGATACTGTTTATACAGCACTTAATAACGAGATGCTCTTGGAGAAAATCTAATATAAATTATTTATTATTATTATTATTAAAACCATCATAAAAAATATTTATCTAATAATATTTAACTGTTTGGAGGCTGTTTATTTGTTGATAAGATTTTGTTTAGAAGTGGGTTCAGTTAACACTATTTGTCGAAATGGGGCCTGCAATTATACCTATACATAATAGTAGTAAATATAAATCAAATTTATATAACCAACATTATATTTTCTATTGTATGATAGTTAAAAAGATTTATACTTTGTTGTTGTAGATGTTACCTAATAAATGAACAACCCTTTATAGACAAAGGTACAGACTATCTATATGTCTAATAATATTAATATAAATGTGTACTTACTTAAGCGTGCGCAAGAGCAAGCAGTAAATGATAGCCCGCGCCGATCCCCCCAAGGCTCGTAGAGTCCCGACTGTCCGCGACCGGGCGCGGCGGCCCTAGTACCTGACGAGAGAGCTTGGTTCAACGCTAATAGCGTTTGGGGGGTTGGGAGTTTGGAGATTTAATGGATGGGATATTGGACGTTTGATGGCTTGGGGGTTGGACGTTTAGTCGCTTAGGTTTTGACAGTTTTGGGGGTTATATTTGATAGTGTGTGGGTTGGTATATTTTTTTAAATGAGTGGATTTTGGGATTTTGGAGGATAGCTCAAAGCTACGAGGTTCAATGTCTTGTTGAAAGACAATTGCCTCGCTGCTTTGCTCTCGTTAACGGTCAGATACGTACACCAGTGGTTGAGCACTGATGTAGGACCAGTACGAACTGCTCAGAACGAACGGAACGACTGTGATATGGAAAAAGACACAACGCCTCGGTCCACCCTTGACCCTATAGTATACACTGGGTTTGACCCCTTAATACTATTTTTATTTGAACTATCGAAAGTTCCTCGCAGCAAGCGAAGGGTCTCTTGACGGGGTTTAAAAATATTTATTTATAAATTTCAGATACCTGTAATAATGATACGATTAGAATGAATTTAAATTTGAGATCAACCGATACCTTTGAAAATAACAAACATAATATACTTCTTATAAAAACACATAAAAATAATAACATATATATATATAATTCTTCATACAAATAAAACAGATAAATGTATATTATTAATATTAAAATCATAATAAAGTAACAATTCAAGATCGCTCTGATATTTCTCAATACAGTTAAATTTCACAAATGCTATTCATAACATCTGTTGCTCCGACCTCGTGTTGTTTTCGACCTTTGGAAGAGTTGCGTAATATTATGTGAATCGTTTTGCACGAATTTATGTTAACTAAGATGGTGTTTGGGATAATCTTGTTAATATTACGAAAAAGATATAATTTAGGATTGGAAATCATGGACAAAGATGGGGTAAGTTTTTTAATTGTATACAATTAAGTAAACGTCATATTTGTTTATTGAGAAAACGTTAGGTCGCGTTTGAAATAAAATCTAAGATATGTCCGTTCGTATATATATATATATATATATATATATATATATATATATATATATATATATATATGTATTTTATCATTACGTCCTTTAGTATAGTTGTAAACATACTTATCAAACTATCTAGGAGATATAAATAGTGCCAAGTAACGTTATCTATACGACTATCTATACTATACTAATATTATGAAGAGGAAAGATTTGTATTTTTGTATGTTCGTAATGAGTAAACTCAAAAACTTCTACAGCGAGTGACTTAGGCTATTTTTATCCAGATATTTCAACGGGACTTGGTTGTACAGGTAAGATCGAAGGAGGAAAATAAGATAACAAAATAAGAAACGAAATATAAACAAAATAATAAAATCTCAACTCCGTGAACCAAAGATAATATCTTTACATATAAAAATGTTTGAATACTAACGAAGTGGACAATGCCAGGTGGTATCATAACACACCAGCTGTCGCGTACGACTTGGAGAGACGACAAAATGGCGTCACACCTTCGGAAATATTAAAAATCCGAGTAGCATTTTTGACAAATTCGCTAACATTATTTAAAGGTATTTTCCAGACTTTCATATATATATATACATTGTTGTTTTGATTGCCGCGTATCTATTTCTAGTCCAGCGAGGGTCGTACAAAGTCAAGGTTGTGAATATTTTCGTCTGTCTGTTTATTATGTTTACGTATTCAAGGTGTAAATAATATATTTATCATGTGAAAGTTTGCATGTGAGTGTTTGTCAATCGCGATAAAAGTATACAAGATATTATTTTATTTTGCACAATGATATCGTCACCTTTATTCAAAAAATAAAATAAAAACAGTTTTTCGTCGTCGTCGTCTGTTAGTTCAGTTTTTTAATAATCCTATTTCCTGTTCCGCTATAGATCGAGCGAAGTAAGGGCTTGGTTTATCTTAAACGGAAGATCAATTTAATTTATCAAAACCGTTTAATTAGTTTCATAGTTAATGTAAAATCTTCAGATATAATTACAATACACGTCTTCAGGTCAAACAATATTTGTTTTCTTTAGATAATGATCCCAAACTATTCTATATGTTATTCTATATATAATGCTTGTATTGATTGCACTGCCGTAATTAATAATCGATCTACAATCCGAGATTAAAGATCACCTTAAATGGCTTCTTATAGACAAAACAGAGGTCAATTATTGATCCTGAAACGGATTGTATTAGCAATATTAGCAATTATTAAGTCTTTAATTTCACAATTACAATGTTTTTAAAAGTTAATTGAGTGTATGTTATCGGTCATCACACTCTGATATCACACCATCACTCATCACGCTGTGATCATCACATGTTGACATTCACGTAACACGTCCGATTAAAATGACATCTTTTAAACTGATTAGATTGTTAATATCGACTTTATATATAGTTATATAATAATTACTATGAATATAAAAACAAAAAGATTGAACCTGGGACGGATGGGTGTAACATGTTGGCGCTTTGGAAACTGAGCTATTGTGTTTATGAAATATCGCTATTTATATGCGTATATATCTATTAGATTAATATTAATTATTATAAGTAAATAAACATATAAAGCGTTAGCTAGCAGTTCCTATATCCTTATATGTCCTCTTGTTGGACAAACAGCCTCTAACGTTTCCCGTGTTTGCGACCTCCATTACAAATCGCGTCATGATGTCACGATGGAACAGGTTTTATCTTTTAAAAATGACTCTTTTATCTTTTAAAATTAACTCTTTTTAAAACTCTGTAGTTAAAGATAAGTCAAAAATATTTTTTTACTATAAAATTTAGTTTCAAAATAAATGTTACATTTAATTCAGAGTAAAACTAAAATACATCCAAGCGAATATGATAAGCGAGGCGAGCCCACACGTTATAATAATATGAGATTTTCAACAAGAAAGTTAGAAGCGTGCGCTGCACAGTGAAAGTGTTGAAGTTACTATCATACACTGAGGAATGTTTTTTTTGAACTACTTATCATTTATATCTTCGGGTTCGATATTAATAAACGATCTTGATCCATTACTGATTTTATTACCTTTTATTCCTAATCCATAGAATCTTAAAGTGGAAAGGTTGTAAAAGCGCGTATTTTTTTTCTAACAAATGTAGTCTAAGTTACTTCTTATAACATCAGCGACCCACCAGTGAGAGTCGTATTAAAATCGGTCCAGTCACTTCAGAGATTAGCCGGACCAAGTAGACAGACAGAAAAAAAAATATTTTTTTTATCTATTTACCGTAAAGTACACTTTCATACGCATTTTGTGACAATTTTGTTAATTTGTATATATATATATATATATATATATATATATATATATATATATATATATATATATATATATATATATATATATATATATATATAGTTACTTTATTTATATATATATAGTAACTAAAAGATCTTGATGCTAACATTTATCATTATTAATCTTTAAACTATCAAGATATATCGATCCATATTTACGTGACGTCATCACAACATACGCAAAATCAAAATGGCCGCTTATAGACAGACTTGTTTTGAATATTTATAACAGCTGATAAAACACGGCGGTTGTAAACAGAGATAGATAGCTGTGTTGTTTTTGGCGACGTTATGTTTAAAACAATATTAATATTTTAGTTTAGATCGTTCACCTCTTTAACGGGTATTTATTTTATATAATAAAAAACAAACTCTCTCTACAATTGTATGGGAGCGTGTGAAAATCATAACTTATTACTGTGAAATAGTCTTTTTTGTTCTTATATAAAATTCTTTCAAGTAACTGTATCTGAGGCAGGTGTCATAAACAGCTGTTCAATGTGACAGCGGCATTCAATATGGCTGTCGTGAAGCCATTTTGAATTAACTATATATATTTTCTTCTCGGAAACAACTAATTTGGTATTTTACCTTATTTTAATTTTACCAAACCCGTGTTTAAATCTAATATATAAATATATTGCAATCTATTTGAATAACAAAATTAATAATCAATCCTGATCCAATTCTTGCTACTAAGGATTGAAATAACACACCGTTATTTGAGTTAAGTGGCTATAACCGTGCTGTAAGATTGAGTTTGCAGAAATGTATTTTCGATCGATTTCAATCTCTGATTACAGATCGTTTATTTTAATGTTGGTAACACTATATCCAGAATAAATGAGGGTATTTTTATATTTTTAGTCAACTAAAAGTAGACATGTTTTTAACAGCAACTTAAAATTATTATAGCCACCATTGCTATATATGTTTAATTCATCCACGCGTTGGTCTGTGCGTATTTAATAGTTAATAAATGTCCCAATTCCGTTCTATTTATGGCAATGTTTTAGTAACGGTATAGTGGTGTGTTATAATGTTTTCAATTCTCCTTTAAGTATATTTTATCATCCCACGATAGAAGTGACCAAATATATAAATATTCTAATATGGATTTCACAAATAATAATTTACTATTTGTTTTTATAATGTTATATACAACAAGAATAATAAAAAAATCGAGATTCCATCATGATTTATATACAGCCGATTTTACAAAATACCAAGGAAGTAATAAGCTATCTGATTGGTCGATCTCTCGTGTCGTGATAGACAGCCAATCACAACTCTCGAAAGTGCTGTCAAATCACTGTAACCGGCCGACGCCCACTAACCTTTCAGTTAAGGAAATCTAACTGTAGTTTAAAAATAGACGAAGAATCGCAATTTGATATCTTTTCTGAGCTTGGACATTCTTTATTAAATATAATAAAAAACATATAAATGTTATTATTAACTTTTAAACAATAATAACATCCGAACGGGCGTTCAGCCAAAATAGACTGCCAATTTTGTGGAAAAAGAATATGTAAACACGTAAAGACGAACTACAAATTATATATATATATATAATAGAATATTTGTATCAATATTTAAAACAAATATTATACGTAATTATTACGTCAAATATTAAACCCGTACGTAAATACTTAGATAACTGGTGTATACAATACGTAAAGTCTTACGTAAGCGGTTTACGGTACGGGAGTTTACGGGAGGATGGAGAATTAAAGAATATATACATTTTGACGTAATCATATGTGCCAAGGCGGTTTATTTTAAACGACAAATTGAACTTGATACAAACGAGCCAAGTGGAACCTTCTAGAAGCGGTATAGTTATTGTCTCAACGAGTAACGACACGGTAGCTCAGTGGTAGTGTTATTGGGACTGAGTACACAGGTTCGAGTCTGTCCGTTTTGATGATTTTTTTATTATATTTTTAAATGTAAATTAAATAAAACTATTTCGTACTTGTAACTTGACAATATTCGGGTGGGTGTCCACTACTGAGTTATTATAGATATTGGATTCACCAACACAATGTGTAACCACCTTTATATCTACTAACTGACTCACAGTATTGATCAGTTACTATCGGAATTATTAATCAATTACTCAATTTTGACTTCTAAGGATTGAATTTTAAAATCGTTTCTTACGTCATCAGAATCAATAAAAAAAATTCAATTTCAATCTCGATTTGTAGATCGTATATTAATTTCAGCTGTTAAATTATTTATTGCATTGCAATGGTTGTTATTACATTTATTTCTAATAAATATAACTACAAATAAACATCTGTGGTTTCCTGTCCCCGTTTTTCTCGCAGTGACACTCGCAATGCCATCAGCTTGTGTCACCTTGTGTTGAAAAGAGTTCATGACTCTTCAGTGACACTGGTATGACGTGGGTTTGATTTAACTTTGCTTCTATTAAATTTCTTTATTCTATTAAACAACTTCATAAAACCTTGAATTTATAGATGCAATAAATATTGTATGAATATTTTCGTCATTTGAGAACTGCTCAAACTTTTTTTTTGTTGTTTTCGTAACTCAGACAGGTAAGGTTTTCTTAAAAAAAAATTAAAGTTCTGACATTTATATGGTATTTTTGTATTTAAATCTGTATATAATCTTATTAAAGATAAAATATATATATGGTAAATAATAAAATCGAGGAGTATGCGTGTGTGTGTGTGTGTGTGTGTGTGTGTGTGTGTGTGTGTGTGTGTGTGTGTTATGACCTTATTAGCTCTTATGAAATGCGTACGTGACGATCCACGCGTTTTATAGAAAGCTATAAACGTAATAGTGTCAAAGAAGAACATATTTCACTCAACATAGAAAATTTTATGGGCGCGCTTTAATAAACTGATTAATTTAAAGCCGCTTAAAGCGCTATTTGGGTTAACCGTGACGTCACGCTATTTTACGACTCATACAAAATTTCAATTCCATATCAACAGTTATGAAAACGTAATTCATAAACCCGCCATTTTGAGGCGTCGGCCATATTTGTTTTAGAGCGTTTTGACACACACTACAACACAAACAATATTACAGTAATCACACCAACACACGAACAAAGAAATGTTTATTATTATTATAAGTATAAAAAACCGTTATTTTTTGGTATATATAACCAAGTAATCATTCTATATATATATTATCATACATAGAATAAAAATTATGAAATCGTCCTAGTTTCGGGATTCAAAGTAAATCCATAAAACTACGTCTACACTACTATTTTACAGATAAAAATTAATTGAATTAAGTTTATTTCTGTTTAATCAAGCTTATCTCAAGTTAACAATCGGATTAAGAAAATGTTTTCATTTGATAGCCTACTTGGAGTGGAAGGTTATATGTAACTCTACGACCTTTACCAGTATTAAAATGTAGTCACAGACAGAGTCGCGGGCAATCGTAGACATGTTACGAACAACATCAAATACGTATAATAGGTACTAATTGAATTATTTTCAAATATTTGACAAACATAAATTCAATATTATTTTCCATTTCAAATAAGATCATATCCAAAAATAGCACAAATTTGTGAATAATACGTTTACTCTGAACATATTAACGAAAAACATAAGGAGAATAATAAATATTATAATAAATATATTATGAATAATTCATTAACGTTGTTTATATAATTTAGAAACATATTCAAGAAGAGAGACAAAAAACTAAAAGTTTCAAAACACTATTAAAAATTTTAGTAGCGTATTTTATTACGCAAAAATTCGAGGCCCCTCAACCAACGGCAAAAACTACAACTACAAGGCGACCCAGAGAGGCCCGACAGCGAATGTTTTGACATACCCCTCAGACTCGGCAACCACTGCTGACACACTTTGAAAATAATAAATATTTTTAACATATATTATACATATATCATATTTATATATGATAATTAATTTTTGAAAATAACAAATATATCCTTTCAACTTTATCAAATTTTGGAGGGCATATTTTTTTTTATATGACAAATTCGTTAATCAACGTTCGTAAATATTAATCGTCACTGTTGCCAAGTCTGAAGGCCCTTTATCCTGATAAGCTATCGCTGTATAAATTAAATATGACCTTGAATTATGACGGCTTAATAATATATATTAATACACTTTGATCTCCGAAACTCAATACGGAAGGACTGCAAATATTTGATACATAATAATAACTAGGGGCGCCAACAGACCCTCAAATTCGACTCGCTGCGCTCGCGAAATCTCGGTTGCCGTTTGCATATTGAGCGAAGCGAGCCCAGTGTAATGACTCATCGTTTCCCATTGACTTCAATGTATGTCAATGTCAAAACCATCACCTAATGTGTGTCTTTTTGATTGCAAAATTTCATAATTATAAGTCAAGTAGTTTTCGAGCCTATTCGTAACAAAGAATGTGAAAAAGTCTCCAGTAGAATGCTCCGCTCGCTACGCTCAATTATATTCAGGATTTGATTCGACAATTTATTCAAAGTACACTCCCTCTGTTATCACATATGATATTGACAAAGATAAGAATTGGAATATTTACCATTTCGTACAAAATGATTCAATGAAATATCAACTCTAACTCCCTTACATTACGAGCCATTTTTTTATCTTTCTTATTTAATAACGTGAATATTTTGTTAGGATGTACATATATAAATCTGTGTGGAATTTTGCCCAAAGATAGTATACATGATTTGGAAACGGATATAGGCATTTTTGATTAAAATACATATATAACTGTAAGAATAGTGTTGTCTATACAATTATTTTAAAAAATTCTCATCTCCCTAACTCAAAACAAGTATTAAATATTTTTTTTACTTTAGAATATAAAAAAAAATTATTGTTTTATCGAGTTACAAATTAGATATCAAGACTTTTTTATATTGTGTGCTAAACTAATACATAACTTTATCTATTTGGTATTAAAATCTTTAAAATTACATTTAAATTGTTCAAGCCGGAAAACAAGCTTACACCTGATGAATACACCAAATCGACTACCTACATTTTATAAAAGCAAAATCCTTTCCATCATAATGCTAGCTATTTTATATCAATGAAATAGAACACAACTGTTTAAATATTACAAGTAACATAACATTTATTCGCTTATACTTAATATTTCATGAAATATATTTCTACCATGTATAATTTTCATACAAACGTGCTGTTATCAGTTGATTTGGCAACACTGTAACCTACTTTAACCAATGGCCTCAATAACTTTAACATTATTTTCTTATAGGCGAGATAAGATTTTTTTTTTCTATATGTATTGCACACTTTGTTCGATAAGTTTGCATATAAAAATTAACAAAAGCATACATGAAATAATAAATATATATATATATATATATATATATATATATGCCTGTGAGATTAAAAAGTATTGTTAATCCATGTAATGATCAAAAAGATGTTATAGTTAAGACACTTCCAAATAATTGATACCTAAATGTATAACTCGGTAACTGTACCTGAGTAAATCATCGGACACGGTAAGATACTTATAATCTGTTATGTGAAGACACTTGATCGTTGCAATATGATAGTAAGGTTGATGACAATTAAACACTACTCCCGTCTTCATGTGTTAAAAATCTTAATGTAATATAAAACTACCCTCATTTAAAGAAAAATTAAGGTTATATTCTAAATTACTTTCCTTCATTATGTTGGTATCAGTCAATTAATTTTGAGTATATAGTTGTTATTTAACATTCTATATAAATATATTACAGACTGAATCAATTGAAATTGTCTTCTAAAAATACTTCAAGTTCAAAAATAGTTCGTGATCAAACTGAGCAACAAGTTTCGACAAGTTAACTAGAACTTTCTAGAAATAATAATCACGAATTTATTGTGAAATATTGTATTAAGAGACTTAAGTTAGTTAATTATGATTTAAATTTAGTAGTTCTGATAATTCAGTTGATAAGGATATTAAGGAAAGAATAAAACTTTCAATTCAAAGAGTAAAACGAAAACAAAATATTCATAGCTAGTACACAACATAACATATATATATATAGATAAATTAACGTTTATATTATAGAATATACGCGTTAAAGATACTGGCTGACCCAAAAACTCAAAAAGAGGCTATCTAGGTTATGACATATGAAATAAATTAGAATGATATTCGAATGGAAACTGCGCCTTAGCAAACAATTTATAACGTGTATGAGAAATTTAAGCTTACCCGGATGCTTCCGTGGTGGATATTGGGGTAAAAACTCCCAATGAACTTAAAAATGTTAGTTCACCTTCTTCGAACGAAACCTTGTACACAATTAAAATGATCGTCATGTACGGGAAAAGATGGAGGACACTAAAAACTTGAATTACGTCATAACGCGGGAAACTCAAATTACTCATACGCGTCACTTTTTATTTTACGTTGAAGATGTCACTTAAAATAAAGAACTTACCTCATAAAAGGAGAATAAATATGTTATTTGAGAGGGTTGATGAGTTTTTCTAATACATCAGGATGTGAATATTTATTCCGATTCGATGCGCTGTTGCCAAACCGTTATTGCGTCAGAAAGCGAATATTGTTCCGAGCCACACATTTCAAGACACTGCAATACAACTTAATATTTAATTTTGATAAAACTGCAGCAACAGTACTTCATAAAATATATATTTTTTAATTTTTATTATTTATAATAACACAAAGTTTAGCCCAGTAAGAGCGGCAACGTCGCAAACTTTTCACAAAATGAACAAAGAGCCAAATGTTATTTTGAAAATTACCTTTAATATATCTATGAATACGACTTTTATTTTAAATCAATTGATAACTAGGTATTAAGAGAAATTGTTGATCAAATAATGATGCCAATTTCCAAGTCGCTTCCTTACAAAATGAATAACGCAACTGACTAATTACTACCGTAAACTTGTTTTGGTATAACGATCAAAGCCCAAAGCGTACTATAGTAAACAAAGGTAGTTGAGTGTTGCCATAAGATAGATATTTTTTTTATTTACTACCAATGTTATAGAAATATATATAATATTGAAAAATTCATATTGATACAATAAATTAAAAAATAGTTTTTTCAACATATATTTATAACGGGTAAAAAACTCAAGTTTGTTTCTGCTTACCATAAAACAAAAATAAATAAATAAGATTAATGTATAAATAATAATTTCTATGTTACTGAGATTAATTAGTAGTTTCGAGTGCAGCAAATTTATATTCTTTTTATTAGGTTAAACCAGCTGAAAGTAATATTTTAAAACACAGCAACGGATACCGCGTCTAATTACACATATCTGTATAATAAATAGCTTTAATTAATGTAAAATTGAGATACGTAGAAGTTATCAAATATTTAATAAAGTTGATATAAAAACCAAATATAAAAATTCTTCTTTATTCTTTTCAATTAACTTAAGTTTTTAAAATGCTGAATAGTAATAAAAAATAAACAAAAGATGTACTTAGTTTAAAAATAACCTATTTAATTGAGCACAGTAGATAACAATTATATGAAAAAGTAAGGAAATAAATAAAAATAGAATTATATTGATATTTTTATTCATATGCATGGAAATTATAATAACACAGAAATTAGTTTTAAGTAATGAGAAAACACAAAATATGTAACTACAGTTTGTAGAAAAGAAACTTTACTAAAACAGTATTTTTGTATTGTTTTGGCAACACTATATCTTAATTTATGGAATAACAGCTGTTTTCACAACTAAACGCAAATTGGCGGTAATCTTTAAATTAGAACTAATGTCATAAAATACAAACATCAAATAATTAATTACTAAACTATAATAAAACACTTCTTAAACATTAGTGTATTGTTTAAAAATAGCTGTTCTTTTGTTTAAAACGAATTTAATTGTAGAAATTATTTTATTTATAATTTCTAGACGCTACAATTATCCTTACAATTTATAAGTATAAATATTTATTGAACTAAATTAAAAGAATTAAAACGTTGTGTTAGTTTTAATTGTAAAAAAACTGGCAATGGATGTCTGTTTTAAGTTATCCGGTGATTTTTCCAATTTGATGCGCTTCCTCTTCATCGGAGTCACGTCGACTTCCGGCCGAGCGATAACGTTAGAGGATTGATTTATTACGTACTGTTTTAACATTTTGGGATTCTCGTCTATATTTATTACATATTGCAGATCATTTGAGCGCCTGCGTTTCTTTTTCTTCTTAATTTTCACTTTCAGATCGTCGTTTTTGAACTTAATTTTAAAATTAATACTCTTATTTCGTATCGACAGTTCAGTGTGATTTTTCTTCTTTTTCAGTTTACGTCTTTTCGGTTTTGGAATATTTTTATCGTTATTATCTGTAGTATATTTTGTATGAACATCCTCTATTTTAGGAATAATTTTAGCGTACTGACCCACTTCTGACAAATACTGGCTTTTAAAGCTCTCCACATCAATATCCACTTGGTGGTTATCCAACTGCTCTTTATCAGTGGAACTGAACTTCAGAGCGCACTTTTCAACCACCGGAGTTGATTCAGATTCTATTTTTATTAAGTTAATATTAACAATTTGGTTATTTTCCGATATTTCCATTGCGTCCTCTTCAATGTTGACGGTTGTTAATTTTGCTGTATCTATTTTAGTGAGGTTCTCTGATACGTTGATTATTTTTTCAGATTCTTCAGTCTTATCTATGGGCGAGACATCTATTATCTCTTGGCAGTCATTATCAGCTTCAAATTTTAGTTTTAAACGTATATTGGACTCTTTCTTATTGCACTAAAAACAAAATATTTTTAACTACATTTAATACAAAAATTACATACAATTAAAATGTAATTATAAAACAGAAATATACTATCTGACATAAATTATTATTTTACGACAACTCGTTAACCGTGACTTTACCAGCTCCTAAACCAAGTCACAAATTATATATATTTTTTAAATAACTATGACATTCTTAGACTTAAATACATCAAATAATATGAAAATTGGCAGTTTTATTACAAAAATTTCGTAAACAAATACTTACAATCTCATTGATGTCAGTTTTTTTTGGTGAAACACTTTCCTTGATAGGTTCTTTCTTTTTGGCATCTTTACTTATTTCAAAATTCTTCAGAAGTTCGTCCAGAATATTACTGAAATAAAGAACAATACACAAATGCAATCATTTGTATTGATAGCAGCAATTAATAATGGTAACTCTTATTAAATAAATCCTCACTTGACGATCTCCTTCTTAACCTTCAGAGGTTTCGGTCGCTTGAACTTATCCCTCATAACATTCAGGACGTTGTCATCCAATGTTATATTTAAATCAGGTATTTCACATAAACTATCTTCCAAAAGCTTAATCGGTGACAGAAGAGCGTTCTCTATGCTGTGTAGTTGCGAGGGTTCAATGAGCCTCCTCTTTTGAGGGGTTTTTAGATTTAGTTCTAAACGACTGTCTTCTGTTACTGAAGTGGTTGCTGTGAATAAATAATTTTATTTTTAAATTGCTATATTTTTATATTTTTACTATTGATATCCTTATTGAATCTCATACTCACATTTGTCAACCTCAACTTTTACCATTGTAGTATTTGAAGAACTGGATGGCCTGAAAACAAAACACATGTCCAAATATTTTCAAGGGTTCATAACCCTTTGATAATATTAAAACTACAAGTACAATTAACGAAGTTCAAGGTTATCGGTATTCGAATCAATAATAAAATATTGATTTTACTACGTGATGAGTTTTTAATACAACTCTGCACATTTAATATGTTCCTTACATATTAGTGTTTCCGTGTTTGGTTCGTCGCAGCGACATGCGAGTCGGTATCCTCGCTCCCCGCCGAGGACGGGGTGCGCGGGTCGAAGTCGGAAGGGATTCTGGGAAATAAAATGTTTAGTATAATACTTAGAACAATACAATACATGAAAATAATAGTCCTATTGTAATAGTTGCTAGATCAAACTCATGTGTCGTATAGAATTACAAGTTTATATGTCAAGAATTATAACAAAAGCGGTGAAATAACGAAAACAACATCTGTAAATACATAAGACATAGTGTATCGAATGTATTTCATGCAGAGTGCAAGTGCTTGCTATTGAGGTTATCTTTAACTCTCTCTCTCTATATATATATATCTCTGTTTCTCTCCATCTTCCCCCCTCGTACTCACGTCGCTGTATCTCCTCCAGGGCGAGTGCGTCGGGCGCGGCGGGGGCGCAGGTCGCGCACAGCCACAGCGCTCCCCCGCACGCCGCGTGCGCGCCGCACCAGCCGCACAGCAGGCACGGCCGCACCACCCACCGCCTGACGAACAGGCACACAGAAAAACATTAACACCACATTGGGTAGACAAATACAAGTAATGGATAGATAGAATAGTACATTACTGAAGCGGCCAGCAAAAGGGTCCATGTCTAATTGCGGCGAAGGATTCTATAGTACTTTTCTCAAATAGTGAGCGGAAATTGAAACTAACTATTGGTAAGCACAACTACGTACAAAGTAGACAAACAACAAACAGCAATCATATTTTTTATCATATCGCATAAGTTTTAATTATTTTTTTTATGAACTTCCGACGATCGAGCAATAAACAGCTTCCTATCTACAAGCCAGTTCGATATTTAAATAAAACCTTTGATAAATGATCTCGTCGATGTCATGTTTCGGAGTAAAGGATAGTTCCATTTTAAATGACACGACATAGACATATAAGTTTCCACAGTAATTTATTTGGTCTCTAAAACACGACAGACAGAATTTTCAGAAAACAATAGTAGGGGAAGGGGGGGCATAGTGGGGCCACGGGGCAAAGCGGGGCGCGCTTTACATAGCTTGAAGTAAACGCTGTACGAACTGTCAGATGCGTCGCTATGGTTGATCCTTAGACAACATGGGACCTTCATAAGCTTCCTACGCCCTTTCGGCAAGTGTTCGTGTGATATAAACAAAAATGTCAAAACTAGTGTTTTTCTTAAAATTTTCAGTGAAATTGAATATCAATTCTTTCTAAAACTTATTTATGTACTGTGGTGTGTTATAGTTTATTAGGAATCAAATTCTCTGCGGATTTGTTAATCAAAAAGCACACGGTGATTGAATGAAAGGTAAGATGACATCAGTTTCTCTTTAATTTTAGCTAAGCTGATGGGGCATAGTGGGGTATGGTGCCCGGGGCAAAGCGGGGCAGTCACACAAAAGCCCCACTTTGCCCCGTTTTAAAGACTTCTAAGTAGTAATATATGTCTTTTTTAAGTTTTTAGCTAATATGGTGCGCACATACAAGAGGAAAACTGAACAACATTCCTGGTCTATGCAAGCTATGAAACAAGCTGTACAATTTTGACACGTAACATTACACAACCATTGCAAAAATAACACAATTGGATAAGAATATGCAAACTCCTCCTAGGCAGCCTTCTCCACAACCTGGTTGTTAGTGGATGGTCCAGACAAACAGACTACAGAACAAATAATGGCGGTGAAGAAAGAAAAAAGAAAAAATAAAACTATTTAGTTTGGAAATTGTGTTTCGTTATGACCACCCCACTATGCCCCATAGGCAACCCCACTTTACCCCTATGCACGGGGCATAGCGGGGCAAATGCCTTTTTTTACTTAAGTATTCACATCTCGTAGATTAATTACGTTATCAACATAAATGTATCCATAGTCATTCGCAATGAATTAGGCTATGATTTAAAGTAAACATTTTTAATTTAATCACATTATTTTTTTTTTTAGAAATGTTTAAACCTTAAGTACCCCACTCTGCCCCCTCTTCCCCTATATATTTATTAATTATTAATTGAGGTTCAATCACCAACTTTATTGTAACTTTTACCTTACAAACACAAAATGCGTTTTACGACAACGCCATTGTTGTTGTCATGTGTGTATGTTTGTATATGTGTATGTCCGCTCACCCGGTGTCCTCGTCGTGTTCCCTCCCGTGAGGACACAAGCACTCCTCTATAGTACACGCTATGTGACGCTCGTATATTCCAGAAAAGGCGTTCTGTTCCAACTCCCAGGCGGCATCTCTGAAAATATTTGTTGTCTATAAGTGAGTGAGATAGAGATAATGCACCTTTCCTTTTCGACATGTTTTTTTTATATGTGTGTATTTGACATTCCTCTCGTTATTTTTTAAATTAAGAATATAAATAAATAAAATGTTTATAGAATTTTTTCAAACTAGTCATCCAATATTATTCTGACAATATAAAATACTTTTTTGGGACTAATTACGAAGATAATGACTAAAAAACGGTGCGTGTGTGTGTGCGTGTACCTATCCGGCACATAGTATCCCTGGCTGAGCACGGCTTGATAGAAGTTGTCCTTGTCGTTGCAGAGCGGACACTTGAGGTAATGGATGCCGGCGCTCAGCGACATACGCTGAAACATTATAAATATCATTGTGAAATATGCATCCATGTTTTTACTTTATTTGTTTCTATATTGTAATAAATGAAAAACGACGAAATTTGAGTCAGAAAAAAAATTGTAGACTTTATATATATATTACTAAGATAATGAATAGCCGGCTGAGTTGATATAAGAACATAAACACTAGACCTGTATGCAGTGCCTGTGGAACCACGCGTCGCTGCCGCAGCAGGGCGGCCAGAACGTCTGAGTGGAGGGGAAACCCTCCACCGCCTCGTAGCAGATCACGCATACGGGCTCCGGAGATGGATCTGACAACAGATATTTGTCTCTATGGTCTCCATCAAAGTTAATAGATGGCGTTACTTGTATTGGTCATATGTTGTTTTCAGTGTACCTTGTATTTAATGTATAATGTTGTAAGTTAAACATTAAATGTGTAAGAAACTGATTTTTGTTTAATTGTTGTTAAACTCAAACAGTAGGTAAAGATCCCAAAGTGATAAATACATGATATAAATATTATTACCGTCATCTAATATTTTCCCCTTTTTTATTTTCTTTATTCTAGATTTTCTAGCCCTCGCCTTGATCATTATTTCATCTGGTATCTTCTGTTTCGGTGCATGGTTTTGACAAAATGATCTGAAATTTATTTATTATTATTGTTATGTGCTAATAAGTGATTATATGTATAATAAAACTAAAGATTTTTTTTTAAAATTCCACATTTACTTCAGAGTAGGATGAAAATATTTTTTTAATTACTGATACCTACCTTTATTTATTTAATTGATTTTTTTGTTAGCTAAAACATATTACACCACCTATATTTATTATTAGAAAGTTTTTAACATATACAGCAAACTATTTTTAGTGTCTTATGTTTTTTGAACACTTTTAATCTGCCAAATGACAGTCCACTTTATGTGAGTGGGCAAAATTAAAGGAATTATGGTTCCTCCCTACTTTATAAATGATACTAACTTAAAATTTCCATAGAACAATGAAACTCCATTCTTCTGTTTCCCGCACGGCAGATGGAACTGCTTCCTGCACTGCGTCACACTGCACCCCAACGTCGCCCCTTCCTTATTACAGTACGAACATTTCTGTAAAAAAATTACACATCAAATTGTTATAAATATTTACAGAACATAAAATTTACAAACCCTTGCGCTTACTAAGACATTCGCCTTTATAAATTTTGCAGTTTGGTTCCATGAAAACTATATTGAGCAATGCAAGGGTGGAACTAGATACGTTCTAGAGGCATTTGACAATTCTTAGGATGTTGAAATTTATTATGACCTTTCTAAGGCCTTTCATTTAATTGAAAATAATACTTTAATCTGTAAACTTCGCCATTACGAACATTTTGAAATATTTGACCCCTCTGCTGATTTAGTGAGCTCTAGTAGTATTTAAAAAAAAGACCTCACAAATTTCGTGTAAGCAGGCTGTTCCTTCTGATTCATAACTTGGATGCTCCTTAAAAGTCAATTCTTGATCGTTTTCTATTCCTAAATTATTTTTCTATTTGATATTCAGTCAATATTATTTTAAGTATTATTATTATTATTATTATTTTTGAAGTATATATAGAAGACGCAAGATTTATATGTAAATGTTACTAAATCCCCTCAAAAAAAAAGGAAGGTCACGTAAAAAGCATGAGGACCCCCCGGAGGACATGAGTGAAGAGGTTGATGTCTGTGGCCGAGGCGAAAGAGGTATGCAGGGACCGTAGCGTTTGGCTCTCCGTCGTCTCTGCCTACCCCGCAAGGGATATGGCCTGAAGCTAAGTAAGTAAGATTACTAAATCCTAGCTTGGACCTGTCCAAATAGTTTGTGGTAATTTTTACTTCTTCTTCTCTCCCTACCTAACCAAATATCATAACCTTTGAAATACGTTCTAGAATTGAACCCATGATAGTTCTAGAAAGGCCGAGATCTTAAAGTAAGTTGTAAAAAACTTGCCGTTATACCTCTCGCTCCTACTACTACAGCGTAAAAATTAACTATAAATTTATTCCTGATCAGTTCGTTACTTAGCTCGTGAAGCTTAAATGCGTGATCTTTGGGTATATTTGTTTCCCAGGGAACATTAATCTCTACAAGTACAACGCGCCTGAGTTGTTTTAAGCACAGGAATAGGTCTGGCCTAGATGACGAAACAAAAACATTCCTAGGGATTTTGTATTGCTTTTCATACGTGTCTATCATGAGAGTTAAATCAGGAGCCGCGTCTAAGATGGAAAAAGGCTTGGCTTTTGAACGAACCTGCTTTCACGAACTCTACACCGATTGTTTGATTGTTATACCCTTCTGCGCTCTTGCTACTGAAAGACTAACCGCTTCTCGTATGATTTCCAATACTTTATCGTGGCAACGCGAGTATTAACCTCTATTTAAAAGTACCCTATACCCTACTAAAAAGTGTTGCGCGGTTCCTACTGCCTCCCAATAGATGTTGCAAGATTTTTCGGTGGCTTTGCCCCATCTTACTAAGTTACTTTGATCTGGAAGAGTCATTTAGAATGCATTAAGATAAAGTTTTGCCAATGTTGGGGACCAATCATGAAGCAGGGTGCGCCATCTTAAAGATAGTGGAAAACAAAAATCTCCTATGGTCACCCATTTATTTCGCAATTCTAGGCTCATCGCCTGCAGCCAGTAATTAGTCGCTAATTATCATTTTCGTCTTGCCGAATAAAGGATTTTATTATTTCTATATCTTGTTCTTTCCTACTTGATCCTAGCCCTACTTTATTTGTTTGAGCACCTATTATAAATTGTTTATGGAATTGAAGTCGTGACTCCAGCTCTGTGGCAATTTTATCTTTTGGGAAAATGTTACAGTATCATCATTCGATTTTGAGATGATATGTCTTTTGGTCACTCTTAACTGTTTATAGAGTTGTGATTTTCTTTAATTTTAATCCAGAATTTTGTCGGTCTCTAAGGTAGAAGAGTCCGCTGGATGCGCTAACCCGAGCCAAGACCTCAATGTTCTTATGACGGTTGCATCTAACTTTAACAAAGGAAGTGGGTTTATCACTTCTTTTCGTTTTAAAATAATTTATCTATAAAATATTGATGACTATGTTAACTAAACCTTGTTGTAATTTAGAAGTTTGGAATGATTTTCATTAGTTGACATTAAATGCGTACTTGTATCTAGAGTTTATTATATGGTGATGTCAGTGAGGCTGGTAATAAATAACTTATTTTAATCTGCACACATTTCACTCTGTAACCTCATCCAATTAATTGTCTATCAACTGAATTTAGAATGTTTAATAAATAATACAATAAATAAATTGTATTCATTTAAATATTTAAAGTTAACATTTAATCTTTTCAACATCACAGAACTAGTATTGGCTTTATTTTAGTCTTCTTTTGTTACTAGACTACTTGAGTTATTCTTCTCACCCTGAGTGACTCAATGGACAATATTATATGTAATAAATGTTTATAAGTATTTAGAAGTATTAGTTTCCAGAGGGTTGTTTCTTTAGAGTTTGGTCTAGTTTATTATAGTTTAGAGATGTTTAAATAAATGAGAAATACAATGCAGATTGAATAAAAACTAATTTGGACAAAGGCAAAATCTATTAACTTTTTATTTTCAATGAACCTGACTAATCTAATTTAATTACGGTAAGAGAGACACGGGGAGGCTTCGAGTGACCTTTGAAAACACAGTATCTATGATACTGGAGGAAGGTCACGTAAAAAACATGAGGACCCCCCGGAGGGCATGTATGAAGAGGTTGATGTCTGTGGCCGAGGCGTAGTAAGTATTCAGGGACCGTAGCATTAGGCGCTCCATCGTCTCTGGCTACCCCGCAAGGGATATGGCGTGAAAATAAATAATAAAAATGACCAATGTTTCTGACTTTGCAGTAAAATAACATGTAGAGCAGTATCAGTGGTGAATTTCCAGTGGTTTGAGTCCTGCTCTTGTGGATTAACTTAATATGTATTAAAGATTTCAGTGTAATAACAATTATAACATATTTAAAGACAAAAATATGTGAAGCAATATAAACCTATAAGTAATAAAAATTGTGCTTTCTCTATAGACAAACATACAGGCTAGGTCTAGAATCCTAATAAATATGAAAGAGAACAGTTAAAAGATTCTCAAGTATTATAAATATAGAGATATAGCCGATATATTCAAAATATAAAAACTCTAAGGTTATAATAATCACATTTTTAAAGACTAATTACTATAAACCACAGACAAAAATATGTCTAGCACAGAAGTAAAGCATATAATTGAACAATACTTACATGTTTCTTGCTACGTTCAATCTCTGCCAATATATCTGGATACAGGAAACCGAACAGTCCCTCATTGTCTTTGCCTTTCTGTATTAAACAGCAGGAGAGTAACTGAAAAAATTAAGTAAATTTTAATAATTTTATTTAACTCAATATAGCAAATTGCAACCTTTATTGTGTAAATACAAAAAAATATATCACTAGGTGTTACTGGAGGAAAAATCTAACCTTTCAAGAGTTACAATACTTACAGTCACCCCATCTTCGTAATTAATATTGTATTAACATGGTAAGATTATTAGATAGTTTAAAATTACTTTTTATCTACCATTTTAATGGATGAAAAGGAATTTAAATACCATGCCAATTTTTTTTTATTTGATATATTTTTGGCTGGTAGTGTTAAAATAACTATACATAACATTCAAAGAAAAGTACATTATATTAAATACCACAGTTAGAGATTTACTTTAAAATATCTTTAACAAGTTTAAAATGTAAAATACAAATCTAAAATTTTCTATAGATATTATATTTAACGTATATTTTATATTATAATTAGGATTTTGATTATTACTTTATGTTATATTTAAAAACATGGATTTTTGTGAATAAGAAGTTTATGAAAAATAATATGATAATAATTACTAACCACACAAAAATAATGACAGTGAATATCTCCAATGCTATATAACTTGCCGTATAGTGCCTCCTCGTCTACTTCTTGTCTGCAAAACGCACAAGGAGCACTTTTTTCAGATATTTTAGCTAGCAATTGTTTTTTTACTGATATTCCTTTTCTGAGTGCCATGTTTGAGTTCTTCGTAAGAAATACACAAATACATTAAAATTCAAGTAATTTCAAATTGAGCTTCTTTATTGCTAGTATAAATTTATTGCACTGTAAAGTCTACATTTTTTATAAGTTATCTAGACTTTAGAATTTGTGTCATAACAAAAATGGCTAGCATTTGGCGGCAAATAAACGTTTTGACTTAAATGTCGTTCTGAAACAATAATTATGATGATGACAGATACACATTGGTATATATTTTTATTATAATAAAAAAAAAACACAAAAATATTTATCACATACATTAAAATATATAATTTTGTATTTTAATTTCTTCCTTTTTACCAACAAGTCAATGGTTCCATTAATCAGAATATACTACATATAATAGTACGTCAGTCGAATTTCTTTCAGCGAGCCAACAGACCCTTTGTTATAAAACTCCAGTATTATAATTTACTGATTCGTACGTTTGTGTGGTATATCATAAAAAAATAACAATAATTCTCTATAAAAGTGATATTACGGCCTTTATAGCCATTTTGTCTATGACGAAAAATGATTTTTCATTAAAAATTATGAGCAATTAGTGTCAAGCAACACTAAATATAAAACGTCAAAAAATCTAAAAAAAAAAAGCCGCAAGGCGACTTTTATAGTTTTAATTTAGTTTTTAAAGTTATTTGTGTTTAATTAATGTTGTAATTTAACTCTTTAAGAGTGTTATAGGTGTTGATATATCTAGTCTTAGGCGTATCTATTTTATTTTGCGGGCAAACCAAGAGCCATGACTAGTTTAGTGTGCCATAACAGTGATGATCGATGTCCCTTTGTTGTGAAAACAGCGAATTTTGGTGCTTTATAAAAAACTAAGAAATAAAAATCGCCTGATAAACTATTTTGAGATAAGTTCTTCATGTGTCTAATGCGATAAATGCGAAGATTGCCTTACTTTAGAGAAATCCCGCCATTTTTACATATTTTTATTTCGTAACTAAGACTAAAATGGAATTTCCTAATAATTGGAAACTTGAGCAACGTTCAATATGTTGTTAATTAGCAACAATAAAACCTCCAAAATGTCTACTTTGCAAAATCCATGGCCTCAGATTTCAAAAGAGCCCTTAGACTCTAAGTATGAAAAATGTCGCAATATCACTGAGGAGATATACAAAAGAATCAATATCACTTTTGAAATTAAGAAGTTAGAATCTGAAGCACAGAGTGACTTGTCAGAGGAGAGGTGAGTGATTTATTGCCATACATATAGACCATATTTTATTTTAAATACACATAAAATACATTAAATGTCTAGAAGCCTTGAAAATGGCATTTTTATTTATATCATCTTATTGTTAATATCATGCAAATTCGAAATTAAGTATTGATCTTATAGTTGCTGTGTCATAATAATTTTAGCAAGGACATTTTAAGAAAAGTATAGAGTATATATTGTCTTTGGCCAGCAGTCGGGGTCACCAGACCAATATATATTATAAATACACTCACTTTAAATAAAATAATATAATTATTTCCTTAATAGCATTATGAAACCTGTTTCTTCAGTATCTATTATCTGCTTCATACCTCATGTTTTTTTTATAATGACAGCTGTGTATACCATATTAAGTGATTGCGTAGAAAATGTAAGCGTCTGTTACTATATGAAATTTACTTAAATTCTCTTGATATAATATATCATGATAAAAGTTAAATTGTAATTTATATATGTTACAAATTTCAGAATCAAATAGTCAAAACCAAAATTAGCTAAGACATGTGTGGTAACTTAACATAGCACTTAAATAATTTATGTTATACAATATTTCTTTTTGACCTTGATTACCGAACCATGGATCAGAGGGTTTCAAATTAGATGCTACAATTCTTTGTGTGATTAATAGCTTTATTAAACTCAGTCCAAGTTATACTTTGTTTCCCTAATTGAATTATAATAAGTATTACATTATTTAATAGTTGAAAACTTAGAATGAAAGTTAATTTCAGCGACCAAATAGACAGCAACGAACTCAGCAATGAAACAGACTTATTTGCTTGCGACAAAAGTTCAATATCAAGCTCCACAGAGCTAGAGGCTTTGGAACATGGGAGTGCAGCCTGCGAGAAGTACATCAATAATAATAATAATAATGAAGAGAAAAAGAGAATTGTTTATAAAAGACCCAAGAAACGGTAGGTTTTATAATAATTAAAAACACAATGCTTATACTTATAGTTGTACTATGTGAGGATGTCTAATTATCGGAGATTTAGAGTTCTACTAGAGTTGTTGATTATCTTATTTACAGTTTTTATTCAAAATATTTGAGAAGAAACGAATAACAATAAATATATATATATATATATATATACATATATAACATAACATTTCTGGAACACTACAAAGTTTTAAAAATAAAGTAATATTTACTTTGATGTTATGTAATTATATGTAGCCTAAAATAGATATTGAACCCTGCCACCAGTTAATTTATTTTAAAAGTTTATCACAATGCAGACATTGGTTCCAAGCCACTCCACCCTCTTCTATATTAGATTGTGACAATTTGGCAGATTCAGAAAACGTGTTAAGAAGCAGCCATTAAAGCAAGAGTCGGATGGCTCAAGTGATGAAGCCCTACCCTTGAGCCGCGTGGCCGTGGACTACAGAGAGAGGGCGCCGCCGTCACCCTGTCACGCTGTCATGGGTGTACCCAGTGTTGTTATTACACCAATTGGTAAGTTTGTATACTAGTTGTCTAGCTCTGGTCTAACAAAATATTGCATTGTGTGTAGTATTTACTAGATTATTTTATTTTGTGATTAGTTTAATCCTTAACAACCTTGTTGATAAAGATTTTGTATTTATTTCAAATATTGATTGATTAAAGATTGCACATTTAACCCTTAAAAACTCACTATATTTAAAATTAAAATTTTGTTTACAGATTTAAAGAAGTTTAAATTACCGTCACCAGAGAAGAAAATAACTAAAAAAGTTGAGCCCAAAAGGGACATAGATGTCCTGACCATAGACAAAATCATAGGCAATGATAAAATAAATGACACAGATAAAGTGAAGAGTCTGGAGTGGCATTGCACTCTGTGTAGTCTTTCATTCCGCGGGGAGAGGGGTTTGAGGTAATTATTTATATGAACATTTAACATGTGTAATATGTATTATTTTGATAAGTATTGTATCAAAATAGTCTCTCCTGACAGTCCTGACATTTGGTGTTCACAAGTGCTCACTGATGTTGATTTAGAGTGGAAAAGATGTAAATAAATAAATACATATTAGGAAATATGAACTTTAACAATAGTAGAGTGTTATCTTGCATTTTTTTTTCTCTAGTTTTAACTGGGTATATTATTTTAACTAAATATATAAGGATTTTCCTTTAATCTATTAAAAACTATTAGAACAGTTTTTTTTACTAGAATTTAAACTGTATATTGAGTGTTTTATTGTTTTTTCTGTTTCAGACGCCACATGACAATGTCTCATACAATGGAAGAGCTGAAGTGACTTGGAGGTACAGTTTTATTGATTTTTTAAATTTTAGTTTCTTATTAAAAATTTACGTTACTAAAAGTAACTGAAATTATCATACATTCATTTTTTTTGTATCATAAAGATTGTAGTATTTAATTTCAATATTGTTTCTTCATTCATTCATTTGTTACATCAGAAAGGTATTGAAGTCTCAGTAACATGTTTGGAATCTTTTCAATAATATACTAGAGGCGCCTACAGGACCTCAATTTCGACTCGCTGCGCTCGCGAAATCTCGGGTGCCGTTTGCAAATTGAGCGAAGCAAGTCCAGTGTAATGACTCATCATTTCCCATTGACTTCAATGGGATATCAGTTCTTTGACACGACATTTTTCAAAAAATTTTATTTTTTGGTTACATTTTTCAGATTTTTTTTGAAAACAATTTACCTAATGTTTTTTATTGCAAAATTTCATAGTTTTCCGTCAAGTAGTTTTCGAGCCTACTCGTGACAAAGAATGTGAAAAAGTCTCCAGTGAGCGCTCCGCTTGCTTCGCTCAATTATGTCTAAGTCATATTAAAAACATTTGTGAAATAAGGCTTATTAAATTGAAAATTTTAATGTTGCACTGTAAAAGTGTATGAACCCGCTATACCATATTTGATGCTATTTGTCAGTGTAACAACTGAACCATCGTGGCGGTTATTTATATACATTTTCAATGTATGTAATAAGATCTTAATGTTCAATTTGAACTAATAGATAGTATTTGTTAGGTAGTGCTCTATAGATAGGATAATTTGGTATGAAATTGAAATTGGGAATGTGTGTGTGGGTGAGTTGTCATGGTATGAGGGTTACAGAAAAAAAAATTAAAACATTTTTAATTTTAAATATTTTAACTTTTGAATTTTTGAATTTTTCAAGTTCCAAAAAAAATAATTATATATTTAGCATTTTTTTTTGTTTTTTCTTATCATGATAACTTCACCCTCGCGAGGGCAGGGTCTAAAGCTGTGATCGTTTGGAAATGTGATTGTAGGATATGGTCGCTTCGTTGGATTTACGGTTTTCGTTTTTTTTTTTTTTTTTTTTATTAAAAAATATTCATGGATGATTGAGAATTAGGATCAAGATATTTTTTTTTTGTTGTATAGACATTTCATTGTCACATTATAGAATATTGTGTAATAATTCAAAACTTTTTTTTTTTAAATATAATCGACTTACACTAGTAATGTTGAGTATCCTATCGGAGGTCGCGATATTAAAAATATTAGTGATGCTCGAAGATAACAAAAAAAAAAAAAACGAAAATCGTAAATCCAAATTGAAGCAAAAAAAGTAGGATGAAAGATTTTCAGTACAAAATTCTAAGAACGTAGCCTCTTTGTTATAAATAGGTTAAATAGGAATATCTCGTCTTCATAGATATAATGTAATGTAAGATTTTTTTTTAAAAGAAATTGCAAAAGTAATATAGCAACTTTTTGGTGTTTTTTTTTTTTAAATATTGCAAATAGGACATTTTAATTTTAAAAGTATTCTAAGTCTTGTGCTTTGATTTGTTTAATGAGGTGCTATATATTATTAGTTATTGTAAATATTATATAATGTTTAAAATGAGTCCATGGGGCTTGATATTTATTTCCCTTTGGTGATATTGATATTCGTATTTTTTATAAAAAAAAAAACAAAATAAAATGTATTTTTTTCATAAATTTTTGAACATGGATACGTAAAATAGTACATATCAAACAAAAATTTTGCAATAATACACGTTTTTTCAAAATATTTACGAGTGTTTGATGATTTTTTTTAAATGTATAATAAAACTGGCTAGAAAGCGTCCTCGTCTCAAAATTGGCTCTATACCATTGTTTAAAATCCATATATTGTCATATATTTACATTTACAGCCCAAACTATTTTTTACTAGAATCCGCCAACCGTGCGCGGCGGGTGTTGAGCTGAGCCCGTCTCCTTTCTTCTTTTCATAACTTTTGAATGGCTAAACATTTTTTCAATCTGTTTTCGCTATAACATCCGCGTTCGGCTCAAACATACATGAGAAAATTTTTAGCTAATTATCTCGTCGCATTCTGGAGACAACTAAACACTAAAAAAGGTCACCCAAACGGTTAAGAGCTTCACTTACGCTCAGCTCAATAATTTCTTGCAAAGATAAATTAATTTTCCAGTGATTCTTAAAAGATTGGAAGTCAAAGTAAAATAAAAGGGTTGATATTTTCTTGTGTTGACATATATTGTTCTCGTGAAACGTCAGTCGGTGCGCTGTTAGAGCTTACGGCTCTAATTGTCAAAATCGTGACGTTCGAAAATCAAATGAATTATTTTTTCACATTACCCCCAACTGTTAAGTTTATTTAAATTCTTAAGAATGAGTGAAGAATATTATATTATTTAAATAAAATGATCAAACACTCACCCCCCCCGTATTGATGTAGAAAGTTGTGCTTGTCTGTCGAGTTCGTGATCTCTGTAGTGTCATTACTTGGTGCAATGGGTGATGCCATATTAAGAATAACTATTTATATTTTTATTAGGATTTTATTTTAATTTCCATTTGTTATTATTAAAATTTTATTATAATTAAGCTACTTTATTTTAAATACGATATATTGAATAGTTATTTTGTGAAATCTGTAGTTAATTTTGCACGTCCGTGTGTTTGTAATGAATATTAAATTTTTATTTAGTGATAAATAACGCGGTGTTTGTCTTCTTCCAAGGTTAATTTTTTAATTGTTAATCGTATTTTCTTTATACTTTATGAAGTGTGACTTCTTTGGTGTGAGAAAGAGATGGAGTTAAGGTGGAGTATCTCAAATCTGTCTTCAATTAATAAACTGTTACTTACCAGTGTTACCCTGTAGTTACATACCGCGTCATCTAAACATTTTATTAACAAAAATACTCCTCCTAAACTATACTAAGATGAAAAGAGAGAGATACTGTGGGGTAGAAAGAGAAAGATATAAGAAAGATCACTTCCGTAAATATAAGAAATTATATTTTATACTAGTATTAGATTTTTAGCCATTTCCTAGTCTTTAATTGTTTTAAAATTAACTATTGTCACAAATCTTGCAATATTTTTAACTCGATAATATATTGTTTTTGAATTAGCTGCGGATTTGTAAATGTGCTGAAAAATTATGTTTTCAATTGCCAATAATATGTATGTATTTTTGTAAATCCGCTTCTAATGTAATCTGTATTTCTTAATGGCATTATGTTTATGTAATTCTAGTCTAAATTATGTTCATCGCTGTTTATAATGTGTGCTGGTTAATAAACGTTATTTCTTAATAGTATTTATTATTATCTGTGTCCCCTAAAACATAATTTGTAATTTTTTTTTAATGTGTTCTAAATGTCGACTTTACAATAATTCATCACCACGCCAAATATTGAAATTAGTATATAGTATTTGAGAATTTATCCATTTTGGAGTTATATTACTACAAACAATCGTATTACTCAAATATGAAACAATAAGTATTACAAATAAATTAAAAAAATCATATTTATTAAAAAATTGATCATTAATCATCATCGGCATCAATATTAATTTTATTTGATTTAATTTTATACAACATTGCAATGAGTTCAGAGCTGGGTGACAGGGCACCTTTGATCGCCCAGCACTGTAACGTCTTTGCAATGTTCTCACTTCTCAATTCTATTTTCATCTTCATTTTCTTATTTAATCTAGAAAAAAAAAATTAGATATATATATATATATATGTACTCTTATGTTTGTTAGTTTGTAGTTGTTTCATACTAATATTGGAGGGTTATTCAAATAACAGATGATTTTATTTTGTTTTTGAGAAAGGATTAATTTTATAAAACAATTCGACTTTTTTTGTGTAAATAATTATAGGACTTTAATTTTTGGACATGTATTAGGCTTATATATATAAAATCAGCATTTTTATAAAAAATACCTTGCCGGATCAAAGAATTCCCTCTGAGCTGAGATCGTCAATTTATTCAATTGTGGTGGATTCGGTCCGAGCACCTCACTGGCGTATTGCTCGTCTGTACTACTACCCGTGAAGTCTATGCCGGACCTCGTTAAACACGGTGTGATGGAGTATTCTGGAATGTTTGCCAGGAAATCTGCATTTTCTGTGTGGTTTGTATTAAATATCCTCAAGAGAGAGTCTATGTCCTGTCCGTGCAGGCTGGCATCTTCGAACTTCTGGTATCCAAGACCTGGAAAAATTTTATACCAATATTATAAAGTTTTGCATAGAAATAATGTTGGAAACTAATCTTCTCATTATATTAAATCTGTCACCTAACTTTATATTGTACTTTATGAAATTAAATATTTTACATGCAGATAAATTTTGCAAAAAAAAAAACCAGGAAGCTGCCTTATGTAGTTCATGTGGATAGTCGCATGCAAAAGCCACTTAATTTCTTGACATATTTGGAAGACATTATTAACACTAAACCGACAATTCTAGTATACCTGTTCCTACCGCGCGCCGTCAAATTGAGCGGTAATTAAAAATTATTTTATATAACGCAGGTAATAATTAATATAATAATAAAAAATTCAATATAGTGATATTAAATTTTAACAAGCCGATTTGCATTCAAACAATAAGAAAGTTTAAATCTCAAGTACCTTGAACACATTTCTGCAGTAATGTATTGTGCAATGAGCTAACGAGAGCTACAGGCTCACCGGGTGGAGTTGCCACATATAATACAGCACCTTTTCTATTATCCGATATCATTTGTATACTTATATAAAGGAGGTCATCGAGTTTGATTGTTTGTATCTGTAGTTGAAAAAAATATATACACTTTTAAAATCTTTTCAGACTTTTAAAAAGGATTTATTTAATCAATTACAAATTGAAAAATATGTTATTTGTCATTTAAACTCGTCATCCTCTTGCCCATATACTTATATAATTTTGGGGTAGGCGCAGTGTTTATTCCTTCCATGTTCCCATATTACTTGTTATCTCTGTACACATACAAAGACGGTATGGAGAACAAGGGAGTTCTTCTCCATATTGTCTTTCATGCAATCCATCTATCTTTTCTTCGGCTGTCTTCCGCCTGTCCATCCATCTATTTAAATCCCATGATGAGGAGCCTATGCTGTATAACTACACATTCGCCCGGCAGTGCCTTGCAGTTTTTGAAACAATTGATTGTAGCTCTCCTTATTAAGAAATAATCAATCATCATATAGTGGCCACTTTATGTAATTATGTGTTCATCTCTTTCGGTCTTTCTAAACCAAGTATCGGGTATAGCCATGTCGAAGGGCAGAGCGGCCTCCAGCAAGGCTTCATCCTCGACATTACAATTACCAAAACCCCAACCACCATGTACTCTTTCATAACTAGCACACATAATCTTTCATAACTCCTTTATATATCATCTTACATCCTAAATGTCCATTAAAATTACCCCCCCACATATATCTGCTCATTGTCCAGAACTTCCTTTTACGACCGGCTACCTTCGTAATTTAAACTCTTAAATATTATTCAAATAAGCAAGTATGTACCTCTGGTGTCATGTTACGACTGCACTTCGCTTCTTTCAGTGACTGTAGGATACGAGAAGGTAAGAGTCTTGTTAAAATGTTGACTGGTTCTTCTATTAATTGTTCCGAAAGTTTGATTACATGCCATGTGCGTCGTTGGGTTGCTATCACTGGAAATTTAAGACAATGGGAGAATTAATTATATACTTAAATATACGGCCTAAGAGGGAATAACTGTGTTCAAATATGGAGCCATCTCGTTTTATTTATCTGTCTGGTAACATAATTACATTTAATTGTTCTTAAATACTTACATTTCAGTCGTAGTCTAGCAACAATCTCAGCAATCTCTTCATTTGGTAATGATTTGGCTACATGTCTGCATAAAACTCGCGCCACACTCGTAGGAGTCATGGGCAGCCTTGCATTACGAACTGCGCGGAATACCTCCCGCCAACGTACTCCAAACTCCGGTAGTACGGTCCCACAGCACACTTCTAGCGGCATTTTGCTTATTACTATCTGCAGTTCCGATATTCCTGGAGATATAAGATTTTAAATAAACAAATTATCATGTACTACATATTGTAGTGGTCAAAGTAAATACTCACCGCTTTTAGATGTCGACTGCATTTCGTTAAATTATTATAATTTTCTTTATGTCAGGTATAAAATTAATTTTGAGATAAATAAAGATAATATTTAATAACATTAATAATCACTATATAATTACTGCTAACCTAGTACTAGTAGAAGGCCGTTATCGGATTTGTTTTTAAAATGTTGACAATTTTCTATTTATATAAAAATGTTGCTAGTGAAAAAATAAATAAGTTTCCCATAATATATTAGACAGCAATGATATTATTTACGAATCATATAAAAAATGTTAAAATAAAAACGACTTCTTAATTTGTTAAATATGGTTGTTTTCTTATGCGCTTTAGATAATTGATTGATAAGAAAAAAATATAGCAAAATGGTTAGTTTTCTGTAACTAAATAAAGATGTTATTTAAACCCTTTTCTGGTATTTGAAGTGGTATAATTTCCGGGTCGCTTACATTCTTATTTATACTAGGAGCCAACAAACCCTCAATTTCGACTCGCTGTGCTCGCGTAATCTCGGGTGCCGTTTGCATATTGAGCAAAGCGAGCCCAGTGTAATGACTCATCCTTTCCCATTGACTTCAATGGGATATCAGTTTTTTGTTGATTCTTCCTCAACGACAATAATTTTTTCAAAAACTTAAAAGCCGCCACCTGATGTGAGTCTTTTTGATTGCAAAATTTCATAATTTTCCGTAAAGTAGTTTTCGAGCCTATTGGCGACAAAGAAAGTGAAAAAGTCTCCAGTAGAGTGCTCCGCTCGCTTCGCTCAATAATAAAAAAATTGCGCTATATATTAAGTATTTAAATAATATGGGGAAGAAGGGAGTGTGTACAGTAACAGGAGAGTGTGGAAGAAAAAAAAAATACTGCGCCGATCCCAAAATTGGCCAAGGAAGGAAAATAATTAACAAAATGGTGACTTAATCGAGCGAAGCTGTAATTAAGAGCTAATAAATAATATATTTTATAACAATAATGACGTCTAAATTAATGTTGTTAGTACTAAAAATATTTACTCATTTTTTATTTTAATCTTTCATAGCAAGTCCGGGTAAAGCAGCCATTTTGTGGTGTCGCTGTGGCATTATAAATTCTTCATCCAATTTTGTCTATTTTACATGGGAGTATTGCTTTTTGTTGTGATTGATAAGTTTCAAGTTTATTTGAAGTATTGTAATTTTATATTTATTTTAAAATGGAACAAGATGTGGATACAGGATACAGAACATTATGCTGCACTTGTCTGAGTTCAGATCGTAATGTAATTTCTATAAATGGCCTTACACAAGTATATCAAATGTTTAGATTAATAATGTACGATTACGCGGGTGATAGGGTAAGTTTCAAAAGTTTTTAAATATTTTAAATAGTAAATAAAATAGAAAATACTTAAAATAATATTATATTTTTACGTCTTACAGTTTTGTGACCCCGGAATAAATAAATAAATTAAAAAAATGTTTTCGAAGTACTTCAAAGCATTTAGTTTTACTTTTTATAAAGTTTATATTTTTACATCGCTATTCCAGTTCGGAGATTCTTTAATAGAGCTGGATCAGTTGGTTTGTTGGGAATGCCTTGCTCTGATGAAGAAGTTGGCGCGGTTTAAGCGACAGGTGCACAGTGCTCAGGAACACTTGAGAGTACTGGCTATGAGCCACACTCAAGAGGTTTGTGCCACAACATATGCTAATATTACACACTTTAGAATTAGTTATTTATAGTATATAAAAATTTATATCAGCCCATACATATGCAGTTGTTGGAAAACATTCTAATTATAGGGAGAGCTTATTTTACCTGATTTGCAAAATATAAGTAGTCAATATACAAACATTATTGTCTAGCCAGGAACAGCTGTAATCAAAAGTTATCAGAGCTACTACTACACCAAACAATTGATAAAAAAGAATTCAAAGTTTTTATATTATTAAAAAAACAAATTAACAAAGAAACGAAGACATGGCCCAAGATTTCATCACTCTTGGGTCATGTCCAGGCGAAGGTTGATGATTTGCTTTCTCAGACTTCCTGTGCCAAAGTTGTAGTCTTTGAAGAATTCCACATACACACAATACCAATTGGCTAGTGTCGTGTCACATGCCATCAACTACGCGGGAGAACTTTTCTTTAGAAAATGGTCTGTCCCAGTTGCTCAAGATGCAAACTTGTCTACTGGATGTGGACGACCATATGCCCTTTTTGTTGGATCTTCTGCTGAATACACATCCCGGAAAGTACCAGTATACTGATAAAGCTCCCCTAATGTCCTCTGATACAGAGTGAAGTGCAGATTCAATGTCTGGCTAACACAGGACCTGCAAATCAATATATTTGACACTACAAGTCAGCGGATTGGAATGGAATTCAGTTTGCTTTTGCATCCTACACATGGGGACCGGTTTGTTTACCTTCCAATGATCTTAGTGACTGCGCTACGGCTGTACTTTGATACTACAAGTACTTTGCATCAAACTATGTGGTACCACTTGGTGGAAGTTCGCAGTCTTGGTTTGATGCATCTGTCAGGGCTGCAGTAGCTGGCAAAGACCAGGCATATAAAGTTTGGGCTAATGCATTAGTCACTAAGGATCCGAACTCTAAAGTTCTGAAGAGGATATATAACTGTGCCTCCAGATTCATCAAATGGCAAATTGCTAGAGCAAAGTTCAAGCATGTCATCAAAATTGGGGATCAGCTAGCAAGGCCTTGCACGCGCCAGTTCTGGGTGCATTCCAAAGCCACTCTGGGAATATTTTGCCAGCCAGCCATTGCAGATTGGGAACAACTCTGGCCCAAACGTAAAAAAAGAAAGCCAATCTCTTAGGCACTCTTTTTGCCTCTTACGCAACTTTGGACGACTAGGGATAGACACCGCCTTTTATTCCGCGTTATCAGAGCTTAATACCGGAAATAGTTTTTCGGCAAAAAGCTATCCGAAAATCGTGCTTGATATCCCCAACTCTGGAATTTACAACGGGGAGTGGTCCGAATAGCTATTTGATCTTATGCCTACCGCCGAGTTTCATCACCACGTAGCACGTCATACCATTTATACCACCGGGATGCGTGGCGATCCACTACTGTGTGGTTTTCATCGACCTTTCTTCCACATACTACTAAAATGTGGAACGAACTGCCGTCAGCGGTATTTCCGGATCATAACGACATGGGTGTCTTAAAAAAAGGCGTTTATTCCCACCTCCAAGTCCGGCAACGCTCTTGCGATTCCCCAGATGTTGCAAGAGTTCGTGGACACCTGTCATCGCTGACCCACCGGTGGTTTGCTCTGCTCTAACGTAAAAAAAATAATATTTGATTAATTAACAGTTATTTATTAAATCAATAATATCTTATGAATATAATTATGAGTTGCTTTAGGGCTGAGATATCTGTAGGCATATATATATATTATTATTATAATTATGTCCAAAAATAAAAACATGCATTACGGAGCACTAATACTAATTTATAAATTAAATTCTGACCTATAAAAGCTCAAATTATAAATTTATTATTATATTTGATTTAATTATTTTACTAAATATACTCTTAATTTCCAGACTATGGACCACACATACATGTCGCAATCCCTGTCATCTCTTGAATGTGTTATGAAAACGGACTTTGATCAAATACTAGTGGATTATACAATGCAAGACAAGGAGTGGCCTCACTATATATCTATAAGTACAGAGGAGAATGTTAAAAATGAGAGTTACGACGTCGCCCAGGCTCTGAGGGATCATATTACACTCAGCATTGACGACCAGGTCAACGTTATGGGGGGTAATATAATAGTTTATTATTTTGAGGAATATAATGTTAGTTACAAAGGAATTCTAAAAATGTATCAATTTATTGAGCGAAGTCACAGGACTCCAGTTTTACTGGAAACTTTTTACATTCTTTGTCACGAATTGGCTCGAAAACTACTTGACGGAAAATTATGAAACTTTGCAATCAAAAAGACACACATTAGGAGATGGATTAAAAAAAATAATTGAAAAATGTAAAAAAAAAAATTGTTTTTTAATATCATGTCAAAAACTGATATCCAATTGAAGTCAATGGGAAACGATGCGTCAAATTATTGGGCTCGCTTCGCTCAATATGCAAACGGCACCCGAGATTTCGCGAGCGCAGCGAGTCGAAATTGAGGGTCTGTTGGCGCCCCTAGTAACTAACTTGGTTATTACTGTAAATAGTAACACTCGCATTGATTTACCTCATATAATTATTCATATAATATATTTGGAATATATATTTAAAATTTGGTTTTTGTTATGCCGGACAGATGACATATATTTAAGGTTTTTTGAAAGAACGGCTGCTATTTCATACACCGAGCTATAAAAATATGATAATTTTATTCATATACAAATTAAAGAATTAATAAAATGAACTGAAGTAGCATTGTTTTTACTGATAAAATTAAGAATGCCAGTAAAAAAATCTCTGAATATATTGTATATTTTATAAAAAATATTCTTGTAATATAATTGAAATCGTTATCACCAATGGCATATGTAAGATTCCATGTATTATAGAAAATTGTTTCATTTTTAGTACCAGAACTAGTCCTCGAGAACCCGGTAACAGGAGTGATGTCCCACATAGTAGTCAACTCTGGATCTCTGGTGACCGACTTTCATAATGTTAAGAGGGAAATGCCTGAATTGACCATTGAGTGAGTTTTGTAACCAGCTATTTTTAAATTTTAAAAGTTTCATTAAAATTAATATATAAATTTCAGTCAGCGCCATCTATTATTGAGTAGTGATTATAGTTTACGAAATAATTTTTTAAAATGCGTAAATTACAATAATATTTTGATTGTTAAATTACATAAATTACTTTAAAACTGCAATATCTATATTATAGTGTTTATTATTTGATTTATTACTTTAATGTACGCATATCACATTTTAGCCCGACCCTAAAACCCGACACAGTGATAATAAGCCAAAATCCAAGAAACAGTCCAAAAAAAGAGAAACCAGATCTCAAAAGCAAATATACAAAGGAATATATGACGGAGGAAGAAATGATGGCTCTAAGGTGAGGGTGGTACCAATATTAATATTTACTATTACTAGCCAGTATTCAATTGTATCTTCAATTGAATACTTCACTTCCTGCTTATAATATCAGAAGTGTGTCTAAGAACAATGATTTAATAAAATTACATCAATATAAATTATTATTGTATCAAGAGTTTCATCATTTTATTTCCATCACAAAAATTGTCTATTTATATATATTTCTGGGACTTTGTATTTTCCAAGATGAACTGTTTTTGACATGGTGTTTTTACTGATTGGATCCAAAATTTATTTATTATTATTATTAAGAAAATGTATTCAAACTATTTTTGACATGGTTTTTTTACTGATTTGATCCAAAATTATTTATTATTACTATTAAGTAAGTAAGTAAGTAATTAAAATAATCTTGGTTGTATATTTAATATAAATATTGTTTTCAGAGAGGAAGCTAAGCAGAAGGTGCAGTACGTCAGTTCGGTGTACAAGTGTGAGTTGTGTATCATTGGTTTCTACACGCAGCAGCAGGTGGAGGATCACTTTGTGGCCATGCATAGAGAGGTTTGTTAAATTGTGTATTGTGTATGTTTTATTAGTAATAAAATAAAACCATGTAAATGAAGTAAAATGTACATTTTATAACATTCTATTTAAATTAAAAATGCTGTCGAGGTTACAGGCAATGACTAGTATATAATCATTATTATGAACCAACATACTAATATCTATGTATGTATGTATTCACTAATTTGATTTTGTGTTTGTTACAATGTCATAGTTACTAATAAATATACAATGATGAATTCACCACCACAACCCGGATTTGAACTAGTGATCTGTGGGAATCCAGTCCCAATTGAGCTACAGTGCCCTTACTCGCTTTGCATCCTATGTATACTTGCCTCTATCGAGATGAATATATTGTATATTACAATATTATTAAATATTTAACAAACAATTGTTAAAAATAAAGAAATAATTTATATATATCTAATTAAATCTTTTAATTACATTTTTGTTATAGTTATTATTAATTAATTTAAAATTTATTTCAGAAACCAGGCTACATCCCATGCAAAGTGTGTTACATATATACACCAGAGGCAAAAATGACGGAACACACAGACACACACTACAGCAGATATGTATGTAAACTGTGCAACAAATACGAGAACAGTCAGAAGTTAATGTTAGTGCATCTGAGGGCCCACGAGAACAAGACATCCCGGGCGCTCATACCTATAGACGTTGAAAAGAAGGTTGGTTCATTTTAACATCGTATGGTCTTGGGTTCTTTTTCTTTTCTTAAGACTTCTTAATTTTCAGTCTAGAAAAAAGAAGGGCAAGGTATTAGAAGAAGAAAAAACACCACCAAAACCCGGGGATTTGAGAAAATTACTTTCAAAAACAACAATAGTTGGATACAAGTGTCTCGAATGTGATATGTTTTTTAAGTAAGTACATTATCCATACTAGATACTATCTGACTGTTAGTCTATAACGTCGAAACGGCTCGGCCGATTATAATGAATTTTGATACAGATATAGTGTGTATTTTGTGTCTTTATGTTGAATACAAATTTTGCAACAATGTCATGTGAATGGTTGTGTGTTACAGAAATTCCCGAGCTCGTAAAAACCACGTGGATAGATTTCACCGAGAGGGCCTGCAGTGCGACCACTGTAAGAAGAGATTTGTAAACAGGACGACGCTGGCTACACATTTACGGTAATATATATTTTTTTAACCACCCAATATATATATTTATTTAATAAGTAATATATAATAAAGATATACACTTCAGGCTGCACGAGGGCCCGCTGCCCCGGGAGGAGTGTCCGGTGTGCCACAAGATGGTCCGCTCCATACAGATCAAGTACCACATCCAGCGGCACCAGAGCACGGCGCGCTTCGAGTGCCGCGACTGCGACAAGGTGTTCTCGCACTCCGCCACCTACCAGGCACACCTCAAGTTCTCCAGGGCGCACGCCTCCGACCAGGTCTTCAAGTGAGATTCATGTCGTAATGAAATAATAATGGTTATTCTATATAGCAAGTATTCCATTCTGATAAGTGGTAATTACTTGTATCTTGAACATCAGCCATTCCACATTACACACTTGGAAATACATCTTTTTTTTACTATAAATTATAAATGAATAAACTATATGTTTTGAAATACTGAGCATTGCAAATACAAGTGGTTCAAAGGACTTAACAGATAAAATACATTGTATAATACTGGTATTGTTGAATGTACATATTATAAAAAAAAATAATTCTAAATATATTTTACATGTTAGTCTATAAGAGTTATAGAGAGAATGTATATTGTATATGAAAAAAGTGTCATAATTATTAAAGAAGAAGGCAAACAAGCCATATTTCATAAAGATAAGAAATATCAAAGAATTAAATGAACGATATACTTTCAGATTTCCGTGTCCGATGTGTAATAAGGGTTATCCCACGAAGCAAGCGATGCAGGATCACTTCAACTACCAACATCTAAACAAAACAACACATAAGTGTCCAGTCTGCAGTAAGGTATGTGTTAGACACACACGCACACGTTTACGCACACATGCACACACAGACGCGCAATCACACACACACACTCCCGTTCCCGTCATTCTGCCCATTGAGCTACTGTGTCGTTATCCGCTATGATGACTATGCTTTCTAGATATATATTTATTGACATTATTACATATATTTTTTTCAAGTGCGTTAAGTCTCTCATCGAATCTTGTCAAGTTTAGGCAATACCTTTTACAATAATGAATTTTAACTTTGATTTTATTTAAGTACAATTTAAAATTATATAATTTCAGCCAATAGCGTCGAAAGCAAACGTGGAGAAGCACATGATGAGAGTCCACGGAGAGAAGAAGTCAAAACCAAGGAAACATGTCTGTCAGCTGTGCGGCAAGGGATTCACTGTGAGAATTAATACATTTCTATACTAAGTCTTGTATATATGTATGTATGAATGTATGTAATATATATTCTAAGAAACTATTTAAATTAAAATCAGTTTGGTAGTTTCATAACTCATTGATTACAAACAAATAAATCTATTTATAATATAGGGAACATGTATAGCGGTTAATGAGATTATTTTATTATTTTCAGGACAAGAAAGCTTTAACTCAGCACGAAGTTATCCATTCGGGTGAACGACCTCTGTCCTGCGACATCTGCCAGCAGACCTTTAAGCAGAAAGCATCTCTCTACACCCACAAGAAGAGAGTTCATAAAGTGTTCCCAACAAAGAGAGTCGTAGAGTTCATGGATACTACTGACTAGTGTGTGTTGTTGTACTCGGTACTGTACATTGTTCCATAAAACCTTCTTTAAATATGTATTTATTATGTCATGTAATTATGAAATTAATAAAAAAAGTCAACAATCATGACTCGAACCTGCTGCCTATGTATAGTAGCGCTCTGACAATGAGATATACTCTATTGTCTATATCCTGAGATGTCAAAACCTATATCAGTATATATTTATTATGTAAAAAAAAAATGCTGTCTCTTTCCCACTCTCATATAATTCTAAGTGTAACAGAGACAGCGTGTTTTTAACAGCTTTAACATGAATTGTCAGTTGATTGGATTAATTGAATGTGAATTATTAATTATTATAATTATATTGTAAATATTTGATATTGAATAAATATTTTACCTGTAAAAACTTACTGTATTTTTATTACAATCCCTTTTGTTATTGTTTATCCTAATTGTTATTACATTCTACAATTCAAAAGACTTCCAAAATGTCCAATGAAAAAGATTATAAGCATCTAGATTCAAATTATTTATTAAAAAACTAGACAACCAAAAATTTTTTTTTTGGAAGAAAATATCGACAGACGACCGACATATTAAAATAGCATAGATATATTAATCGTTTTTACTATTTATTTTTACCTATTAGGTTTTTATAATTTTAAGCGTCAAAATAAAAAAAAAAAACAAAATTTTAGATACCTTTTCCAAATAGGCATTTAAACGTTAAGTCAGTCGGTGAGTAAGCTATCACCGGCTCGGAATGCTCCTCTGTTGAGAAGAGCCGGCCAGAAAAACAACAGTCGCTCTTTTTAAAAGAAATATAACAATCTAAGATGATGTACATTATAATATAAATCCTGCAAATGAATCAACAACTCCAGTTCCACATATTTTGATTTACTAAAAACTCTTGAACGTTATAATAAGATTTATTTAATAATAAACTTTCGATATTAGATTAAAAACGAAGAAATGGAAGGTCTAAAATATCTTGTGGATCTTTATTATATGTGCGTATACTCAAACCCATGAAGGATTTATTAACTTTTTGAAGACGAAATTTTGGCGTTACGTTTGTTTTTATTTCTTCTATTTATCGCGTGTTTGTCACTAACTATAGTAACTAACTTTTAATATAACTATTTAAATTTTGGCATATATATAGTATGTATTACGAAGCAACTGTAAGAATACCCATTTCTGTAAAAAAAATCTCTCAGAGTCTTTAGCTTTTAAGTTATAAATAGCCCGCACATTTTTTTTTTTCTAAATAAATATAGAATTCATTTCGGCAGCACTGCCCCATAATAAAATACTATGAAAGTAACTAAAATAAATAAGTCGAGCCGTATTAACGTCCGTTAATTGTCAAATTTTTTTAATTGCAAAGACGGTGGAGCTGAGTTTGGCTACGAGTGTTGAGAGAGGGGGGTTCCACTGGAGCTTTTTATCTAAAGACATTTGTTGAGTCAATCAGTTCTAACATTTCATTGTTAAGGAGCAATTTAAAATTTTTGCATTTTACATTAGGAAGTGGAAATTCTATGTATTTAAGACTAAATTATTAATTTCGAACCAATGAAGGACTCGTGACATAGTACTGTTTACTTCGTCATAATTAATCTTACCACGTCCAACTTTAAAAATAAACGAGATGTGATCACCAAAAAGTACAATGTCACATCGTTGTGACATTGTACTTTTCTGGTCGGGTCGTCCCTCAACAAAAAAGGGCAAGTCATTAATATAAAGTAAAAACAAAAAGGCGGCTAGAATAGGTCCTTGTGGAACACCTATCTTTTGATGAGAACCAGACATCAAATCACACATCAAACATCCCGATTCTCTATTACATATATAGCAAGATAGTTTGGAGAGAGTTGTTTTTTCGTCAATAAATAATATTCATTTATGTTAGATCGTTTGTTGCAGAAGATTTATTTATTTAAAAAATGTAGAAGACTTCATTTATTAAAACTATTATTTTTGTTAGATAAAACTAGTTTACCCAACTAGATAGAGGACAATGGAAATTTAATAAAATTTATGTAAATAAAAAGAAATATATAAAAGATATATTACCTTCAAATAGTTATATTCCGGGAGGAGTTAAAAAATATAATACACGTTAAGTAAAGGTTAAGTTCATAAATAATACAACACTACAACTATACACATATATAATTCAACTATGTTAGTACTTTCTTCTCCGGTAACCCCAGTAACTTCCTGACCGCTACATTATATTCCTCCAGAGAATCACAACTTTCGCCATTATTAAATAAATTTGATACCGATTCCTTATATTTCTGACTGTTCGGTATATTATTAATATCATAGCACTGAATCTCCTCTTCGGACAAATTATTATTCTCATTAGTTACTTTTAAGAACCAAGACACTAAGTTTTTTTTCGATGGATGTTTATCAAAATCGTAATACTCCATGTCTTCGAGGGTTTTATCCTTCTCCCAATCTTCAACATGCCAACTTTCATAGTAACAGGCGGTTAAAAGATAGTTGACGTAATCCAGATTCTGTTTTCTAACCGGACACCTATCTGCAGTTATTGTGACCAAATCGTTATCTTCGTTATATTTATCGCCGACTAATCTTAAAAACTTATCCCTTGCATGCTTATCAAGTTTTAAATCCGCCAACTTCACCCTCAGAGCAACTATGCGGGCCAAGGGATTCCTGATAGTGGGACTGGCGTGGCAGTAGTCTGAGGTGATAATTTCTACTGGATAATGCTTTTCAATTGCCGCTTCAGTATTCAAGAGTTCAGGCCAAGGGGTACAAAATTTTTTGATTGCCTCACACTGCATTTTTATAACCGGTGGTGTTAGATGAAGAAAGTTGGGTATTTTCATTAACTCCGCATTTGCTTTCTTACCGGGAGGCGCCTGTCCCTTGGGTACATAGCCCTGCCTCACCGGTAACGGTACGGATGACGGGTGGAACGATCTCGGTCCCGGCCATACATTTCCCCAATTCTGAAAAAAATATATAAAATTTCAAAAATTTGTTTAAACATGTTATTTAATAAATAAATACCCTGTCAAGCAGTTTTTAATTTTATTTTTATAAAAATAGTAAAGGCTACATTTTATTTTATTTTAATCTGCAATAAATAGCAATTTTAAGCAGGCATGTTTTTAATTAATTTCTCAATTTTGTGTGCATAAAATTAGCATTAGAAGTTCTTAATGAAGAATTAAGAACTTCTAACCTTTATTTTTGGTCTATGCCAAAGTCTCTAATCTTATAGGCAATTTCATTAGAGTAATCTATTATCCTTTTTCTCTTTGTGGTTTATGCAGAGAAATCAATATAAATGCACAGAAAAACATAGTATTTAAAATTCTATACAAAATGTGATTAATTCCTAGCACATGCATCTTTTAAAACAGATCCGTTAAAATCCCATAACTTAAATATTTTCATATCTTTCTAGTAACTTTGAACATTTTGAATACAACCATTATTAATGGATTATTGAAATAATTGTAGTCCTCCTACCATTAACACTGCAATATAATGTTTTGTTAGTTTTATTTACTAAACCAATCTTGGTAGATTATTTAATATTAAATCAAAGTTAACAAATATGTTGCAAATTTTTAGAGTTTAGATTAAGTATTGGATTGAAAGCAGGCAATCATTATCTGTAAAGTTTTTTATTAAATATGTTCATGCAATCATCAATAGAACTCTATAGAACTATATAAATCAATGGGTTCTGTCTGTATATATTCTCTATATTTCTATAACTCAAGATTATTTGACCAATCTTGTTTATTCTATGAAATGTAAGACCATATAACAGATTGGTAAACCCTAGTAAACAGGTATAGTATATTGTAAAATTAATTTAAGAATTGATTACTCTGTATTTCAATAGTGTGAGAGAAAATGAGATTATGCCAACTAATGTTCAACTAAGCTAAAGTGTGTGCAGACGCTAATAGATTCAATACTTAAATTCATTACACATTTATATATTGTTACAGAAGTGTGAAATGTTTAGTTATAATAGCTATATAGATTAAAAACTTCTTAACAAACAATGTTTACAAAACATTTAAGATAATTGTTCAATTGACAAATATCATATAATTTACCAATAAGTTATAAAACATTGATGGCAGCTTTGTTTTTGCATACTATAGTATATTAATCGTAAATTAAAATCTAACTTATTTTTAATTATTAGTTCAGTTTAAGAAGTAATTATTTTCTATCATAAATATAAAGTTTTTGAATAAATTTCTACTATGTTGTATTAAAGTTAACTTTTGTTTTAATATCACCTATAACATTTCTGTTTAACCTGTTTAGTATAATAGTGTTCTTTTCAGTTTTTACCTGATCAGTACGCATCTTTTCTGATCTATCCGGCTGTAGGTCTGTCCTACGAATTGCTTTCTTCTGTAATCTAGTTCTAGTCTTTACAATATCAAGAACTCTAAATTCTTGTTCTTCTTCTAATTTCGTCGCTTTTTCCACAGTACTCGACTGAAAACGCCATAATATTTGAGCGTTATATACCGTACCCGGTTTATAGTGACGAATAAATAAGCTCATTTTTGCTATTACAAGTATACAGCTTTATTTCTAGTAAATTTTAGACATTATTTTTAACTTATTTATTAAAGAATTACGACAACGATAAATGATTGTATTTTAAGGTTAAGTTCTAAATTGTAATTTGGAAATGACAATTGACAAGTGTCATAAGATGTCACAGATTTTAACAACTGAGTACAGTACACATGTTCGTGTTAAAATATAAATTATTATGTATATAATTAAAAAAAACAAAAATAGATTTTGTGTAGATCTTATATAAACTAGACTAATATAAGGTAATATAAATAATATTTGACTAATTTCAAACAGACATATATATAGAGTTATATATTTGTTAATTAAAATACCCATGGCTATTTGCTACTTATATTTTCCGAACGAAACTTACCTACTCACGAACTACCCGTCTGATGTAAAAATAACCCAACCAATTCAGATTGTAGTCCAAAGATACGTTGAAAAATAAAGTCTGCTTACTCTTTTCCCTTATGTTAGAAAAAGATAAAAGGACTATAAAAAAGAGAGCTAAGATTATTTACAATTAATAGTATTGTAATTCACAAAGTTGATTGTTCGCAGAATTCAAGTTTTAGTCGTCGCGTATTTTATGAAAATATTTTAAAAGTTGATTAAAAGTGTTGTATATTATATGTTTTCGTGTTAGTATACTTGTAATTTATTAAAATGGAAAGTAGTAAAAAGAGAAGTCGAAAGTCGAAATTAGTGCCGCGGGAATGCTTTGATTCGGATGATGAAAACATAGCAGATATGCAGGTAGGCGACCATTTTGAAGAATAAGGCTATATGAATACTAAAAATGTGGGTGCCTATATAAACAATAAATGAATATTTATAAAAAAAAGTCATATGATTATATTTGGTTTTTATTTTAGTATAATAAGGCAAGTTTTTTTATTTTCTGTTCCTGTGTGGGTAGATTTGATTTTTGATTAGTTAAACTTCAAATGAGCTGTGTATGTTTTATATAAAAAAAAAAAATAATAAATGAATTGATAACAAAGTATCTTATGCTTATTAGAAAAACTAAAAATAAATATTAATTTAAAGGTTGTTTTCAATTTACCCTACATTCAAAACAACCTTTACATGAATGTTTTATTTTATTTTTTATATAATATTATTTATTTCTGATATTAAGTTTTCTATGTTGATAAGAAATACAAAGATATTATAAAGATTAAAATTGTGTTCTTACATAAATACATAGTTCTTTGCCACAGGTTTAATAATTTGTCTCTTAGTACTGCAGTAAATTTCTTATTTTTTTCTTTAAGTTTGTCCTTTTGCATAACAATGAAAACTTAAAAAATATATTATTTAAAATTTATAAAAGAAAATTTGCTTGTTTGTAAAAAGTTGTACAGAGATAATAACTAATTTAACTAAATTATTTGTATTTCAGAATGAAATTGAACAAACTATAGCCCGGATGACGTCAAGTTCAATTCTCAAAAAGTTAAGCCGACAAACTGAAGAACCACTGAAATTTTCTATTAAAGTGGAAGTTGAGGAAATAGATGAACCAATTAACACACAAATTAAGCAAGAGGAACACGAGAGAGAATTAAATATAACTATAGACTCTGTTATAAGTTTGAAGGAACCAAACATAAATATAAAAAAAAATAAAACAGAGGTTCTTGAGAAAACAAACTCCCCGGCACCAATTCTCATTATAGGACCAGATGTATTGCAGTGTACATTCAAAGAAGAAATGTTAAGGGAGGAATTTGATAGTATATCAAAACAGACGACAAGTAAAGCAGATAAACTCATAGAAATTCATATATTAAACTTCTTTGGGAGATATTTAAATGAAATAGAGCTGAATGATAAGGAATCACAATTGCAATCAGTTCTTGAGAAATGGAAAACCTGGCAGAAAACTAACCCCGAACACCGAGATGTGCCTTTATCATACAAATGTTACATATGTTTGAAGGCCTGGTGGCATTATTATGACTTCCAACAGCACTTCCATACTCACAATCAGGTTGAAGTGGATATAGAGACTTTTAACCAAGAGTGTAGTATAGTTGCATTTCAATATGGAAGACCAGATAATGAAATACCTATAGAAGACACTTGCTGGCGGTGCGGTCAAGATTTTAAAATGCACCAAGTTGTTAAAAAAAGCAATATTTATAGATGTAAGGGTTGTTTAGAAAAATTCATTTCATGTATGCTGTTGAACCAGCATTTAGGGAGCTGTCATTACTTCAAAAGAACATTAGAGATAGGAGGTGTAAAAACAAATGATCAATATCCCTGTACCCTTTGCCCTGCTAAGTATTTTTCGGAGATAGAATTAGATAAACATCTAAAAACCAGACATTCAGTCAGATCAGACTTACCAGCGGTTATCGATTTAAAAAACTGTCCGACCTGTAACCGTCAGTTAATTGATACACAGTCACATGAATGCAAAAATTTATTATTTACAAAAAGCTGTGAGTTCTGTAAAAGAAATTTCCAAAAAGCTTTTAATCTCCAAATGCATGAAACCGTTGGTAAGAAGTATCACAAATGTTGCTTATGTGGTAAGATTTTATTAGCAGAGTGTATGGAGTTGGAACATGTATTGTCTCACAGCAATACCTACTGTATGGTTTACAAATGTATGGTCTGTCCGAGCCCTGTGTACTTTTTAAACGAGATGACGGTGAAAAAACACAGATTTGCATGTCACAGGCGACCCAGTAAAGGCGTTAATGTACCCTTCTTTGAAATGGTACGGTATTATAATTTTATTTTCATTTCTTTGTCCCTAGTTATGATTCAATTATCATATTATTAGTTAGTGACCCTGACTCTTATTTTAATAGTCGTGGGTTCTATTCCCGCTTGGGACAATTCTTTGTGAACAGAGTGTTATTACAAATCTTTGTCTCAATTGTTTTAATGATTGTAAAATAGATACAGGGATTACTACATATTATACAAAATCATATTGACAATGAAAAAATGTCAAATTTCAAAGGGTAGAATCCTAGCATTATATCTTTTATACCTAAAGCTTCTTAAATAAATGGTTAATATATAACATGTTATTACAGATAGCGGTGCCCAAGACTCTGCTCAGAAGCATGCTATTGAAGACATGTTTACCAAAGATCAAGTTAAAAAGTAATCATGATTATGAAGAGAGTCAAGAGAGTGTTAATAATGCATGCGATGAAATGGAAATGAGAGTTGTAGGTGTGTGTTAAATATTTTAAATAGTTCTCTCTAACTTAGTATTATTAACACTAAACCTACCAGTACCGGTCTAATTGACCGTTCTTTAACTTTTGTAAAACTTATACATTTTTAAACGTTATAATATCGTTATCAAACTACATGACAATTCTTACAATATGCATATAATATTTTCTTCACTCTTTACTTTTAGTTATTTCCATTATTACCTGCGTTATATAATAAAATAACTTTTGATTACCGTTCAATTCGACCGCGTGCGGTAGGAACAGGTATTCAAGAATTGTTGGTAGGTTTAGTGTTAAAGTAATGTGATGTTAATGCATGAACTCAATAAAATGGTGACTCTATTCTGTTTTTTTTTTATTATAACAGAAAAATTATATAGATTAAACATATTGGATAATTTATTTCAGATTTTAATGAGTGTGATAATAAAAATTATGATACTGACGACAATGTTGACAAACTTGAAAGACTTGAATCTGACAATATTGATACTATAACTAAGATTGAACCAGTGTCGACGAATATTGATAAAGTATCAAGAAATATTGATGAAGTAACAACACATAGTGACGAAGTAACAACTACTAATGAATTATCAACCAATATTGACCAAGGAACAAATATTGACGAAGTAACAACGAATATTAATGAATTATCAACCAATATCGATAAAGTAACAGCATATATTGACAAATTATCAACCAATATTGACATAGTAACAACAAATATTGACAAAGTATTACATAATATTGAACCATTAAAAATAAAGAAGGAAAAAGCAGACGTGGAAGATGAAGAATGTCCAACTGAAATAAATATAAAGCAGGAACCAAACGATATTGACTTCAACGTATACAACTACAACGAAAATATTAATAATATGGTAGTTAAGGAAGAGATTGTGGAACATGTTGTGGAGATATGTGACTTGAAGAATGATATTAAAATAGAGGTTAAAGATGAACCCACTGATAATGATTTGATAAATGACAGTGAACCTGAATATAATGATACCTGTGATGATAAAAATGATGAGGATTTTAAATCATTATGTACTTCAAAGTATGTATATTAGGTCTTATTTATATATATATATATATATATATATATATATATATATATATATATATATATATATATGTATATATTGGGTTTGGTGTGTGTTGCGAGTTGTGTAAAGTTGTTGGTGTGCTTTTTAATAATTTATACTATACAAAAGTATTCTGAGATTATGTTTTTTTGTGGTGTTAGGATGTCAACCATTGTTTAGTATCTTTTTAAAGACCTGTTTTGTCAAATAGAATATTTCCATATTGCTTTGAACATTTTTTTATGTAATTAAAAACTTAAATTAAATAAACATGATAGCGATACCTCTAAAAATTATACCTCAATCGAGGGTATCGGCTTTGATGAAGCCGGGGAACCCCTCCCCGAGCAAAATCGGGGGAATAATTCGCGGATATTGCTTTGGCTGCCCGTCGTATCTGGGACGGGCTAAGTATCGCAGTTTGTGTTTTCTGAAGGCAACAGACGGCACCCCCCTCCATTTTAGATGTGGACTTTTGCAACATCCGGGGGGTTTCACTTGAACCTAAACGCCGGCCTTGCCGGCCTTGTTGTTTTTGACGGAGACGCAGATATCTCAACCTAGTTACACAGCGTACCTATCATACCCCGGGTATAAAATAGAACGTCATTTTATACCACACGCCGGGGTATCTGTGTTCGTAAGGGAGGATATCTGCTACCGTCGTCTTCAGATTTTTGAAGGCCGGACTTGTCCGTGCTCTTGCTGCGTGTGGACATGGACGATCACGTCAGAGTCACACGTGCCTCTACAGTCCATAGTAATACAGTAATGCAGAAACAGATCAACTGTTGGGCCACGTTCAAGCGAAGATTGACGACCTGCTTTCACAGACTCCCTTCGCTGAAGTCGTAATCCTCGGGGACTTTAAGGCGCACAATACCGAATGGTTAGGTCACGTGCAGCCGACTACGCGGGGAGAACTGTTCGACTTTGCTCTGGTAAATGGCCTGACCCAACTGGTAAGGACGCACACTTTTCTACCGGACGTGGACAGCCCTTTTTGTTGGATCTTCTGCTGACTACACATCCAGAAAAGTACCAAGTCACTGTCGAGGCTCCTTTAGGGTCCTGTCACTGTCTGGTACGGAGTGTCGTGTGTCGACCCGTCGCGTTTGGCACTACAAGTCAGCGGATTGGGATGGAATGCGGTCGTTTTTTGCATCATACCCATGGGGTCGATTTGTTTCCCTTCCAATGATCCCAGTGACTGCGCTGTGGCTGTAGCTGATGTGATACTAAAGGGCATGGAACTATTTGTACCCAGCTTTTTGGTACCACTTGGTGGCAGATCGTGGCCTTGGTTCGATGCGTCTGTCAGAACTGCAGCAGCTGGTAAACGACAGGCTTATCAAGCTTGGGCCAATACGTTAGCCACTAAGGATCCGAACTCTAGAGTTCTAAAGAGGAAATATAACCGTGCCTCTAGATTCTTCAAACGGCAAATCGCTAGCGCAAAGTTCAAGCATGTCGTTAAAATTGGGGATCAGCTGGCGAAGTACCTGCCTAGCACGAGCAAATTCTAGGCGCTTTCTATGGCCACTCTGGGCAACTTTAGCCAGCCGTCCCTACCGCCATTGCACATGGGGAATAACTCTTTGGCCCACACGGCAAAAGAGAAAGCCGATCTTTCGGGCGCTCTTTTTGCCTGCAGTCTCTGTTTTCCTTGGACGTTCATAAGCCGAGTGAGCCGGATGCCATTTCTCCATTAGTGCTACGAACGTTCGCATCTGAGTTGACTCCAGTGCTAACGCGTCTATTTCGGCACTCCTACCTTAAAGGCGTAGTCCCGGTATCATGGAAGTGTGCCCTTGTCCATCCGATCCCTAAGAAAGGTTATAGCTCGGACCCAGCTAACTACAGACCTATCGCCATTACCTCTCATCTCTCCAAAATAATGGAGATTATTATCAACCGGCAGCTCCTAACGTACCTTGAGGATTACCAGTTGATCAATGATCGGCATTATGACTTTCGCCATGGTCGATCCACCGATCAAAGAATATCACCAGCAAATCAGCTGGTGATCTTCTTTTACGCACCGTTGGGCAGCGGTTATTGAAAGCAAGGAAGAGGGTCTGGCAGTTAGTGTTGATATAGCAAAAGCCTTCGATCGTGTATGGCACAAGGGGTTTCTTTCGAAGCTACCTTTCTATGGGGTTCCCGAGAGTTTATGCAAATGGATCACCAGTTTTCTTACTGGACGGAGCATACAGGTCGTTCTCGACGGTTTTTCTCGGACTCCAAGCCCGTAAACGCTGGTGTACCCCAAGGTTGCGTGCTATCCCCAACTCGGTTCCGCCTGCAATTCAATGATATATTGGATATTCCCAACATAATTTGTTATGCAGATGACAGCACTGGGGATGCGGTAAATTCCGGTCATGCAGGTCTCTCTCGGGAAAATGTCGACGAGTGCCGAAAGAAACTTGTCTTCTATAGAGACCTCCCTGAGGATGGTCTCAGAGTGAGGTGAACTGAACCACGTTCAGTTCAATCCCCTAAAGACACAAGTTTGCGCGTTTACCACAAAGAAAACCCCATTTGTCGTATCACCGCTTTTCGAGAGCACGTATCAGAATACTGGGTCTCGACATTCTAGTTTTGTGGTCATCTGGAGAACATGGCCAAGTGGGCCTCGATGTAATTGGGAGTGATCAATAGAGCGAGGCAGCATTTCAAACCTGGCCAAAGACTTGCGCTCTATAAGGCGCAGGTCCGGCCACACGTGGAGTACTGTCCTTATCTTTGGTCCGGATCACCCCAATATCAGCTTCTACCAATTGACCGCGTACAACGGAGAGCTGTTCGGATTGTCGGGGACCCGGTGCTCTGCGAACGGCTGGACTCTTTGGCATTGCGTAGAGACGTGGCTTCTTTGTGCGTCCTCTACCGCATTTACAACGGGGAATGTTCCGAAGATCTATTCGATTTGATGCCTGCCGCCGAATTTCATCACCGCACAGTTCGCCATTGCCTCATTTACCATCCATGCCAACTGGATGCGTAATGATCTTCCACTGTGTGGTTTTCAAAGACTTTTTTCCCATGTACCAATCAAATGTGGAAAACTCCCTTGGGTATGACAAGGGTACCTTCAAAAAAGGCATATACTCCTATCTCCAAGGCCGTCAACGCTCTTGTGAATCCTCGGATGTTGCAAGAGTTCATGGGCGGCGGTGATCACATATCACCGGTGACCCGCAAACTCATTTGCCCTCTTCTAATATAAAAAAAAAAAATAAAAAGCACCAAAAAAAAAAAGCTAAGTAGTAATTCATAATGTAACATTACAGGATCTACAGCTGCAGGAAATGCCCTTACGAGGGCACCCACCGTCACTACAGGCAACACATCAAAGAGAGATGTCACAACTCATTCTACACGTGCACCAAGTGTAACTCCAAACATCCCTCCATGAAGAACTACCTCACTCACTTCCAGGATCACAACTACCCTCAGTACACGTGTCCCAAGTGCCTGAAGCGGCTGGCGGCCATGAGTGAGCTGACGAGCCACGTGCACCAACACATCAAAAACAACTTCGTGGGTGTACACTTTATAAAAGAGAAAACCTACAACAAGTGCTTCCAGTGCAGACAGTGCCGCGTGAACGTGTCCTCCAGCGAGTTCTTCGTGCACTGGGAGTCTCATGTCGAGATTAAGAATTTGGAAATGGGATCGGAAACTAATGACTTACTGAAAAATAAACCAATATTGAAAAATCTTGTTGGTAAGAATCCACAGAAAGTTCTGGATTGCTGTGTGTGTGTGTGTGTGTGCGTGCGTGTGTGTGTAAGTCTGATGGATGGACTGATTTTGATTTGGTTTACTTTTATTTGAAAGTTGACTTGATTAAGCATTCTTATCTATAAAGGAAATCTGACTGAGACCTTTTAAAGATCATGGACTTTTTTCATTGTAGCAGAGATTTTCTTTAACGTTTGGTATTGTAATAATAGTCATGGCCTTATAAGTAATGATAAGTATGTTTGTTTGTGTGTGATGATTTTAGCCCTACTGCAAGGGGAAGCACCGGAAATATCAAAGAAATTACAACCGAAGCAGTGTGTTATGTGTTTAAAGAACTTTTCAAGGAAGAATGATCTCAAACGACACCTGATAGAGCACCTCCTGAGGGACGCGTATCTCAACAGAGACAAGTACGAGTGTCTCAAGTGTCAGATATGTAGCATAGGGTTCAACAAGAAGGATATGTGAGTATTGATGGATTAATGGATTGATGTCGCACTTATAATGTACGTCAATTATTTAATTACCTCTCAAATAAATATTTTCAAAATTATTTATTAATGAAATTTAATATCGCAATTTTCAATTTCTAATAATGTGTTTAATTACGAAAAATGTTATTTTGCATTTAAAACAGCAGCTTTTTCTTTGTTTATTTGAGAATATCAAGTTTTCCTTTATTTTATCATTGTGTGTTCCATCCTTCATATTAATGACCAGATTGGTGATAGTTTTGTACCATTACTCAATTGATATTTCAGTTAATATTTCCAAATAAATTGTGACTTGCTCAATATTTTTTTTAAAGATATGTCTTTAATGCTTTTGATTTAAAAATATAATATGTAAAATAATAATTATAGCTCGCGGTGTGATGTGGTCTTAACACTTTGGTGACCGGTAATTTTACACAGACACTATGTCATATCACCGCCCTTGGTGGTATAAATTGAAACAGATAATGCAAGTGCAATGACAAGTTAACTCGTCACCGGTCAACAACTTTTGGACATGATAAGACGAGTTAACTCGTCACCGGTCAACAACGTTTGGACATTAAAAGACGAGTTAACTCGTCACCGGTCAGCAACATTTGGACATGAAATGACGAGTTAACTCGTCACCGGTCAGCAACATTTGGACATTAAAAGACGAGTTAACTCGTCACCGGTCAACAACATTTGGACATGAAAAGACGAGTTAACTCGTCACCGGTCAACAACATTTGGACATGAAATGACGAGTTAACTCGTCACCGGTCAACAAGGTTTGGACATGAAAAGACGAGTTAACTCGTCACCGGTCAACAACATTTGGACATGAAAAGACGAGTTAACTCGTCACCGGTCAACAACATTTGGACATGATAAGACGAGTTAACTTGTCACCGGTCAGCAAAGTGTTAACATTGTCACTTCCACGTTCCAGCTACAAGCGTCACATGCGCGACCACGCCTCCCTGCCGCTGTACAAGTGCGAGCTATGCGACAAGACGTTCAGTGACTCGAGCAATTTCTCCAAACACAAGAAAGTACACAACCTCTCCGTCCTGGTCTGTGACATTTGTAAAAAGAAGTTTACATGTAAGGCGTTCTTGATTAAACACATGGAGGTGAGGGGTTTTTATATTATAATAAACATTTTTTTTATTGTAAAAAGATTCTTTTATTGACATAGTTAATTTTGTATATAAATTATGAAGTTTTACAGTAATAAAAGCTCTTTAAATTTCATGTATAGTAATAAAAGCTCTTAATTTTCCATACCCAGTAATAAAAGCTCTTAACTTTCCATGCACAGTAATAAAAGCTCTTCACTTTTCATACACAGTAATAAAAGCTCTTATCATTTTTTATTCAGTAATAAAAGCTCATATAATTCCATAAACGGTGGTAAAGGTTCCTCTCTTACCATAGACGGTGAATGTTCCCAGATGCACGACAAGTGTAAGCCGATAGTGTGCGAGTGCTGCCAGCGCGTGTTCCACTCGCCCTCCGCGTACCGCAAGCACCGCAACGGGCGCTACCGGTTCAAGTGCCACGAGTGCGCGCTCACCTTCGACGCGCTCAAGGACAAGTGGGACCACATGTGGCTGGTCGGTTACATTATTAATATTAGGTGTTCACTACTCTGTCACATCCCGCATTCCAGGACTTGTAATTTCTGGTTGCTCCCAACAAAATAAAGGATACTTTTCACTCTTAACTTTTTTTTTTAATCTATTGAAATCTTACTAGCTGTCTTCAGTGAATCTGTCCAAATTAGAACAGAGAGCACTACGTACAAACTAATAACCATAGTGACAGAGTGTTAGTGTTTTACACACACAGCTATCTATAAACATTAATATTATAAAAGTAGTAGTAGTAGTAGTAGTAGTAGTTTTAAAAATAATAGCAATATAATAATGGAATATATCTAACTATATATGTTATTCCAGGAACACAAAGAGAGAAAATATCTAGCGGATTGTCCGATCTGCAAGAAGTCGTTCAGGAAGTACCAGGACGTGAAGACGCACATCAAGACGGCGCACGACTCCAAGTACGTATACCGAGCGGACTTCATCAAGATCAACAAGAACGAGGAGGTCATCGTGTGCGAGTGAACAGACCAATTGTATTATTATATACACTAATGCATGTTATGAACAGTGTTGGCAACCTGGAATGAGGCGCTGATCGTACCAGGGGCGTAAAATTATCGTACCTGACAAAAAATTATCGTACGTTTTCAAATATAACATAAAAAGGCGTTAGTTATTAACAAAATAGACATTATCACGAACTTATATTGCGTTCGACGGACCACGAAATTATCGTACGTGTACGATAATTATCGTACGGTTGCCAACACTGGTTATGAAGCGTGTTGTTAACTCGAGCTATTCTCGAGTTATAATAAATGAACACGTCTCTGTTATAGGATTTATATCTTGAGGTTAGTTACGAGGCAAAGTGCACTCGTCAAATACAAATAAATGTAAAGGTTTCATGAGAAATGACAGAATTGTGTAAATGTTATTGCAGATACAAATCTTGTTATTAATTTTGTGGACATTCTCTCTCGTTAATATATATTTTTGTTTTATTTTATTGACCGAGCACGTGTTATATTCTTTAAAATGAATAAACGTTGACATTATCATTTTAATTATAAATTATTTACTTTACTGCCTGTTGTATGATGTATCAATAAAAATAGTTTTTGACTATCCTTTTTGCCATCAAACATCCTTTTAATAAGAATATTTATTCTTAACACTTTGGCTGCGTCGAGTAAAACATTGAAATGACAGCAGTGCGACTCCTACATGCAAGTGCGGAGCCGCACTCGTGTAGCGGAACGTAATGTGTATGCGGCTTAACATAAATATGTTAAAAGTATATTACATCGTCATGCAGATCTTCTAAGACATTTGTGTAATTTTTCTTTCTTGCGGTATCTTTCCTTGGTCGTCCAAAGTCGAGTTTCTCTCTTTCTCCGTAGGGGCTAAAGTCATTCTCCGTGTGCAATGACGTTAGGGACGACTGGAAAAAGTTGCCGTGTGTTTTTTTTTTCTTCCATCTAGATTAATGCTTGACTACATTTCACCTGATGGGAAGTGGAAATGTAGCCATAGGTGATAAGGCGCATTATTCTAGCAACCTATTCACTTTTCTCTTGAAGACACTTACATTGTATTGGGACCCACATTGGAAGGGGGACGGAGTAATTATATCATGTAATTCCAGCACACAATCACCAAAATGTATCCTATAGAATACTGAGACCCTAGCAATTCTACGCTTGTGTTCAAGACTGTGGAGGTTAGCTTCTACCGATTCGGGATAGCCTATAAGCCTGTCTCAATTTAGTCCAGAACCGCAAGATGAGACTTTGCGTCTTGCGACACCAACGAATATGTAACCACATTACTCCACACACGACCGGATCTGTGCTTTGTATAATACAAGAAGCTGTCCCGATGTAAAGTACTGACGGACCTTCGCAAGAACGGCAAGTTTTCCTGCAGCTGCTCTTGCTCTGCACTCAATACACCGACCGAAGTTGAGGTTCGAGGAAATCTCTAAGCTTAATAACTGAAGCAGGTCACTGTACTCCAAAGATACTCTGGAAAGTAGGAGCCAAGGTGGAAGGGCTCATTTTGGCGGTGAACAGACACGTCTGCATTTTGCTGGCGTTACATTTGATAAGATTGGCATTGCCCCATGCGGAGACTCCCCGGGGTTTGTCACTCAAACGTTGCACCATGGCTTCTCTTTCTGACTGTACTTGATCTCTACTAGCCCGCCTACTCGGCAGGTATCTTTCTACAACTGTGCTGTCGTCTGCATACCCATAGATACCGGGCTTTAGCAGATCGTCAATGTACAGCAGAAAAAGAGTTGCAAAAAGAACGGACCCCTAAGGAACTCCCGCATTTATTGTTCCGATGAACACCCGTCGACAACTACTCGGAGAGATCTCTGGTTCAGAAAGTCCGTTACCTAGCCGATCAGACCAGGAAATATTTCCTGGGTACGGTACGGTATATACCGTACGCTGAAAGCCTCTCTGTTTTTCTCGATGGCTTCGCCTAAAACCTGCGTAGCATACACTAGAAGTTTCCAGTGGACCTATTTTAGCGAAACCCGCACTGTCGGTCACTGAGGAGATCGTTACCTTCAAGGTACGCTAGAAGGCGTGAGTTCAATACACGCTCCATAATCTTGCAGAGTATGGAGGTGATTGAAATTGGTCTATAATTGGCAGGATCGGCACGGCTGCTTTTTAGTGCACTGGTTTCACGTTGGCAAGCTTCCAGGATTTCCACACTATTCCAGTCTTGAAAGACAGGCGATACCAACGTGTCAATACAGGAGACAACTCAGCTGCGCATGTCTTGAGCAGAATGGCTGGTATACCATCAGGACCACTGGCTTTATTCACATCAAGACGACACAATGCTCTCCATACCTCTTTGTTAGTGATCCGGATTTAAGGCAAATATCGTGAGGAGGATGTGCTGGGAGCATTGCCAGTGTCGAGATACGAATCATCAGCAAACAGAGAAGCAAATACATTCGCTTTCTTTGTCGCTGTATGGACCAGAGATTCATCCGGCTTCAGCAGAGCAGGCAGTTAGAGTTGGCAGAAGTTCGACTCAATCGCTTTGGCAAGAGACCAGGAAGTTCGACTGCCAGTAGGTCTGCCAGAGAGGTTTTCGTCATTCTTAGCGATTCATTCACGTCGAGCCTTTCGTAATGCCTTTTTATAGGACTTGGAAGCTTGGTTAAAGGCTCTCTTCTTTTAAAGTACATCCAGAGCTTTGCGGCTTCAAGCATTAGCCCAAATGAGGTATGCCAAATGTTTTTGGTCTTCAGCATGACCATATTCGGCATTAAACCATGGGCGAGCTTTGCTACCGATGGGTACGTCAGTAAAAGGAATGAACTACTCCATTGCCTGATGTACCACATCGTTTATAACGTCCGCACAACTCGACGGGTCCAAAGAAGACAAGCAGACCTGCCGCCAAGGATAAGATGCAAAAAAGCGCCGCATCTCATTCCAATCTGCTGACTTGTATTTCCATAGTCGCCTAACACCATGCGGGTCAAAAGCTGGTGGGGAATATGTAAACACAGATTTCACCAGACAGTGATCGGATGTTCCCAAGAGAGAGGAGACCTCTACACGATACCTGTCCGGATCAGTTGTCAGCCTGGACCTTCTCCAGGCAATTGGCTGTATGGCCTACTACATTTGGTACTCTTGTCGCTTGCCTCACCAGCTGAAAGAGGTCGAAGGACAACGAAAAATTCTGCGCTTATCTTCCAGCATGATCGGTCTTCTGGTACGGAAACGGCCAGTCCTGATGACAGGCATTAAAATCCCTCAGAAAGACGATGGAGAGCCGTATCAACCGTATCAGCCTCACCGAGATACTCAAATAATCTTGTTGTGCGAACGGTAGACATAGGAATACAGGATTTTTTCGTTACCTGTTCTACTAAAACCGATAGTGAAGAAAAACTGGGGTCTTCAAGGTGACTGGACGCAGAATAGAGAGGTTGTTCCGCGTGTCCACACAGACCCCGGCACGTGAGTAAAAGTTGTGCTCTAACGAGTAACCGGGATGATCCAGGTACGCAGCGCTCAACGGACATTGTATCTGTGTCTCCGTCAAAAAGAGCAAGTGCGGTTGCTCTGTCTTCAGGTGGTGGTGGACAGGTAGGAGATTAGAGTGCCAGCCCCTGATATTAGTGGAGGGCACTTTGAATGAGGAGGAGTGCAACCGCTGTAAAAACTTGTTCTTTTCTTTGGATTTTTTTATAAAAAAAAATATAAGAGTGAATAGGATGAGAAATGGCAGTTGGTGATATCATGCCACTGGGAGGCTAGTCTAAAGACTGCGGGGACGCCCGAACCCCCTCAGGGATCGCCATCTGGCCTCTTCATCTGGTCGCCAACCAATACGATGGAGCCACCCTGGGATTTTTAGCAGCTGGCGGGACAGCCTTTCATGGGTGGCTAAACCACTAATTGGCCCCCAACTATCTGCGGGCGGCCAGCGGCAAGCCGTCGCTTCGGATCCCGCTACCCTCCACGACGAGGCACTCGACACAATAAACACCAACTCGACGTCAAACCAGTCCACCAACGCAACTTAGCTGTTCAGACCCATTTCACATATACTCGTATATAGCTTCATCGAACAACGTGCCGGAACACGACTAGGTCGCTTTGCAACACGACTTTGTCCGATGGGTGGTAACCTGGCCGGCGACTCGATGGTATGGTCTACCACTGGTTTAAGAAAGCGCCTACAACTTTCCGCATCATGTCTGCACAGAGGTATAGAAATTGAAAACTTTTGAAAATCACAAGTTACCGAAACCTCAGAAATTATACTTAGAAAAATATATGATATGTAGATTTAATCCTGTCGCTATTCCGTTACACGTTATGTAGATAAATTAAAACAATGACAATGGGACATAACATTTTATATTATGTACACGAATTTGTAATAAAATAAAGAAATCACAATAGAAATAAAACCTCTTATTTCAAAACAGTTTCTGATTGTGTCGTTGTGAAAGAAATCATAGTGATAATAGAATTTGTCTAATCCAGCTCGTCATCTACATCCAGACATTATAAAATACAAAACTAGTAAGTATGTTAACCTTCCCAAATGCTATATAGGTTATGCGAACGTTTTAGTACATTTTGTGCAATAGATTTAGTAAAATCACTCAAAAACGTTTTTCAGTGGAAACACTTAAAGATTTGCCAGTAATAGACTCGGAGGCTGGTTCATTTCGAGGGTTGTATTCGGAAGATGGAAGTTATAAAATGTTTTTGGGCATTCCATATGGAAGAGTCGTGAAGGAAAATCCATTTGGGGTAAAAAGTTAATAGAAAAATGGTTACTTATTTTTCATATATTAATATAATATAGTGCAAATTATTAATGTAAGTGGAAGATATCCAATCGACTTACACAAGTTACTACTAAATTTTATCTGCAACTTCCGCCATCATTATTTGGAGTGTAAATCATCATATATCGACGGATATAATAAGCCTACACCAACATAACATTTCATTGTTATTAGTCAAAAACCTTTATTTAAACGTTCTAATGCTTACAGTAGAAATTTTACTGTGAAAATGTTTTCCAGAGCAAAAAGTATCCTTTGTTTTGGCCAATTAAATAAACGTTCCAAATTTCAACACAATCCTATAATAACAAGATAAAATACGATATTAAATGTAAAATGTTGTATAATATTTTGTTTTACAATGTGAATTCATAATATTTTAAACATATATAATATTTAAATTACAGTTATCAATCCCACAACCAAAATCCGAAACAATTTTTGATGCGAACGACGACTCGAAAAAAAGTCCGCAGATTGATGAATTTAACAACAAAATATGTGGTTCCCTTGACTGTCTGCGACTTAATATTTATGTACCAAATACGGGCAAAGATATGTCAGTTTTGGTTTGGGTACACGGAGGTCGATTCGAAATCGGTTCCGGCTCCAGGTTTATCCATGGTCCAAAATACTTCATGAAGCAAGAAGTTATTTTGGTAACAATTAATTACAGACTTGGACCCTACGGCTTCATGTGTTTGGACACGCCAGATGTCCCCGGAAACCAGGGTGTAAGAGATGCTCTGATGGCTTTGAGATGGATCAAGAGAAATATTAAATATTTTGGGGGAAGCAACAATATTACGGTCAGTGGTCATAGCGCGGGAGCATTTATTGTGGAATTTCTGATGAAGGTGGACGAAGGACTCTTTGATAAAGTAATCTTAATGAGCGGCACAATAATAAGACCAGGGACCATCAAAGAGTGCGATAAAACGAAACCTATAAAACTTGCAGAGATATTAGGTTACCACACCGAGGATAGTGGAGACGCTCTTAATTTTTTGACCAAAATTGATCCACATTTAGTTGTGAAAGCACATTTAGATTCAGGAATTAGATTTCGGCCGACCGTTGAAAAGAAATTTCGTGGCGTAGAACAAATTGTGACGGACGATAATAATAAAAATTGCAAGAAGTTTTCTATAATGATTGGGAATTGCAGCGCTGAATCTATTTTATTATATTATCACAAAAGTGATGAAGAGTTAAACGAATTAGATGTATTTAGAAATACTTTAAAGACCGCTTTTAAATTTAGTGAAGAAGAAATGAATAACGCCGAAAAGATAGTCAGACAATTTTATATTGGAGACGAAGAAACCAGTAAACATGTGATGTTGGATATAACAGACTTCCATTCGGATTTTAATTTCGTTTTTCCTATACAGAAAACAGTTAACTTCTTCACAGAACAAGGATTAGATGTATACTACTATGTATTCTCGTATAATGGTAAGAGGAATTTTATTAAAAAAATGAATAAAATGGTTCACGGAGGTGCCTCTCATGCGGATGATTTGTCATTCCTCTTTGATTTGTCTTTTGAAAACGAGACAACTCACGATGATCAGTCAATAATTGATCGAATGTCTGAAATGTGGGCTAACTTCGCTAAATTTGGGTAAAAATTTCAACATTAAACAAATATCAAATCATTTACACACAAACAATAACAATATTTATATATAATAATTGTTTCAGAAACCCGACGCCTGAATCAACTCCATTATTACCAACAAAATGGCTGCCTGTGACAAAAAATAAAATGTATTATTTAAACATAAATACTGATATAAAATGTGGAACTAAACCGATGCACGAAAGAATGGCTTTTTGGGAGCTGTTCTATAAATACTACAAAGGAAATATAATATAATGTCAATAAACTTTGATAAAGTACATTTCAATTATTTATTTGGAACTTGCGTTTTATAAACGATATTAAATGCACCCATTTACATAAGAAATGTCACGTTTATTTGAAAACCCTTACATGGTAATCATTAAATTTATGTTTTTCGTGTTATCCCCGTAAATTAATTTTAGTGGACAAGAGGTTATTATATGATGTATGTAGCTTAGGAAATATTGAAGTCAAATTTCTTTCACTTTGTCTCTGTTTTATTGACTCGCCGATTAAAAAAATAGAAATCGTACTTCCCCTTAACTTTGAAGTGTAAAATTTTGCATATAATGCGGTTTTAGTGTCTACACAAAACAACTATCAAAACTTTGAAAATGGAAGATATGGAGTACTCGATATGGAACACCATAGTAGAGCTAACCCATCAAAGGAAGGAAGGAAGAAAGGAAGAAGGAAGGAACCTACAGGAAGGCCGCCATAGTAAAAGTTATGCGGTCTCATGAGCACTGTCGTATTTGAATTTTAGAATAAACTATTTGATTTCTTTTTTTTTTATATAAAAATATCTCTATATAAGATTTCATTAAAATCTGCTCAGTGGTGTATGTGTGAAGGCATAAGAGACAGATGTTACTTCTGCATTTATAATATTAATAATTTCTCTCTGTTTTGCTGCGTGAGTAACAATAAACTTTTAACTTTTCATACACAGTGATAAGAGCTCATATAATTCCATAAACAGTAATAAAATTTCCTTGCCCCCAAACGAAAGCAAATATAAGCTCTTATAAACTGCAAGTCTTTCCTCAGATGCACGAGAAGTTGAAGGCGGTAGGTAGGTAGGCGGGAAGGTAGTGTGTCTACTCTATGTTTGTCAAAAAGTATTTTAGCCATTTTCATAAGGAAGTAGGGTCCCAATAACCTTTTTCTATATAATGTGATCTGTCAATTTAAAAGATATTCAACAAAACCTGACTCCAGAAACTGTTATATATAATATACTAGGGGCGCGAACCGGACCTCGATTTTGACTCGCCGCGTTCGCAAAATCTCGGTAGAGTTCTACGAACTGAGCGAAGCGAGAAACCCTCTTCTTCTCGCTGAACGCTGAATCTTCAATTCAGCGTTTAAAGCTGAAACCGACAGGCAAAAAATATAGAATAATCAAATAGCACATAGCGAATTTTTTTTTATTATTCGTCAACGACATGAGTTTTTTTTTCACTTTTTTTTTTATAAACTGTCGCATTAATCACTGCTATAAATGTGCAAAATTTCATGAATATCGGTAAAGCCGTTTTCATGTCAACCCCGGAGATGGGATGCAAAAAGTCTCACATATATCTCACTTCGCTCAATTAGTATGCAGTTCCTGAACTCGTGCGTGACGGTGATCACTCTTTGCTCCCTTCTCAAATAAAAAAAAGGTCTTGTTAATATATACACATATATTTTTATCTTATTAGATTGACAAAGCATGTGTTGTGTTATTGTATTAAACTCAATAAACGAATTAACATGAAATATTCAATATTTCGTGTTAATTATAAATAAATTATTTCTCTTTTATCATATTTTATTAGTATTTTCAGAAACATTTAGTACTAGCTGCTGCCGGCAACTTTATTTATCCTTGATATATAATTAAATATGTTTTATGTTAACAATGACAATAGCCTATTCACTAAATTTTATTAAAAACCACCAGTGCTGTTCACGTTACGTGTACAAACAGACAAGAATTATTAAAGCTATTTGAAAATCTGAGCTGAGAACGTAGAAATTATATTTATAAAAATGTATATATATCGTTATATAGATAATTTTAAGATATACAGATAATTAAAAACAATGGGACATAAAATTTTATAATTAAAATTATATTCTAATAAAATTAAAGTGCCTTTTATTTGTTTTTGATTGTGTCGTGTCGTGCTAGAAATCTTAATAATAATTGAGTTAGTCGAATTCAAGTCATCGTCTACTTACTACTACTACTACTACCAAGATACTATTTGAAACAAAACGAGTAAGTATATTAAGCTTCCCAAATATAATGTAGGTCATTCTTGACGTACTTTACTATGAGGCAGTGCTGCCGAAATTAATTCTATATTTATTTTACAAAAAAGCTTTGCGAGAGTTATGTATTGGCAGACAACGAAGTTATTAAAAAAATATTTGTTTATAAAATATTAATTAATAAAAATACATGTTTACTTGATTAAATCTACTACAAGACTAACATAAAATATTATAATTAAATCTTATTACAAACAATGATAAATGTCGACTCAGGAGATTGATGCTTTCCTCGTAAGCGGGAATCACTGCTTATGCTGTGATAACTCGTGCTTTTTATAACTTTAAAGCTAGAGATTCTCTGAGAGATGTTTTTAAAGAAATAGGTATTCTTGCAGTCGCTTCGCAATACATATTTAATAACATATTATATATACGTCAAAATTTAAATAGTTATATAAAAAACAGTGACAGACAACCGATAAATACGAGAAATAAGAATAAACTCGTAACGCCAAAATTTCGTCTACAAAAAGTTAATAAATCCTTCATGGGTTTAAATATACGCATATATAATAAAGTTCCACAAGATATCTTAGACCTTTTCTTAGTTTTAAATCTAAAATCAAAAGTTAATTATTAAATAATTCTTATTATAACGTTCAACAGTTTTTAGTGAATCGAAATATGTGGAACTTAAGTTGTTGAATCATTTGCAGGATTTATATTATAATGTACATCATCTAAGATTATTATATTTCCTTTAAAAATAGCAGTTGAGTTTCTGGCCGGCTCTTCTTAACGGAGCAGCATTCCGAGCTGGTGGTAGCTTACTTACGGACTGACTACACTGACCTTTTTTTGTATCGTAATAATGGATAATTCAAAAGTGCGTGTAAATGCTACTTGAATTTTTTTGTAGATTTAGTAAAATCAGTCAAAAATGTTTTTCAGTGGAAACATTTAAGGATTTGCCAGTAATAGAGTCGGAGGCTGGTTCATTTCGAGGGTTGTATTCGGAAGATGGAAGTTATAAAATGTTTCTGGGCATTCCATATGGAAGAGTCGTGAAGGAAAATCCATTTGGGGTAAAAAGTTAATACGATAAATGGTTTCTTTAGTTTTCTTTCTGTAAGGTTGCCAACTGAAAATGTATAAGTCATCTATAAGTTTTGGAGATTTATATTGTAGTATATACAGTACACATTTCTCCAAGGTGAAAACTGGTTCAAATAATAAGTCAAAACTAACACAAATTTCATCATGATTTGTAAAGTAATTTGATTTTAATGAACTCCTAAATATGTCAAATTTATTCCGTGAAAATCCGTCCAGTCAATTTTGTTTATGAATGAACGAACTATATAAATTAAAACAATTGTTTTGAGTGTCATTTCCAGAATGCGTAACAATAATTCTCTTAATATGTTACTCGTAAAGATATTTTAAATATATAATTATATTTAAATTACAGTTTTCATTCCCACAACCGAAGTTCAAAACAGTTTTTGACGCGAACGATGATTCAAAGATATGTCCACAACGTGATGAATTTAACATGAAAATATGTGGATCCCTTGACTGTTTGCGACTTAATATTTATATCCCAAATACGGGCAAAGACATGTCAGTTTTGGTTTGGGTACACGGTGGTCGATACGAATTCGGTTCCGGCTCCAGGTTTATCCACGGCCCAAAATACTTCATGAAGCAAGAAGTTATTTTGGTAACAATAAATTACAGACTTGGACCCTACGGCTTCATGTGTTTGGACACGCCAGATGTCCCCGGAAACCAGGGTGTTAGAGATGCTCTGATGGCTTTGAGATGGATCAAGAGGAATATTAAATATTTTGGGGGAAGCGAAAATATCACGGTCGGTGGTCACAGTGTGGGAGCATTCATTGTGGAACTTCTGATGAATTCGGGCGAAGGACTCTTTAACAAAGTAATTTTGATGAGCGACACAATAACGCGAGCAGGGGCCATCGATGTGTGTGATAAAACGAAACCTATAAAACTTGCAGAGAAATTAGGTTACAATACCGAGGATAGTGCAGATGCTCTTAATTTTTTGACCAAAATTGATCCACATTTAGTTGTGAAAGCACGTTTAGATTCGGGAATTAAATTTCGTCCCACCTTTGAGAAGAAATTTCGTGGCGTAGAACAAATGGTGACAGACGGACGAAATTGCAAGAAATTTGCTATAATGATTGGGAATTGCACCGCTGAATCGCTCCTAGACTTTTATCACAAAAGTGATGAAGAATTAAACGAATTAGACGTTTTTAGAAATACTTTAAAGACTGCTTTTAAATTTAGTGAAGAAGAAATGAATAACGCCGAAAAGATAGTCAGACAATTTTATATTGGAGACGAACAAATCAATAAACACGTGATGTTGGATATAACAGACTTCCATTCGGATTTTGATTTCGTTTTTCCTATACAGAAAACTGTTAATTCCTACACAGAACAAGGATTAGATGTATACTACTATGTATTTTCGTATAATGGTAAGAGAAATTTTGCTAAAAAGATGTTTAAAATGGTTCACGGAGGTACCTGTCATGCGGATGACGTGGCATTCGTCTTTGATTTATCTTTTGAAAACGAGACAACTCACGATGATCAGTTAATAATTGATCGAATGTCTGAAATGTGGGCTAATTTCGCTAAATATGGGTAAATGTTACAATATTACACAAATATCAAATCATTTACACAAACACTATAACATTATTTATATATAATAACTTTTTCAGAAACCCGACGCCTGAATCAACTCCATTATTACCAATAAAATGGCTGCCTGTGACAAAAAATAAAATGTATCATTTAAACATAGATATTGATATGAAATGTGGAACTAAACCGATTCACGATAGAATGGCTTTTTGGGAGCTGTTTTATAAATACTACAAAGGAAATATAATATAATGTCAATAGTTTAATAAATATATTGTTTATAGTTAAAACCCGTTTTTCGTTAGAACTCGTTGTGCCTACTTAAAACATTTTTTTACTAAATGCCTTTGTTAAAACTAGCAACACCTAGTCAAAACTAGAATTTAGAATAGCTATATGTGTTTTTGGGATAAAACTTTTGTCACTTGGAACTTTAGTTAAAACTAGAACTAGGGAAACTAATTTTAGATTGAAAATAAGATGTGGTTTTAATAATCTTTTTTTTTTTTTTTTTTTTTTTTTGTTGGGAAATCCTTTATGGATACCGTTCGGCTCAGGGGAGAGCCGGGACGGTTATGTGGGACTCGCTGGCGCCAGGATACTCACTAAAACCCAACGGTTACCCTCATCGCCATTGTGAAGCATCACGAGATCGCTTGCACATGCTACCGTGACGCCTCGGCGGAATCTTCACACCTATGGGGATGCCCCGGGTTAACGGAAGGCACCCACACGACTGTAGGCCTATATCGATGGGAGGGTTCACCCCACCCTCCCACTAAGGCCCTGTGGTTTTAATAATCTAACCTAACCTTTTTTATTTCGTTTTGAAATCCTTTATGGTTTCCGAATGCTCAGCGCGCGGACAACGCTCGCAAAGGTAACAAGTTTTAACTGGAACACATTCATTAGTGACTTTTGTTTTATAAACGATATTTTAGTTATTTATTTATATATTTTCTACTTTAAATCCATACCAGTGATCACTTGTTCACCCGTTCACGAGCATAACGTAAGGGTCAGCCATCACCCCCTTCGCCATATTTGAGGGAAGGGGGCAATCCGGCCCCCACCGCTACTGCAAGAAAAGACTTCTAAGGATGCGGTGTGATGCAGGCAGTAGATTTAACGAGAGTATCAAACAGCGTTTGAAAAAATTGCGTAGGCACTAGTTATCAAATTTCTTTTAATGAATATTTTGAATTTATTTAGAGATAAATTTAAGGATTAACTGGGGAGTTTATTGTAAACGTATACAATTAACCTTAAAAGAATTATCTGCTTTATGGACCCTAGTAATGGCCGTAGCAAGTTTATTTTTATGTCTAGTATTAATTTTATGTACATGATTTTTACTAAATTTTGAAATATTTTTGTGTACTTATGCTAAATTTTCATAAATATTTTGATTGTACATAGTCGTAACTAACAGCACCTATTGTCATAAGAAATATTACAATTGAAAACCTCTACATGGTATCACTAGGGGCGCCAACAGACCCTCAATTTCGACTTGGTGCGCTCGCGTAATCTCGAGTGCCGTTTGCATATTGAGAGAAGCGAGCCCAGTGTAATGTAACTCATTGTTGTAGACAATGACAGTGTAAAGCAAATTTTTCGCGCTAATTTTTTTTCCCTTTTAATTCAATGGGATATCAGTTTTTTGACGATTATTCCTCAAAGACATGAGATTTTTCAAAAAAAAAATTTAATACCATCACCTAATGTGTTTTTCAACCATTTTGATTGCAAAATTTCTTAATATTCCGTCAAGTAGTTTTAGAGCCTATTCGTGACAAAGAATGTGAAAACGTCTCCAGTAGGGCGCTCCGCTCGCTTCGCTCAATTATAATGAAAAACAAATCAGATTCAATATTTAGGTAAAAGAAAATATGGTAAATTAATAAAAAAAACAAACTGAAGAAATCTACAAAAAAATAACTCTCGTTTAAGCTTTACTACATTCAAACTCGACCTCATTCGTACTTAAATGCTATTATATGTAAACTATAGGAGTGGAAAATATTTAGTTTCATTTAATACATATATCTATACTTATAATAAATCTGTAGAGAGGTCAATTCTGTACATGAAATATATTTACAAAATAAGTAGCAGGGGGTAATTAGTGTTCGATACTGATGCCAAAAATGCAGTTAAAAAAATTTTTGTCTGTCTGTCTGTCTGTTTGTATGTTATTTATAGAAAAAAAAACTACTCGACGGATTTTAACGAAACTTAGTACAATTATTCTTTATACTCCTGGGCAGGTAATAGTATACTTTTCATCACACTACAATGAATAGGAGCAGAGCAGTGAAAGGAAATGTTGAGAAAATGGGAGAAGTTGCTTGATTTTTTAAGCTTCCGTCGCGTGTGCAGCCTTAATGGTTAGAGCTACATAGAAACTATGTATAACGGAAATATTCTACATAAAAATACACGAAAAATATTCCAAGACAGCATATATCTACCTTTTATAGTTAACTCACAATAACACGCATAACTCTCGATAGCTTAGCAGTTCGGAGATTTCTTATTATATTTGTTTACTTTTACGTTTATAAAACCAATAATGCTCACCATCATTCCTAATTAAAAAAAAAATAAACATTAGCACCAATTCAATAAAAAAAGAATCATTGAAATTGGTATAGAAACACCAAACTTATACTTACTTACATGAAATACGCCAACAAGACATCGCGCGTGAATAGTGAATCAAGCTATAAGGATTATTTTTGCGTAACGGTTGCCGCGCTCGACGGGGCTCGCGGCGGCAGAGTATAAAAGGGGCGGGAGGCGAGCGCAAGCGTCATTCAATATTTGGCTGTTGATGCGTTCAGAGTGTTGAACTTTATTGACAGACAATAATTGTTATTTTATAAACCGTGCTTATCAGCGCGACTTTTTGTCTTTAAATAGTTTATTTTAATTTCTTTTGTTGTTATTTTCTAAATTAGTTTTAGTTTTGTTTAAATTCTTAACTATTAATAGTTCCTATTTTATTTCTTTTTAAGTAGATTTAGATTCGATTTTTAGATTAGATAATAGATAGATAGATTAGATTATTGTTAGATTTTTAGTTACTGATAGGTTACTTTTGAGCATTTTATGTTTAGTTTTTTTTGTATTGAGTAGATAAAAGCGTAGGTAGGTACTTTTATTAATTATAGTATTCATAGGTATTTTTTATTTATTTTTAAGTGAAGTAGGTATAGGTAGATATTGCCTACTATCTACCTATACTGCACACGTGTTTTAGCTTTATTTTCATTTCTTTTTTTTTTGTACCTAAGTTGTAGGTAGGTAGGTACATATTTCTTAGTTTAATTCTATTAGAATATTAGGTATTTAAGTTTAAATAGGCACTTAGATTTATATTTTTTTATTATATAGCAGCTGTACTTAGAACATCTAAGGTTTTTTTTGTATTAGCATAGGTACTTTGATTAATTACAGTAGTTGTAGGTATTTCTTATTATTCATTTTTAAGTGAAGTAGGTAAGTGTAGATAGTATTGCACACGCATTAAGTATAGCTTTATTTTCATTTTTTATTCTTTTGTAATTTGTAGGTACCTACGTACATATTTATAATTCGATTAGAATATTATTTTAGTTTTAATAGGCACTTAGATTTATATTCTATTTATTATATACTTAGCTATAGTTAGGACCTCTGACGTAAGTTTTTTGTTGGGTAACTAAATAGAATTTAAGTTACCGTCGATTAAAAATAAAATAAACGATGCCACCTAAAAAACGACCATCTTTATCTCGAACTTCGAGTCAAGCTAAGAGAATGAGAATGACGCGTTCTCAAGAATCGGAAGAGGAAAGAGCACATCGGTTAAACTCTATGAGAGTTAGTGCCTCAACATCTCGAGCTAATGAAAGCTCTCCAGAAAGAGAGATGCGATTAGCAGCTGAAAGAGCGAGACGAGCTACAACACGGGCTTCTCAAAGCTCTTCTCAACGAGAGCTAAGGCGTTCCATTGACCGGGAACAACATGCGTTATCCCGAGAAGCTGAAACTGCTTTACAACGAGAATTGCGACTCACAGCTGACCGCGAACGGCATACATTATCTCGCGAGTCTGAAACCTTCACTGAGAGGGAATTACGGCTTACAGCTGACCGCGAACGTCATATTTTATCTCGCGAGTCCGAAACCTTCACTGAGAGGGAATTACGAACGTCATATTTTATCTCGCGAGTCCGAAACCTTCACTGAGAGGGAATTACGGCTTACAGCTGATCGCGAACGTCATATTTTGTCTCGAGAATCTGAAACTTTTACTCAATATCAAGACCGTTTGACAAATGATAGGGCGCACCATAACATGATTCGATCTCTTGAAGATGAACATGAGCATGAACAACGACTAGAGTTGGGACGCGATTATTACAATTCTTTGAGACAAGAACAATTGATTACTTTATCTAATGAAAGATTAAGAATTGAAAATATTCGGTCGCTTGAAACAGAAGAACAGCGAGAGGCCCGTCTTACTGCAGATAGATTTCGACATGGTCTTAATGACTTAGATATACACGTGGTAGATCAATCTACAAATTCGGTGGCGTGGTCCGATAAATATAAAAGTGGGTTTGCTTATAACCTCACAATTGATTACAGATCATCTTCTGAAATAGGCGATATGAACGTAGTATGTTCCTTTTGTAATGCTTCGAAGTGGAGGAAGGAGTCTGCTGGTTTCTGTTGTTCTGGAGGTAAAATAAATTTGCCTTCGTTCGAAGACCCACCGGAACCTTTAAAATCACTACTTTTAGGGGAACATTTGCAATCCAAACAGTTTTTAGATAATATTCGCACTTATAATAGTGCATTCCAAATGACATCCTTTGGTGCTAAACAAATCTCAGAAGGCCCTTTCATGCCTACTTTTAAGGTACAAGGTCAGGTTTACCATTTGATAGGGTCCCTTTTGCCTGAAGAACAACCTAAATTTCTTCAAATATATTTTGTATCCGATTACAACGAACAGTCGAATATAAGAAATCAACATTTTCCGAATTTAAATACTGAACTCATTTCACAACTTCAGAACATGTTACATCAGGTTAATTCGTACGTATGCAGTTTTAAATCGGCATTAGAAGCCCTTTCTCAAGATGGTAATAACAATTATAAAATTGTTATAAATGCCGATAAGCGTCCAACTCAGGAACACCCTGGGCGTCATAACGTTCCATCCACGAATGAAGTTGCTGTAGTACTGGTCGACCAGGAATGTGATAGGCGTGATATCGTTATACGTTCCAGAGACAATCGTTTGCAACGTATTTTCGAAACCCACAGGGCTTACGACAGTTTGCAATATCCTATGATATACTGTCGAGGGGAAGATGGTTATAATTTCGCTGTATACCAAACCGATCCGCGCACAGGCGCACCTAATTATAATAAAAAGGTGTCATGCCTTCAATTTTATTGTTACCACCTGCAAGTGAGACGGAATAGATTGGTATACTTTCAACGTTTTCGTGGCTTATTTAATCAGTTTATTGTTGACATGTACGCAAAAATTGAAACCGAAAGATTAGTTTATATACGATCTAATCAAAGGCAGCTGCGCGCTGAAGAATACGTGCACCTTCGCGATGCCATGCAGCAAGATAACGATACTGTGAATATGGGTCGTTTAGTTATTTTACCCTCTTCTTTTACTGGTGGTCCACGCTACATGCATGAACGTACTCAAGACGCTTTTTGTTACGTAAGAAAATATGGACGTCCCGACTTATTTGTTACTGTAACTACCAATCCCAAGTGGGATGAAATCACTCGGGAGCTTCTTGAGGGTCAGGCACCGCATGACCGCCATGATATTATTGCAAGAGTGTTTCATTTAAAATTAAAATCAATGATAGATCTTCTTACCAAAGATAACATTTTTGGAGAAGTATTGTGTTATATGTATAGTGTTGAGTGGCAAAAACGCGGCTTACCTCACGCACATATCTTGCTTTGGTTAAAAGATAAGGTTCGACCTAATGATGTAGACAAATTAATCAGTGCTGAAATTCCAGATCCGACTGCAGATCCCCTGTTATACGACATTGTTAAAACTCATATGATACATGGTCCATGTGGTGCATTTAACGCAAATGCTCCTTGCATGCAAGACGGTCGTTGCACTAAAAGGTATCCAAAAGCATTAGTGGATGAAACTGTAACAGGACATGATGGATACCCATTATATTGTCGCCGTTCAAGAGACAATGGTGGTTTTACTGTTGAAAAGCGAATGTCTGGACAACAGGTTACTTTAGATAATAGGTGGGTCGTTCCGTATTCGCCTGTATTGTCCAGAGCATTTCAAGCTCACATAAATGTAGAAATGTGTAATAGTGTAGAGTCAATTAAATATATTTGTAAGTACATTAACAAGGGCAGTGACCAAGCTACGTTTGCGTTAAGAAATGAACATGATGAAGTTACTAGATTTCAGTCAGGCAGATATATCAGCTCTTCAGAAGCTGTGTGGCGGATCTTAAGTTTTAATATTCACGAAAGATATCCACCTGTGACCCATCTGGATGTTCATCTGGAAGGCGGTCAACGTATATATTTTAACGCCGAAAATGTTACAGAACGATTAGAGAACCCTAGACAAACAACTTTATTGGCATTCTTTCGACTTTGCCAAACTGATAATTTCGCAAAGTCTCTTTTGTATGAAGAAGTTCCATCGTATTATACCTACGATAAACAACGAGGTGTCTTTAAACGTAGACGCCGAGGCAGGCCTGTAGATGGCGAGACAGGTATTTTCAAAGAACATGTTCTTGGTAGAGTGTATACTGTTCATCCTAACAACGCAGAGTGTTTTTATTTGAGATTATTATTACATACAGTGCGAGGACCAACATCATTTATAGATTTGAGAAAAGTAGACGATGTTGTTTATCCAACTTATCATGCAGCTTGCCAAGCGCGTCATTTGCTTGAAAATGATCAACATTGGGATGACGCTTTAGCAGAATCCTGTGTTAGTGATAATCCACGACGGTTACGCCATTTATTTGTAACATTACTCACATTTTGTAATTTATCTGATCCTGTCCAATTATGGGAAAAATATAAAGAAAAATTTGCAGAAGACTTTCTTCGGAATTTATCTCACAATAATGAAGGCGCAACTAATGATAATTTTCGAGATCTGGCTATAAATCAGTGCTTATTAGCTCTTCAGGAAGACTTAACAGCAGTAGGCGGTAAATCACTTTGTGAATATGGTTTGCCAACGCCAACCTCAGTCGGAGAGGTTACTAATAGGGAATATTCCGCAGAGATTGGTTACAACCCAATGGAACTGCTGGTAACATTAGAAAACGGTGTCCCAATGATGACTGCAGAACAACGCTTAGTCTATGATCGCGTGTGCGAGAGTGTGCAGAATAATTTAGGAACAATATGGTTTTTAGATGCACCTGGAGGAACTGGGAAAACTTTTTTGACTAAATTAATATTAGCTTATGTTCGAAATCAGCGTAAAATCGCTCTTGCCGTGGCTTCATCAGGTATAGCTGCAACATTGCTACCAGGAGGTAAGACTGCTCACACTATGTTTAAAATACCAATTAATTTAGATCGCACGGAAAGTCCAACCTGTAGTATTTCAAGAAATAGCGACAAAGCTAAGGTATTGCGTGAGTGTAATTTAATCGTATGGGATGAATGTACGATGGCCCATCGAAAAGGAGTAGAAGCAGTAGACAGAACTCTAAGGGACATAAGACAAAATGATCGACCAATGGGCGGTATTACGGTTTTATTTTGTGGTGATTTCCGACAAACCTTACCGGTAATACCACGGGGAACCCGAGCTGATGAGATTAGGGCTTGCCTGAAAAGCTCTTATTTGTGGCGTGATATACAATCGGTGCATTTGACTATAAATATGCGAGTGAGAACTGGAGACAACGCAGATAATCGTGAATTTTCTGATACATTATTGAAGATTGGTGAAGGTACCTATCCACAACTACACCAAGGAAAACTTATTCTGACACCTGAGTTATGTTGTATAGTGCAATCCCAACAACATCTTATATCTTCGGTTTACGGTGACATAACAATTATATTAAATAGGGACAATTCTTGGCTTTGCGAAAGGTCCATTTTGACTCCTCGCAATGACCAGGCATCTGAAATTAATAATAAAATACTGTCTAATATACAGGGAGAAAGCAAAGTTTATAGTTCAATAAATAGAATGGTTGATGAACAAGAAGCCACTAATTACCCGATAGAATTTTTAAATTCTTTAAGTATGCCTGGACTACCTTCTCATATAATTTGTTTAAGAATTGGCATACCGATAATTCTGCTCCGAAATTTAAGACCACCTCAACTTTGCAATGGAACTCGGCTAAAAGTAACCCAGTTGCAACAAAATGTAATCGAGGCTCAAATTTTAACAGGTTGCGGTGCAGGAGAAACTGTCTTTATTCCCAGAATTCCCATAATACCAAATAATTTTCCATTCCAATTTAAAAGAACGCAATTCCCAGTATCGGTGTGCTATGCCATGACTATCAATAAAGCTCAAGGGCAGACTTTTCGTGTTGCTGGAGTAGATCTCGGTGTTAGCTGTTTCTCGCATGGTCAATTATACGTCGCTCTTTCCCGGGTTAGCAATTCTAGGAATCTTTACGTTCACGTGCCGGACGGGTCGACTCTTAACATAGTCTACCCAGAAGCTTTGCGCTGAAACATTTTAATTTGATCTAAAAATATTAGCAATATATTATCTTAATAAAAAACAAGGAGTTACACGCTGACCGAGTCGTGGGTATAGCGTGGGTATATTATAATATTCTGCGGTTACTTATATTTTTCAACAGTTTTGTGGATTGGCATATTATATTACTATTGCCCTTCTAAAATACGAAAGTGAATCTGCCTGTTACGTCAAAACTATGAGGGAGGACATCTGCTAATTTTTTTTCGAAAAACGACGGAAACGCGGACGAAGTCGCGGGCAAAAGCTAGTATATACATATATATCAAACAGTAATTAAAATTACGAGTGTCATACGGAAAGTTTTTAGAAAATAAGAGTCTGAGCAAATTAGCAAATTAAAAGTATAATAATATTTTTCCAATATAGTTATCATTTATATCAATACATAGCTGCATCCCAGAGAAACACTGAGAAAAGAGCTCTTTGCCTTACTCGTCCTTAGGATTCTTCGACGAGTTGAAATGCAGAAACTGCTTCCTCGGCGGTCATAAAATGGTTTCCACGAAATTTATTTTTTATTTTCAGAAATAAAATATATAAATCGCAAGGTGTACAGCTTACAGCGGGTACAGCGGGTGATCCGGTAATTCCACGTCCAAATAGTCCATCGTTCACTTAGCGGTGTGCGATGATGCATTTTCGTGGTGAAGGAGGATCTTAATGCGAGGTCGTTGCTCCCGAGCTTTTCCAAAACAAATAGCAAACAATTGTTAGTGTACCACGCTGCAGTAACCGTTTCCTGATCTTTTTTCCTACATTTCGACCCCACTTCACTTTTGTTCGCAATTCCTCGGAAGGAAACACTCACTGGGTAGACTGTGTTTTTGTTTTCGGATCATAGCAGTAAATCTAGCTTTAGTATCCCGTAAGCATGTCGAACACAGCACTTGTGTCACCGCCCTTAAACCTGGACCCATTTCAGAGCACCAATTAACACGACGGAGGTATCCACAAAATGGACGATTTTGTACACTTGACTCATAACGTAACATAACCTCATTTGTCAGTAGTCAGTCAGTGTCAGTTTATCATATTGTACTATGTGGTACTTGTGTGTAGGGTTTTTTTTAATGGAAGAGGAGGGCAAACGAGCTGGCGGGTCACAGATGATTTGTGATTAGGGTACTTTGTGAAAGCAGGTTCGTTTAAAAATTCTTGTACTCTCGTGATGGACACGTATGAAAAGCAATACAATATCCCTGGGGATGTTTGTGTTTCGTCATCTAGGCCTTATTCCTTACGCAAAACAACTGAGACGCGTTGTACTTGAGGAGCTTACTGTACCCTGGGAAACAAACATACCCAAAGATCTTACATTTAAACTTAACAAATATTACGAACTGTGTAACGAACTGATCAGGAATAAACTTATCGTTCATTTAAATGCAATGAAGTAGGAGCGAGAGATATAACAGCAAAATATCTCTCCAATTTACTTAAGGATCTCGGCCTTTCTAGAACTATCATCGTTTTATTTCTAAAATGTATTTTAAAGGCGGCTTTAGTAGGTTCTTATGAAGTTTGGTTAGGTAGGGAGCGGAGCTTAGACAGAGAAGGCGAGTGTGTATGCGTATAGTAAAGGGGCCCCTTAAATCTACACCTGGATCGCAAGTTCCAGTCATTATTTGCATTCCTCTGCTTGCAACGCGATAATCGTAGGCCCGGCATCCACACGGTGAATTAATGGAATACTAAGAAGCTTCGTCTCTATCACAAATTTTATAAACTTAACACGTTTTAAGAGATTTGCCTATAAAAATATGATTTCTTAGAATTAAAAAATGCCGTCCAACGATGGTTGACTTAAATTATAAGCCAATATCACCAAATTTGTTAAAATATGTCAAGTAGCAAGCACTTTTTATGCGAAGGCAAAATATTTTTCAGTACACGTGATCTGTATGTTAATAAACATGTAGTTTTTTCAAAAACATTTAATTTACAACATATAAATAATGAACATGTACAGTTTATATTTGTAGGCAGTGATTAGTGATGTAATTTCAGCGTTGTTGGACCCTTGACTTCGGAGATACAGAAAACTCTTAAAATGATGTCGTTAACGTATACTGATTTGTTCGCGTTACTTAAGGTGTGTTAGATCTTAATTGTCGAAGAAAGATTTCCTAGTCTCGTTATTTCCGTCAACAATCTGTCGTCGTGTGTTCTATCTATTTAATAATTTGTTTGCGTCCAAATCTGATAAGGCTATGCCTTTTAACCTTATGACACGATTTAGTTCAACGTATTGTATTTTTGCCCTTTTGTACAGTTTTTTTTACGAAGGTCGATTACAGCTCTTTCGAGGGTTGTACCCTGTAGTTTTTATTGTAACCGCCCAGCTAAATATTAGAGGCAATACGGATCTCCACCTCTCCGTACAGATTGTTATTGAAAATTACCCAAGTTAATGCTCGTGTCAGTCTATAGGTAGGTCCAGCAAAACTAAACCAGCTGTTTCCATTACACCTTTGCAAATAAAATGTGAAGCTCTTTACACCAACTTTGACTGCAACGGTTATTAAGTTCAACAATCTTCAAAAACGGTTTAATGCGACTTAAAAACAGTTCTTTAAAGTCAAAATGTCCAATTGGCTAAATTCATAATTAATACTAATAATACATAATTGCTTGTAAATTGGAAAGCTATTGTGGATAAAGACTTCTGCAAAAGGCACATGGTACATCAGCAAACCTATTAATAGCCGCTTCAAAAGATTGTTCACTTGCGATATCCATACAAACATGAGTGGCTTGTCGCATTCTACTAAATCGAAGTACACGAGTTGGTTGCCACGTTGCTGCTCCGATTCATTAGATAGACGATCATGGTTTAAGCAGAGACGGTGGGCACGTTGCTCCTCTAAATCTAGATAGATGATTGTATATAAAGTTGAGTTGGAGGGCACATTGCTCCTCCGTCTCTTGAGAGAAACGATCGTAGATCACGTTGATTCTAGTGCCATGCCGGTCCACCGTCTTATTCGATGGACGATCGTTGATCAAGCCGAGACGGTGACCTCGTCTTTCGTTATTTTCCCTGTTCAAAACTTTCACAGGTAAAGTGGCATTTTTGAAAGCCTATTTTTGCTCATCGCAAGTCTCTTTTCAACTGTTCTTGAAGTAGATTTCCTCTGTTGAGATAGGTATTTCTCCCCGTTGTCAACGTCCCGTTGACAACGGCGTTGTCTCATATGAGCAGCGCGTTTAGTAGATCTACCCTTATTCAGACAAATAAATTAGTACGAAAATATAGCTATTAGGTAAACATTAAACAAGGAATTACCGCAGGAAGGGCGGTATAGATATTGAGTAGAGAAAAGAATCTGAATCGTAATCTAACGGTACAAGTATGTGTATAGTTACCAACTTACCTCGACTGACTCCGGCTCTAAAAATAACAATAATTCTACATATAGGTGTTACTTCTAATTCTTAATAGCTGGATAATTTTTTTTTTCATTTCATTTTACTTAGGAGAAAATGGAGAATTATTTATTTTACGTTTTTATCCATATTAATATTTTGTAGTAGTTTTTTCTGGCTATTTGAGTAACCTACTATTATCTTAAAATTGATTTCTATCTGATAATCCCACAACATTCGCAGAAATTTTGTGAATGTGAATGCGTATATTGGTGACATCACTAGTATAGATGAAAAAGTAAATTTCATGGCATACCATGAAACTATTATATCAGTGTTAAGTTGCATTATGTGCTCCAATGGCGACATTTTAGTTATTTTGTTTTTTTTTCTAGAATCCAGAATTATCTTGAAATTGCGATATATTTTATATTTATGTACCGCATTGCACGGATTCACTTAATGATAATCATAATCTCTAGCAGATCTTAAGGAAAAAAATAAATTCTTCTAATATAATTCTTTATTCGTAGAAATATCATGATTTATTCTAATAAAAACTAATTATATATCAGATTTTATTCGTATATCTTTAGTAAAAGGTCTATACTATTAAGAACTTTAATAGGAAAAGGTGATAAATAGAAGAGATGGCGCCGTTTTCAAAAACATCTTAACATCAGCTTATTGCATAGATATAATAAATATTAAGTGAATAGGAATGGTCCTGACGACGATACTGCATTCTTTTTATATATTTATATATTTATTTATTTTTCTTACATTATAACAGTTAGTCACAAATCCCCTGGGGTAATAAATAAAAGGCTCTAGTTAGTCACAAGCTATATTTCCCGTTCACTTCTTCTCCTGTTTCTTGGGCGCCTTCTTGTCGGTCTTCTTCTTGGCGGGAGGAGCGGTCTTCTTGGCCGCCTGCGTCTTGGGCTTCTTGGAGGCAACCAGTTTGAGAGAGCGCGCTCTCCTCTCGCGAAGCTTCTGGGCCCTCACCGCGGCCTCCGAAGCGGATGGCTCGAGCTGAAAGAGACAGGCTTTAGACCACGCGACAGCGCACACCGTAGAGGCACTGGAGGGACGGCCTCAGAAAGTGTCAACGTGAGTAATCACAGAGATCATAACCCAATGCTCTGATAGAGAATCATCATCGAGAGCGTCGTTTAGTGTGATGTGTTTCATAGTATAGTACTGAGTACAACGTGAAGGTGTCTCACCCCTCGTCGCTCGGCCAGCACTCCGGCACGCGCGGTGCTGCGACGCGCCTGATCCAGCACGGCCTTGCGCTTGAGTACGGCGGCGTACGGGTTGAGCCGCAGCATGGCGCGGGCGTTGCTGAGCGGGTTCAGCTTGCGGGTCGCTCGGACCACACGCTTGCTGCGGAAGAACGGAAGGTTAGTACCGACTACGAGTATCGACGCGAGGGGCCAAGGCCGAGAGACACTCACTTGGGCGCGCGGAGCACCTTCCTGATCTCGTCGCACTTGAGCAGACGCGTGAGGTCAGTGTTGGCCATCTTGGGCTGGGGCAGATTGAAATTCTTCTTCAACTTGGATGGCGTCTTCCAGGAACCGAACAGCGGGTCTGCGATGTTAGAAGGTTGGTTATATAAAGTTTATAAGTCTAATAAGATGGGATCCTCGTGTTACTCACCAAGCCTCTCGAAGGCACTCTTGGTCCAAATCACGAATCTGCCCACGTGGCCACCTGGCGCCAGTTTTAGTAGATTGAGCTTGTTGACGCTCAGCGCCTCCACGCCGGGAATGTTGCGGAACGCGCGTGTCAGACCCTGGGGGTTTAAAGAGAGGTGAGGCTGGGCTAGGTCAGAACAAGACAAGATTAAACTGCTTGATTGATTGTAAGCCACAAGTCGACACACCGCTCGAGAACATCTCGGTCGATGTTTCCTAAGAGCTGGTTTACTCTGCCCTCCATATTCGTAACTCCGTGCGTATCACACACACAGAGTAAGGCTGTGAAGGGTTTATAATGTTGTTGTATATATATCGTTCACCAACCTGGTCCTTATGGTATACGATGAGGGGTCCCTTTCTCTGCACCTTGCGACGATTACGCATCTTGCCCTTGCCGGCGCGCAGGCGCTGTGACTTGTACACCTGCAAAAATGCATATTACACTTACATAGAGCTTTGAATTACCTCATAAGCCTAGTATTTATCTATGATGAAAGCTTGTATCCTAAAGTCTATGTCCAAATGAAAACTGTTATCAATGGCTTGTTGTTTTAGGAACTCTGTCTCGTCCCAGATGGAATAGCACAAGGTTGTGAGTAACATTGTGGTTTAGAACAGGGACATTGTTTATAATCCACAAATATGTTAAGAAGCTAATTTTGGCGTGAAGTGAACCTATCGGGGATGTGACGTCACCTTGAGCACGTCAGACCAGGCCTTCACTCGTCTGAGGAAGATTACGGCTTGCTTGGTCTTATCAATGCCCTGGACTGAGTCCGACACCACCAAAGGGAACTCCGGGACTTTGTCGATAATGTGACCTGCAAAGAAATTGTGATTAAACACAAGTTTAGGAAAAGCCAACACTGACCCTTCTCAAGTCACATTTCAGACAACCTGTTAGTAATGTACCAGTAGTTTAAGGATCTATCTTGATGGAGACCTTGGTGTATCACTGACTTAAAGTAATGTTGGTGTTATTGGCGTTCTGCGGTTCTCACCTCTAGCTTGCACAAGAGCTGGAACTCCAGCAGCGGCGACGGCTGCTGCGGCGGCAGCGCGACGTTGGCGTAGGTTGACACGTCTGTGCCAACGTCTCCAGGGCTTGGTTGGAGCAAACATGCGTCCGCCGCGACACATGTTACCGAACGCACCCTGTCCGGATCTGTGTAGATAATTTAGTTAAGTGTCAAAACGTCGGGGAGCAAGGCTACTGGGTCCAAAGAATGCGAATTTAGGATACAAACTCACCTGTGGGTACCACCCCCACGCACACGCGGTATACGCGCTACAGCGCGACCAGTACCCCAAGACTCTGCACTGGTTTGGTGACCTATAATAGACAAAGAAAACAATTATCACATATACACACACATACACAAGAAGAGTGTTGATAAAATCGTGAAATAGATGACTTATATGTAGTGACAATCTTGCACCCGTACTGCTCACTGGAGCGCTCCGGAACGCCATACTGCCTCGTCACTGTAGCACCTCATCGCAGTAACACACAATGCTATCACAACATTGCATGTGGACATTTGGTGCATAAATTAACCAATATAATAAGTATAAAATATTAATGATCATGTCACATACCCGCCTCTTTGCTGACGCAGTAAGGCTGTCTTGAGTTCTTGGATATTGAAACATGAACATCGTTAACAAGGTCAGGTCGGATGGGCGCCTTGAATACGAATGGTAGTGGGATGGTAGCATCAGCCACCTTCTCACTCTTCTCTGAATACACCGACACAAGCGGTCGGGCTACTGATAGACTCTGTTGACAAATAGAATATTATTATCATTTTAAATTTTATTTATCATTTATCTGAAATTGAAGTTAAGTATGAAACTATAAAAAATATGTATTCTATCTGTCGACACACTGCCACAAACATAGCTCTGCAATGTTTCCTACAAGAACTTCACTATACCCCGATTATGTACCTGAAGGATGAAATACCATCAACCAGGAAGAGTTTGGGGATGAATAGAATTTCAACCATTGGAACATTTACAATCACAATATTGACACAATGAAAATCTGTCTATTAGATGCAGATATAATATAATAAATGAAAGTCCCAGTTAATATAAGATTGGGAATGTGAATTCAATTTTCTCTCACTGCATTTGAAAATAATGGCTTCAAAATGATTAGTTAGAAGTTGCGATATCTTGCTTCAAGATAGTAGGTAGAGGATAAGTAAGTAAAAATACCTACATATGAAGTAGTAGTAACCGTAATAAAGTAGCATGCTTGCACAATGTTGAATTTCATGTTGTAACGAGAATGCCGACATTTTTCTAACCTTACTATAACAACTTTTAATAAACAAAATAATAGAAAGAAAACGTGCGTCTCAAGGATCACAACACCTTTAAATGTTATAATATAATGTTTATCTATGTATATTAAAGTCGAAAACACAAAACTGGAACCCATGCGTCACAGGATGTTAACATTCCAATAGTTGGGGTTATAATAATAATATCTTTTAATCTGAGCATAAAGTAACGAATAACAAAATAATATTATGTGATTGTTCATATCAATATTCAAATAGCACAAAACTTACATAAATTTCTATTATTGTATATATTTACGAGTAACTATATAAAACACGTGGAGAACACTGAACTTTTATCATTCTTATTTTACACAATCACTTCGCAACTTTCACAAATGAATCGTTACATGTAAAGCATTATCACCATGAAAAAGTAGAAACTTACCATATCGCTTTATCAGCGAAGTTATTCCTCCGATTAAACACTAAATGCGGTGGAAAGACCATCCGCCATGCCACGGAGGAGTAAAAGACCGGAAGAATTAGTTTTAATGACAAGAGTAAATTATAGTTGCTAGCTCAAAAAAAAATAACTCTTCATCCGGTTGATAAAAATAAGATATTTATATATTTTAATATAACAACTATATTAATTAAGTAAAATATTAAAATGGACAATCTATTACAAAACTAAGATAATTCATTATAATTACTTTCTTTGCGAAATGATGGAAACAGACTATAACTTCAATCATTAGTAAAGGATTTGAGGATATATTTTAGTTAAATATAAAGTAAAAGTCAATCAAACAAATGAATTAGATATCACAATTTAATAACGTAATTATTATTTAAACAATTCATTAATTATTATTTAAACAATTGATTAATAATAAATTAAGCAAAGGTACTAATCATACAACCAGTAACACTTAGTACGTTTTCAAATCAAAAAAATATTGTAACAATTATGTGTCATTGCAGGAATAAATACAAAAAAAAATAATATAATATAATTATATAACAAAATATCTTCTAACAGGTGAAAATCCTTATATTGCAGTCACATATGACACGTCACAACCAACAATCCGCAAATATGTCAAAACGTCATTTAATGAATTTTTATTTTATGGTTTCATCAAATTGTACTAACACCTTAGATTAAATGAGGAAATAATAATTATATGCCAGGGATAAGCCCATTATGGATCATCAAAACGAAGTACCTCCCGACCACATAAGCACAACTTTAATGAACCAAGAAATCCAACAACAAACTGAAACAGACCAAGAAAACGATGATATATCAATAACTTCGAAAGAGATTATGACCTACAGGCTAGACATAAACCCAAACAGCATAGAGGTCAGCAATAACAATAATCTTTCACTACAGAGACTGCCTAACGAAGAAAATAAAAGCAATGTCCCAAAAATAAATAAAGGGATTACATCTGTACCAATGACCAACCAACCCCTTAGCATATTTTCAAACTTGCCATCACCAATGTCCCTAATGTTACCATCTTCGTCCCAACCACAATCTTTATTTTTACAAGCTTTATCCAAATTAAATATGAGCTCCTTGAGCTTGGCTGTCACCAATTATAAAGATAATACGTTTCCTTTTAACGCGAATGAATCTTTTAATAGGGAATTGTCTCCCCCAGATTCTTTAACTAGTGCTCCTCCATCTTATTCATTTGTATTACGACAGATGGTGACACGAAGAAGACCTAGATTAATGGGAACTTTCATTCAATCTCCATCGTTTATTCAGCACACACCGCCTCCGAATTACGCGACGGCATTCGATATTTATGTGGATAGTCCGATTCCAGCACCTCCAACTAGAATATACAATTTTGGTTTTACGCCAATGCCAATAATTTGTCCCCAATGTGGACATGCAGGGATGACAGTGGTGGCAAGTAGAATTACGATATGTACTCATTTATGTGCTATTTCATTATGTTTGTTGTGTTGTTGGATATGTGCCCCGCTGCCTTATGTGCTTAGATCTTGTAAAAATGTATATCATTATTGTAGGAGTTGTCGCAGCTATCTTGGAATGTATTGCCCAACCAATCCAGACATTGCATATGCTTGAAAGAATATATTCAAATCTTATCAAATAATTTTTTTTTAAATAAAAACTTCTTGTATATCAATTTCCATATTCGTTTTAATATAAGTTCTTTTAATATATCTTATTCCTTTCAATTTCTAAACGTAATTGTAATGTTGCAATGTAAAATATTAATAGTTGAAAACAGAATAATTATTATATTGTAATTTTTTGCATTTAGTGTATTTTAACATTCATATATAATTATAAAATAATAAATAAAACACCATTTGTTGTTTCGGTTAGGCTCTTTTACTCAAAAATGATATATGAAATAGGTTACATTGTCGCATTTCACAAGGTCGCGAAAAATTACAAATGAAATGTGATTTTTATAAACGTTGCGTTCACAATTTATTGAAATTATTTGTGACACAGTATTTTTTTCTACTTCTTATAATCGTAAAAGAGTGACAGAGTCATAGAATATTTTATTTTAAGCTACTTAGGATATATAAATTCAAATTTTTCTTTGTTATTTTGTCGTAAAAGCTATTTTTTTGTACTATTATCTTGAACATTTCCTCTGTCATTGGTCCCTTAACGCCATCTGGTGAAAAATGGACTCTCTTTAAAATTAGAAGTCACAGCCTTCCGCGAGTTCCGTGTGTTGCGGAAAATACCCTTTTTGGGCGTCCGACCACATGTGTGAATTGTGAACAAAATATGGTTCATTAGTTATTTTCAGGTTAAAAACGCCATTTTCAGTGCAGTTCGTACACGTAATCGATAGATACGGTTTATCCGGATCGTTGTGTGTCGTTAAATACTTGGAACAAGTCAACGGAAGTGAATTTTTTCGATGTAAATACGGTCGATCCAGGGTCAGTCTGGTGTGCATTTTGAACTAAAAGCCTATTTCGAGCTAATAATCTATTACTGCTCTCTGTTTACAAAGACGTCTTGTTTGACCTTCCTATTTTCGCGAAAGTTCTGCATTTCGTGGGTCCGACCCAAAGCATGCCGTCGTGTTAAGGGGCATGGCGCCGCGCTCGTGATCCTAGGTCGGCGCGAAGCGCGCGCCCGGGCTTACATAACTTGGATAGCAGCGGCATGGCCGCACGAGTGTCGGTCGAGGGCGCTGGACCCTCGTACGCGTCAGTGCTGAACTTTAGAGTGAGTGACAGCAATAAAGAAAACATAGAGGCTACAGAAGAGGTGGCTGACGCGCCACCTCGCCAAGATGATGAGGAGGAGGAAGGTTTCGTACCTGTCATCTCTCATGCACGAAGACCGGCGAAAAGCCGCAGGGAGCGAGAGCGCAGAACTGCACCTCGACCGCACAAGGAACCTAAGCCTCACACGGAACCGCAACCTTCTACAGATCAAGAGCAGGCATCAGATGCTCAACCTAAGAAATTTGTGGAGGCTCCCATACCCAAAGTAAATCCTTGGCAGGTAAGATAATTTCTGTTGACACACTTCCAATTTGATTAACTCATTGTATGATTGTACCACATTATGAAACTAATCAATATGGATTAGTTGTTACTATTGTTGCATAATATCAGTATGGTAAATATTGAGTAATATGTCACATTACATTATTTTATTCACAATTTCAAGTGACACTCCGAAACCAATTATATTTACATATATTATATATTAATTTACCCTAAACTGAATAAGGTATTATTGAATTCTTATATCTGAAGCACATTATGAGACAGAAATAATGATTTATATTGATAGAAAGTCGTCTATATCTATATTTTTATGAAACTAATCCCAGGTGTTTTATAACATAGTACTTGTAAATTTATAGGTTATGATGTCTTTATTTTTTCTTCTTTGAACTGTTATACATAAATAAGTAATATTATTGATGTATTAAAATCTTAATATAGTTTAATAAACAAATACATAAATATTATTAGGATTGACTGAATTATTTGGTATGTATATATATATATCTATATATATATCTATATATATATATATATATATATATATATATATATATATGTAAATAGAAGTGTGTTGTGCATGCATATATACATAATATATTCATTTTATTACATAAATGTGAAAGTATTTAAATTTATTCTTTTTAGACTGTATCGCAATATACCTTATATAGTATATAAGTATACATTGCCTTAAATATAAAGATATATATGTTTCAAATCCACTCAAACATTATTCAGTTTATTACAAACAAACTTTAATGAGTTATGAACAAGAGAAAGTTTTAAAAATAAATAAAAATTCAAGTAGATAATAATTACTACAACAATTTTAATTGCTTGAACTAGTATTTATTAGTCGAGTAACTATATCAGTTATAAACAACATACTTTGGAAATGAAATTATTATGAAATATTTTTTTTAGTAATTTCCGCTAACTTACATGTTCGCTGTCAGTTAAACAAAATATTTTATTTGATTATCGGGACTGATTTCGCTATAATATACCCTGAATAAACATTTATCATGAATCTAAATAACTTAATATGAATTTATAATGAGGATACAGAGTTGTAATATATAACATAATATAAGGAATTGGTCTAATATATAATTTGTGGAATATATATTTGATATATTAAATGTCTTCAATCTTACTCAACTCCGTAGTTAAGTTGGAAGTCGTTAAGGTTGGTTGTTATGTATTCAAGTGCTATTTTCAATGAAAGCTCTTTTAAACCTTGAGTTAGTGACATATCTGTATTAATAAGATTGAATCAAAATAAGATTAATCACTATCACTGAATACATATATTACTCGAACAGTAAAACATAATTAACAATATTAATTTATAATATTTCAGCTCATATATTATTGTTAACATATGTAGTAATAAATAACTAATATAAGTATACAATATTTGCTTTTATTACTTAACAATAACTTTAAAATAATTCTAACATTTTTCAACAATTATTAAAATACAATTAAAATGCTGATACAGTGTGACACCAAAGTAGGCATTTGTATTTATAAGTATTCTGTAATTCTTTAAAAATGTTTAGGTAATCTTGATAATGTTACAGAAATATGATGAATGTTAAGATTTTTTTAAATGCAATAAAACCTTATGAATTTAATAAGCTATATAGTAAATATGTTTTTCTTAGTTGATATAAAAATTTATAAATTATTTCTTAATACTTTTTAGTAATATATTATATACACAGTGGTATAAGCCTTCGTACTTCAGAAAGCCTTAAAAAGTGAATCTGCAATTTAGGTTAGATGAAATTTTCCCCAAAACCATAATATCTAATATTTGTATTATTGTATCTGGAAGTGGTTCTTGTTGTTTGGGGTATAAGTTGACGCTGACCGGATGAAGGTGCAGATGATGTTAGATTCGCTGTGAATATGGAATATCAAATTAAAAATTATATATTTTTTTGCCTATCTTGCCTATTTATGGAATCTTGACAACCCCTAATATTGTCATAGGAAAAATGTTAAAAACTAAAATTTTAATTTTATTTATTAGAATTACAGACATTAATTAACAGTTATCATGTAATGTAGTAATTTCAGTATCAGTGTTGGTTAAAGCCGTCAATGGCTTTACCAGTCATTTCCACTCTCGCTACGAACCAATTGCAAGTTGTTTTATGATTTTCACCATTTGAATGCTAAAATTATCGTCCTCTTCTTCTTTTTCTGTCCCTTTCTTTACATTTATTCAGAAAAGTGTTTACTTGTTTTGTTACATGTTTGATTTGATGAGAACTCCCCATCTTTTATATTGATATATTCATACACTGTTTTTATATATTTTAATATCCCACAATGTTTTGACATACAAAATGTATTTATAATTGATATATAAAGTTATGGTTACTATAAAAGCATTAGTTTAGTATATATTTTGACATTATAATGTAATAATCAATTTATATTCTTGGTTATAGTTTAAAGAATTTTGTAAACTTTATTAATGATATGATATTAATTAAGTGATGTAAAATTATCATCATAAAAGTGACTATCAAGAAGATAGATGACCATAATATGATATATGGATAAAGATATTGCCGTACCGTCCCAATATCCTAGTAAAATAATATCTACAAGCATATGAATAGCAGAGATTTTAAATCATGTTCTTTAGGTTATAACTAGCACATGTCAGTCAATATCTAAAAGACAATTTAAAATAAAAATTGAATAAATTTCATAATAGGTGTAGTATATGTTAAATGGTAAACAAATTGAATAAGATGACGCATTTATTTATCATACAATATAATATGGGTTACCCAGATATTGAAGAACTATGAACTCATGTATGTGTGACCTTGATTTTTATTTTTTATAGTTACAGCTCCTAAGGTTTTGTTCAAACGTAAATAATATATTATTATTTAAATTGATTCCATAAATATGTGTTGTCTGTGAAATTAAATGTATGATATCACAATCATGATGCATGGTGTTACTTCTCACTCTTTGATATATATATATCTAAAAAATCATTTGTCTTGTCTGATACACACCCACAATTGCTGTCATGTGTTGGTGACACAAGCATGTCTTATAACGTAGGTGTCGGCTGAGAATGATTTTTACACTTTCCTAAGATGCAATTGGGGGCGAAGGTTAGTTTAGGTAACTAATGGTGTTCATTATATGTCTCTAAAAATTGGTATCAGCTTTCAAATAGAAATAATTAGATTGCATACATATTTCACAATGTTTGGTAATATTATTAACCTACGAGGTTCAGTAAGTCAGTCACCCCTAGGGGGGTGAATTTAAACCCCCCTCGATAAAAAAAATCAAACTCACATTATTAATTTATTATATTAAGTATTAATTAATTTATTGTATTTTTAAGTATTAAATGTTTAGTAACGAGTGACGACTAATATGCGTTGTTTAACACTGACGAGGTGAATCAGTGAATGTGCTGTATCATTATTTACTATTTTTAATCTTCGCTTTGAATCATTTTTTTTATCCGTCTCCTTGACATCACTACGCCCTTCATCCCCCCCTACCCCTTTAAAAGGTGTGCTTTCCTTTTTTTGCAGACACACTCGAATTGTATTAATTAGAAATTATTTATTAAGTTAATTATAATTTTGTTAATATCTTTTTCATCTCATAATATCATACACACCATGGTCATGGTAAATTAGTCGCGTATATGTAATTTTCGCGCCGTGTAGCTGCAGGAAGCTATTAGCGTAGGAATAAATTTCATGGTATTTATGAAAACAGTTTATATAACGTTACGAAATATATATATATATATATATTATTTAACTTCAATAACACTCGAGTCATGTATCGTTTATTAATTGTTGTAATATTTTTATATTTAAAAATCAAGACCGGGACGACGGCCATTTTGGATTTTTTATTGTTTTTCATTTTGGAATTTCTGATTTCTTGTCTGCGTCTGACATAACTTATAAAATCTGCCTGATTTCGAGTTTTTTTTCTTAAATATTTATTATCGTTCGGCTTCAGCGTGTTATATGTTAGTTGTTTTTTTTTACTTATTGTGAAAAAATCGCTTGCATTTGAGAAATAAGTACATCCCAGACTCAGAACCACAAAGTGCGGCTCATACACAAAGAATTGTCACATGTGGGAATCGAACCAACAGCCTTTACGTTACGGTATAAGTTAGGGTCACTAACCACTAGGCCAACGGAGAACCAATTACATGTGACAAATTTTATGAAGTAACTCGTCTACGAGACAATCGAAAATGAAGTCGTTTAATACAAATTTGTTGAAGTCCTAATACAACTAGTTAAAATAAAAAATAAAAAATGGCGTAACTATTACGTTACGTTTAATGTCTCTGTAGTCTCGTGCATACAACTCGTTATAGTAAGAGGATTCCTATTTGTTCCTAATAACAATTTATAATTATATATATATATGATATATTATATTGAATTAATAATGTTTTCTTTATAATATTTCTCTGTTATATAATAATTTACCTTCAACTTTTGTTGAAATAACTTTGGCATAACCAACCCTTTCGTATGTCGGTCAAGTATTACAATGCTTAAAATACACATGTTCTTATGTTCCGTTCCGTTTCGGCTTTTAGTTTATGATTATAAGTTTTGGCATTGAACAAATGAATGATTGAATGAATTTATAATATATATATTTTTGTGAGATATAAATCAGAAGTCTCGTTACAACTGAACAAGTGAATGCCTCTGTTTAAAATTTGTCACAGACTCCTACGTGTATTGATCTAAACTTGATCGATACCAACCTTGAAACATCCCGACTATATATATATATGTCTAAAACTAAACGTCACATATTTCACATAACGTGGTGTAAATATTTTTTTATATAAAAAAGTATTTATTGTAACAATAGTCAGCTTTTATATTAACAAGTGGAACGCGGCCCATCATCCCCTATCGATTCGAACTTGACCTAGATATATGACCTTGAGCTTACCTGTAATGGTCTGATAGTCTCGCTCCGGGGAATTAATATACCTTGTAACGTTTAGAGATTTGGAAAATGAATCAAATAATAAATATTTATGTTTTTAGCAATACCTTGCAATCAGTTTGTTAAAAGTTTCGAAAATAAAGACAAAATTATCCCTTTTTTTAACGTCTGGAACCCATCATGAGTTCCTACACGTCGCCTTAATCACAGAGTTCCGATGTAACTTGACCACTCGGACCCGAACCCCGAAATAGGTCCGAACCCGGCACCGGCATCGGCCACCATCCGCCGATAGACATAGAATACCATCAGGCTACGTGGGTGCCCCAGGAAGCGTCCACAACAAGAGGCCTCACTCTCCCCTCCCACCTGTAACTAAGTAACGTGCATGAACCAAAGTGTCGAGGTTTCACTCTTCCTCCAGGGGAAGCAATGCAAGAAATACCAACTCGACCTACCAAAATATCTCAAAAGAGACCCTGGCGTTACGTTCCCAACAACTTGCAGCCCTCCGACAGAAGCCTTATGTGCGGCAGCTATCAGCGGGCTCTAACCTAACCTAACTGTGTCCAATTTTACATTTTTTATATTCTGTACGCAAAACTGTGAAGTTTTTTCCACGTTTTCAACCCCTTATTCATAGTAATAAACACTGTTTTTGAGTTTGTCTAAAATTACAAATTTACACATTCAAGATGGTGAATGGTATGTTTTTTGCCATTAATATATATCTATTTATCCCGAGAATAGGATGGAGTCAACAATATATTATATATGACTGGAGTTAAATTTTCAATTCTTCACTTATATTGGTTTATTCATGGATGAATTTACATTAATACATATTTATGTATGTATAATATATTTTATTTAACAATGAAAAACTATTGTAGTTTCTCCTTGAGGCGCTATTGAAATGTGTGGTTTTAATAATGTTGTATATAAGGAAACTGGGATCTATGTTTGAAGAACCCTATTGATTAAATTAGACAGCCCAGTAGTCAGTGACTCCCGACTGCCGAAACAAAGGATATGGAGTTCGATTCCCATAATTGTCAATTCTTTATGTAACACACAGATTGCTGTTCCGTGCCTGGGTATTCTTTGTACAGTATTTTAAGATTGTTAAACGCGCACGAAGTAGCGGGTAAAAGTTAGTAAAATAAAAAATATAGTAATAAAGATTCCGTATCAATTCGTGGTTGGTCTTATCACTCGCTGATAACTAACCTCAAAGAACACGTGGTGTGTCGTGGTCAGGGTTGCCGTTATAAATTATAATGAGTGTTGTTATATATAAAAAAAGATTAACTACGTTTTATATATAATTATATTTTTAATCAAAATATACTTTTTGATACTAGCCACTATTATTTATAGCTTCGGAGAAGTAATTCATTCTTAATTCTACATTTTACACTTATAAATATATATTTGTCATTGAGAATTTATATAGTTATTATACTGTTTTGTAACTAAACTGATGCTATTTTAATAGAATATTAAAAAAGAGTATATATTTAATAATTTATTTATATATATATATATATATATATATATATATATATATATATATATATATATATATATATATATATATATATATATATGACCAGTTACGCAATGTCCGCTATCGCAGTCGTTTATCAAAAGATTAATTACGTATTAAATTAAAAAAACCTAGTGTTATCTATCTCACCGATATTTCATAGATTATTATAATATTATTGTAATGAAATCTATGATTAATGTACCATTTAATATATTGGAGGTCCATTTATAAATGAAGAAATAATACATAAATATATTGAAGGTAAAACTTTTCCTAATATCTATTTCTGAGTTATTTTTAATAGATAGCGAGGGTATTTGGTAAAACGGACGGACGGTCAACTCGATTGTTAGTGATGTAGCCATTATTAAATGAAAATAACAACATATGGTTCGAGTTAAGAAAGGTGGGAGAGGGAGAGGAAGGGAGGTTGGAAAGAGGAAGGGAGCTTCTTTATACCGATAATGAGAAGATAGTTCCAGTTTGTCCGTATACAATTACAACTTTTTATTAGAAGATTGTACATATATAATTAATAGCAGATAATTAGTTTTCTTTTCAAATATACATATTAAAGTCTTCATAGTGAGAGTAGTGTTTGTTTGTAATATCAGTTGAAGCGATCCATTATCACTAAATTCCCGTTCCCAAGGTTGCTGCCGCGTCACGCTGCCGTTGACATGGCGTGACGTAGTCTGGAACATCGCCAGTTATATTATACATATACATATATAATAAAAATGTAAAGAGCTAATCTGTACGTAGGATGTTTTTTAAATGAAAAAATTTGCTTCGTGTCAGTACATGATAGAAACAAAATAGTTTGTGTGTGTGTGTGTGTGTGTGTGCGTGTGTGTGTGTGTGTATGTGTGTGTGTGTGTACCTACTGCTTGTTATAGAGATTTTGATAAAATTTGATATGGTTCTCTCCTAGAAGAATACTATTTAGTCGAAAAAATATCACACTCTCACGGTAGAACTCAATCTGATTTGGGCTTATCATTTGGAATAGAACAAAATTAATGAACAGATTTTGATAAAATTTTGTATATATAGTTAATGATTTTCATCCCGGTCAATATATAGAGAAGTTCATTTCGGATTTTTTTCTTCAAAATACTTTAGCATAATAATAATAGTGACTAAAAACTAAAAATGGTTTATTAATTGAGTAGTGGGGGGGGGGTCTGTTATTAGCCAGTTCGATTTGTAAGAGATAAGGATATAAATAAAGGGGATAAACTAAAATTTATTGCTTCGTTTTACCATTCTTATCGAAAACGTTGTTCAAATTATCATAATTGCTCTCATAAAATTATAATAAAAATAATTCCATATTCAACTATCTAAGACAATGAAATAAAACGAATCTTGAACCTTTCCGTGTCATTTGAAACTTTGACACTGAACTGTAACGTCATCAAATGTGCCATGAATGTTAATTATTATATGAATAAAGTTAAAATATAATTTTTATTACTAGTCAAAGAATGATTATATATATATATATATATATATATATAACGTTATAAAATTTATCTATACAGCGTATTTAAGTCTTTTGAAAAATTGATACATTTGTAATAAAATTTACTTTCAGTCTAAATAAAATTAATTGACTATAGATAGAGGATATCTATAGTCAATTTATTTACATTATTTTTTATTTTATGTTTAAAAAAAATCTCTTTTGCCTTATAAAATAAAGCACGTCTGTAAGCGGCCTTAACGAACGGTATTCCGTCGAAGGTTGTCGTTTTGATAACTTACATAACTATCTATCATACTGGTTTTATATTAATTTATCTTTAAGTATAAATGTTAAGCTATTTCTTTGATATCTTAATACAAACTTGGATCCGCCAACCGTGCGCTGGTGTTGGCGGGTGTTGAGCTGAGTCCCTCTCCTTTCTTCTTTTCTTGATAACTTTTGAATGGCTAAACATTTTTTCAGTCTGTTTTCGCTATAACGTCCGCGTTCGGCTCAAACATACATGAGAAAATTTTTAGCTAATTATCTCGTCGCATTCTGGAGACAACTAAACACAAAAAAAGGTCTCCCAAACGGTTAAGAGCTTCGCTTATTACGCTCAGCTCAATAAATTTCTATTTATAGTATCCTTCATAACACTTGTAATTTATTTGTTTATTTTATACGATTTCAATGGATTATTTTAATCTATAGATGAGTTAGAAATAAATCATGATTGTTTAGTATTATTTCATCACACTCCGATCAGCTGGTACCGACCGACCGTTGGATTGGATCCAATGGTTATTTTTGTACAGTTATCACGCAATCTAAGAATTATATATATATAAATAAATGTTTATTTTGTTTTTTATTTGTGCGTAACGTTCCGCTGCGTCTGGGATCTTTTATTTAACATTAGCAGGTTACCCGTGCTTCGTTCGCAACGGAAGGCGAAAGTGATCAAACATTTTGTTTGAATTTCCACACCACCTATTAGGTATCAAACAAGCGTGTTATATTTTTTAGTTTTTTAGCTGTAACTTTGGAACGGTTTGGACCTTTGCAAAATCCTTTCTTATTGCACCTATTCAATATGTCAGGAGTGTTGTGTTCAAATTTCAGCTTTCTAGGTATTACAGTTTGGGCTGTAGAGCGATGAATGAGTCAGTGAGTGAGTGTCTTTGTGCTTTATATATTAAGATATATCACACCGAACAACACACAAGAAGATCAATAATGTTTAGTATTAAACACATATTCGCCATCTCTCGACGTTACCATTATATCTCCTACGGGTAATAGTATCACTCGGCTAGGGGACGAGTCCCCCTTACGCTAATGCCAAGGACGCGTGCGTGCACACAGCTGCATCGAGGGCAGCGAGAGGGTACCGGGAAGAGGGTGGCCGATGAACATTTTTTAATTAAATTCCACGGCTTCTTAATTTAAAATTCGAATTTACTCCTCAATATATTGTCTTTATCCTGCTATATGTAACGGACTTATCTATATTAATAAAAAATGTATTGCTGCTGCACTTAGTAAAGATCGTATATGATTTTGGCTCCACCGATTTTTATGGTTTTTATATTAATATAGTGTTCGCCAAATTGACTCCTTAATATATAATATTATCCGTCCGTCTATTATATCTTGATCATAATATACGAACTTATCTATATACCGATTTTGATGATTTTTAAATGTATGTTGTGTTCGTGATTGTCAGTCAGGACAACAAAAAAAATTTTAGAATTTTTTATTTTATTTTTTTCATTTGTATTATCAAAAAAATATATATACAGAGTATACCTACATTAAATTTGACAGTTGGTCCGTCAAAAAAACATTTTTGTTTTCAGTAAATTGCATCTTAGGTCCGCGAAATAGAAGGAAGGTATATGATTAATAAGAGTTGAGTTCTATATGTAAGGGTGTAAGAATTAATTTGGCACACGTCCGTAATATAGTCATAGGTCAACAATGATCCAATGAACCACAATGGTCACCTCGGGTCCTCCACACTTCAGTGGTAAGTAATGTATTGTGTGACTCCGACTCCTGACACAACAACGTTATTTATGAACCCGTTAAATATGAGTCGCCATGTTACCAGTCAAGGTCGTCTATATCTTACACTAATAACTAAATGCATGTGAAAGTTTGTATGGTTATTACACCAAAATTTTTTTTTTTTTTTAGTTTTTGTTTGCCTGTATATCTGTCTGGTTCATCCGATTAATCTCTGAAACAGATGTTACAATTTTAATATAACTTATTGGCCAATAGCTGATTTCAGTGAGTTACTTAGGCTTATTCATGGTAAAAAAAAATATTGCGTGCGAACGAACTCGCGTTCGAAGCTAGTGTAAAAGATATTTAATTTACTAAGTGAAGTTTTTGAATGTCAAAATAGATGTTGTTGTTTAATGTGATCGTGTTGTGATTATTATATTATACTAAGATCCGCCAACCGTGCGCTGTGTTGGCGGATGTTGAGCTGAGTCCCTCTCCTTTCTTCTCTACTTGATAACTTTTGAATGGCTAAACATTTCTTCAATCTGTTTTCGCTATAACATCCGCGTTTTGCTCAAACATACACAAGAAAATTTTTAGCTAATTATCTTGTCGCATTCTGGAGACAACTGAACACAAGAAAAGGTCTCCCAAACGGTTAAGAGCTTCGATTACGCTCACCTTAATAAGATATCTTACTCAGACGTATCAACATCTCATTCTGCGACTGTACTCGGGTAAGTGAGGGGACGGAGTAACAGAGGCAGTGCGTTGTTCTGGCGCGCCTCCAACACTGAGCGAGGAGTATAATTGAATTGTCTCAACTCCATAGAAACGTTAATATTTGTTTAAAAAATGTTATTAGTAAGATTTTTTACATTTCTCCAATAATACGATGTATTTTAGATATTAATTACATTTCATTATTCAATTATATATCACTGTTTGATTCCAAAATATTGTATTGAAGGTATCGCTCGGTGACAGCTCACTAACACACACACACACACACACACACACGTGAAATAATGATACTTATACACACGATCACACATCACCTGAACCTTGAGTTGATAACTGATAAGAGTAATCAATCACTGGCGCCGCCTGTTGTTGTATTCGATGCAGTTTATATTCCTGGTTTAATGTTATTTTTTTTTATTTTATACCTTCACTTATATTTGGTGGCTCCTCTTATAATTGTTAAGAGAGAGGTTGACTGAGTTGATGTACATTGTACGTGTGTAATAATAAATAAATAATATTTTATTTAATTAAGACATTATCGATATATAAATAAGTTTAATTTATGTTTGTAATAACAAAATAACGGCTTTTCACCGAATACATATGAAATTATATATATATATATATATATATATATATATATAAGAAAAAATATTTTTTTGTAAATTGCCCTCTGTCTGTTACGGTCAATCATCGAAACGGCTGTACCGAATTTAACAGGATTTTCACTGTCAGATAGCTTATATAATAAGGAGTCACTTGGCTACATTTATTTTAAGAAACGTTTCTCGCAAACAAAGTCGCGTGCACAGACAGACAGGTGGTTTATTAATATAATATAAAATGAAAGTGGCACGGAATGTAAACGTAACTGAAGTAATTACACAACCCGACGGTCTGTGGCTTGACAGTTTTGAAATTATATAGCTTTATTCTAATTTGTATTTTATTACACTATTAATAGAGTACACTTTTGATGGTAGATTGTAAATTGAAACAGTGTGTGAGGGTGTGGTACAGGTTGCAAGAGTTGAGACGTTACACAGAAGGATTAATTTAAATTTTGTCTTGAGATTTTTTTTTCGACCGACTTCAAAATAAGATAGTTCTCAGTTTAATAAATTTTTGTTGAAATGAATATTATGTTATATTTTGCGAAGTTAACATGAACGGGACTAGAACCTTGGACGTTTCAGGTCACGAAGTCGTTACCCAAACTCAGCCATAGTGTCATATAATTTTATGAAATTTGTATATATATTATTATTTTTTTCTTTTTATTATCGAATATATCGAATAATTTTATTTCGACCTCAATCGAGGGTAAAGACCGTGGAAAATTATTATAATTAAAATAAATTAATTAAATACAATTTATTTAATTATGTATACAGATAAAGAAAAAAATAATGCTTATACTTACAGTTTTTATATTGTACATTATTAAAAAAAAATAATAATAAAAATAATCAATTTGTCTTCCGTCACACTCTGGAGGCGAGAATAATTTTTATATTACTCATGTTGGTTAATTCGTTTTTTTATTTACTTTAAAAAAAAACGTTTATATTAAATGTTTTCTCTATAAAACCCACTTTTTGGTCCCAGTTACAGCAGATAGCATATAGACACTATCTAAGATAGATGGGAGATTTCGAGCTATCTCTAGTTATTGCATTGAAAAAAATACACTTTCCTACTTTTAATATCCTATATTAGATACTTTGTCTTTTCAATATTAATAATATAATGGAATTAATAAATTTAATGATAATATATATATATATATATATATATATATATATATATATATATATATATTATATCGCTCTGTCTTATGTTTTGTGAAAGCCTTACCTACTGATACTTGAACCGGACCACGGATAAAACCTGATACGATTCAAAAAACGGACCGGACCGCTGTCAAGATTTCTTTTTTATTAAACTTATTGTTTACGTAAAAATAAATGTATTAATATATTTTATAATTCAATATTCCTAACTCAAATAGAACAATTTTAACGATTTTAATATCTATTTTAGGTATGTAAATGTTAAATATATCAATGAAGCATCATATGTTTATTCCAGGTTCGAGGTGGGAGCACTGGCGCTCCGCCCCCCGCGCCTCCCGCCATCTTGGAGCAGGAGAAGAGGTCACCCCTGCAACCGCAGCAGCAGGGCAGAGCTCAGCTACCACCAGGTGGGATGTGCAATATACTAACTTCTCCCGCAACGCCGTTCGCGAGAGCGTTAGAAACTGATCGATTTTGAAAAAACACAATGCGTTATATCATTGAATTTTATATATACTTTTTAATAATATCACTAAGGGTCCTAATTGGGCTTCGAATTCGACACATTTTAAAAGCATTTTAGTGTATATTTTCCTTATATTAGGTCATACCCTTATCTATTTAGTAATATATTTCTGATAAAAAATACGAGTAATAGATGCGAGGAACAGTAATTTGAAAGTTTTGTTTTTTCCATCGGGAATATGACTTGAACTCTCTTTCTTTACTTACCCGGTATAAAAGATGTATAATACTCAGTTGGTAATAATAATTATGAAAGAAATTCAATACTTCTTTAGACTCATAGCTATTCCCTCTCTTCCTGTCGTCAAATTGTAACATTTCAGTATCCTTTAAGGGATAATATATTCAGTGATATATAATTTTACTCTATCCCAACTCCCCTTGAGCACGATAGTTGCAAAGTATATATATATATATATATATATACTCTTTTATTCAAACATTTTATTGCTCGTAAAAAATTATATAATTACACCATGTATAATAAAGGGAATACTATATATACTAGTTGTTTCCCGCGCCTATGTCCGCGTGGACTACAGAAGTCCGTTACGGGATAGAAACTAGAAGGATACGTTATATTTTTGTAAGAACGCAAATGCAATAAGTGCGACTTGTAGTTTAAAAGATTGTCGCGTTCAAACAAACAATACAACATATTAGCATTATTATATTAATAACATATATTATATAGTATAACAAATATATTTTCTTATATAACCATATTTAACTGTAAAGTAACTCAATATAACCGTACTATCACTAGAGATAGATAATTGTATCTGTAGCCATTAAGACAATTCACTTTACTATTTATCTCACAGCGGATAAGTGTAATTTATATATATTAAAGTTTGAATACTGTCAACAGAACCACTCCCGGTGCCTGTACCGCCGAAACCGACTGTGGTGAAGGCGCAGAAAAACGCCAAAATCAATCAGAAGGTAAGTAGGTACAAACCTCACGAAGCCTCCCCCCCACCCTGGCCTCCCTCCCACTTTAGTCTCCAAATACATCCAAAAGTTATTTCATATAAAACTTTTAACAAAAAACATTAGAAAAACTAGTTGAATCTTTGAGTATATTTTTTTATGAAAGATAAACTTAGACGCACACACAGATTAATATTCTGTTAGTACCTATCTATGTGTGAGTGAAGAATGGACGTTAACAGTAAACAAGCTTTTGTTGTCTTTGTGTGAGTGATGCAGATTTCATTACAAGTATTATTGTTTGATGTTATATGTTTGTCGATCTATTGAGGACTTTATTATAATTGTGAATAGGGTCTTGTTTTCTTTGTACAATCGAAGTATGGTGACCACGTATGAAGTGTGTTATTAAATTATTTAAGTTTTTTTTTTCTTAACAATATTTCAATAAAGTGACATTATGCATTAATAATACTATATTAAGTACTTTAAAGATAATTTCGTAAAAAAAATCTTTCATTTGTAAAGACGATGGTCACAGTAACAAAACCGCGCAACCGCGACACCAGTGATGTGCCCGATTTATCGATTTTTATATAAACACGATATTAACATATATATTATCATTATTATTTTATACACATCATTAATATTGTTATCGATGTTTTTGTGTATACTACAAATATTTTATAAATAAGACCTCTGCGGCTTATTATTAAATTGTTTAAAATTTTCCGTATCTCATATTTTATATCTGACATTTAAATTAAGTACTTTTATCTTGTCACAACCTTGATTCTCGTTAAATCCAACATATTTTTATCCTTATTATGTACGAACGTAAAAAAAGTGGGAATTATGATGTCCTTTCGACAAATAATTGACGGTTTAACACAGACGACATATGTTCCCAGTATTCGAACCCGGGAAAATGGAAACAGTCAAGTCAAAAAACATTTATGTCACTAGGCTAGAAATATGTTAAATTAATTACTATTCATCGCATGCACTAACATTTTCCATCACTGTGCCAGTCGGACGCTCGCCGGCGCGCTGGATTGCCGCGTTTCCCGTTCGAATTTAGAATACAGTTTTAAATTTGGAATAATAATATTCTAAAAACTCCTTCGTCACCGCCGGTCCTACAATAGTTATATACGTTGTCGTTTGTTACATACATTCTGGTATTTCAAATAAGGAATTTATTTTTTTAAATTTGGAATATTTATAAAAGGTCTTTTGTCGCGTCGACTGTGTATGAAATGTGGTTGAAAAAAAAAAAGTGTTATAATTGTGTTTACTGGCAGATTTGTTCTGGTGGATTTGGAATGCAGTTATATGGTTTGAATGTTACGTTCCTTTTTAATGTGTAGATTGGATTTTAATGTCACAGATAACGATAATTACTGTTATCAATTTAAAAGAGAGGGAGAGAGAGAGATCTATTTATAGTTTGTAGATAACATGTAAAAATAAAAAGTATTTTAATGGAGTAGGTAACTCATAACGCACGGTCCTCGATGTATTTGATATATGACCTTGAGGAACAAGACCGCCGCCCAGTGATGCATTATAAATGCAGAAGGGGAATTTGCATACCGATTTAATAATGTTCTAATCTAATAATTTGTTTCAACTCGGACGGACATTATTGTTTTGTTTGAATAAAAAATAGTTCAGAGGAACGCTGTTATAACGATGGTTTCATAAATAGAACGGCTTGTTGGAGTTATTTTTGTTATGTTACGTAGAGATTTTTCTTATTTTTTTTAATATTTTGTCGATCTTAATATTAATATTGTGATTTTGTTAACATTTCAGTCTCGTTATGAATTTTAATTACGGTGATCTATAGTTAATAATTTATTCTAGAGCATGATTATTCTAGCAATGCTTTTTTTTTTAGATTATACATTATATTGTGATTTTTTTTTTATTATATCAACTTTATTTATTATATCTTGATTTAATAAATAATAAATTGCAATAATTGCGGAAAAATAAAAATGCACTCGATATTTATTAATAATAAAAAAAAATAAAAAAAATTATGCACCTTTTAAATAATCGCTGCAAATGATATGCCGATCGGGTTTATAGGAAACGATTCAACATTGATTTCAATCTCAGATTGTAGATCGATTATTAATTTCTGTCATTAATCAGTACGATAATACTGACCTGACACAGCTAGCTATCCTTATTGATGTATTGCGGATTGGTGTATAAATGGATTTAAGGGCTTTTGTCGGTTTAGCTGGAATGGCTTTTGTGAGGGGTTTTCTTTTATTGTGAATGCGTCTCAATATGCGGTTTAATACTTTTGTTGCTGTTTATATTTTGTTTATTTCCCGGTTTTGAGCGAATGTCCCGTCCGGAAGTTATTTAGGGCCCCCTTAAGACAATTCTGAATTTGAATTTGAACACCTGTCATACGAATATTGTGTGTGTGTGTGTGTGTGTGTGTGTGTGTGTGTGTGTGTGTGTGTGTGTGTGTGTGTGTGTGTGTGTGTGTGTGTGTGTGTGTGTGTGTGTGTGTGTGTGTGTGTTGAGTAACAAAAATGGCTGCCCTAATAATCGTACCAAAAGAGTCATTATCGTACCGTATAGTGATAATATAAAAAACAGAACTGTTAAAAAAGTATATATTTTTTAATTTTATATTTCTTTTATTTTTATTATGCAAATGTAAGCGCGAAATTATAATCTAAATTACCGATTACACGTGACACGACTTCATACTTATAATGTGTTATATAAAATTATTTCTATTATATATATATTTATTTTTTTTTTCTTGGCGGACTTCACTCCTCATATATATGGATACTTTAATTAAATTTATATATATATACATATTTAATTGTTTTAGTTTGCTGTTGTTGTTAACAGACATACAAAACTTTAATAATGATAACCTTTTGATTGGAAATTAGTTATAATTATTAAGATGAATCAACCCGAGTACTGTATCAGCCTCTCAATCTGATACAGAGCGAAACGGAATAATTTTGCGTAATGATTTCTTAATGTTTATTTCTTAATAATGTATCTTATGTTGACCTTTTGGTCCGTTCGCTGCAGAAACGTTAATACATACATACATGCATACATACATACATACACAAAAATGAACAAAAATATTTTTCTTTTTTTTTTTGTCCGAGATTTCATGGAATGATTTTTAACCTGTGCAATTTTTTTATATATTATAATAGTTATAAATTAGTTAATTTTTTTGTAAAACTGTATTTTTTTTCTGCTCTTAATTTTTTCAATTTTACTCAATCTTTCAAATGTAACTCTTACACGTTACTAAAAATAATTATATTATTAGGTAAGGCTGTATCAAATGCCAGCGGAACCGGTTTTATTTTATATCAGCTAAATGATATGGGAACTAGATTTTTGCTAATATCCAATATATAATTTCGTGATTATTATGAAATTATGATCAGAGAATATTCTATTTTAAACAGCTCAGGAAATTAGTATATAAATCTTTAATTATAATAATATCAATAATATATATATATAATATATGGGATATATTGAAAAATTTTAAATTCAATTAAATATTCAATTTTATTTATAGGTTATACCAGATAGGTTCAAACGAATTATTATATTTGTAACCTGGCGTCAATCGATTTTTAATGATACCGAAAAAACCATTAATGAACTCATCTGGGTCATAATAATGATATACGACTAATTAATGATATCTTAATGTCACAGCGAAGTAATTTATATCAATTATTATAATTATACCAACGGACGCACAGTTCATTGCCAGGCTTAAATTATAAACTGTGGTAATACCCTACATTGTTTATAAAAGGAATGCCATATTATATATTAAGAAAAAAATTAAAAAATAATACGGAAAATAATAAGAGATGAATGGTTTCAAAAAAATATTGCTAAACTTTTTTTTTTTTTTAATTCAATTTTTTTTTTTTACTAGAAATTTATTTCAAATTTCTCACCCAGACTGTCAATAATATATATTTTTTATACTAATAGTTGTAAGACAGTTGCTGTTTTTAATATAATTTGTTTATTCTCTCATTATTCTTTGTAAATGTATCATCGTATATGTAAAATTATTTACAGAAGCAGGGGATTATCAAACTTTGACAGTACCTATCGGGTTAGTTTAGGGAAGACTTAAAACATCTATATCGTGTTGGAAATGCAACTATTATCTAAATTTTGTGACACTAAAATAACCAAGGCCGGCAACGGTCCTGTAAATCCTCGGATGTTACAAGAGTCCATGGGCGGCGGTGATCACAAATCATCTGTGACCCGCCAGCTCCATTTACCCTCCTATTCCATTAAAAAAAAAAACAAAAATAAATATAATTTTGTATTATTAAAGTTACAAATGACTGTAATATTTTAAGTTACTTTCATTACCGTAGTCATTAGTCGCAATGACTCATGACGCTGTAAAATGTTAATATAATTTAATTGTTTTGCACGATAACTCGTTGCACGTATCGTGTTCTCATTAATGTCTTTAGGGTTCCGCGGATGAGGGGTCCAAACCCACCTCCATAGCCATGCTCCTGACTCTATCTTTAACAGTGACATTAATCTTCTCAACAGAATCAGATTTAAGATATATATTTTATACACTTTATTTTACTAAAATTATATCTTAGTAATAAGATTTCACAATTCATTCTTTCCACTGCCCTTATTGTTGTTTAATGATTCCTTGTTAAATATTATCTTTATAATCTCAGTTATACTAAGAAAATATTAAAATGAACTCGAACTTAGCCACATTTTTATACGTGTTGGGAAATTTATCACCCGTGCACATTTTAAAAAGTAGCGGTTATAGACGTTCACCTTGAGGTACACCGAATTTAGTATTGCAGCAGGTTTGAAATACATTGCGTTCAGGATTTTAAACATATTTACTCCGAGAACTTGATATATATTTTATTATATATTTGACCTTCTTAATCGAAATTATATAAAAGTTTCAATAATACCAACATGACAACATTCACTTCAACGATTTTTATATAACCTGCACCTGCAACTACAGCGCGTTTAACGAACTTCAACTCACTCCACCATGGCGACAAGATAGTTGGAAAGCAATAAATTTACATACCTATTATTGAGCGAAGCGAACGAAGTGAGCGGAGCGTTTTACTGGAGACTTTTTACATTCTTTGTCACGAATTGGCTCGAAAACTACTTGACAGAAAATTATGAAACTTTGCAATCAAAAATACACACATTAAGTGATGGTTTTTAAACAACAATTTTTGATAAATGTCCTCAAAAAAATTTTTTTTTTTATATCATGTCAAAAAACTGATATCCCATTGAAGTCAATGGGAAACGATGAGTCAATAGTCAATACACTGGGCGCGCTTCGCTCAATATGAAAACGACAACCGAGATTTCGCGAGCGCAGCGAGTCGAAATTGAGGGTTTGTTGGCGCCCCTAGTAATTATTATCGCTTTAAAGCGATTCTAATATATTCCGGCGCCTCACTTCGGTATACTCACTTGACGTCAGTGGAGCGTATGATAAATATATCTATGGTGAGGTTTTGTATCGAAGGCGTGAGAAGTTTGTATTAATAGTTATGCATTTAATGCTAATATGGATTCATGAGACGATGAAGTAAGACGAGGTCGCTGTGCAGTTCATTGTTCTCTGTGTTTGTGTGTATGTGTGTGTGTAGACGATTTAACAAATGTAGGTGAAGATAGTATTATTGATAATTACTTGTATACCGTACATTTTGTTTGAACAAATTTATACGCTTACATAATCATAAATGCGTTTCTTAATGTTATGTAGAATTTTTTGGACACAAGTTAGCAAGAGCATCACCAAAACGTTGCTTGTATTTGTACGTGCTCACTTGTGAACGCTTCCGGTGCGGAAGTAAATAAAAAGTGAAATTTTCACCGAATATGAGAGAGTTGCTGTTGTCTTTGCTATTTTCTATTAGTACACTTTATAATATATAAAATAATAAGCCTTTAATCAAACGTTATTTTAATAAAATAATTTGTCTCAAAACTAGAAAACGTTTTTGATAAGCTGATTATTCTAACAGTTTTTTAATGTAAATTTTAATTCAATATTAATGAACTATATTGGATATCACTTGTGAATATATGAAACAACGTAGGCCCTAGGTAAGGACCCTGAGGAATATTGTCAAACAAATATAAGAAGAGTGGATTGCCACGGTTAGTCCTGGGAAAAATTCTATATAGGGATGTTAGTTCGCCTAGTTTTGTCTATTATTCTCAAGATAGAGAATCTATAGATACTTAGACAGTATCGTTAATATCTGTCTAAGCTTAATACTATTACACATAATCTAAATATATTTTTTAAATGTATCAAATTAGTTGGTAATTAATTAACTTTCAAAATTCTATTACCATATCGATTCACGTTCTGAAACGACTGGCGGGGGGAGGGGGGGGAGCTATTGAATAATAATCACCTGTTTAAAATGTTTATCGTCATATGTTTGTTAGTGGCATGTTACATTGTTTGATACGTATACAACAATGTGACCTCTATGTACATAGAAATAGGATATAAAATCAAATACACAAACACCGACACACTAACGACCGTGGAATTCACAATTTATCCGGAGTTATTGTAAACTAATGCGTCGTCGTGCATTTAGATGTGTGATTGTGTGCGTGTTGTCTCTATGTATGTGTGTGTGTGTGTGTGTGTGTGTGTGTGTGTGTGTGTGTGTGTGTACAATCTAGATGTGGAATTTGATCTAGACCACAATATTTCTTAATACATACTATCCTATCCTATATCTCGGAAAGTAATCTATACTAAATGTGAATAAATATTTTTATGTGTAGTAGATGTTAAGGATAATTTTATTACATTGTGAGTTTAATAAATATGTTATTTACCATGATATCCTATCTTATTTCTTTGTATTGTTCAAAATTTTTTAAATAAATAATAATATATTACATATATAAAAATGTTACATCCACAAATTGAGTCGTAAAACAAATCCGCCGTGACCTTGAGTTGTTGCGCAACACGTTGATATTTCGGCTCGAGATAGTCTGGTTTTGTAAATCAATATCTATATATATATATATATATATATATATATATATATATATATATATATATATATATATATGCATATGTACGTATTATGTAATGTGTTTGTATTTTATCGATCTCATAGACGCGAAGTTCTGTCTTTAACCGGATCCCTTTGATGGAAGTGGTGCCTTAGATTTGGTTTTAATTCGGATTAACTATCACAAATTGATATATTATATGATATTTTTAATGTCTGCTCACATGGACCCTATAGTTAAGTTCGTTATTATATATATATATATATATATATATTACATAAATCTATTTTAACTGTAACGCTGATACTTTTTTTTAACAATGAAATGAATTATTAAAGTAAGCAAGCAGCACGTGGTTTTTTTTAGGTTACCACCGCGTGGCTCTCGACTACAAATGTAGCTTTTGATTTTAATTAAATATAAATTAGTTTAATTTATGTATTTTATGGAATAGTTTAAAAAATGTACCATATCAGATTTTTTTTATTATAAGTATAAGAATTTATATAACTTTTCTAATTTTTTTATACATAAACGTAGCACTCGGTATGTTAATATCGTGCTGAAACTGTAAATGTAATGTTTGAATAACTTTAAATACTTTAAACTCTCAATAAAAAGTAAGGTCAAAGTAACGGGGTGGAAAGTCAACCCGCGACACCGCTGGTACAGAATGTAGGGCATATATATATATATATATATATATTAACTGAGCCCACGACTTCGAACGTGGAATATGTTTAAAAAAAAAAAAGTATCCCAAAAATAGCCCAATTTACTCCTTATATGTGTTACCCGCCAGTGAAAGAACAGAGAGACAGACAGAAAAAAATATATATATAATATGCAATTATTGAAAATTATTAATTTATTATTACAAACGGACACTTCAATATTATTTACATGTATACACAGACGTACACACTCTTCAATAATATAAATGATAATTACCACAAATAAACTGCTTTATAATCTGTGACTGTGTGTGTACCACACCGCTATTACTACGACCTTAAACTATTGTTTTATTTGACTACTGCCTTTTTTATAATAATACGTCATACAACCGAATATATTGTCAAGTGTGATCCGATCTGAATTTTTATATAATCCTTTTTTTTTTTTTTTTTTAATTATTATATCTCTATATATATATATATATATATATTCTGCAAGTGGAGCAGACGGTAGTAACCCTAGGTAACCTTTGGTATCTGTGACATAATTGCAGTGAAAGGTGATAAACGCCCGACCTTGGGGCGCGCGGCGCGGCGCGGGCGCAACGTGTTCGTATCGGGCCGCGTGGCGCCGCTTTTAGGTTATGTTATAACACACCGAGTACCTACGACTTGACGTATTGATAAAGAGTTTCAATTAAAAAGTTTTTACTAGTTGTTAGATTGCTCTTTTTTTTTTTTTTTTTTTTTTATGTCGAAAAAGGTTTTATACATGGAATGTTGTTGTAATTTTTTTTTTTTAATTATTCAACTTGCGAATAGCTACAGTTATATTCGTGATAGATAGCAACACGTGGTCGATAAGATAATAATTAATTCGAGGTCATTGTTCAGTATTAAAGTTTTTAAATATTCTATTGGTTTTTAAATGCTCTTTAATTTTTGTTGTCTTTGGTATTTTTTACTTTTTTGAATTTTTTTATATATACTTAATTGTCTCCTTTATATTATTTATGATCGTGTATACAAGCCGCTTGCAATGGCTCCGCCTGCGTTAATAAAAACGGTACAACACTGATCGCTAGATGATTTTTTTTTCATCAATTTAAAAACTCAAGTCGCTCTCATACATTCTATAGTCTCCTCTAACGCATCAGTGAAAATTCATAAAGTATTATTAATATTAAACACGTTATAATTTCATTTTAATAGAAATCTAACGATAAATACAAACGTACATTAAACATATTTACATTGTTATCTTCAAAATTCACTTTTATATTTACTTGACGTCACAATATGAATCCTAATTTTGAATTTCGAATTTTAGGATTATCTGTTGAAATTAATAATCAATCTGCTATCTTAAAATCATACTTAGATCGAACCAATAACTCAAGCGGATTGTTATTGCAATTTTTAATATCAAGTTATCTTTTATCTTTTAACTTTTTTTTACTATTTTTATTAAACGTTGTTTTCGTTGAAACTTATAAGCTTTATATACACGGTTGTTTTATATTATTTTGTAAATTTTAATAATTAATCTTATCAAATATCAGTCCCCTTTAATTCCAAAGATTGGAGTCTAAAAACGAACAAACGAAAATCTAACTCGCGTTTGATTTTATTACTATATAATCGCTCGAAATGCCATCACTACCGGTCCAGTTATTATAATTCGTTTCGTCGCTATATACACACACACATATATATATATATATATGCATATAGTATTGATGAAATTTAATATTACCAGATCCACAAAATGGCTTCCTCGTTGTAAATGTCACTTCAATTAACATAATATTGTCATCAATTTATATGTCGACGAGTTTATTTTTAATAAAGGTTATTATTTTTTTTAAATGTGTATTTTTATTTGAATGTAAAACGAGTGAATGGTTTGCGAGCTGAGGAACGAGTGATTTGTGAACGAACGAATGAATGGTTTTTATGATTGTTTACTGGGAGTGAAATGATTTTAGTTTGAAATGTTATTTTATTTTATTTAAACAGAATGTCGGTCGGTCGGTTGAGAGCTAGCAATTAACAATACTTTTGTTAGAGTGATAGCAAAGTGATTTTTAATTATAATTTGAGTCATAATGCCGCTGTGATTGTGTTGTGTGTAACTGTGTGATTATGACCGCTGGGGTGGCTACCAGGAGGAAGACCAGGTCCAGGAAGAGTTGGGCCAGGATCGATCAGGAGGGACAGGTTTGGATTGATAGGATATTTTTATTATTATGTCAGCTTGAAGGCCGGCAACGATTTTGTGTTGTGAGAAATTTTGGACGGCGATTTTCGTTTACCACCAGCTGATCTACATCCTTGTTTGAACAACTTCCTTATTCTACATGTTAATGCCTATTGATTTGAATTTACTCCCAGCGGTGGTGGAAAATTATTATAACCAAAATCAACGTACTCTAATGGTGTGTGTATGTTTTGTCCCCCCAGGCGTCAGATTTCACTGACATTGGTGACTGGCCGACCCTGGGCGCGGCGGTCGCCGGGGCCCGCTGTCACTCAACCCCTCCCCCCCAAGAGGACTCGGCTCATCACAATGGAAACGCGGTGAGAATTGATATTATAGCATTTAAACGATAGGAGTAAGGGGGAAGAAAGAGTCGTACATAAAACACTAATAAATAATTTACAAAGAAAATTAACTTTACTTTATTGGTTAGGTATCCCAAATGATATTGTTTACGTCCTCATAAAGACATTTATTCGCTATTCGCGGAATCCTAAGTTTATTAGGGCTAGTGCCGACACGGTATCCCGGCAGTCGCAGGTTCGAGTCCTGCCCGTTTTCATTTTTCATTCTATACTTATTTATCAAAATAAATGAACATAACACGACTTTTGTATTGTATTTCATGAAATTTCAAACTTTGATGAAAAATTTACAGATTCTGTCTCTCATACTAATTTTAATCATTTCAAATTCTAGGACCAAGAGCGAAAACCTCTAGAGGAACAACCCATGAAGGTGGAAAAGGTGGAACCGACCCCCAACCACCACCACACCAACTACGACAAGCATGTCTACGACAAGAGCAAAGCAGCGGGTAAATAACTATAACAATTTTAAAAAAATCGACACGATGGCTCAATAAAGGGTATACCTGGAAGCATATTAAATAGTGCGGGTTCGAGTCCCGCACAAAATATTTTTTAGCCTCAAGCAAAGATATCAAAGTTTTATATTAAAAAAAATATTATATATGTTATGTATTTGTCGTTAGTTAGAGAGAGACAAAACATATTGTTGTTGTTTTGTTCTGCCAATCCCGTATTTTAGGCCTAAAATCTCTTTCCAATAGAGAAATTTTGGTTACGCAATACGGGTAAAGAAAATTTTTACTGAAAGTTTTTGTGGGTATTCATGAGGAATATCCATAACTTTAAGTTCAATACATTACATTTCCTATCTCTAAGTGGTCCTTCAGACGGGACATTATCAATATTACATTGTCAGATAGTAATTACTACCATTTACTACTTACAACAGTGTGATGACTCAACAATATGTCTTAAACTAGCATCCGCCAACCGTGCGCTGGTGTTGGCGGGTGTTGATCTGAGCCCCTCTCCTTTCTTCTTTACTTGATAACTTTTGAATGGCTAAACATTTTTTCAATCTGTTTTCGCTATAACATCCGCGTTCGACTCAAACGTACAAGAGAATTTTTTTAGCTTATTATCTCCTCCCATTCTGGAGGCAAATAAACACAGAAAAAAGTCTCACAAACGGCTAAGAGCTTCGCTTACGCTCAGCTCGATAACTTATTTCAATAGTTTCCTTCCTCGTTTTCTGAATCCCCAGATTTTTTTGCTATATGTATATTAGTATAAACAGAATTTCACTTTCCAGCCGGTAAAGGTGGCAATAAATCCGGCAAGCACAAGTGGGTGCCGTTGGATATAGACGTGAAAGCCGGGAGACCATCGAAGCACGGACCCCAGCACGCCCCGCGACAGGACCACGGTATGTGATGTGTATAGTGACGTCACAATGTAAACTAGATGTATGGGGGGTATAAAGAGGGGTTGGAGTGGGGGGAAAGGGAAAAGTTATTTTATTTGGGTTGTTGTGGATTCGAAGCCACAGTTGAGGAACTATAAAGGAGAAAATAAGTTCGAAAAAATAAGATGAAAGGCATATTTATCCAAGGCCATCTTAAAACCCGTAATTTAGGCCCCTCTTCTCTTCTCCGTAGAGACACTGGGTTACGCAATACGGGTAAAATGACTGTCTTTTGAAACCAACGCGAGGAAATTTTAAAACTCGGGTTTTAAATTACCACATTTTATGTTAACATTTACATCCTAAGGATCCTAAATATGTTCCTAGTATCTATATGAATATCCAACCACAATTAGATACGGTGTCCCTGAACGGTGACGAGTCCCGCGGGCGGGGAGCCTCGCGCGGGCGTGGGGCCCTCAGGGCGCGGGGTGCCCGCCGGGGAGCGCCCCGCGCCGCATCCCTCCACCCGCACCTCTACCACCCCGACATACACCACGACCTGCCGCAGGTGAGGCTTGTGTTTTTACCTCTTTTCAGGGCATACTAAATTTTTTTACCACTTATCAGAGCAGATAAAATAGCCCAAAGATATATGATATGGTATATTTACTAAGTATAATTCAATTTATTAATTTTAAAAATTATAACACAGACGCACCATTAGACAAGTTTCTTTTTTTTTGCTATAAAATTGATTGACTCTGTTTTTTTTTTGTGTTTTATTTTAATAAGGGCCCGAACACACTGGCTGATTGTGTTCCGGTTCTTGGTATGAGTACTTTGTACCATTGATGTAATGAAAGGAATGTATTTGAAAAATTTAGTCACCACCTATATATAATTAGTTCTACATACATATTAAATTCCACGTCCCATAACCAATCTTGATTTTTTTTTGCTATTACGTATTAATACTGGGATCCGCCAACCGTGCGCTGGTGTTGGCGGGTGTTGAGCTGAGCCCCTCTCCTTTCTTCTTGTCTTGATAACTTCTGAATGGCTAAACATTTTTTCAATCTGTTTTCGCTATAACATCCGCGTTCGGCTCAAACATACATGAGAAAATTTTTATCTAATTATCTCGTCGCATTCTGGTGACAACTGAACACAAAAAAAGGTCTCCCAAACGGTTAAGAGCTTCGATTACTCTCAGCTCAATAAGTACGCTGCGTTTTTTTATAATTACAGTCAGTGATTTTCCTTTAATATTTATATGTTAAAAGCATTCAAATATACATGTATTAGCGATAATAAAACGACCCAACATCGACCGCGGTGCCGTGGTACGTGGTTATATGATATACGGTAGATTATAAACTTTATTATAATAACATTATCAAACTCCGGTATCCGTTACTCGTAACAATAGGTGTGACGTCACGTGACACCCCCTCACCACGATATCGAATCACTTGTTTTATAAATACTTTTATTATATTATTTTTAAACGTTTAAGTTTACTTTTTTTTTCAACTGTCAATGTCAAATGTCAAATTGACATCTGACGTAACAGATAAAAAATTATAATTGATTATACATAATTCTAAACACTAGTAAATATTAATTATATAAATAAATATATATTTATGCTACAAACAGACAAATGAAACAGTTATAAGATGATTATATCGGAAGGTTTTTTTTTAAAGACGTTTTTATTGTTGATGACACCATATTTATATTGTGATATTAACACTAAACCTACCAAGTACCGGTCAAATTGACCATTCTTAAACTTTTGTAAAAATTACAAAAGTTTAAATTACTTAGAATATGCATATAATATTGTCTACACTCTTTACTTTTAATTTTTTCCATTATTACCTGCGTTATATAATAAAATAACTTTTAATTACCGGTCGATTTGACGGCCTGCGGTAGGAACAGGTATACAAGAATTGTCGGTAGGTTTAGTGTTAAATTGTTGTCTTGTAAGTTGTATGTAGAATAGAAAAATGCTAAATCCAATACAGACCTTAGTTACATCAGTGTTTCAAGGCCATACCGAACACCTCCCCTCCCCTCCCCGGGAACTCATTGGTTTTCATTTATTTATTTTATATATATGCTTTTTTTTATTATTCAAATTTTTGCTTGCATATCATAGGTGTGGTTATTATATCTATTGGGATTTTTTTAAATTAAATAATTTCATAAAATATAATTCTATCTCTCTCATTTCTCTTTGTCTCTGTCTCTGGTTAATTTTTCTCAATTAATCTTAAGAAGCACATACAAAAAATGTAATCTAAAATTTTAATAATAGTAATTATACATTTTGTAACATGCTGTATAAGGTTCAGAATAAAGTGGTTGTTCTCTATATTTGCATATAAATAGCAAAATATATTGATATTTGCAATATTAAGTATACGTTACTAACAATAATTGATCATCTCATTGAGTATGGAGGTTTGTGATATGAGCTATAAAAAAAAAAACTATAGTTAATATTAAAATGGCTGCCACTAAACCGAAGTACATCATCACGTCATCGTTCCCCTCCCAGCTGCGCGTGGCTCAGCCGGCCATACCGCAGGTGGTGCTCCGGTACGGGCTCGGAGCTTTACCGCTGGCGCCTCCCATCGCGCAGGCCTTCTACTACGGGAACGCCCCCTACGCGGTCGGACTCGACCAGGCAACGCTGAAGGATCTGATCAAGAAACAGATGTGAGTATATGGATCTGTATAAAATGGTTGCTAATACTAAGACCGCGATTGTAACACACTAATTAATTAGTTAATTTATATTGACCGTTTAATATTATGAGATTATCCTTTGTAACATTAAAGGACCTGGAAATGGATCGAAATTAGAATTTGTTATTTTTTTTATTATTACAAGTGTTGGACCTGTTGTTGTATTTTTTTTCAATTTTCTATTCAACACATATAAATTGTATCAAAACTACTACTTAATATGTTATATCACATTACTTTTCCAGAGAATACTACTTCAGTCCGGACAACCTGGCCAGGGACTTCTTCCTCCGTCGCAAGATGTCCCCGGACGGCACCATCCCCGTCACGCTCATAGCGTCCTTCCACCGCGTGAGGGCTCTCACCGCCGACGTGCAGCTCGTCATGGACGCCATCATGGACTCCGAGAGGCTGCAGCTCATCAACGGATTCAAGGTCACACGCGCACACCCATACACTCATAGACAAACAGACTGTGGACGAATACACGGACACACTCAGACGGATGTTAGCATGCACACACACGTTCACCAATACACACATTTATGAAAAAAATTTACCACTATGGTGTGCGTAGTGCTGTGCTCAGACAGTCGATGTAACTAATTCTAAATAGGCTGGTTCTCACCTAAAGATGGGTGTTCCACAAGGATATATTCTAGGCACCTTTTTATTTTTACTTTACATTAATGACTTGCTCTATCTCGTTAAAGGACTATGTGACATTGTACTTTTTGTTGAAGATACCTCGCTTATATTTACAGTTGAGCGTGATGTGAGTAACAATGACGAAGTAAACAGTGCTCTGTCACGTGTTCTACATCGATTCGACATTAATAATTTTGTCTTAAATGTTAAGTAAACTAAAAGCATAGAGCTTACACTTCCTAATGTAAAAATTAAAGTAAATGAGCTATGCTATTTATAACTTAAAGCTAGTGATTCTCTGAGAGACCTTTTTAAAATAGGTATGCTTACGGTAGCCTCAATACATATTTTATTTATACGCCAAAATTTAAATACTTATATCAAAAACAGCGACTGACACACTAAATACAAGAAATTTAAAAAAATCTTGAAACGCCTAAATTTCGTCTTCAAATAGTCAACAAATCCGTTAGGTAGTTGACTCACTTGCAGCATTGATATTATGATGTATACATCAAACATTGTTAAATTCATTTAAAAAGAGCAGCTGTTGAGTTTCTGACCGGCTCTCAGCAGAGCAGCACTCTGAGCTGGTAGCATACTCACGGACTGACTACACTGACCTTTTTTACTGTAATAAATGACGATTCAAAAGTGCATTAAATGGCTACTTGATTAAAGATATTAAAAATTGAAATTTAATTAACTATGCATTTGTTGAATTACGCAATAACATTAATTTTATCTCTGCAGGTCCGAACAGTCTTCGAACCTACAAAATGGCCGATTCTGGATCTACCCTCAAATTCTGATGAAGGTGAAAAACCAGAGAGGCACGACAAATACGAACACGCGGACACCAACAACAAGGAGAATGATATTGACGCTGAGAGAATAGAGATTGGAGACAAGATTGAACATGTCGATCATATTGATGAAAGTATTGATGTAAAGATTGATGAAAAGGTTGATGAAAATGTTAACGTAATGCCAAACATTGAAGAGAAGGCTGTGATTGACGTGGAGGAGAAAGTTGAAACTGTACCGAGTATAGATAATGAAGTGAGTTTATATTTTATAAAATGTCTTCGTTTATTTTATTTTTTTTGTCTTAAATATATAAAACGAATATTTAAAACAAAAAATAATCGAGCGAAGCGAGTGGAGCGCTCTACTGGAGACTTTTTCACATTCTTTGTCACGAATTGTCTCGACAACTACTTGACGGAAAATTATGAAATTTGGCAATTAAAAAGACACACATCAGGATAAAATTAAAAAAAAATTGAAAAATGTCATGTCGTTGAGGAATAATCGTCAAAAAACTGAATATCCCATTGAAGTCAATATGAAACGATGAGTCATTAAACTGGGCTCGCTTCGCTCAATATACAAACGGCACCCGAGATTTCGAGAGCGCAGCGAGTCGAAATTGGGGGTCTGTTGGCGCCCCTAGTTTATACTTTAGGATATTTTTTTTTGTCTCTATCAGTATGTGTGTCCATCCACCTAAAAATTATCATGACCCTTCATGATGACAATTAATAAAAAATTGTATTTGTATGTAAATTATATATTATATATGCTTAATTTATTATATATGCTTAATTTTGTACAGTACTAGAGGAGCGAAGCTAGTCTATAAAGTTGGTTTTCATTTGTTCAAACGACGTGCTTACTGAAAGTAACATTTCAATTATGAAGAGCTATCACAGATAATACTCCTTTAAATAATAATAATAATTTGCAAATTTTTAGCCTCCGATTCCGGAGCCGACACAACAAGTGAAAGAAGAAGCAACGCAACCCGCACCGGTAGTTGAACAAATACCGGAACCAAAACCGGAACTGAAACAGGAATCGGAAGCGACAACAGATACTGTTCAAGATGAAAAGAACGACATCAACAACGATCCTCCCCTGCAGCCGGAGCAGGAGAAGCCGGGAGAGAAAAGGTTAGCGATTACTATTTTCTATCTCCCTCTAGCCCGAGGTGCATATTTTCTATACATTCTGTTGGCTATTGACGGAAATTAATAATCGATCCGAGATTGAAATGTACTTAGGCTACTATGCTATACAATAAACCTAAAAGTCGGTTGTTACCTCAAAAAACGTATTGTATTTCGATCTGTTGAATCTAAAATATTGTAATATCGCTTTGAAAACTGTTAGAGAAACGTTATTTGTTCTTATGTATATTTTTAGCTCGTAATCTAGTAAGTAGATATTTTTTTTTTGATATAATACGTATAAACTCTTGTATAACTGTTTGTTTGTTCCTGTATCACTCAAATGTTTAATAGAAATATTTGTATATAATATATATTGTACATGTAGCGAATTGTCTTGACACTTAGTAATTAAGGTAATTTATAATAACCACGGAATGAAGGTGAAGTCGAAGGATAGAATACAATTAGTAAATTACTATAATATTCCAGACGTAAGAAGCACATGGTCGGTATCTTCCCGCTGGCGACGATGGGCGGTCCGCTGGTGGCGCCCGTGTCCAGTCTACTGAGAGCCGTGCCTCCGCCGCCACTACCAAGGTACAGTATACAAACTGGAGACCAATCTATATTGGTCGTAAGCACTATAAGAAAAAAATCTAAATAATATAGGAATAGATACATTTGTGTGGAATATAAATAGTGTCTCATAGTAATCTAACCGATGACCCTCAGTGTGAGTTAATACACTAATTATTTGTATTAATTTTTAATAAATATAATTGTCAAATCTTGATATTAACTAATCATTCAAGGATCAAATAATAATAATTATGTATATAATATTATATGATAGTACAAATGTTATAAATCCGTTCCTCATATATGTTTTTAATATAAAAAACTAACTCATTTTTATATAGATATATTAGCAACGTGCAGACAACAAGACATATATGTATATGTGTATTGTTTGCAGGATGTTCCGCAGTCGCGGCGGCGCCTCCCCCCTCTCGGATCACCTCAACCCCGACGTGCCGGAGTTCGTCCCTCAGGCCAGACGGACCGGTACGATTCAGAGATTCTCAAACTACATATATACATTAATATTATATTCTTTGATATACATTTATTTCATTTTATAAAAAAAATACCTACTGTATATACCTTAGATAGATTTTATTATTTATGGTAAATGTTGAAAATTAATAAACATTGTCTAAAGTTCCCAAAGTTCAAGTTTTCAAAAGACTGGAATTTAAAAGTATTTTTACAATTTTTCTTCCTTATAATAAGGCGTTCTTTATAGTTGTAGTGAATGATATTTGAACTTTGACATAGTAAAAGTAATAATTTTAAATTAACACTATATATTTCTTGATTTTAAAATCACATTAGGGTAATGTCCTCTTCAAATTTGATTGTTTATAATAAAATTGCATATTTAATTAAAATTACAATATTTATTATAGAAGAATCGACGGATTCCAACGAGAAGGAGAACGACAGTTCCAGTCCGACCGAGAAGACCGATTCAGATGTATGGACCGAGGTCAGTATACAATATATCTATTGTAGTTTTTATTTTATTATATTGTACTGGTTGCAGGGACCTTAGTGTAATGTTTTTATAGAATGAAGTGGTAGTTTAAACGCGTTTGAACTAGAAATGAAAAAGATATTCTAACTATTCGGCTTTGTACTGAATAATAAATATTTATTCATTCGGATATAGGTTTTTGGGAAAAAAATGTTTAAACTTTAACCATACATTATTTATTTTATCAAACTTTAAACATTTAATCTGAGAAAGAAAATTATATTGGTTAATGTATGCACCAAATGTCCACATGCAATGTTGTGATAGCATTGTGTGTCACTGCGATGAGGTGCTACAGTGACGAGGCGGTATGGCGTTCCGGAGCGCTCCAGTGAGCAGTACGGGTGCAAGATTGTCACTACATACATACATACATACATACATACTACTTATATATATGGATGGAATGTTCATCATAATCTTTTACAATGTCTTTGTTAGCTTATAGAAATAGTATGTCATATAAACTGTAGTAATTAATTGAAGTTAATGATGCTTTATTAAGTGAAGTGTACGTCACTAATATTAGAACGTCTCCAGGTCAAGCGCCGCACGAAGGCGGGGTCCCGCGAGCGCGCGCCCCGCGACGACCCCGACGAGACCAGGGAGGAGCTGCACTTCCAACTCGACGAGGAGCTGGACCTGCCGCCCCCCAGGAACAACACCTTTACTGACGCATGGTGAGTAGATGTTCAACTCCTACGCCGATGACAGCTTGTAACAACCCTGATTATAGACAAATGACAGTTTGAGACAATCCTGTAGTACGAGCGAAAAATTCCTGTATATTCTAGACGTTTAGTAATAATGTTGAATTTATTTATACTACCTTGTTACTAACAGCCCTGATCTGGTGACCACCAGAATAATGTGGGAACACTTAAGTACTATCTTTAATGAATGTATAATTTTAGGTCCGACGAAGAATCCGATCTGGAGTTATCGGATCGCGATATCGGTAGGTTGCTAATAGTGACGCAGACGACAACCCGCGCCCCCAAGCACGACGGACACGACCGCCAGGGGGACTGGGCCACCAGGACCAAGATCACACAGGACCTCGAGCAGGTAACCTCAATATATATGTATGGCTTAACACAAACAAACATGCACATTTATGATATTATATAATACTTTCGTTTTGAATTTTAATTTCCTTTATAAATAATTTATTTATTTTTCAAGGTTATCACCGACGGTCTAAGACGCTACGAGGAGGATCTGTGGAGTGAATTTTCATCGGTAAGTTTTTTTTTTTGGTAAACCACAGACTATTTTATTTATACATAGAGAAAAAAATAATAGCTGTAATAATTTTTGCATATTTTTTCTTTAACGTTCGTATTATAAATAAAATAAATTAATAAATTATTCTTTTAACTAATTACAAACATACGTAACAATTGCCTTTTGAATGAATTTCAATATCTATTATTACTTATTTTATATTTTTCTCTGTACATTATTGCACTATGTTAACATTTGTCATATTAGTCTAAATGCAGGTGTTGTTAACCATATGTTCCGTACAGTCCCACAGCACCCCGCAGTACAGGACGGTGTCTCTGATCTCCCGGGAGCAGTTCGAGGCGGCCGCGCCCCCCACCACCCACAAGAACCCCACCACGCCGCCGCCGCCACCGCCACGACCCACTGCGGTAAGCACCACGCACATACACACACACACAGACAGAAATACCCATGCATTTATACTCAAACTTATAATACATATCTTATGCCTATAACACTCAAATTAACGAAGTTAAGATTCTTTTTTCTTCTCCGAGTTACAAGTTTTATTAATCATTTAATATATAGAGATAGTTTTAGGTGTTTTAATATATATAATTTTTTTATATACGTATGTTTGCAGCAAGTCGATCAGAAGTCGGAGAGTGGAGGGGGCAAGGCTGCCAGGAGGCGCACTGCGCGCTTCTACGCCGCCAGCAAGGACCCACACGCCACCGACGTTATGTACGTACTAACAAACAAATATACAAATATACATTTTAAATATCTTACAAAAGAATTATTCTATATATTGAAAAATTAAAAGCCTTACTAAAACTAAATATATGTATTATATTTTTTTTTCATTCAAGATAAACGTATTCAAGATATACGTATTTATAATCAAATGTCTTTTGGTATTATATGGAGTTTTTAATATACCAATATAATATATAATATAAATGATATTATAACGATAATATTTGTATGAACAGAAGCAGCAGAAAGCACAAGACCCGCCACAGTCTCAACCCGCCCGTGGAGCACCATGTGGGGTGGATCATGGACGTGCGCGAGCACAGGAGACACCACAGGGACAGCGCCGGGTGAGCGACCACTTTATATTACCTCGCACCTCTAACTAACTAAACTAGCGTCTCGATCGACTTATATTGGTTGACTTATAAAAGCATATTAATGCGGATGTAGTAAGCACTACTAATTTGGTGATAAATTTACCAATCTTATATATAGTCTATCGATTGCAAAATCTCATGAATATACAAAGTTTTATAGTGATTGGTCAAATCGTTTTTAAAATTGACAAGGACAGCCATAGACAACTCTTCCAAAAAATTATAAAATATATCTATTTTGGTTTTTATTAAGTATGTTGTATTTTGCAGGTCGTCCCTGGGCACGTCCCCCACGCTGGGGTCGTCGTGCGGCTCCGTCCCGCAGTCGCTGCCCGCCTTCCACCACCCCAGCCACGGCCTGCTCCGGGAGAACCACTTCACACAGCAAGCCTACCACAAATACCACTCCAGGTGCCTCAAAGGTACTACAAATATATTATTATATTATTATGTCATTATTGACTTTAAACTCAATTGGCTATCGACTCTATTATTTTTTGCTTAATTTACAGTATAACCCCAATTTCCAAATAATTATTACTTTTTTTTTTACTCTGAACAGAGGTTTGTTTAGACAACGAAAAATATAGAACTTAATAAGAATAATAACTACGATTTAGAATGGCGTTGTCTGGTTTAAGTCGCTAATTATGTGTTGTTTCCAGAACGCACCAAGCTCGGTATCGGTCAGTCCCAGGAGATGAACACGTTGTTCAGATTCTGGTCTTTCTTCCTCCGGGACCACTTCAACAGGACTATGTACAATGAATTCAGGTAAATATATAATTTTTACTTAAAAATATAAATTAAAGACATAATTAACTGAAGGAAAGTGTAATTTACATTTAAGGTGAGATACTATGACGTGTTACCACAGTAAAACACACTGGTGTAAAGAGAGTTGTTTTAATAAAAACATCTGTATATAATAACTCGACTAAAATAATTGATACCCCTTGTGACTCCCGTCCAAGTGTCGAACATTAGTTAACATTTAAATATATTTAGATACGTTAATATCAACATTTTCGACAGTTGATATTTGCAGGGTCATCTCTTTATATTAGTACAAAATATTTATAACAAAGTTAGAATATTATGAATTTATTACTATCCAGTAATTAATAATGATTATCTTCACAGGACTCTAGCGAACGAGGACGCCTCCGCCGGCTTCCGGTACGGGTTGGAGTGTCTGTTCAGATTCTACTCGTACGGCCTGGAGCGCAAGTTCAGACCGGAGCTGTACCAGCACTTCCAGATGGAGACGCTCGCTGATTACGAGAAAGGTTACTATTTAGAATCATCTTTTTATTAACATTTGTTAATACTCATTAGGAAAACAATTATTCTGGCAAGTCTTATGAGCTATTATAATTTTTATTATACTAGAGACATACATACATACATACCCAGTTTGTTTCATTTCATTTAATATCTCTATATATTCTCTAATATTCTAATTTTAATTTTTTTTTTTTTAAAGTATGTCTATTTTTTGTAAAGCTATTATTTTGCAACTAACAGAAGATTCGTCCAATTTAGGTCACATTTTTTAAAACAGATTTTCAATTGAAATAATATTGACAATATTGACTTCTTTAAAAGATTTAACTTAGTTATAAACTTTAATACATGTTACATTTAGTGTTTATATACAAAAAGCGCCCTATTCGCGGTAGTGAGAGTTTTTTGTTCCCTTACTATAATGTGAGTATGTATAATATGGATGTTTGTACGTGTCACAGGTCAGCTGTACGGGCTTGAGAAGTTCTGGGCGTTCCTGAAGTACTACAAGCACGCGGGCGCGCTGAACGTGGAGCCGGCGCTGGCCAAGCACCTCTCTGCCTTCAACACCGTCGAGGACTTCCGCGTGCTGGAGGTATGGTTGTGTGTATGTACGAAAGCGTGCATGCGCGCGTTCGTGCGTGCGGGTATTTTTGTGTGTTTAATTGCTAATTATAGTGTGAAAACGTGTGTGCGTACGTGCGTGCATGTGTGCGTGTATGAAGAGACGTATGTCGTAAGATGAAAGTACGAACATGCGCGTGTTGTAGTGTATTTGTATATGTGTCTTACTGTATGTGTGCGTGTCCAGCCCCAGCTGAACGAGTTGCTGTCGTCGGGCTCGGGCGCGGGCGCGGGCCGCCCCCACGCTCGTCCCTACGAGAGACACAGGTCGGTGTCCGAGAGCGAACGGACCAAGGCTTGCCGAACCAACTTCAGGTATATAGTACTATAAATATAATTTATTCTTGATATTTTAAATTAGTCATATAATGAGTTGATCTAATCATTCGTTCGATCGATGATGAATTACTTTATGACGAACTTGTAGTAATTGTTGTTATTCTTAAACCACGTGAATCCTGTCATTTGTGTCATTTTAATTTTTATGTCCGGAATTATATTTTAATTTGTTGCACATATTTCGAAAAAACAATAAATAAAAAAATATCCTAACATATAGTATATATATTATTTGACTCTCGATATCGATATTGCCAAAAACTCGAGACAGTATTATCAAATCACTACTATGATAGTTATATTACAAACCTGTCATTCATAACGTAATTATTCAATCAATCAATCAATCAATCAATATGTTTCCCAGCCGCACTCCCGCGAGTACCAACCGCGGCCGCGCGGGGTCGTGCGGCGCGCAGGGCGCCGTCACCGTGGAAAGGAGGAGTGAGTATACGCACACACTTACATACATACACACACACATACATACATACATACATACATATATAAATACATACATAAATATATACATAAATATATACATTCATACATACACACATACTTACATTTATACCGGTTACAATGCTCTACAAACATGTCAACCATCTTATATTTCATGTTTCTACCGAGACCTGGATCGATAAGCTTCCGGTTTTTACGGTTATTAAGGAACGTTGTAGTTAAAATCGAGTCCTATCTGTGTTTATTTATGATATTTTTTTATTGTATATTATTTTAAAGAACTTCGTTTCAGAATAAGTCATTTATTAGCCGACTTACTAAATTCAGCATTTATATACTTAGCCAGCAATTCAGACCAGTTTAACAGTAATATGTCTTAAAATATTATCGAAATAGTTTAGATTGTTTTGCATAATAAATACATTAATATAATTGATAAGATGAGTAAAGCAACGTGTATTGTCCGCAGCTAAAAACAAATCGAAAGCCGAGGAGCCGAAGCAGGTAGCAGCCAAGCAATAAGTGTATATAGACAGACGTTGAAGTGCATTTTATATATATAAATACAAAATAAAAAAATAAAAGCAAAAAATTAATTAATTATATAATTATTAGTGAGTGAGAAGTGATTGCGGGGCGGTCAGGTTGTTGAGCCTAGGTATGTGTGTGTCGGTCGGTCGCTATTATTATTATATTTCATTGTGCTTGATGTAGTAAGTAATGTTTGTTTTGTTTTCAGCTTGGACGCATCGACAATAAGCAACGCTATGCAGTAGCCGCAATAGTTTAATGTCCTATATATCCTAAAACGCTATATACTAGAGTGAGTCGCGACGGCTCAGCGGACGCCGGCGCGGGACGGAGCGGCCGGACGGGCGGGTTCGACGCCCGCTCGATATCATTCTGTATTAGATTATAGTGTAATTGGACTGATTTGAAAATGTGATTTTGTTGCCTCTGTTATATAATTTTACACTAAATTTAAATTTACATTTTTGATCTAAGTGAGATATTTGATTACTGAATACCTTTAATACCCCTAATGAATTAATATATTATTTAATAAAATATATTTTAAAATCAGTCCAAGAGTATGATACGAGGTGCGAACGGTCTGCGAGTGCCGATGTCATAGTGCAGCCGTAGACATGATATTATTTGTTTTGTAACGTTGGTAAGACTGGCTCTAGTAGTATCTTACGACTGCCAATAAAACACAAATATATAATTTTAATATAGAGGCCGATATGATATGTACTGAATGGCGTGATTAAAGAGGTTCACGAGTCGATAACAAAAAACGAATTTAGACCAATAGTGCATTGATAAATATATATATAGATAGATAAATTAATTGCTGTCTGTGTTGAAATTGTTGCTCTTGGGATTCTAGGCTTTAATCTATAAGACTTGAGATCGTTTCTCCCGCGAAGGTTTTATTTAAGTAGATATCATATCGGTTGGGTCATTTTTTTTTCGTCTGTATTCTTAAGATGTATTCACAAATCCGGCATTTGATTGTAGTTTAGTTGCGTGTTCGGATTTAGTCTGTCCGAAGAGAGTTATCCGTGGAATGACGGCTCTTCGATGTCGTCTATGGTCGAGCGGTTTTCAATTGCATTCTAAATTTGAACACGCATTTTTTTTTTGTTAACTAACTTGCTCAATGCGTTAATGTAATGACGAGTCGGTGAAATTATCGAAATGAATTAGTTTTATCATATTTGGTTTAGATAATTTTATTCGCGGAAGCATGTAAATTGCACTAATTAAAATATTAAGGTGTGTTTCTTATTTTTATGATTATTTTTTTTCTCTAGTTTTAAGTATGCTTTTTTGATGGATCGCGTCGGCGTAGACAATTGACTATCCTTTTTTTTAAAGCTTAATAAAGTTAGCTATAGACGATATTTTTTCAGCCGAACGCGTTCCTTATATAGATATTTTTTTTTTGGTAAATTTAAGATAAATTTTAATAAACGTGCACTTCGCTTGGGTCGCTTCTCGTTGATAAAGTATAGTTCCTAATAATTTTATTATTATTAATTTCACTGACACAGGAATTGCTGTTTTCATGATGTATGAAATTAGATTACAATTTAAAATCAAAACATTTTAGGACGAATTCTATAATAATAATAATAATAACATCTTTTGATGATTGCTGTGTCGTAAAAATTATACCACGAGAGGACATTTTGGATGAATGAAGTCATACATAAATATAAAATTGCAATTAACTTAAAGCTGATTATATATAATTAAATTTAATTACAAACAAAAAAATTAATTAAAATTAATTTTTTCGTCTAAAATGGTCTCCTCCAGCCGTCCTCCTAATTAAGTTTAGTTTACTGCGGATGGTTTAAAGAAGCGATTACGAGTTATGCTTCGACTCTCTGATCGTATTTAAATATTAAAACGCACATAGTTGACACTATATTATAATACCCGTAAATTCATACAACTAATGCTAATGAGATTGTGTTTGATTTTAATGGTTTATTTATCTAACATGCTGTATTCGGTCTGTTTTTGAATATGTTCAGAGGTTCGAGGACGCGTGTGACTATTGTTGTTTTATTAAGTTTTTTTTTTTCATCATTTAATTTTGTCAGTTGCAATTTTTTTTCGTAAGAACGCCAAAGGAGACGATAATGTGCTAAAACATGGAAGAAAATATTGATAGGATAGAATTATTGTATAAATTAAAAATGATACAAAAAAAATAATTAATTCTTGCTATTAATAATAAGTGTAAAAAATTGATAATTTAGCAAACGCTGTTCCAGTGTCTGGTTTTGTTGACTTACTTTTTGGTTTTAATAAAACAAAAAAATAAAAAATTGGTTGTTGTAATATAGGCGCGTAATTCATCATAGTCAGTAAATTAGTTGATAAAATAAGAAAAAAAAATGTTTTTTTAAGGATGCTTGGTGGCGTCGGTCGGCGTGTCATGTCTTGGTGTAATTTTTTTCTTAAATTTTCACAATACTTAGGACTGTGTATTGTCTGCCCGATTGACGCTGTTTAAGGCTGTAAGTTATACATTATATACATATTATTATATTGATAAATAAATTAATAATAAAAAGCAATGTGGATTTTATTTTACCCGCTCACCTTTATTATCTGGCAAAGATCTCAAAAATTCTAGAATAACAATATTTTAAATTGAAATAAAAATAACATAACACAACGTTCCTTTGCTTATATATATTTACACATCCTTTATTTCGTTAAAAATAGAATGTTAAATAATTTATTCACGTTCTGAAATGTTGAACGTTTTTTTAGTTTACAACTTATTTTTTAATGTGTTTCTTTCACGCTAAGGTAACGGTCGAATAAATCGTTAATTCGCAAGAAACGTTTCTAATAATGCAATGCCTACAAAAAATACAAGTATGTACCGTTGTGTATCGAAACATTAACAACACTACTCTCCTAAGCATTTACACTAGTTTAAACAAGATGGCGCCACCAGTAACCATAAATGGACGCCTCGGTTTGCCGCGCAAAAGGTAACACGTGATCGCGTTATCAAAAATAGTCTCACCGACCACCGCATGCATTTGTTAAGAGTATTAATAAAATGCACGGAATATTTATTGCATCACAGACATTGCATTTAAGACTATATTGTAGGTATGAAATATTTGATCAGGTTATAATAATAACCTTTTTAAAACATAATAGCAAATAGACATGCAAAAAACTATAAGAGAAGTAGGTACACAGAATGCATACCTATGCTTTAATTAACCGTTTGTATAGTATATGTAATTATGCCAATTATTGATGATACATGTGGTAATAATTATAGGTGTTTTACATAATCTTTTGTTTTAAAAGTTAAATAAATTGAATAGGTAGGTATATTGTGTATGTTCATTAATACCAATTAAAAATAAATGTAATTTGCCATTGTGTTAGAATTCTACTGTTATATAATACAGAAGAAATTATCTTAATCTGTCTAATTGACGACATATATATTAAGGTAGAAGCTATAGAAATCCGTAAAAGTTATCGAAGTCAGTCTCTGTAATATTGAACAGATTAACGTCATCTTTATAACCCACTGAACTCACTGAAGTTGCAAGTAAGCCTCGCTGCAATATTCAATAGAGTCGAAGGTTAAGTACTTGAGCACAGTGACATCATTATCAGTTAACATAATGACAATGCTGACATCAGTATTTTGACAAATTTTGTCAGAAATTGTGACAATGACAATTTAAAATTAAATACAGAATGATGATGAAATGTCGTGCTTGTTTATAATTGATGATGATAAAACAATGAAGCTGTACTGTTAGGTTATTCTTAAAATAACTACAAGTAACCGGAAGTAACGTAAACGAAAGCGATCGATATGCTGTTTGCATTGTTGTCTATGGTTGACCTTATTACTAAATATGTAGAAATATCCTCTAAAAATCTCTAAATATAAAGAAAAGGAATAAATATAAGCCAATCGGACAGTAACTTGCTACATGCTATTTATTCCATAACAAACTAGCTGGCTGTTTCAATAAGAAAATAAGCATCATAAGATAATAAATTATTTAATTGTCTATGGATAGAATTTTACCATGTGGTAATACTCTCTACGAAAATCGATTTTAATATAATTGTTCGTATTATATATATTTTGTTTGGATAGATATTATTTCCTGTTCCTCGTATTTAAAATATCATGTTGTTTTATTTGATTTGTATAAATAGTTAAAATATTATAAATTCTCTTTTTTGGAATATTTGTATTATGTAAATTAATAAAAGCATTCAAATGAATTCAACATAAATAATATATTTGAAATTACAATATTAAAGTAAGATACTAGGTACTTTCAAATTATAGCTACGAAAATAAAAAAAAATATATATTTTGGATAATATCGATTTTTTAAATCGATTGACATCGATATAAAAATTAGTGTTACCATATTATTTTCACGGGCGACATTACATCACCATTTGACCATTTCATGGCACGCATTTAGGACTTCGACTTTTCGTGACAGCATGTCATTTTCGACATTTGATTGATAATTTTCTAAAGATCCATCAAATTAGTTTGTTTGAAAGTTAGTTTAGGCGCTAAATGAATATATTTTGTAAATATTACATGGATACAAGGATGTGAGTTATCGGATTCCATATTTGGATGCCGTGGCTTCGGTCCCCATTATGAGTTCACAAAAGTGTGTAGTGGAGGGCTGCAATTTGGAATATGATGTGGTTTGCAGCTTTTCCTTTTACAAGTAAGTACTTTTCCCGCTTTAATATATATTAGAAAGTTATTAAATTAAAATCTCTTACAGTCACTGCCTATGACGCCCCGTGACCCTGACGCATAATGGTTTTCATTGTCGATAGCACAAGAAATTATTTACTCTTATTGGATGTTTACGTCTTGTTCAAATAACAAAATTTACATATTTTCACATATTCAATCGATTGCAGCAATTATTTAGATGCATTAAGAAATATACTATGTAATAAATTGTACTTGTCGATAAATTGGCGGGCGAAATGACGAGTCTTATCAAAATAATCACTTGTATTTAGTAGCCTAATTATATATATTAGAATTGAACATAGACTAAAGTAGAAATATGTAAACAGTATTCCACTATATAAAATATAAAAAAAACAAAAACAATATATATTTATGTGAGGTAAATTTAAACATTTATTAAAATATCTTTAATAGAGGTCAGATTTTTTTCATTGTTATTAATTCAGTAGAAAGTCATTATGTAAATTGTGATTTCATTACAAATATTTCTCAAGACTGAATATTAGATGGATTTAAATTTTATATGCAATAGAAGTCACAATATATAATAATTATATATTTATCACGTTATGTACTTTACCAATATTTATTACGCTACCTGATTATTGACATCATATAGTGTAAAAATTCTATACCTTTTTTTTTCTTATATTTATCTAAATTTTGCGTTTTAGAATTCATGATACCTTTATAAGTGAAAGGTATTGATTTAAACAAGATATTTCAATCAATATATATATATATATAGTCCGTCCATAACGCAAATTAAAAGTATATTTATAAAGACTCAGGGAAGTTATAATTCAATACTGATAGTATTCCAACAGCACTTTAATGATACAGATTTAAGGAATTTTACTCGAAAAATTATTAATTTGTTCAGTTTTAGATTTGTCTAATAGCCAATAAGGTAAATATTTTTTCTTGAATATTTTTATACACACATATTTAGAAATCTTTTGACCATTGATTGTTACAAACAAATTAACATCTTTTGAATAATAATATACATACCTCGGAAGTATTGGTATCTTTGTAATAAATCATACAACATTTCTGTAACCGTGCCACGACATAGGTTAAAACTATAAACTTAGGTATCCTTGAGGTGTACGGAGAAAATTATATATAAATACAACTTTATCACTAGAAAGGGAAAAGTAATCCGGTACCCTCTCTTTGTTTGAAAATGATATTATTCCATTTCCTGAAGACTGGTCTATGTAAAAATAAAATATGGTTACCAAATTCCATGTTAAACATTTCATTTGTTGATGTTTTGATAACAGTCAATCACACTTGATAGCTGCAAATTATTGTTCGTAAATGTATTCCAAGCTTAAAATGATCGTATTCTCATCCTAAATACTGTTTCCTCGAGACCCTTCTCTAACATAATATCGTAATATTTATTATACACTCTATTTCATTTATAAGCACGCGTACATAATGTATTCGGTTATGTAATCAAACTAAACCACTATAGTTAAGATTAAGAACTTGTTAAATATAAACAATCTTAGGCTCCGTCGCAAATCAATTAAAAATGAATGTGACATATGACATTTTAATGACATTGAAATGACGTTTGTATAATTCACACAAACGATACGTCTACGACGCTGTACTAGAATTGTTTATTGTCATTAATCACAATTTTAATGCATTCTTTTATAAAATAACTTCGCTATTTTTCGATAAATTTGTTAAACGTAAATTATTCGTTTGTTTTATGTGTATATAATTAATTTTGTTCATAACGAAATAAAATTTATCCACCCTTGTTAATGACAGTGTTAAATAATTTATATTTATTAACTTATTATTTTTAACATAAACATAAGTTGCTGCTAAATTAGACAAATCTATTTTGTCTTTTTTATAAAATATTCATAACTAGACATGTTGTTGATATTCTCATCAACTATATCTTTAGTTCTTTCTATCAGTTAAAAGAGACAAAAAGACAATATTAAAAATATTAATTTATCTAGTGATTGAATGTGCAGTGATAGAACATCCTGGATTTGGTTCCTGATCAGACCACATCCGAATTATTGAATTTGGTTCCTGATCAGACAACATCCGAGTTATCAAAAGTTACTTGTTCTGATTAGAAATTGTGCTTGACAATATGGTTATCCTATCATATGGTATAGAATTTTGTTAAAGTATACACTGTGTATATAATAGATATTGTAATGAATGATGTATACAAACAGTATCTTTGTATTGTTCCAGTGTTAACACATCAGCATCCACTGATGAGAAGCGACAAGACTGGATCGAGGGTGCTATGCAGGAAGAGAGCGAGTGTCTGTGGAGACATGTCAGCCTGCAGTTGTGTGGGTGAGTCGGCTTGGTTCTTAGATAGCTGATACTCAAAATAAAAGTTGGTAACAACATGATGTCCTTTGGCAGTGATAGGCGCTTATTTTCGATAGTCACAGGTTCAATTCCTGCTTGTGTGTTTTATTTTATCATTGTATGTATTATTGTTGTTTTATTTTATCCATATACATTTTTATCAATATACAGTTTGATAATAAAATTAACTTATAAGTAGATTGAGCTAATTAATAAAACTATTTAGTTAAACTAATTCCAATATTAATAAAACAAAAACAGTTTCCAAAATCCTTTTGTTTTATTTAATATTGGATTGGAACACTTTCTCTCTTGCTTAAATTATCTAATATTACAAATTCTATGATATAAATGTTTGGGAGTTTGTTCATTTAGTTATAAATAGAATATATATACAATAATAGTATTTGTGTAATGTCTTGTCAGATCTCTTCATATACCCATTTGTCTGTCTGACGTTACTGTGCAGAGTTCCTATTTGATGTTAAATTTTTTGTTTGGTATCCTTGGTATCTCTCAGTCTAATAGTTGGTGACGCTGACACTGGAATCAAAGTTTCTAGTTTTGAAGGAAATCTCTAGTCCACAGATTATTGTTCCATTTCTCGATGTAAAGTTTTCTTATTTTTTTCAAGTCTAATATTCTTAACATAATATTTTCTATATAATAAGTATATTATTAATAAATTTAATCAACATAACATATGTCTTTATTCCATTATGTCATTACCATTTTGAATCCATACCAGTGATCACTTGTGTATGTCAAATGGGAGTCAGGAGGGACTATTTTGATACCTTACTTATTAACCCTTTCCACTCGGAGACCATTTTCACATTTCCTTCCAACAACATGCCAGCAGTGCTGGCATTCCGAGTTGCCGGAATAAAACTTCATGCCAGCAGTGCTGGCATTCCGAGTTGCCGGAATAAAACTTCATGCCAGCAGTGCTGGCATTCCGAGTGCAAAGGGTTAAAATAAGCCCTCCTGTAATGACACTCCAACTTAATAATAGGTCTAGGACTGTTCCAAATGGGTATTTTTTCTTTATTGTGATCACTGTTTCACAAATGTTAATATTTTGTAAGCAATATACGAACAACTAGAATCATCGCAATTCGATAAGCTGCCCTAATGATTAGTTAGTAATAAACAAAAGTCATCTGTAGCTAGCATCAGCTACTATTATTTAAGTTTCCATACTCTATTTAGACAATGTCAGTATGTGATTGCCGTTTGTCAGGTACCATTTTGAGTTGGACGCCCAGGGTCTGTGGATAGACTCTCCGATGCTTCCCGAACTCCTCACCCCTCAAGAGACCGTAGCACCAATACAGCAGACAGCTGCTGACAAGAAAGGTAGGTAATAACAAAAAGGAAAAGAGTTATAATAAACATATTTAGTTTTGTTTTTTATTCCTTTTATTTATATCTAGAATTAAGAAATATATATCAAAGTAAGTGAATGTGAGTTACAAATATAGAATGATCTTTCTTTGTATGCTTAGTTCACATTAAGCGAGCTCAGCTTAAAATTTCAAAGCTTTTAAAGCTTTTTAAAGTAAATTAAAATATAGTAATTATGTTTTTGGTCAATTTCATGCTTTTTGCGCGATGCACAAACAAACAAACATACAATTATTACAAAGGTCATGTTTTTTGTATGTATTACCAATCTATGGATTATATTAAGTGCTATTACAACCAAACTAGCTTTTGCACCCAGCTCTGTCTGCAATAAACAATAAATGTTAATAGGTACCAAAACAAACTAACCTATAAATTAAGATTGGTTAACTCAAGTCTAGGTTTCTTGTTTTCTTTGTAAAAAGTTTTACAAACTAAAAAAATGTGTTTATTCACTTAAATCAGAGCGAGATAGCGTAACTTATACTTAATACCTTAATGTGAATAGAGGGTTTTTTTTTTTCTGATCATACAAAACGTTCAGAACAATATTTCTAGAGAGGGGGAGTCAATAGGCAAAGTAAAAAATTTCCTTTAAAAAATTATTGCGTCAAAGTTTCAAAAATCTTGCGTCAGTAGTCAATAAAAACATTCCTTAAGGCGAAAAATGGTGTAAAAAGATCTTAATCTGAACGCGAACTTTTAATACCACACATAGATAAATACAATTATACATATAGCAAAAAGTGGATATTACAAAGTAAAAAATATAAAAATAATAATAAGGATCCAACACAAAATAAATATGAAAAATTATATTCTTAAAATGACGTAATTTGAGAACAAAAATATACTTATATATAAGTTATGAGAAAAACATAAAATAATGGGATTGGAAATCAGAATAACGATACAGGATTATAAAATTCTCAAAAGATAATGAATTTATACGGACGTCCTTCCAGTCTGAAGTAACGAACAAGACTGAATCATAATAAAAAAGTTATTAAGGGCCGCTCTGATTTTCAGGCGCGGCCCGAGACACATTCCAAGATAGTTTCGTAAGATTCGCGGCCACGGGGCGTTATAAAGGTATTTATTACTACCTCCCGATAGATGGCGTTCATTTAAAATATGTCAAAATGTAGCTTTACGTATTTTATAATATTGATAGGGGTATTCGCGATGCAATATTCGTAGTTTGTTTATCGGAAGTAGACGTAAAAATCGATTAAAATTATTTTGTTACATTATAATCGAATAATAAAATAATATTTATCTACATGGTAATACTCAGTTTACTCTACTTTGGCGGCCACGGCTAATAATATTAAATATATACATAATATAATAACAGATTCTACTTATGTCACTGTCAATGTCAAACATAATAGTCTCATGTCAAGCTGACTTAAAGAGTAGATTGTCATCTGACGTAACAGAATAAATATAATAAACAATGATATACTCTTTGTTCAAACCTTTATAAACATTGAAACTTAAATTTTAGTCGAATTTAATATATTTAAATAAATATTATATTCTAAAATTAGTATTTTTCTTGAATGTGAATTATAACAAGCTTTACATAGCACTTAGTATAGACGTGTATTCCAATCAAGTCCACCATCACACGGGTCCTTCAAGTTGATATTATTAAATGAGAATTGTGACGTCACGTATTTGTCTGTACAGACGGAATTGTATATTTACTCCTTGGTTATAATTTCCTGTGGTTTTTTTTTTTCCTTTTTTTAATACTTTTTGTTGTTTCAAAGCAAGCGCTAGATTTACACCAAATAATTTAAAACCTACACACCTACACAGTTAATAATAATTAGGCTAAATCTACGTACGTTTTTTTAAACATCATCGCCATTTTGGATAATGTTTCATTATCTTTTTGTATGTTTGTTTGATCGTGCATCGCTAAAACAGCTGGACTAATTTTAATAAATTATTCCCTGATTATAGATTTCTGTGTAACTCAAATTGTACGATACTGTACAAATTGTAATTGTTTCAAATTTTTCAAAATTATTTACTTTATTATAGCCAACATTTATTACAAAGATAAATGTATAAAATGTAATTATTCATTTGTGCCGGAGAGACTTAGATAACGACTGATAACAACTAGTAACAACTACAAGATGAAATGAAATGAATAAAATAAAATAATAACATTAATAAAAAAAATGCACATTTTCATAAGAATTAGTTCTTTACGCTCTCCACAAAGATGCTCTAAATAAATCTGCTCTTATTTATATATGGCACAGCCTATATTTAATTAAATATGTATGTATGTAATAGAGTTTTTATTTATTGTAATATAATGTTTGTCCGCAGTGGCCGATATAATCCGTGTGGAGCACAACTACAGCGTGGAGCCCGTCAAGGAGACGCACGAGAACGTCTCCAGACTCAACGTGCGCCAGCTCGTCGACACGCTGGGCTACCTGTGAGTAACTGGGACCAACCAACAACTATGATTAACAATCTTCAATTAAGTTTAACTGTAGTTTTAATGTTCTTCGATTGAAGAAACAGAAGAACCAGAAGATTGATGGCACCGAGTAGAAGAATCATAAAGTTTAACTGTAGTTTAAATGTATTTTGGAAGTATATTTTATTGACGCTATAATTGAAGACACGCTTGATCAATCATAACTTATTGTACAGAATTAAATTTAATATTCTGTAATTATTTTTGTTTTATTTGATTACAATTATATTACATATCATATCAATTGTCAATGTCTATCAATAATAAAAAGTAAATCCATCCACAGTTTTTTATACTATAATTAAATTAAATTATTTTTCAGGTCTCTGAAAAATCTGCAGAAGAAGCAGCTGTGGGTGGTGAAGGTGGAGACGGATAAGGCGGAGGCCTCCATCGCGCAGTCCGAGCAGGTCATAGCCAAGATGCCCGACCCCAAACAGATCATAGAGGTACTCCACACGCATTATACATGAGAATGTGAATTAACCACTTATACATCATACTTATATATCATATATGGATATTAAAATTTAATTATATTTCCAGATCGTCCCGCAGACGTCCACGGCGGAGCCCCAGCACGAGGTGCTCCATATAATGGAGGACGGTAATATATCTGATAATTTTATATACGAAATAGCGGAGGAACAGGAGATAACCATGGAGGAGGTGAAGGAGATACCGATAACGGAGAACAGGGAGTGGATGGTCAACATCATACCGGAGGAGACCAAGCCGAAGTATGCCTACATCAAGCACTGCAACACCGGCAAGAAGAAGAGGCACTTCACCGCCGAGATGAACGAGATCACCCTGCAGGGAGACTTCGAGAACTACTACATACTACCCGACGTGGACCCGTCCGTCGGCGTCGAGATCACCACCAGCTACGAGCCGGAGAACTTCATAGTCGAGGAGTACCCCCACCTGGTGCTGGAGGAGAGGCCCAGGAAGAGACCGCGGGACTCGGACCCGAGCAGGAAGAGGAAAAAGAAAATAACGGCCTCCCCCTCGGTGAGGGAGCAGATAAAACAGATAAAGACGGAAATCAAATCGGAGATAGAGGAGGATTGGGTCATAGACAACAGCGTCTACGACCAGGACACCTCCGACGACTACGACGACAAGAAGGCGGCGCGGGTGCGGCGGAAAAATAAAAAATATCTCGGCTACGACTTCGTCACATAGTTGGTTTAAAAATATAATCAGTTTTTTTTTTATTAGATATATATCGTCGCGTGATTTCTATGCCTTAGACATAGACTGTTATTACTTTAAGATCCATTTCACTAATATTTAACAAACGAGTATTAGTTCTTTTGTATGGACAGCCGAGACATGAGATATGAGACATGTTGGAATCATGGTCGCGGATAAATTAAGTGTTAATCGACTACCTGTCTGCCGGTAAATAAATATGTTTAAATTACTTGTGCCCTTTATTATCAACCTTTACCAACTGACAGTACATACATTTCAGAATACGACTAAATATTGCAATATAGATAAAAAAGTAAAAAGTTTCCTTTAAAGCAACAGATGACATTAATTAATGAGTTTTTTTAATTAACTACAACTAGTCAAATCGATACTAATATTCGATGTGTTTTTTTTTGGTTGAATTATTCCGTCCACACACCGGAATAATGTTTTGAAGTATTTGGTCTTACACAGTTCATATTAGCTTTGAAACACTCATTGTCATAAATGCATATCTCTCCAGTAATCTCTAAATTAGAACAAAATTAATAACTTTTTAAAACTCACCTCAAATAGGGGTATAATAAGTTAGTATAGGGGGGTATATAAGTTAAAAATTTTGGTTGTTTAAAAATAATCAGTGGTTTATTCGCCGCCGTAAATTTGGCTTTAAATTTATTAAAATGAATAATCAATCAGATATGAGAACTGCTGAGAAAAATAAAAAAAATATTGGCATACTATCAATAATTTAGTTGACTCACATCTTAGGAGATGGACAGCCTCATTGAAGCTTTCGCAAACAACAAAGTTATTTAAAATAATCATTTTGTGTATGTCCTTAAATGTAACACAATGTTATTTTATTTGACTTGCAATTTCATTATTTAGTTAGTGTTCGAAATAATAAAAAAAAAAAAATGTTTTTTTTTGTAAATAGAATATATTTTCATTATATTTGTGTGTTGGTGGGGTATTTAAAAGTGAGAACTTTTAAAATGAGAGCTGGGTTGAAAATTTTCTGCTTTTATCTGGATAAGAAGATACAGATATCGGCTATATAGCTGGATTGGGGAAGGATTTATTTGAAAAAAAAAATTAACCAAAAACTAACTCTTGATTTAAGAGTAGTATAGATTTAATGGTAAAATAATTATTTAAGAATAAAATAAGATTGTGAACTAGAATTTAATCTTGAATTTTAGTAGAAAAAGAGTGAGCACTGTATATTTTGTGAAGAGAAATTCATATTTTTTATTAAATAAAAAGGAAAACTCGAAAAAGATAGATTGCGAACCACGTTGAGCAATATTTACAGTATTCGAAAGTATGCCTGTGAAAAGTTAAATTTGCGGGACGCGATGTCTTACTCTTCGAGGTGTGGTTTTGCATTTACTATATTAACCATAATATACATACATCAGGACATTAATGATTATAGATTGATAACTAGTAATAATTGTTAGTGTTGAATATTTACTACTCTACTACAATAATGTTTGTTTTATTATTTCTAATATAAAAGTTGGTTTATGAAAATAAGGATGGGTTGAAATAGATTTACACATCTTATCGAAACTACTCACACGCTTAGACTTACGATGCCATTTTCTTTTATAGTTTTTCCTAAGGAATTCGGTTTATTAACTTGTTTTATTTCATGCAGTTTCTGATGTTAAATTAAAGAACTTCGGTACATTATTACAACAAAAATATGCAATCGTTTATAAGCGAATAGAAAGTGTTGTCTGAACAACTTAGGTGTAGCAGATCGTCCGTTACGAGTATCAAGTCTCGGAGATTCCTGGCAAATTACACTCGATACAGATTAACAAGCGTAAAGGTTAATTGTCCAATCCCAAATATACGTTTGTAGAGGACGATAAGATAAAAGGAAATAATTACAAATTTACGATTACCTTTATGTGCGTCGTGATCACTTTCTGCATAACCTAATCTCTTGACTGTAGTCAATCTAGGAAATTATATAAGGGTTGACTCCCAACACCGAAAACGAGGGAAACAAAGATAATAAAACGCCAAATAGTCCGTAGGTATATATTAAGCAGTAGTGACGGTAGGTTAGTAGTCTGCGGCGGTGTCGGCGAGGCAGTCCCGGCGACCGATGCCGGAGGCCTGCTTGCTCTGCGCTGCCTCCAGCTTGGGGCACTCCGTGATCCTGTGGCCGAGCCCCCCGCAGTAGGCGCAGCCGGCGCCCCCCGCGGGCGGCCCGTCCTCCCCGATCATGTCGAGGAGGAAGGCGGGCGCCTCCTGGCCGGCCTCCGCCAGCAGATGCGCAAGATCCCTGAGCACGCTGCAGTCTGCGGCGCGTCCCAGCAGCGTGCTGGCGACGCCCCGCGTGCCCGCTCGCCCCGTGCGCCCGATGCGGTGCACGTAGTTCTCGATGTCCTCCGGCATGTCGTAGTTTATCACGTGCTGGATGTTCGCGAAGTCCAGACCTGTAACGACATATTGCAAATCAAATAGAGATTATATAAAATTTATCAAAAGTATGTATATATGTTTTTTTTTACCAAATTAAATTATCGATAAAAAAATTGTATAAGGATATCGTCGCCTTTAGTTGACGATGGTTCATTTTAACGTATAAAATTGTCTTTTATTTAAAAATTCAACAGAAATGAAAAACTGTCTCTCGAATAACAATAAATCTATCAATTACCGAATTAACGTAGCGAGACAAGGCGAGGTATGTGCGGGATTAACTTCGAATATAATTGTTCTTTTTATGATACAATAAATGCTAACATACAAATTAAAGCAACCCTTAATATGTCATTAATATCGGACAACCTAATGTAAGAGTATCGTCGAGAGCAAATCAAGTGTTGGTAAAAACATTCTTTAAAACTATATAAATACATGACTATCTGAAATAGTAATATTTAATTAAGTAATATTACTCAGCTTTCATTAAATGTTACCTTTGCTTGCGACGTCGGTGGCCACCAGCACGTCCTTCTCCCCCCTCCTGAAGGCCTCCACCGCCCGGGACCTCTCTTCTTGGTCCTTCCCCCCGTGGATCGCGACCGCCTCCACCCCCTTCAGCAGCAGGTACTCGTGTATGGCGTCCACGTGCTGCTTCCTCTCCGCGAACACGAGCACGGGGGGCGGAGTCTTCTGGAGGCACTGCAGGAGATGCACCGTCCTCGCCTCCGCCTTCACGGGCTCCAGCTCCTGTCGCACGGCTAGGGCTGCGGCCCCCGCGCGACCTACGTTCAGGGTCACGGGGTGCACCAGGGCCGACCTGGACACGTGGAATGACATCGTTGACATAATAGAAGTTTCATGGACGTATCGCTGCTTTTTATTAGATGATATCCCGCAATAGCTTGCAAGTTTACAAGAAAACTCTTCAAATATTAAACAAAAATATTGTCATCATAAATTGATTTAATATAAATTGATAAAGGTGAAAAAAATATCGTTTATTGTTGTAATATGTTTTATTTAACTTTACATAACTGAAAATTATAGTTATTCATAAAAAAAACGTTAAATGATTTTAAATATTTTTATGGGACAAGATATGAAATACGCAAACGGTCTTTTTGGTAAGTAATAGTTCCGCCAATAATCCGGTCGAATTAGACCAAAGAATAAGAGCGAAGGGAACATAAATTTACATAAAGCTGAAAATGAATAAAAAGGTTGAATCGTTATATCTTAGAAACGGAGACCCTTACGAGAAAGGTATTGCTACCTTTTCATACATAATTATATGGTCTACATTGTTGTCTGAAGTAATTTTATTATAAAAGGTACCGTTGCCGTGAAAATAGGAAAAAAATATTTTTTTTGTCTTTTGTCCTCGAGTTAACTTAATTGCAAGTACCGGAACGATGAGGAATTTTATTCATTTTCACAACAACTGTGATGGGATTGTACGGGACATTATACTTAGTGTCAAATGCGTGTTCCTTTGGGATTAAGAGGTTAAGGCGCCTTCACACTTGGTATGTAAAGGTTTGGACTCCCATCACTCTTAATCGATGTATAAAATTTGCTTTTTTTTCTTATTTCTCTTGATTTACCACAGTTAAAAAAAGGATTAGTAAAAATTAAAAAAAAAAAAAAAATAACTTTTTTTTGTAGTGTTTGTTATTCGCTAATATTTCTTTTTCGTAGATTCTTACAGCAAATATATTATGAGGATTAGGATCAAAAAGTTAAGAAAAAAATCGTAACCGTTTGGTGTGGACGAGGAAGATGGTTTCGCAGAAGTCATGAGAAGCTGATAGATAGCTCATGTATATGTGGATTCAACATAAAATGTGTTACAATCTGTCTTTACCTCGCAAAGTTCTGTATCTTCCTGGGCATGGTCGCGCTGAACAGCAGGGTCTGTCTCTGTCCCGCGAAGTACGAGAAGATGGTCCGGACGTCCTCCTCGAACCCCATGTCTATCATCCGGTCCGCCTCGTCCATGCACAGGTACCGACACACGTTCAGCCTCACCTGACAATACACCGCCTCGTAGAGCATTTTGTATATATTTATTTTCACGTTAGAGGAGGGCAAAAGAGTTTGCGGGTGACAGATGAAACGTGATCACCGCCGCCCATGAACTCTTGCAATATCCGAAGATTGACAAGAGCGGTGAAGGGCTCGGAGGTGGGAGTAAACGCCTTTTGTAGTAAACCCATGTCGTATCGATCTGGAAATACCGCCGAAGAGAGTTTGTTCCACATTAGAGTGATACGTGGAAGAAAGGTCCTTGAAAACTGCACAGTGGGAGATCGCCACGAATCCAGGTGGAACGGATAGTGTTGAAGGCGATGAAGTGCTGTGCGGTGATGAAATCATCGAACAGCTCTTCGGAACATTCCCGTCGTAAATGCGGTAGAAGACGCAGAGAAAAGCCACGTCTCTATGCAATGCCAGAGTCCAGCTGTTCGCAGAGCACCGAGTCCCCGACGATCTGAACGGCTCTCTGTCGTGCGCGGTCAAAAGGTAGAAATTGATATTGGGGTGATCCAGACCAGAGATGAGAACTATTCTCCATGTGTGGCCGGACCTGCGGCTTACAGAGCGCAAGTCTTTGGCCAGGTTTGAAATACTGCCTCGCTCTATTGATCACTCCCAATTTTATCGACGCCGTGCTCTCCAGATGACCATGAAACTGACAATCGCTCGAAATGTCAGGACCCAGTAGTCTGATATTTGGTGAGGCATTTAGAGGAATTCTCTCGAAGAGCGGAGATACGGCAAGTGGGGTTTTTTTATTGGTGAACACGCAAACTTGTGTTCTGCAGATTAAACTGAACGAGATTCAGTTCACCCCATTCTGAGACGTATCTCCAGGGAGTTCTGTAGAAGACACAAGTTTCTTTCGGTACTCGTCAACGACCGAGAGTTTCCCGAGAGACCCCTGCACGGCCGTAATATACCGCATCCCGAATGTATGTTGGAAATAACCAACATTTCATTGATGTGCAGGCGGAACAGAGTTAGGTTAGGTTAGGCGTTCACGGGCTTGGAGTCTGAGCAAAAACAATCGAGAACGATCTGTGTGCTCCATCCAGTGAGAAAGCTGGTGATCCACTTGCATAAATTCTCGGGAAGCCCATAGGAAGGAACCTTTGAAAGTCTTTTGCGTCCTACACGATTGAAAGCTTTTGCCAGTACTAATGGAAAAATGCCATCTGGCCCACTCGGATTATGAAATAAATATAAGTTTATAAATTATATGGTAATATTTTTATCTCCAACCTACATATCAATTGTGACCTACCATCTTCTTATCCAGCATATCCATGAGTCTCCCGGGAGTCGCCACCATGATGTGGACCCCGCGCTGCACCACCTCCATACATTCAGACACCGGCACACCTGGGACAAACATGTTTATTAGGTCATATATAGGTCATTTCAGAACTCTTTCGGAACATTTTGAAAGTAATAATATAATATTTATAATATATAGTGTAGAGGTTTATTCTTGGGAGGTTAAAATCCAGAACCGGAGTTGGGAACAACAGCTAGTGTATAACTCACCTCCGATAGCCAGACAGCTCCTAATCTCCGGATGCCCCGCCATCTTGAGATGCTTCACGAAATGTACGATGATGTCGTGTGTTTGTTTCGCCAACTCCCGGGACGGACATATTATGAGGCCGTACGGACCCTCGTTCCTGAAACAATTGTTTATTAAACTAGCTGTGCACACGACTCCGTTCGGGATATGTTCTTTAAAATAAAAGTAGCCTGACTCCATAGCATCTGCTATTTTCAGTGAAAGTTCTGTTAAAATCGATCCAGCCGTTTCAGAGATTACCCGGATCAAACAGACGGACAGAAAACAATTTTTATAATTGTTTTTATGTAAGTAACGTATATACGTATATTTGAAAGTTCATACGCATGTAGATAAATGATGTTAATTTTGAATTACAAACAGACAGTTCTATTTTATTTACATGTATAGAATATTACATTTTTCATATAAATTGAAACAGAATCTCGGTTATGGACAAGACGACGAAAATAGCAGTGCTATATGATAAGAAGTTCAGAAGAAAAAATAAAAACCAAAATTTATTTTTAGAAAAATGTTGAGCATCTATGACATTAAAAAAAAGTAATAAGAATATTTTGTAGATAAATATAGATGTAACTTGAGTAATTCGAGTAATTCCTAAACCTGATAAATGGCATTTCAATCTCCTGCTCCAGACACATCATGATGATGGGGAGCGTGAAGACCAGGGTCTTCCCGGAGCCGGTGAAGGCGATGCCGATCATGTCCCTCCCGCTTAGGACTGCTGGAATACCCTGGACCTGGATTGGGGTGGGCTTCTTGATTCCCTTCGCCTCCAGACCTTGTAGAATACCTGGATAGTATATTAAGATATGGCTTGTATTGTAAGTTTGTGTGTATATATTTGTTACTTTTTCACATAAAAGCACTAAATTATACCAATTCCAATGTAATATTGCAAAATAACTTTTAATTAAAAAGGTTTGTTATATCTTAAATAGCATTTGGAACAAGAAATGAATTTATTTGAGTCAAGGACTTATAAAGAATCTTTCAATATGTCATACCCTTTGGGAACTTCATGTGTTTGAAGGTTCGTATGGGAGGTGGTACTCGCTCTCCTTCCACTTGTATACGAAGTTCCTGTCTTACTCGCTCATGTCTCTCCGGGGGCAGTGAGAGGATGCAGGCCGGGGGACGCCATGACGTCTTTATAGGGTCCGAGTACTGGATGCCTGGAATATGAATACTTTTAATATCTGGAACATAATTAAACTTCAGTCAATAGAGACCATCTTACCTTTAGCTAACTCGGCGACACCCATCAAAGCTTTACTCTGAGCGACACTATCCAGTATATGTTCTTCTTCCTTTGCCTGTCTCTCGGCTGCAGATAATGCTCGAGCCTCCGCTAGTCTTTTCAGTTCGCTGTGCTGATCGAGAAGTGAGACATTGTAGCGACGGCCCCATTCTTCCTGGGATCCTGTAAATGAAAAAATTATACTATTACAATCATACACAAGTTATGCATACTGTCAGAATGAGAGTAATGAAAGATGAGACTTGTGGTGTTAGTATATGTGCCGATGAGTCTATTACAAAATGAGAAGGGATAAAAAGAAAACAAATACTTTACACATTGTTATAAAGGTTTGAAATATTACAGTTAGTTATGAAGATGAATGTGATTGGATGGATGGAAAACAAAAGATGGACGGATTGTGTAAGTGATGATAAAAATAGTTGAGGCACTCATGAAGGATTTCAGAAATATTTAGAGAAGGCATACAATTGCCAAACCAACAGAGATTGGAATTAAATAAGGACATGTTTACATGTTTATCCCCCGGAGGGCACGTATGAAGAGGTTGATGTCTGTGGCCGAGACGAAAGAGGTATGCATGTATGACCATAGCGTTTGGTGCTCCGTCATCTCTGGCTACCCCGCAATGGATATAGCGTGAAGCTACGCTAAGTATGTTGATGATATTATGAATATGCCAATCACAGCAATCCACTTTAGTCTGACAATCCTAGAAGTCTTTCTTACATGCTGTATAATATAATTACCACTTCATTACTTTACAGATGGCAAGCCAAAGTTCTAATCATAATAAAATGGATTTCATTATATCATCAGAGAATAGTCTATTATTGTTAACAACTATTTTATTGTCACACCTTTTTTCAAAGGTGTAGTAAATAAATTTTCATAGTTAATATAGGTGCAATATAAATATAATCATGAAGCATAAATATACCACCACCATATAAAATGTAACTATAACAGCTTATTCAACACTATCTTCTGTGAACGGTTTGTACTATCCCGGTCAAGGCAACCAGCATAAGCTACATTTTCTGGCTACTGTTAGGCTTTACCGCCTACCAAGTACATACATCATTGATAAAGAACAACAGAAACTTTATAGGACTTAAAAAACAATTAAAATGTTATAATAGATCCACTTACCGTCATCGTCAGGATCGTTATCGCTAGAGCTCTTAGTCTCAGCAGTAACTTCAGCAGCTACTTGACCTAATCGTCCTAACTTCAATAATTTTTGTTTGTTTCTTTCCTTCACAGGTACATATGGTTCATAGTTAGATAGATCTTCTTCTGACTCTGAGGACTTCTCATTTCGTCTATATCGTTTTATTGGAGGATCTGCCATTTTATTTGTTTACTATAAATATATGAACATTATTTTTTTTTTAGCACAATATATAATTGATTGATTTAGATTAAAACACTTGTTTTGTTTAGACGTTTGAAATATATGTTATTAGAAGTGACACTTGGTAATTGACATAATCTTCAGACTTCATTTCAGATTTGATCGTTCTAAAATTGTTATTTTTGTTGTAGAAGTATAATAATTAAAAAACATGTATGGCATTAAAATTGTAATTATACCTAATAATATATAAACTAATCAAATATGAATGAGCTGTATTCTATCTTTTACAAAAATATTATTGATTAATATTAAATAGATAAAAATCATAAAATTCCATCTATAACCATTCAAGCTATTTTTGTTTTAAATAATTTGGTGATTTCGTTTCTTTTTTGTAACTTTAGTTTTATTTCATCTCTTGTACAATAAAGTATTTAAAAATACCTTGTATGTAAAATAGCATTATAAATCAATAGTTGTTCTATCTTACATACATCTTTCTATGTAAATATTTTTATATAAATGAAAAATTGTTTATCTATATAGTTTTATAAAATTGTTCATATTTTTTAATATTACATTTATTAGTATTTCACAAAAATATTTCTGAACGTAAATATTTTTCGATTTTTAGACTGAAATAATATTTAATGACAACAAAGTGCAACCTCCTTAAATATGGTGTAGGGTAAAATATATGTATTTTTTTCTGCTCGTAGATTTAGTTGCATTATGGTTATCTGTTTAAATTTGATATAAATCTTATTCATAAATAGACCTTGTTTATTGCGCTTTGTGATAGAAAGACATTGTCATTACAGAACGGTACAAAGTTTGTCAACGTCAAATCAAAATATTTAGTGACACGTAACTTCATATAATTAAATTAGATTTTTGTGACCTCCAAATGTGAAAATTTCGCCAAAAATTTTATATGTATCAATAATTTACATCGCGACATCATGTCCGATAAAAGTTTTGGTGACTGTACTAATCGGAATGTGGTGAAAAACCCGCTTCTCTCCACCGCCGTGACTGGCCTCTCTATTGAGGATTTGACACACAATGCAGTCCTACTGCCAGCGGTGCCTAGCCAGGAATTGATTACAATACAAGGTTAGTGTTATTTTTATCCCTGAAAGGCGTTAAAATACGTAATTTCAGGCGGCCTTGGTATAAAAATGAGTTTGACGTTGTGTGTACATTTTTGCAAACCTTCTGTCAGTTGGTGTTACAATCATGCGTGAATTCGCATGTTTTCTAATAATATATACATATTTGTGTAGTGTCAAGTATAAGAATACATAATTAGTCGATATATCATTCAACTTTGGATTTTAAGAGAGGTTAATTTGTGTAATTCTTGCCATGTCGATTCTATTCAAATCCTCCAGACAAACTTATTTTGTGAGTGGATTAGTGTCTGAACTACGTTACTCAAGCTACTCACACTATAAGAATTTGGGAAAATTTTTTAGAACAGTGAGTTATTTACAGTAATTATTTCATGTCTTCATTATAAAATTCCATTCAATTGTTGTTTATATTTAATTACACATGTAGTCAACCTTAAAGAGCTGATATATTAAATAAATTTATTGTCAGAATAGTTTAATTCTAGATGATAATATTATTGAATTTTCAGTTTAATAGTATTTATAGATAAATAGATTCAGTGTCTTTTCTTCTCTGATTATTAAAAAAATATCCATTATTTCTTTTGGATTTTAGAGGATTTATCTCTTTACTCAATATTATAACTATTTAATTAAAAATAATATTACTTATTCTTACATTTCATAAATACCGTCTGTCTGTTTGTCTACTTATAATTTGATAATTAATTGTCTCCTTTACTATGTTCTGAAGCATATTATATAAAAAAATTATGTGACAACTTTCCAATTTTATTCTATATATCAAGGATAGAAACATTGGTTACATTTTTTTAAAGTGTCCCCTATAAATATTCTTTATACAGTGGAACTGTGATAACCCAGTCTTTGTCTAATCCAGCGTCCCTTTTAATGGGACATGTCTATTATTATAAATTTTTGACATCTGCTTAGGTATAGTATAGACAATGTGTGATTAAACAAGTTACAATTGTACGCCACTATTGTGCTCGACTCATAGGTATATTTTTGATTCTGATTGCTTAGTTTGAATGTTACTAAATTCAACATTCATAATGAACTATGATTTGTACTTCAGAGTAAAATATATGTAATCCTATCATTTGTTAGGTAACTTGTCAGGATATAAGCTACTCTTTTATTAAAAATTCCAGAATACATGGGTTCTAAGTAAGAGCTCGATAATCTGACAACTTCGATAGTTCGACACTGTCCTTTAAAACGTTTCTCGATTATCAGAAGTCCACTGTATAAAAAGTTAAGATGGATTCCAAGAGATTGTAGGACTTAATGAAATAGCACAGAATATGCAAATATCATTAAATATAGTATTGAAGTATATATTATCAAATAATATAACCAATATAATAATATATTTATTAAAAAAATAATAATTAGTGAAGTATGGCAATACTTACCAACTAGAACATATTAAATCAACTGTACTACCCGTATCAGTGGTTACACTTAAAATTATAGAAAAATATATGTTTTTAATATTAAAAAAGACATTGTGGCACGACATTTCATAAATCATGGCAATTTTTTTATCTAGCTATAATACTTTTGAAACTTTTTCAACAGAACATATAAAAAATTTGTAGTACTTTTGAAAATTGACTTACACCTCTTAAAGTTGGTTTTAGATATTGTTATAGAAAACTTAAAATCATGCAACTCCACTGTGGGATTTATTGAAACAAAAATTTTATACAATTATTAATCTTATCGTTAAGGTAACTTATATTTTTATTCTATATATTGTGACGTCAAAAATATGTTTATAAAAACTAATACATATTATAGATTATGTATCACATAAATTGGAATGTAAGTAAAATTTTTTAATACATATATTTATATGCAAAAATAATCACATTTCACTGATATTAATTAAGTCATTTTAAATAACTGACAGAAATATAAATATACATATATATATAAATATGTTATAAAGCTGTATGTATATATGTACAAGAAACTCGAAAACTTTAAATTATATTATGTTTCTAAACAATATTTTATTGCTTTAAATAATATAAAAAAATACAGAATAAGTTTTTGCTCTTTTTATATATAAATATTTCATATTTCGTTTGTTCTTTAATTACATTTGTACTAAATATAACATTACGTTAATTATATCCTAATCGCTAATATTAAATACTTGTTCAATTAAACTTAAAGTTAAGTTAGTCTACAGAAATAAATTAAAAACTAAATTAAATTGTTTAAACAGGTGTATGAATGAAAAATGCAAAACTATATACTGTTAATATTTCTACAAAACAGTTATGGGAGTAAAACATTATTTATTTCTTCATTTTGGACTTGAACCTGGTGCTTTTTGAATATGTTTTATTATTTTGCAAACTGAGCTATCGCTCATGGACGAATTTTTGCAATAATAAAATACATAGATCGTTGAACATAACCATTTAACAATTGTAAGTTTATCTTAAAACTAATTAAGTAACAGTTTTTTTTTAATTCTTTAATGTTTTTCTTGATATTATCCATTTCTTGACGACCTGGTTGTTGCATAACTCGGTAGTTCTCTTGATTCCTTCCTTCGTTTAACACACCAATACACCAATAATATAATAATAATTATCAAAACTATTAATAATATTACCCCCAACGTTATAGCCGCTATGCCAGCTTCATTTATGTAACCTGTAATAATTAAATAAATGTAATATTATTTGAATATAAATACTCAATGATTCATTAAAACAGAGTTAAATATTGATTATATTACTCAAATATTTAATTCATTATATATACAAAATACTATAATAATCTTACAAAGATAAAATCTTTGATAAGATATTTTTCTTAACTTTTTCAATTAAATATTACAGACAATAGAAACTAGTTTTTTAAGTGATACTAGAAACAAGACGTAAAGAAAATGTTGTCAATCTATGCACGTGTAAAACTCTTGAAGAGCAACGGACAGAAACAGTACATTAATAAAAAACAATCACCAGAGATGTCAATGGTATATGTGTTAGTGTTTCCAAACGCGTCGACAGCATTCACTATAACTCTTGGCGCACAGCACGTGGCTCTGTACGTGGCTATTATATCACTTCTGGAGCCGGAGATAAAGCTTGGGTCATACGATATACCAGGCGGTGAAGATGACAGGCGCAGTAGACCTGGAGTGATAAAATATAGTGAAGGACCCATTTGTGGTAACTCTACCAACTGTATTCTTATTTTACTCCACTTTCCAAACTTCTTCAACAAATAATGTACAATTATAAAGTATATATCCATTGCCGTTGGCTGTCTCTTAGAATACCCAAAGTGGGACATCGTCCCAGTGACAGTAATTTAAAGACTTACCTCCGACGGGATCTCGAGCAATAACTGTTGCAGACCAGATATGTTCAGAGCAATCGTTCCCTTGTCTTAAAATACATGTCCCCTGGAAGTTGTGTCTGACATCAGGAGCCGCTACATCTCTGATTTGATCTCCAGGATTCAGTACATACACGTATGCTGATCTTGATACTTGTGCCGATTGTGCTGTTAAAAGAGTTTTTGCATCATTAGTAATTAGTAGTAGTAGGTACAATTTAGATCTCGATAGATACTCCTTAATGAAATTAACAGTAAATGGTTGACAGATAACAACCCTACGATGATGGATCCTAAAAAGGTGGATCAAAAAAAAAAGTACATTAAGTACGATTCCTCCTTTATCTTCATCTTAAAGATGAACTTTAAGTGTATTGCGAAATTAATCGGACACTTGCCATATGCCGTAAATGTAATGAGGTCTCGGGCGCCGGCCTGTGAGTTTACATTTATCAATAAACTGACGATCACGTTGACAGTTTGTCCCGCAGGTATTGTTTGTCTGTAATAAAATATTATTTATAAATATTGTATAGGATTTATATTTAATTTATATATTACTATTTAACTTACGACTCCGGATCAATGCCCGTCAAAAATCGAAGTTCTCCCGTAGCACCGAAACGAAACGGTACTGCTGTCTCTCTTAGATTTGTGACTTCGAAATGTATCTGGAAGAAATATTAGTATCAGACGTTGTTTTAATCGAGATTATGGAACCAGTAACCAAAGGTGTCCATCAAACATTAAGACTAATTGCTACTTTTTTATCCTTTCCCGTTCCTTTTTAAATTTATGGATGTAAGCGATAGCGAAACCTTATCCCATTATGAGCCATCATACATTTTTCATACATAGTAGTAATTACAATTTTTATTTATGTCTCAGTGTGTGTGTTTACACACACGCAATTAGTGTGTCAGTTTCATAATTACCTGTAGTCTATCTCCTGGAACACCGTACAACTTCGAGCTCAAACCAATTTGGACCGAAACAGTGGCAGGGACGGCTTGATTTAACACCTAAAAATAATATTATGTTTGTGCTATAGTAATGTATTTTTAATATTCTTGAACGACATATTTGTAGAGGGTTAAAGAATTAATAGTAAGTACCTGCCCATTGGATCTCTCCCAAGGCGATGTTTCACTCTCATCTTGTAGCCGTTCGTTATACGCCTTGGAGTTTGATTCCTCAGCAACTTCTAAATCGTTTATGCTCTCCGGGAATACGATAGCTGCTGATCTTCCCATTCTAACCTCAGACTCTTCGTTTATTGGTCCAGCGAAGCGAGCAAAAGTTTCCCCTAAAATTTGGGAGTGATTTTCTGATATTATGTTTTCTAAATGCCAAAATCAATAATTATCCGGTTTAATTTTTTTTATACTACCACAACAACAAATCGGAAAAACTATCAGTTAATTCAGTTATCAGGACAAATAATCAAGCTGTGGAGTAAGTACGATTTTAATTTTTCATTGTGAATTGGTTACTAATATCGACCTTAAGAAATGTACATTTATAATCTGTCTGATCGAAGTTTATTAATTCTACATACCTTTAAAATCTCTTCCCGCTATTTTGACGTACACTCTGGAAGCGGATATATTTGGCAAGGGAATGTTGGTATAGACATCCGCCATCGGGCTCTCGTTCTCATTGTGATTGTCTGTTGTTGGTTGATAACTGTCGATTAAAAAATGTTGTATTACTTGTCTGCTGACTCAAAATTATGGTTTATTTGTTGCTGTAAAAGCCGCCCTCGTTATGTTAATATTTTTATATTAATGCATATTCGTATTTATATTTTATTACGTACCTAAACGGCAATTTAGCGACCATCACACCAAATTCATCTACTATTGACGAATCACGAATACTCGCTATTGGACCAGTCACCCTCACATTCAACATATCTGTGAATATGAAATAGATTTAGTAAACGCATTTATTAAATCGCAGTGTCCCCATAGATCTTTAAACCAAAATTTAAACTGAACAGTCCCATAACTGCGTATTTGTCTCAACTAAACTCGTGTATATTTCTTTATTCTCATAAGATAATGTTTATTCGTCGATATGTCGTATCGTGAGATAACCTCTAACTTCACTTCCTTGTTTGCATTTAAATTAAGTTGCGGCTCCAGAATATGACCTATTAAATGCCGAAGAAATCACATACAAGTGAAAGAACATGTTCCCTCTGTTGTTAAAAAAATATGTTTATTTGTTATCTTCTGGTACTCGGACCTATTTTAATTGATACGCTACTGTGCGGTCTGATAACGCGAGACTATATTTTACCCGTGACTCTGGTTGATAATTTGTATAAAACCTTTTTACGAAAAAGGATGATTAATATACGTCTATCCATTTCATAGATTTATGATAAATTTTATTGGAATTATTGTCAAAAATCAGTGGTATAATAATTTGACGAGTCTTGATGTACGAACAGACGATCCATTATAATACGATTCATATATAATTATGATAATATTATCAATATATTACGTTTAGTTTGTTATTAGACTTCGTGATGTGATCATTTGTTTTGAGTATATATTTTTTATTGGTGTTATAGCAATATATTTGTTTTTTTTATTTTTAAATTCGTCTTCGGTCCGTTTAGTTTAAATTAGGTTAAGCTTAAGTTGGTTTATTTTTTTTTTAATTATTGTTTTAATAAGGTTAGTTGCTTAGGTGTTTTGTGTAGTTGGTTCTATGTCCTTAAATCATCAAATCAGGTTTCTCCGATATCATTAAAAAAATATATCAATTCTATTAAAAGCAACTAGGTCGTATGCGTGACCTCAAAATTATTTATAGTATAAAATATCATTCTGTAGGACGTCACGTGAAAGCGTGCGACATTAAAACTTTTGAACTTAGTGCAATGTGTCCCTGACCCGAGTGCGTCGTCATTTTGGAAAGATGGCGGCATGTCGAGATGTCAATGAGGTTGTATATTTTATTTTTTATTTTTTTTAAAATCTAATGACTATTTGAGACTAATATTTTTTTTTGTCAAGCTTTGATAACATTTTCTATGTCGTTAAAACGCTTTGTATGTAACAAATCTTTTAAAAAGAGACAGAGGGAGGCCTCGAGTGACCTTCAAAAACACTCTATCTATGATACTAGAGGAAGGTCATGTAAAAAGCACGAGGACCCCTCGAAGGGCATGTATCAAGAGGTTGATGTCTGTGGCCGAGGCGAAAGAGGTATGCAGGGACCGTAGCGTTTGGCGCTCCGTCGTCTCTGACTACCCCGCAAGGGATATGGCCTGATGCTAAATAATAAATAAATAATAATAATAAATCTTTTAAAAAACGATCGCAAGAACCACCGAAGGCTACAGTGTATTGATACGTCGTGCCGCTATAATAAAGTAAACGGACCTTAACTTTTGACCTTGGCGCACTAATTATTTCAAGTACATGCAGCTGGTGTGAGCTAATTTGACACCTATGCCTTTATCAATAGTGACGGTTGTGTCAGGTATCGCTTTGCTTGTGATTGATTGGTTCATTAATGTGATGAAAACAAAACTTTTGATGACGAGAAATTTTTTTTTTTTTTTAATTTTTATGAAAATAAAAATTAATTTTAATATACATGTCTTTATATCGATTTATGGTCACTATAAAGTACTTTTTTTTTTTTTTTTTGTCAAAATGTCTATATGTCAATATTTGGTTTACTGTTTGTGTTTATTTTAAATATTTATTTAATATGTAATATATAACTTGTGGATATTCATGTTTTTTCGTTGATATTTTGTGGTGGTGTGATTAAAGTAACTGCTGACGCCACCACGTTGAACAAACCACATTTTTGTCTATAATATATATTAATAATTTTAAATATAATTAAGCACTTGACGTCCAAAATGATTGACCAGTTGAATTTCTCTAATTATACCGCAGACAAGATCCTGATTATAGGAGAGAGGGGTCTTATTTTTTTTATTATGAATACCATTCATCAAAGTGTTCATACATTAATAACACTTAAAATAAATCGGATATTTTTAATTTTAACCCCATGCAACATACGTTTAAGGTCCAAAATCGCTTATCTTTTAAGACAAGGAGTAATGAACTCTTAAGTTTTTGCCGATGACTTGGTTGTATGTTTTTTTTAAATATATGTATGTATGTATGTATGTTTTTTTGTCATTGAAAGTCGAGAACATTATAAATAATAAATACCTGTCTTATTGTGATTTGAATTAAAAATGTATATTATAATAATAATTATTTGAAGCCATTGATATTAAATAAAAACATGTGAATCATGTTTCGTATTAAAAATGTCCAAACAAAACGCGACTCGAACTTGTGACTTTCCGGATACCGTTATTCCATTGCTAAGCTATTGTGCCAGTATCAGATTTCTTTCCATTTTAATTTCATTAAATTTTTTAACCATAAAAAAATGTTATTAGGGTTTTCTATTCATAATAATCATTTAAATTAAGAATGATAAGGGGAGAAGAATTGACAAAAAAAAATCTTTAAATACCTTTCGGATCAATCGCCACATTGAAATGTATATGCGTCCTGGCGCTAACAGTTAATCTGTAGTCGCACGTGTCGCACCGAACACTAAGGTGCCAGGTCCCAACCATAGCGGTGACGTCATCACCCCTGGACGTCACCGGGAGTACTGACAACCTGTGTACCAATAGAGAAGTATATTATTGTTGTAGTTTTTAAATTCTTCTTAAGGGGAAAGGCAAAGACCTTAAGATCATACAGCCTCTTTATATGTATTGTAATTCTGAATAATATAAAATAGTCTTATTTTAATATCTTCTTAATTTTTGTAAGGCAAGAATGCCGTGTCATTTATCAAATAAGTATATTAAAAGCGTTGTTCTTTTTTCAAATTTACTTTTTTTTTTCAACAAGTATAGGTCAGGTGTTGCATTTACTCACATGTCAATTTCGAACGCATAACCGGGGAGTACGATGAATACCTCGCGTGGTGATATGTTTTCTGTGAATGACGCCGGTGAGAACATCTTGATTGATGTATCATTGTACAAGTCGATTTGAGCACCTGAATATGATGGAGAATATTTTTAAGAAGAATATTAAATGTCTCGATGATTTTGATATGGACTTATTATTAAAGAGTTTTTTTTGTTCCTAGACCAATTTAATAAGATCTCTCCTAATCTTTGCAAAAAAAAATCTAAATAATTAAATGTGGAAAGGTCGTGTTGTAAATACAGTTGTTAAAATATACGAGATTTTTATCTAAAATATTATAATGTTTTACATTTACAATTAGTTTCTCTGATAAAGATAGATAAAATCAAATTGATTAAACAGATCTCGTTATTAAAAAAAAAAATCCAATGCTACCAACATGATAATTTAATAACGCGACGGAAAATGTCAATCTTGTTATTTTGTATGTAATTCAAAATCGCTTACATCCAGCCTTGTAATTTGTTATAATGATTACAATTTGTTATGTTTGTCCGTGTATTGTGATTGCGCGTAAAAAAAATGTTAAGTTATCTACGTACCATCATTAGGTGGATATAAAACGGCATGTTCCACCGCTCCCTCGATTATTATACGCAATGCTGTGACCCCCGTCTCGACTGGGATCCCCAAGGTCAGGGCCTCAGCTCGGGCCCTTCTCACCAGTAATGTCTGGGGAAGAAAAAGGATCAAAATTTTAAACCAATATGTCAGCGGCCAAGAGCCATATTGTGTAGAGTTAAAACCTACATCAAGCCTAACTAAATTTAAATGATTGTTGATCCTTGCTTTCCTTCCTTGATTTGATGTTGGTTCCCATTGCTGCAGTTCCACTTCTGATGCAAGATTGCTGGAATGATCTTCATCCTGAAATGGATTTTTTTTATATTAAAAGAATTTAACATATATCTGCTCTAAATATATCATCTATATACTATTACCATAATTTGAAGGGAATACGGCAGGACTTCGCCCTCAGTGTGAGATGAAATGTTTCTCAAATCTTGCAGCGCTAATTCCGATTCAGCCGATGGATGGTTTGGATCTGTCCATATTGTATAAACCTGGAATAATTTATTGGTCCCTTGATTCAATTATTAATATTTGGTTATGGCCTTAATCTATAGTGTTCTCCTCAATTATTTCATCGTTTTTATTTATTGAAGTTACCTTCAATCTTTTCTCCACTAATGCCCTTAAAGCCAGTGGTAGTCTTTGAGGGTCTCCAGCACCTTTGTCTGTTACCAGGAATAGGGCGCTGTCGTAAGGCACCAGCTTTGCAGCTGAAGCCAACGCTCTCATTGTACCGTCGTTTGTGTTTGTGGTGTCGGTGTATACGTCCTAGGTACAAAGACAGTTATTATATTTAAAGATATGTATGTGTGTATGTATATATATGTGTATGTTTGTATGTATATAGATCTGTGCACGAATTTAAATAATACAATGTAAGTGTTAAGTATAGATAAATACGTTAGTAGCAGCTATTTAGACAAATGAAATAATTAAAATATCTTGGAATTGAAAGGATAAATCTTACTTTGAAAATAATACCAAAAGTCATTGATAAATTTAAAGACATTCTTATAACAGTGGCCTATCATTGGTCAATATAATAACATATATAATGCAATTTTGATATTTAGAACCAAACTACAATTCGTTTCTTGATTAATCTTTATAAAAGAAGGACCTGTGAATAGAATGTTGGAAGTCCAAGATCGATTTCGATTTCGGATCGTAGACCGATTATTAATAGTAATATTATACATGATTCAACATAATATAACATCAGAATCTTTACTAGGATCCGCCAACCGTGCGCTGGTGTTGGCGGGTGTTGAGCTGAGCCCCTCTCCTTTCTTCTTTTCTTGATAACTTTTGAATGGCTAAACATTTTTTCAATCTTTTTTCGCTATAACATCCGCGTTAGGCTCAAACATACATGAGAAAATTTTTAGCTTACTATCTCGTCTCATTCTGGAGACAACTAAACACATAAAAAGATCTCCCAAACGGTTAAGAGCTTCGCTTACGCTCAGCTATTATTTTGGGGAATCAAACAGCATAGCAACCGTAAAAGACACCCAAAATTCGTTTCCAGATTAACTTACGTATTGTTTTGTACATAATGTAGGCGTGACTGATCACTGCATTGTGTCGCCTGGTGACTTATTTGATAAAACAAAAGATGTTACACGGTGGTATCTGTATTGATATGTGTAAGGTCGTCGGCATTGAATATTAAATGTATCAGTTGTTTTTGTGTTCGTTTGTTTGGTTGTAGGTATCTCATTCGTGATGTTCAATTCCCTTATCAAATTTAACCGTTTTAGGTAAACGTCTAGGTGAAGTTCAGATTGCATTTTCGGTTTGTGTTTTGTTTGTCAGTTATTTCAGTGTCGTGTGATGTTTTGTAACTGAGTGTATTTTGGAATTGTTTAATAAATCTCACCTGATAATTCAATAGCAGTTTTGATAGGGCATCTCCCACAGCTCTCTCTCCATTTCCTACGCTGGATTGAAGATTGTGACGCGATCTCCAGTTAACACCTAATGTGAGATTGCTTTATTAGTCTTAAATATTAAAGTTATAGCATATGACGTTCAGAGAAAGGTTTAATTTTTTAATCTATTAGTCTTAAATATTGTATCTACTTTGTTATATAGTAAGTGTTAATTCCTTCAACTATATTCTCTGGCTAACCCGCAAGGGATATGGCGTGGAGCTAAGTAAGTAAGTATATGGAAAAGTTGTATGTCATGTCGACGGAGACATGCTTCTCTGCACACTCCATCAATGTCTCTCTATCTTTATCCTTCGACCTCTTTCATAACAACCCACATTCATACATAAAACTCTTCTTACACGCCCTTTACTGATTATCTGACCATTCCTATGAATTAAATAACATTTTGTCCCTCTCCAACCGTTGCAGATCACTTATAGTACCTTACACCGTTGCTCTGTAGATTGGGCAAGCACTAAATAGCAATGCTATAGGAAAACCAAATTTAAAAGCCAAACATCCTAAATATATCCAAGATAAATTATACACCATTCCCATTTGTTTGTAATAAACAATTTCTAAATTACGTCCAATTGAAATAGATATGTTTTTACAATAAACTTTTTGTAAGCAAATGGAGCGTAACACAAGTCCGTTCTCCTACCAAGGTTAAGTTTCGTGGCTGTGCGAAAGTGACGTGCGACATATTCGTAATACTTAAGGTGGTTTGTTGTTATAAATCGATACTATTAGTTTAATCGATTTTTATAATATCCCGGTTCGAGTCAAAATTTTTCAGTTGGGATCGAACGTGAAAGATATTTCAGATATTATTTCCAAATTTAAAAGTGTAAATTCTTGTTTGTTCATCAGAAATTAACCAATCAGAATTCTACTTTCTGATTGGCTGATATCGTAATGGGCAACCAATCGCAACTTCTGAAATTGCTGTCAAATAAACTAAAATAGTAAATAAAAGTTAAATGAAGTACAGATAGAAAAGTTTGTTTACAATTTAACCAAAACTTCATGGAGGTTTTTTTCTTTCCTTGACATTATGTTTTTTTTTAATTGATTACTTATTTAACAATAATTACTATTTTGTTTCAGGTAAAATTATTTTAATGTCATCTATTATGGTAAGGTACGATTTATTTATTTATTTTAATTTAGCAAATAGTTTTTACTGAATACTTTTTTAAAAATAAAAAAAAAGTTGACACTAATGCATGCGTGTATATCTAAGTCTTCGTATATATAGATGTCTAAGAATGACAATGTCTGCTCATTCGTCATTCCATCCAACCATCCAAACAAAATAGTATCATACTAGTTAGGGCCATCTAGATCTCCGATCAATGCGTTTGTAACTACATAGTATTTTTTCCGGATTGGAGTTATTTCTACCAAGTTTTTTAATGTGTTTAATAACGACGTGAAAGGAAAAATCTTTAGGGTAGTTGCACATTGTAACTCTAATCCACTGATACAATTTAATGGATTGAAATTGGAGCTTTATCGTGATTAATGGGCAGTGTTTTTACTAATCGATTTATTATTACTTATACTAGGGGCGCCAACAAACTCTCAATTTCGATTCGCTGCGCTCGCGAAATCTCGGGTGCCGTTTGCATATTGAGCGAAGCGAGCCCAGTGTATTGACTCATCGTTTCCCATTGACTTCAATGGGATATCAGTTTTTTGGTATGATATTAAAAAATAAAAAAAATTGAGTACATTTTTCAATATTTTTTTTAAACCATCACCTAATTAATGTGTGTCTTTTTGATTGCAAAGTTTCATAATTTTCCGTCAAGTAATTTTTGAGGCAATTCGTGACAAAGAATGTAAAAAACTCTTCAGTAAAACGCTTCGCTCACCTCGTTCGCTTCGCTCAATTAAAATTACGCTCTAAATTGCATCTAGTTGTCTAATTTATATCGAATAGCTTATTCCTCCCATTAGTTGAAAATGAAATATCAAATCCTATATATGTATTATTTCTAACATTATTTCCATGTTTAAATCCATCTAATGTGCCCTAACCCTTAGGTCCTTATAATCACTTACCCAAGTTGACATTGAATGCGACTCGTTAACAATAATAGTGTCATTAAAATAGATCATGTCACATGAAATTGTATTGATTATGTTATGTATTATCCTTGTTATTATCATGATTGTGCACAATTTAACGCCTCACGCCATTCGTAGTCATAGAATGTTCCATTTGATTAACACTAAACCTACCGGTCGAATTGACCGTTCTTAAACTTTTGTAAAACTTACACATTTTTAAACGTTATAATATCGTTATCAAACTACATGACAATTCTTAGAATATGCATATAATATTTTCTTAACTCTTTACTTTTAGTTATTTCCATTATTACCTGCGTTATATAATAAAATAACTTTTAATTACCGTTCAATTTGACGGCGTGCGGTAGGAACAGGTGTACAAGAATTGTCGGTAGGTTTAGTGTTAATATTATCATACTTTCTATGTCTGTCTGTCTGTAGATTTAAACGATTCACTAATATTTCCGACTGGTTCCTCTTGTTCTTCTTTAATAGTTGGACCGATTTTAATGTGATTTTTTAGCAAACAATATTGTCTATGATCTGAATTATTACTTATTTTTTGTAGCATAAAAACAGTCAGACGTGTACGGGTTAGATAGTACTTAATGCTGCGAAGAAAAAAATATCGAACGGAGTCGGAGGGAAGGCTAGTCGCAACGGATTGATACTCCAATCTGTGCTTACTAAATACTTAATACATATTTTTAACGGGGTTTTTCGAAGTTATACGAGGATATTCTTATAAAAAAACCTATAAGGGAAAATTGGAAAATTGATCAGTGATTTATGGAAAACCTAAACGGCTAATATTGTTATTCAGTATTTACCATTCGAGTCGTATCCAACTATGACTATATCAGTAACATTCAACCCTTCGTTGGCTAGATCGTTCCACACTCCTAGGGCTCTATTGAGTGCTAAGGGCCTCAAGGGCACAAGGATACCAGCGGGGGGCCGCAACCAGGAGTCCTCCAGCCAGGATTTTAGGGTTGAACTCTTACTCATGAATGGTACTGGAGGATTCTTTTCGAATGTCCGCTCTTCAACGGGCTGCTGGTCGGCTGTAAGGAATGTAATATTAGATCATTTATTTCTCTTTATAGTTAAAAAGTTATTACTTAATAAGAAACAACCAGCTCGAGGTTCTCATACGTCGCTTTTGGGATGACTTATTGACGATTTGTGGAAAGTAAACTTGAACTTTTAACCTCAAAACTTTTTTGTATTCTATTCTTTTTGTAGATGATATTATAGCAGTGTCTATTAGTCTTGATATTTGAAAATATTAATTTTTAAATTTATTTTGAATTCCTTTTGAATATTATGATTTGAAATACATGTGATTTTTAAATAGCTCGTATTCAATAAAAATGTTATTGTCTTCTGATGTCTTTTATTTTGTCTTCGTCATTTGTTGCATTGACATAATATTTTTCGTTCAACATTCACACAAATTTTCTCGGTTTAAAAATAAACAATTTTTAGACATAGATGATTTTAGATTTTAGATTTTTCGATGTTTATATATCATTGCATCAGCTGCAATAATATGCAATTATATGCAATACTCACCCTCAGTTTTAGGACTCCGTGCACCAGAATTGTCGTACTGGATCCCTTCTGTTATAGGTGACGTACTCTCCCCGCTGTCCATTGCTTTGTTAGTTGTTTGTGATGGTGTTTCTGACTGTAATAATTTGAAATGTATGTCAAAAGATTCTTAAACCCCCATTTCATTAGTAAGATTACAAATTTTGGCAAATTTTCTCTCTGTACCATATTTTAATTCAAATCTATTCAGTCTATGCCTTTTTGAATAATAAATGTATATTTTTTACAATCAGCTATTAGAGTAAAACTAGGGGCGCCAACAAACCCTCAATTTCGACTCGCTGCGCTCGCGAAATCTCGGGTGCCGTTTGCATATTGAGCGAAGCGAGCCCAGTGTATTGGCTCATCGTTTCAATAAGATATTAAAAAAAAAAATTTTTTTTCAGGGCCTTTTTTAATTTTTTTTCTTTTAAAAACCATCTCCTGTTGTGCGTCTTTTTGATTGCAAAGTTTCATAATTTTCCGTCAAGTAGTTTTGGAGCCAATTCGTGACAAAGAATGTAAAAAGTCTCCAGTAAAACGCTCCGATCACTTCGTTCGCTTCGCTCAATAATCTAATACATCTTACGTCTAAGCATGAATATTATGAATTGAATGAAAATACATACGTCACAACCCTCGATAAGAAAACTGACCCCAAGTTCATCTCAAGTTAAGAAGACGTAGATAAATTTCCTATTAAAATTACTTATTTGAACTTAAACAATCATATAAATTAAGTATATACATTACCTGGGATATAAAATCGTTTTTATACGTTTCCCCTTCGCCGTTATAGTTTTTATACGTTTCCCCCTCTCCGTTATAGACGTCATCTAACGACAGCGGTTCCGTTGTTGGATCTGTTGTTGTTTTAATCTCTATTTCAGCTTCTTTTTTGTCATATTCATCTTCATATGTCGTTGGTATAGCTTCAGTGCTCTGCTCGTTTATTCTACTATTTGGTTCATCTTTGGTTTTATCTTCCGCATCTCTCTTCTCACCCTCATAGTCGACTGTGATACCATCGCCTATCAACCCAATGTTCTTGGATTCCTCTCTTTGATTTATTTCACTGTCACAATTGTTTCTTATAACTAGATTCACTAGAACTAATATTGTCAATTTGGTTATCTTGTTTGAACCCATTTTTATGTTTTTAAAACACTGCATTCATTTTTTTATATTGCATACAAGAAGTTGTTGATTGGGAACAACTAAAACCAAGAAAAAATTAAGTTTGACTATATGAGCTATATATAAAATGAGAGAAAAGAATACCCATTAAGGATGTTAAAATTGACAGACAAGTAAAGCATTTTTATTGTATCAATTCCCCATGTCAAAGACAAATGTCCAAATATTCCGAAACGAACTTGTCTCCATATTTGTTTGACTTTTTACATGACATTTTCTCGTATCGATTTTAATAGTTACCGTGTGTGTGTTAGTGTGTTTGTGTGTGTGTGTGTGTGTGTGTGTGTGTGTGTGTGTGTGTGTGTGTGTGTGTGTGCGTGCGTGTTGTAACATATACAATGTTTCACGTGAGTTTAGCTATTAAATCGTCTAAAACATGCTCATTGAACTATCAGCTACTATTAATCGTGGCTGCACATGTTTTCATTATGCTCCATGACGTCAGACGACCTCCCCCACCTCCTTGTTTGACATTGACAATGTTCGTAAAATGATGATAGATTATAGGATGCAAAATCTCACACCTAGCTCGAGTAATGTGTTAAAAATGTACACTGAATTTTCTTTTTGCGCATCTATACTAGCTTTGTCTCGCAGTTTCGCTCGTCACATTTTCTACATTGAGTTGTAAGCCTCAAAATTGTTGTATATGTTATGCGTATGTATAAATACTGTAGTTTTATCGAATCAGTAGGTTGCGTGTAGGATAAACAAACATACATCGATTCTATATTTTTTGTGGTAAATAATAAATTATGTATGTATGTATGTATATATAATTTTATTAATAACAAGTCTCGGTATTTTTCCTCCAATGTCTTTAACTGTTTTATTTGTTTCATTTAAACTAACCTAGTGTTGAAGTGTCTGTTTGTGTTTGTTTCTGTTCGTTTGTCTGTGTTTGTGACTAGACAAACTGGTTTGAGCTGGAGACATACTATACGCCCTAATTGAATTTGACTTGCTTTAGCTTGATTTAATCTTAGAGTTGTCTTGTCAACCATATAAAATTGTATTTTCTCTCCGTATATTTCATAAAGAAATTAATAAATAATTGTATTTTTTTTTAGTTTCGCGACTCTCTATTTTTATTACGTTTCCATTTAATTTTTTATAACTCGAAAACGACTTGACCGATTTTGATGAAAATTTGTATAGAGTAAGAACATCTATTTGTAAAAGATTTTGATTTGCCACCGAATTCTGAACACGTGGTGATCATATAATTGTGAGTGTGTGTGTGTGATTGTAGGAGTGCTTGGTGCGGGCGAATGCTCGCCTCGCTGTAAGAAATAACCAAATCCAACCCGGTGATAAAAGGATGATAAAAAATGGTGGAATTCAGCCCGATGTGGTCGCACGTGCCCCGCGCTTAATACTGACTTGGGTTCCGTAGATTGATATCGAATAATTGGTTCGAAAGAATAATGTAACAAAATTTTTAGGCCGCTTATATTGTAACAATATAAAGATATATAAAGTTGTTTTTTTTATATATCAAAAATTATTATAATAATTTTTGATTTTTTTAAATGTTTATAGGTTGCGGGTTGGGTTATATAAAAGTAAAAAACGCAAAATATTCAAGTTTAGTTTTAATCAAATATTGTGTTTTTTTTAATGTTCAAAAAGTTTATCTACTTTATTAGATATGTCAAAAGTCTATCTTTAAGTGAATGTATATTTTGTTAAATTGGAAAGAGTATAAAAAATAAAGGTTTTTTGAACTAACCAAGTGATCTCCGAATTGAAGGAATTTTAATACCGGTTTCTGACATAATGATCAGTGAATCATCGCGGACCTTTTACATACCAACATACATATATCTACGTATGTATGTATGTGTGTATGTACGTATGTATACTAGCAATCCCACCCCGCCTTCGAGTGGAATTTTTTGACATTTTCATGATGTGAATATTCCAAATATCAAATAGTTATGTGATACGTACGTGCGTGTGTGTGTGTGTGTGTGTGTGTGTGTGTGTGTGTGTGTGTGTGTGTGTGTGTGTGTGTGTGTGTGTGTGTGTGTGTGTGTGTGTGTGTGTGTGTGTGTGTGTGTGTGTGTTAAAAATACTTATAGATATCATCTGACCGCACTCCCCATAACTTTAACTATTCCTTACATACATATATACAAATGTTTTATATATTTTTTTACGTGTTAATATGTAAATTTAAATAGAAGTTCAGATATTAATTATATTTTGATGATTATAACTTTAATAATCTCAGTATCAAGTTTTGAATGTTTGATATTTTTTATATAATATATTTCAGTATACTTTTACAAATAAAGATATTTCCTTCCATAATTCATTGATTTTATTCGAAAAAGTTAAAAAAAAATATATATACGTAGAAAAATTTATCAGCACTAACTGGACTCGTACCTGCGAACCTCAAGTCCGTGTTTGTCGCTCTACCAACTGAGCTATAGTGTCGTGTTGATAAATTTAGCATTCTATATACAATTATCGTTATCAGGTGGCGACATCTATTAGAATTCTTTCGAATTACTTAATAAATGTTGCAAACAATTTAAATTACTGAAAATATGCTATAAACAAAATTTATTTTTTTTTACTTCTTTTTTTTATAAACACGACAGCCGTGTTAATATTTATGGATGTTTTCGAAATATATATAAATAATAATACTTATATATAAATAATTCTTAGGATCGTTCAGTGTATATGATAGATGGAGTGCGGAAAGTTCATAGATTATGTATGGTAATAATGTATTAAAATTAAAATATACACACGCACACACGCACACGCACACACACACACACACACTACCATGCAATTCAGGTACATTCCTTAAGTTTTCACTGCCAATATCAGTCAGTGACAAATAAATCTATATACATATAAATAATTCCAAATTAACAGCTCGTCACTAAATATATACGAAAATATATTCGATACATATATATATATATATATATTTACTGTCCGTCTATCTGTTCGTTTGGTTCGGTTAATCTCTGAAATTTCTGGACCGATTTTAACAGGACCTTCGCTGGCGGATAGCTAATATTGTAAGGAAACTTTAATTTAATTAAAAAAAAAACATCCCGCGGAAACGAAGCCGTGGGAACAGCTAGTATTATATAAAATTACGATCTAATTTCTTCCACCGGGAGCGACCATTAGCAGAATAACAGGAAAGATAACAAGAATTAAAATTTAGTTTGGGTTGTGATGAACCTTAAAGTTTAAAAACAACGTTTTAAGGAATATTAGGCAATACATAGTAATAATATATATATGTGTGTGTGTGTCTGTCTGTGTGTATCACATATAGTAATATGTGTATATATATATAAATATATTTATAAATAAATAGTCCCTCCTGACACCTCCCGTTTGATACGCGGAAAAGATATAATTAAATAAATAAAATTATTAAATAAAATATGCTATACACTGCTATATATATATATATATATATATCAATTTAATTGAATTATATTTATCAATTTAATTGAATTATATTTAAAATGTTATATTATATTAAAATAGTGTAAACAACAATATCTTATAAACGTGTTTTGCTGACCCCGTTGTGATGTAACGCGGTCCATTGCAGTTAATTTGTTTTACCTTATGTAATCCGTTATGGCTTTTGGTTATTACATTTTATTATAATTTTTATTATTTATTAATGGCGTTTTAAATTTATGTTAATAATAATATCAACGTTACGAAATTATGGAATTAAATAGAAAATATTGTATGTGTTCCAGTATACTTTGCATTTACATGTGAATCGGATAGGTGGCGCTGCGATCTGATATATATATATTTATGTGTGTGTCCTTTGATTGCAAAATTTCATAATTTTCCGTCAAGTAGTTTTCGAGCCTATTCGTGACAAAGAATGTGAAAAAATCTTCAGTAGAGAGCTCCGCTCGCTTCGCTAAATAAATATTTTCTGTTGTCTGAACATTCGTTATTCCATCTTAAATTCTTTCAAGATTTATTAAAAACATAAGTATATTTATAGAGGCGCCAAATTTTCGAATGTGTCAAATTCTTAATGGCGGAAAATGTTTGTTTAAAAGCGTTTTTTTTTTTTTTTTTTTAGAAATAATTAATAATAAAAAGAACGCGTATTCATATTATAAATACTTAGTAGGTATTCCTTGTATTTTGTTCTGTTTTCGTCCAAATGTACCAACATACATTTATTGAATAAAAATACTGTAACAAAATACAGATAATATAAAAGATTTCTCTAATACATGTATTATAACGATTTTCTAATAAAAGGAGGTTCTATATCGACATTTTAGACATTAGAGTTGGAGTTTTTTTTTAACTCTCAAAGCCTCGTTTCGAAACGAAAAATGCCTAACAAATAAAGTAACTCCGAAAGAATTACCAAACAAAATAATAATTATAATTCAGTTGGTGTTCCAGCGCATACAGCGGGTAAGTATAATGATCCCGGAAAGACTTGACTTTGTAACCTTGGGTGCAGTCGACTTTAATGATTGTATTAAACGAGATGTCTTTGTATGCTTTACAAGCTTTCGCACGCGGCGTCACTCGGGCTTTAAAAAAAATCATTACGTCTCTTTCCCTCTCGAGTCGAACATATTTTTGGGATGAAAGATGTCCTATCCCTAATAATTTGTGGGATTAATTTGATCTATGACGTGAAGATGTTTGTATTTATAAAATATTATATTACTTAGGATACTTGTGACGGGACGTCAGAAAAGTTACTTGTCATTTTGTTGTATTTTTTTTTTTTTAATAAACTTGTAGGCAATGGATTATTTGTATTGTCATACAGTAATGAGGTCCAATTAGAGTAATTAAAAATGTTTAAAATATAAATTGGATTCAGTGTGTTTTCGTTCTAAATGTTTTTTTTTTATTTTAACGTTCATCAATCGTATATATATAAACCTAAAGGTCTAGGACATCTTCCAAAAAGTTCAATATTGTGACAGTATGTTTTAAACCTCTTGATGCTTTTAGGATATTTACTATATATCATTATATAAAAAAAAAATACGCCATTTTGACTTTGTAATTCACATTTAGCAATTGTTTTTTATACTTAATAATAATAATTACTAAGCAATGCAAAACTACTATGAGAATCTCCGTGACAATAAAAGTAACTAATGTCGGATGGTTATGAAAACTTTTTTGTTAAATAGATTTAAATCAATTCCTCCGTCTACAGTACAAATTGTAAAAAAAAAATAGGATCTCTTCACTAAATGTGTCGTTACCGTCAAAGCCTCTGAATCCTTACCCGCGAAGAACTGACATATATAACTCAGATAATCCTCTTGGGAACATATTATCTATATATATAAATAAAATTTAAATGTCCGTTTATAATTCCAAATTAATACCGTTTCACTTAAAGTATATACGTATAAAAAAAAAATCTATATCTGTTTGGTCCGTGTAACCTCCGAAACGCCTAGACCGATTTTAATAAAACTTTCACTGGTAGATAGCTGATGTTAAAAGGAGTAACATGACTACTTTAATTAAATAACATTCCGCGCGAACGAAGTCGTAGGAACGGCTAGTTTTATAATATAAATAGAAAATTTCAAATGTTTGTTTTATGTTTATATGCCGCTGATTTTGTATTTTAAAAAACAAAGATGGCGTCTATTTTTTTCTTTTTTTATTTAATGGTATACTTATATACGATTTATTTAGTATTATAATAGTATATTTATTATAATCAAGTCCCTCAACCTGTTTTACCTAATTTTCAATACACAATCACGTGCGCCATCTCACGTGGATAATATATTTTGTCTCTTTTTATTTATAAACAATATTATAACGATATTGACATTGATAAGAAATATAATAAAATATATACATTTATTGTATAATTATACGGAGGCAAATTGAATTGAGTGTGTATACTTATGAATATTAATGATACACATGTATATTTATCTTTCTTTTTTTTTTCCTTTTAAGAAACAAATTCTTTGCCTTAATAAAAAAAGAGAAGTCTAATTTTTTTTTTGTGTTTATTTTTTTTTTTACTTTTTTATCAGCAACAGGACTGTTTGATGAAGGATGTATTAATTTTTTTTTTTTTTTATGAAACTATAAAAATATCGAACTGAATCGTCTCAAATTAAGTAATTCACGACGGTATATTGAAAGTCTTTGGCTCACTCCGAAAAATGACAAAAAAAAAACCTTTTTTGTTTCATCCACTGGGGTCTTGCGCAAAGCCTTCACAATTTAAGATGTCTTGATTTTATTTTATTTTAAATATTTTTTTCTTATTTTAGTCGATCCACCATTTGTCAATTATATATATATTTTTTTAATGTGAAATTCGATTCTATATTATCTAAATATATAATAAAAATTATAAAATAAACAACCAACACTCTGATGATCCAATAAATAAAAATCCTCTTAAATACAACACTATCACTTCACTCTCGTAACGAGTACAATAAAAAAAGCTATGAATTCTATAAGCACGTGACGTGCGCCCGCCCCGAGAGCGCTAACCAGACTGGCAGTCTGCGCGGGAGCACCTGTGTTTTACGAGTCGGTCGCCGGATGGCGTTATGCGGTGTGTTTAATTTTTTTTTTTTTTTTTTTTTATCACTATCCGGTCCACTTTTTTTATCACGGGGTTGGAATGTATGAAAAATTTAGGTGTGCTGTATGTACTGAGTGATGTTACTCACGTAGTGACGGGTTTCGCAATCTATATATGGTTTTAGTTTTGCTTTTAACCTATTTTATATATGCGACAATCTTATTAAGAATTTTATGTTATTTATATATTTATAGGTTTTGGTGCAGTTTTGCTGAATTGAAAGAATCTTCGTTCAGTTTAACTAATAATTAGTTAAGACAAAAAAGTTATTGAACTTAAAAAATGCCATTTCGTCAACGCAACACGATGGCTCAGTTAGCTGTGCAATAGCAATGTTTAAAACAAGTCTCGGGTTTGAGTCTATTTTTATTTAGTTTTCGTTACTCTTAATGATAAATATTTTTTTAAATGTGTTTTTCCTTGTCTGAATCATTGTTTTCGTTAATTATAGTTGTTTTTGACAACGATTTGTTTTTCTATTTTTTTTCAATAAATTAGTGACAATATTTCCAGTTCTTTTTATTATTTTTATCGGTTTTTCAAAGTTATTCTTGAATCATTATGTCTCAGTCGCTGTTTTGTTCTTATGTATGTGTAATATGTTTAATTTTTTAAAAGCTTCTACTGTTTTTGCGATGGAATTTAAATAATCTCTCTTTTCAAACCCTCCAGCATCATCAGTTTTATTTTTGCGATCAATAACAGCGGTATTTAATAATCGATTCCCGATCGTTCGATCGATCCTTGATATTTTCTTTAGATAGTAAAGATTGAAATTCCAATCCGTTTCTTGAGTCATTAGTGCTAATATGGATTTCTATAGATTAATTTTATAGGAAGCTATCTGAGGTCGAGATCAATCTCGGTTTGTAGATATGTTATTAATTTCGGATCTAAGACTATATGTATAGGTATGTTCAGTGACTCGGTGAATGTGTGATAAGTACAATATAGTACCGTAACTATTATATCAACCATAAAAGGTGTAATTTCGCAGTAAAAAGGGAAATTAGTAAATTTTTTCGGTGTCTTTGAAGTAGTCATACATACGGTGAAAAATTGACACATCACTTTATTAAACACAAAAAAACTATATATATATATATATATTTAAAAAAAAATGTAATTAAATATTAATTATATTGAATGTTGTGACATTGCATACAGCGGACCAAATCTGGTTTTTATTGTCAAAATGTAATAATTTGTATGCAATGCAACGGTCGCCATGTTTGCTGTTTGCTTTGATTCGGTTCGCTCGCTTCTCGTATATAGTATATTTGTTGTAAATTTGCTGAAACTGACGATGTCTAACAAAACAAACGGTCCGCGTGCGACCGGCGACCGGCGGCCGGAGCGCCAAAGCGCCGCGCATGGGAAATATTATTATTACATGTTGTAAGGTATACTTATATACACCTAAGTCTGTTTTTACACGGTTTTGATATAACACGGTTTGAAAATAAAATATTTTTAATTTTTTTTACACGATTTTATTCCATTTAGCACGATTTAAATTTTTTTGGGCTTAATTTTTTTTTTGTCAAATTTAATTTCTGCGAAATATGTTCATATTACAAATTTAGGGAATTCCTTTTTGTGCATACAAGCAAATTTACTGGTCAGAGCAATTGAAATGTGTTAATATTTTGTGAATAATCTTCAATAAGTATGCTTGTAAAAATAAACATTGTATATTGTATATGTGATTTAATTAAATAAACATGAATACTTGTTCTTAAAAAATCCTTGTTTTTCACTAATTTTAATAGGTTTTAGAGATTAGGAACCAATCACCTATTTTTGCATACAATCAATATCTTTTTTTACACGGTTTTTTCTGGAACCAATCTACCGTGTAAAAACAAAATGAGGTGTACTATATATCGTACGGGGCCTATTTTGTTGTTATTTATTTATTATTTATTTCGTCCACATACAATTATAACGTCCTAATAGTTAATACTAATGCGATGTTACAAGTAAATATAAAATAAATACTTTAAAATATTTTTGTTTTCTTTAATTTTATTTTTTGACGCATTCTTTGTTTATCCGCTCTGCCTATTCCTTTCGGATTTTGTAATTTTTTTTAATAACTATTCCCTCATATTTTTTTTTATTTTTTATTCATAGTTTTATTATGTATTTATAAAATCAGTATTTCTTTCCATCGATTTAAAGAAGATATAAAAAAATCGTTTTTACTTAAAATTTTGGTTCATTCAATCAGAATCGTGTTTTATTTGTTATAAAAAAATAAATGTCCATGAGAGTATAGTTAATGTACATTTATTTGATTATCATAATAGGCTTTACACGCGGTTTTGCTCCAAAACTAGTGAGGCCTAGCAATTGAAATGTATATTAAGAAGTTGCCTGAAAGTAATCACATTAATGTCAACGTTACTATTATTATAAAAAAGAAGAATTTCTATTTGGGTGTAGGTGGTAGGTCTTCCTCAAAATGAGCGGAGTCGCTTGATCTCATGAAAACTACTGGAGCGATTTTAGTCAAATTTGGCACGAATGTAGAAGTAATAAATAAGTATCTACAGATAAAAACAGAATGAAAAAATCAAAAGTTATAAAGAAAAATCCTCGTGATTGTGTCGCTCGTAGTCTAACTTTCATGGCGACAAACTTTTTCAATTAATTGTTTATTATTGTTATTAAATATTTATTCCCTTTTATTCTTTTCTAATTGATTTTCCTGCTCTCAGCTTAATTCCCGCCACGCACGAAGTGCGGATCTAATATAAAACCTAACGATTACGTTTTGTCTATAGTCTAATAGCATTAACATTAAGTTGTATGTATTTCACGTAACACAAAAGGACAAAGTTAGTATAGCTCATTGTATTTTTTTTTTAATTTTCTAGCCGAAGGAGGAAATGAATACAGTTTTCCTTCCCCTCTGTATAAAAAAAAAAAAAAAAAAAAAAAACAGTAAAACCTTATTTAAATATGGAACCTAGAATATCATAGACGAATGCAGTCTTTGATATTACATGGAGCTATTTCTATTATGGAACTGCCATTGCTGGTTTGTTTTTGTTTTTTTTTTCTATTTGTAAAATTTATTCGGTATCAATTTTAAGAGTCTTTCTTCTAGAAAAGAGGTTGTAATTAAAGTTTTTTTTTTTTCAATATAATAGAATTAGTTAATTTAAATATTGTATTATATTTTGAATATCTTTGACGTGAGTTAACAATGATTTCATATAGATAGAGATGATTATTATTGCGTTCGTGTGTTGCTTCATGTTTCTATAAACTTTATTTCATTTATCTCGGTAATTATGTGTTAATATAAACGGACCTTCGTCAGATGTTATCTATTATATAAATTAAAAAAAATATATTAAGAATAATAAACGTCTTTTATGAATAAATTTTGTCATCTTTTTTTTATCATATTTTTTTCCCTTATAACTAATTACTTTCGCCGAAATTTTGCTTCAAATATTAAAAAAAAAAACGAAATCAGATTTAGTTTAAAAAAATATATTAAGAATGTCAATAATGATAAAAGAGTAGATTTAAATTTATTATTACATTTTTAAAATGTTTATACATACATACATCTTTAGTGAATTTGTAATTATAATAAAAAATACTTTGACTCCGTAAAGTTCATTAAAGGTCATTGACCGATACGCGTCCTAAATTGTCCCCGAACAATTAACATCTACGTTTTTTTTTTTTAACTTTTTGAAAGATGTATTGTGTCTATTTAGTTTTAAAATAAAGATCTTTGTTATGTATTTTTTTCACAAATACGAATTATAGAAATATAAATTTATAGCTATAAAAGGAAAATTAATTTATTTTGTAAAAAATATTGAAAATGGATGTAATTTTTCCAAAAAAAACAGGTTTTCCGTCTCAAAATATTTTTAATAATTTTGGTAAACTATCTTTTGCAAAACAAAAAAAGAACGCTATCGTTAATATAAATTCTTAATTTCCATTTCGATAAATAATAAAAAATATAAAACAAGTGCCAATAAAAATAATAAAAAATGTGAAAGTTTTTTTATTAAACTTATATAAGAACAGTATTTAAAATTAAAAACATTAAATTTTTATTATTATTACATAATAATAATAATTACGTAAACGTGTTAACTTCATCTGTTGTTGTTTTAAGATGTGCTGGTATTAATTCAATCTTAGATTTATTGGGTGACCTCATCAAAACAATGGCGGCCATTACTTACGGTGACGGCTCGAGTTCTCAGAAACGTTCCTTCATACACATATTTTTAATAGTTTATGATAGATAAATTATTATAATTTTTATTATTTATTTTTTAAGAATGTGATGCAATTTTTTTTTGTATAAGTTATTTTTTTTTTTGCCTTATTTTTTTTTGTATCGTAAGAAAGAATTCTTATTTTACAATTATTTCTTACAGTACAAAAAAATACATTTCATCGTCGAGAGGAACAGTTGTTCACAATCATTCTTCTTCTTGCATCCGAAGGATCCTTGATCATTTTATATATTTTGTGTGTGTGTGACATGTATGTATGTATGCATGTGTGCATGTGTGAGTGTTATAGCAAATGGCAGTCGACAAGTTCAACTTGATCCAATAGTAAAATTGCTTGTAACCTTAGAGACCGGTTTGGTTATGAGGCGAAATGTCCTGAACGGGTTCCGTATATTAAGAATATTTTTAAATTATTTTAAATGTCTAAGATTATATACTAGCTTTGTCCAGCAGCCTCATCTGTGTTTTATGTGTAAAAAATACATTTTTTTACGTACAAACGAACAAACTCACATTCGCATTTATAATATATTATTTAATTTAGTTAATGTTAAAAGTATACTTCAAATGATTTTTTTTACGTAACCGTAAGATAAATTTTTGTTTAATACTAAAGAAATCCAGATGTAGAATCAAAAGTATATGAAATCTGTTTCGATTGATTATATTTTTATTAAGATGGTGGTTGAGCCACCGTATTGTGGATCTCGCCATTGGAGAGAGGGTGGTATTAAGCTCACAAGGTCAAGGTCTGAAGGCATAAAGTAGCTTTTATACAAAGGTTACCAAGTTTTTATACGGAGAGCTGGATGTCACCCTCCAAATATGATGGAAGATATTTCCCCCCATTCTAAGGGGTAATTTGTTTGCAATTTTTTTACTTATTCCTAGAAAAATAAAGTTTGGTTAATGACAGAATTTAACAATGTCTACCTTTTTATATATTGATCCCTCGATTTTCATCAAATTTGTGAATGTATTTGTCCCTTTTATTTCTATGACGATAGTTATTGTCCGTTTCATCTCACCAGCGGAACCCTAGAAACGTCGTCGCCCGTGACCAATAGCGAATTTAAAATATCTTAAGGTCTGAATTGCCTTGTTTATTATTGAAGTATACTCAGTGGGTCTGTCTGTTTGGTTTGTCTCGTTTGGCAATGCCGGATTATATAATACTGTTTAAGTAAGAATGTTTTTTTTTTCTTTTATCGGCTTCAAGTCTCGTTAGAGATTGCGTCATTACGAAATTCGAATTATTTCTCGGTCACAAATAATTGTTTGAATATTATTTGTATAACGCCTTATTTGTCGTTATATTTCGTAAATCGATTTAAATATTAAAAAAAATGCTTTATTATAACCTCGTTAGTGGTGTAAGAAATCTTAGGGTGTGTACAAACGTACATATTTATCAAGTATAATATGTATAGTGTACGGCTAAGGGTGTGTACTATTTACTTTGGTATGCCAATTATCTATGTTGCGGTACGATTGTTAAAATTGACAGATCTCTAACTGTCTACTACTATCGACTAGCTGTTGATCTTATAACTAAGACAGTCAATAAAGAAATAATTGGATTGTATCAGTTTCCACATACTTTCCAATCTTAGGACTGTTCCCAATATTCTAAGAACAGTTAGAGATAGATCCCTGGTATCCTTCCTAATAACCTAAAAATAATTAGTTATCAAAATGTCAATGTCAGATTGACAGTCACTCAAATGGCGGCGATTGAAGGCGATACCGATTTTATTACTTAACTTATTTAGATAAAAGTAAACTAGTTTTTCAAGGGTAATTTATGGTAAACTCATGCATTTGATATGATTGTTACATATAACTTACCTTTCAACGATAGATGTCTAATTGAGACAAGTTACTCCACTGTTAACAAAGTTCCTTGGACCAAAAAAGTAATATGGATTTTCCTATTTTTAGACAAAGAGATAATAGAGTGAGTATTGGGCACGACCATTAAGGTATACTGTATTTTTTTAAAAGAGTCAAAAGTCAAAGGTCAAAGTCAAAGTTCAATTATGTTCCAATTGCATACATTGCACTTATGAAACGTCGGACTGTTGTTGCACGTTTCCACGTTTCCAAAGGGTAGGTCCATGGAGAAGAACCGGCAGGAAACTTTCAAGGTGATAGATCAAACCAACTTTCTCAGTAATTAAGAATCCAGACATATTACAAAATGTCTATAAATCACATCCAACTGTTACTTATGATACATTAGTTGGTTTTGTAGTAACAAAGTAGCATTATACTATCTTGCTCCACCTTTGTTATTCATAATTTTATTGCACCTATATATAATATTTATTCTAAAAGATATCGAGAAAACTTACAGTACAGAGAATTTCACTCAATCAGGAAAATATTTGTAATTGGATACAATTTGCAGCACTCGAATAGAAAGTCGACAATCACATAATAAACGGTTACTCCGTGCTCTTAATTATCTATTAACAAACACGTTTCAACAAGGTGGATATATTTTGTTACAAAACTCAGTGTTGACATGTGTCTTACCAACGCTAATTAACAGACGGATGACATTTATATATATATATTTCTTCAGCGTATTGCCATAGATATCCTTCGGTCTGTGGAATGCTTAGTTGATTAAGAACCTCATAATTTAGATAGAAAATTATTTTTATAAACAATCCCCTGTGGCTCACGCAAGACCTTGTATGAATCACTAAATGTATATCACTGATAAATGTACGAAGATACTAATAAGTAAACAGGCTTTTCCGTCGTTAGCAATCGTTTCTTAAAAAGGAAAAGGTTTGGCTTTATGTAGGGCATGAAATATTTAAAGGTATTACACATACATACATACATACACATCGTTGAATGAATATTTTATTAGGTATGTTTATATTCCATTGAAAATAAGAACGACTCCTAGAAATAAATCAATTTCATTGTCTTTTTCTTTGTTTCAGATCAACAAAACGAGGCCCAAAATCTAACCCTGAGGCACTTAGATCATGACATCACAAACTATCCATCTGGCGACGCGGCCTCACATCAGGCACACTTTAAATCACCCCCACATTTAACTAAAACTCTTCTCGACAACCAAAAACAAACGCAAAATATAATAAATAATGAAAATTTAATCGCGACTAAATCAAAGGCTTCTTTCAATTCCGATGACGATTTTGACGTTAACGAATACTTTGCTAGACTACAAGGTACGAGATACGTTAGTGCACCGTTGAATAGTCACTTAAAGGAGGATCAAAACGCAAATCTCCAAGCAGAGGAGAATCTCGAAGAGATCAATCTCAATGAGCCTGAGAAAAAACAGAATCAAGATGACTTCCAACACAGTCTGACTGCCGATATTGCTCAGAACTTTTCACAACTGCCAAGCGTGCTTCCGCAAGTCGCGAGCGTTGTGTTTAGTTCATTCTCGAATATGTTAAACTTGAAGAGCAGAGAGCAAACTCCGGATGACGTTAAAACGTATCAACACGCACAAATTCCAGAAATGATTGCTCCTTTAGCAGCACCGGACCCGCCGCCTCAAGCTATGCCTCCGCCGCTTATGGAGCCTCCTGTATCTGGTAAGTTGCAATGATTCGGTGTTATTTTTATTAACTTTATTAACAAAATGTTTATCTATATATCTTAATCTTCTTTAACTTCTGCATCCTTCTTTTTCTTAGTAATATACTGTAATTTATCATTCTTTATTATTATAAATTGCATTAACTATACTTAGGTGTTCTATGTGATTATTTAACTTGTTTATAAAAACTAATGGTAAAAATATCATAAATCTAGACAAATATGTAGCCCATAAACGAATTTTCGACCCCATATTACACTCACATCGATGACATATTTTGTTTACTATAGATAGATTTAATTAAATTGGTCAACTTACGAGTATTTTATTCTTCTCTGCCGATTACACCGATCTTACTTAATATTTGATAAACACTACGCTTAAGGTCAAAATAATTACGAACATGAGGTCAAAGAGCGAGCGTGCGTGGGAAAATTAATATAGTAAATGGTAAAGTTTGTTTACTTGTAAGTTTGTCTGTACAGATTTTTTTGCGAATATCTAAAGTCAGATTATCATATTACAACTAATACATAATCTTTATAATTGCAATACATATGATCCATTATAACAGAGTAGTAACAGTAGGCATATTTTTGACTACTTCACTTGTATTTATGAATAGGGATCCTCCGTCATCACGTTAGGCTTAAAAGAAGTCTTGAAAAATTGCCAAAAATCACAAGGTTATTGTAGAGATTAGTTATATATGATTTTTTTTTGTTTTGTTGAGTTGAAACCATGCTATTTTTTATTTTTCTATCGGCAACAATCAACAACTTTAATGAAACAATTAAAAGTAATAATTAAATAATACCTATATTTAAAGAAGTAATTAAAAAAAGATAAGTTATATTGAAAAATACACGTGGGTATAGGTAGGGGGGGAGTGGTGGTGAATTCACATTAAAACATCTCCAATTGTGATGATAAACCAGGCGGAGGAATGGGTAAAAATACCGCTTTAGAACATTTTTTGCTATTCTTATACATTCGTTCATGTTATATCCGAGACTCCTTAAGTGCTATACGAGAAAGTGCTCGAACACAATAAAAAATGTATACTCGACTTCTTTAATTTAAGTTTAAGTACGAAATAATGTATAAAAAAAGAAGAGAACCAGCAACGAGTTGTCTTATCTTTGTCTATTTATGTAATTGTATTCCAAACTTACCTACAGCAATAATTAAGGCAGGCAGGAATAGTGACACTCGTTTTTTAATACATTTCTTACACGCATTTTTATTTATAAACATCAATATCACCATTAAAGGTAACACGGAAGGGTTTACGTTCTTGGAGGTCGTATTAAATTTTCGAAACCAAACTTTAATGATCGGTCTTATCAAGTTTTGATACATTGTAAGCTGAGGTCGTTGCCTCCATTTTTTTTATGTTTCGTAATTATTTGACTACCCATGACTCATTACCTTTTGAAAGATATTTTTAATAATATTAATTATTTTGATAATTTTTTAACAGCACTCAAGAGAAGAATCCTCTTCAATGTGATATATGGATAAATATTTATAAAATTTATCGATATGGGTTTTTTCAATAAAGCTTTTCTGTTTATGATCTATTATAACTACTTTTTTTTTTTCTTTCATCAGTTAACAGTTTGTGTAAACGCAGAGTTAAATTCATTTACATGTTATTATTAAAGACGTTTTTATTTGTTACAGGTAACAATTCAAATTATCGAATCACAACGAAGAAAAAAGTATACGCACAAATACCGGGTCTAAGCTCTGGGGATAATCAAACACACACGTATAACACGCCACCGATAGGCCAAACGCCATATTATTTTACACCAGCACCAACGTTTCCAGAAAATAAGGAAGAAAATTTTCATATTAGTTTAGAACAATCACAATCAGAGCAAGATAAAGATAGAATAGAAGCTGAAAGCATGCAAGTAACTGAAAAAACATTTGACGTTTATAACAAAAACAAAACAGCTGAACCTTCAAAAGATCTACAAACTCAGCCAACAATTATTGCACATCACGAACACAAAGAAACAAACCCGATAAATGAATTTCACCAGGAAATCTTTAAACGCTATATAGAAAATACAAAAGTTCACGAAAATGTATTTATTCCACAAACACAAGTAGAAGCAATGCCCTCTAATACTTTCTATCCAAATCAAAGTAGGGAAGGCTCCAATGTTCAACAGAGTTTGCAAAGTTATGTAACAAATAGTGAAATACAATTTTCTATAGGAAAAGCACAAGTTGATTTGAATCAATCTGTGCCAATCAATCAATTTGTGCCGATATCTCAAGTATCAACTTCAATAATTCCACCGCCGCCTATGTTTAGTAGTATGCCACGGAAAGACGGTCACACAACAGATAAATCAATACTTCCACCTTCAGTTGCCAGGCGTATAGGTCCGAATCAACCAATCATCAAAAGTGCAATAACATCTAACACAATACTACCAGAAAATATATTTATCCCAAGTATGCCTGAGTTGCAGTGTGCAAGTACAGAGATGCACACCAATTTAGAACAGCACATTCAACAAGGTCTTGTGTATAATATTCCTATTGGTGCAAATAGGAATGAAACTGATACAAAAATAAGTCCAAAAGAGTACTTTGGATCCTCTACTTCAATCACCCCCGGATTGAATCCCTACATTCAAACTGCTGTAACGGCAACTTCGCAAAATATTCCTAATGAATCAATTATAACACCGCCAAAAACAATTGACATGTCGTCTTTAACACGTCCACAAAAAGATTTATCTAAAGCAGAAAAAGAAAGAGAAAACCGTATGCCAATGTCTAATATCTATCAGTCTTCTGAAAGTAATAAATACCCGCCAAATATAATAGATAATAATATTATTCAGCAAGCTATACCTAAAGCAAATATAGCTCCGCCAATGTTCTTCGATCCAACAAGTGCAACGCAGCCAAACATCGGACCTTCCATAATAGAAGACCAAAGCCATTTTATCAGTCAAAATAAAATGCCTCAATTTTGCACCAATGAATTTGCTCCAGAACCCCTAAAAGCAGTTCCAGAACCGCCAAAAGTTTCTAGCAGTCTAAACTATAGAATGACTAAAAAGAGACCCCAGTATTATTCTGGTCCGATCGAAGGACTGGGTAGTATAAGTAATAATATAAAACCTACTATTAATCCAGTTCAACCTAATGCTTATCATGGTGCCCTTTTTAATCCAGACCAGGTCCAATTAAAACATAATTTACCTGTTAATTATGAAGCACCTTTTCAGCAGGAACCCCTGGCGCCATTCGACATAAATAGGCCAATAAATTTACCTACACAGTCTACTAATGAACCATATATTACTCAAAACCAAATGCCACAGACTGATTTCAATACAGCCTTTGATTTAAGTAGACCTACTACAGAGAGATACGAACAGTCCCAACCTCTAGAGTCGAAAGGGTTTGGAATAATTGGATCTTTGAAATCCAAACTCAGCTCGATAGATATTAACAAAATACAAAATTCAGTAACAACATTCTTTGATCCTGCTTACAATGAACCCAAGATAGATCCTAATAAAGAGAAAGAAAGTAACTTCCAGGCATTTTCAGGAAATTATCAGAATTTTCCACAGCACGAAAGTGCTACGTTAGAAGTATTTGTTCCTACTGTGGAACCTGAGTATCAGCCAGCAAATCCATACAATTACCAAATGCAGACACTTCAAACATACCCAAACCAACAGTATTATCCAAATCAAGAGTATTTCAATCAATCACATAATTATTCAAAGGATTTTTATTCAGGATATCACGACAATTCAAATCGGTCTGAAGCCGGGGCTAATATACCAAGTGTTGTTGAAGCAAGTCACAGTGGTAATAGTAATAGAGATATTAAGACGCAGTCAACAAACGTGGAGTCATTGTTTCATTCAACAACTTTATGTAACAAAGCAGATAGTGAATGTATTGTAGACGCGAATCAAAAAACTATAGATAATGTATCACAAATAACTGACAAAACTATAAGTGTTCTTGATGATTTCACGGTTGGTGCTAAACAAGATGAAAATATAATAAGTCATTTAAAGCCGATAGTCGATAGTAACAATCAAGAGAAAATTATGGAAACAGAAAAAAATTATTTACTTAATAAAAACTATTATAGCTCTTCCAAAACAGTCATACAGCCACCAATCAGTTTATTTAAAGAGGCTGTCATTGAAGACATAAATAGTAATATTAACAAGGATAACACATCTAACAATGATATAATTCACCAATTGCAATCGGTGGCTGATTCAACCTTGAAGAATGTTTTTGATTGTAAAAGCCCGATAGTCGTAGAATCTGTTCTGGCAAAGGACATCCAAGAACCCTTTTCTACAATTTCAAACGTGTCTACAGACCCATTATTTACACAATTTTTTGATTATCAACAACCTGCTTTTATAATACCTGAAGCGGATAACGACAAACAAACTATTAACGTCCATCCGATAAAAGTTGATTCGACACATACCTTCTTTGATTATCAAGTACCAAAAAGTAATCCTTTGCCGAGGAAGACAGATGACTATTTTATGCCAAATAATGCAAATACACAAAACGCTGCAATAACCAAGCCAGAAATGTTTTCAGAATCAACGGAATTAAATAGCCTATGTCCTCTATTACAAAGCAAAAGTGAAAATCTACAGACTAATTCTTCTGTATTTTCTGGGAAGAGCACTCTAAATGAAACTCCTTTATTTTCATTATTCGAACAACCAAGTTTACTACCACCGCTACCTTCTTTTGATCTATCAAAGATATCATCTATGTCTCTGCCCGACCCTATCAATGAAGCAACAGAAATTAAAAGCTTGGAAACTAAAATGAATAACGTATCTTTATTTGAAAATACCGAAAATAATACAAAGTTCGAACGCAAGTCTAGTTTCTTTGATAAAACTTTACCAATAGAAGATGATGCAATTTTTGTTGATAATCAAGTTTCTGATCTTAATATCTGTGAAACGTGCAGAGAAGTGAGTAAATCAGAAGAAAAGGAAGCAGATTTGACTACTCAGTTAATTGAAAACATTACAGCACCTATCCAATTAGCAAATCCGGTGGAGTTTCCAGTTATTGCAAGTACTTCCGTCCCCGATATATCTGATTTTTCCAACCAATTTGCAGAAATATCTTATATTCCAGAAGACATAATAGAAACTATGAAGCAACCACCTTCTGTAGAGCTCAAAGAAGATAATTTTAACTCGGCACTCACTTTTGGGTGGTCGTCTGGTGATTCACAACCTCCAAAAGCTGTAACAGACCACGACTATAATTTTCAGGCTGATCCAAGTGTTATTGGATTTTTTGATAATAAGTCATTATTTTTTGAAAATGTACCCACTAATGCAAGTGACGAAATAAAAGCAGAATATAAAATATCTCAAGAAGATACAATAGTTCTTCCACGTCAATTGAGTGTACCGACGGCTCCGCTGGAAGAAGACAGCAATTCGGACGAAAGTGGGCTTGACGTGCATTCAATTGAACAAGATGCCAAAAAGGACTTTCCGATATACGAAGAGTTTGTTATTGAACCGTCGGAAACCGATGATGATAAAATTGAATTTAAAGAACGGGAAAGATACTCCGAGGATTCACCACAAAACGTTGACACATTCACAAATAGAGTAGAAAGATTTAAACAGATGGAAACTTCCATTGATCCTCCGGACGTATACGAAACACAAAAACATACTAATGCTTTAACTTTAGCTACATCTACTAGTCCAGCGATCACCATAGCCTCATATTTTGATACTGGAAATTACGCTGTTGAGAATCATTACAAAAACTCTTTAACATCACCTCCATCCATATCATTCGGTGCAAATATAAGCTCTGCTACAAGCATACCACCAGGATTTGAAGAAGAATACAAAAGAAAACGCAGTGCAATATCTTCAAAAGATATAGCAATCGGACTTAATGTGGGAAATATAACTTACATACCTGAAACCTCCACTCAAACTCCGGTATCAGTAAGTTTAACATTTACTCAACCAAGTAACGTTGCTGCAACAACCGTTGTTACTACAGACACTAGTGTACTGACTAGAAATTTTGTACAAGAGGTGGTTCTTCCTAAAACCGAAAGATTGCCAGCTTTTTCAAGTATTATTGAACCTAAAAGTCAAACTGTCGAACCTGAAGATAACCAGCTTTTGGTAACAGAAAAAACAGCAACGGAATCTAATCCTATCAACGATACCTTGCCAGATTCTATCAACTTTTTGTCATCAAACGAAGAAAGCACGGGGAATTCAGATGAATATAACAATTTCAGTAGACTTTCTAGCTATTTCACAACACCACCCAAACCAGATCATTCGAAATCTTTTTTTGAATTGAGCCAATCACAAAACCATTACAGACATAAACCCGACCAATTCGATTCAATTCAAAGTAATGTCAAAGATTTCTTTGACTCCTCAAATCCAATTAAAAAAGAAACATCAGACATTCCACAAAATTATTTAGCAAATATGAATTTAGTTCGCGATTTAGCATCTCATAAAAATATTACCCCGAAAGAGGACATAGTTAAAATTGTTAATTATTTTACGGTATCGTACGACATTGATAATATGAATATAGGTGAACCGAAATCATCCATAGATTTAACTGAAAAAAGCATTGATAGAGACGCCGACGGACTTAACGAGTTAGGAAACATTGACGAGACTAATATTTGTATAGAAGAAGTGTTAAAACAATGTAAATATTGCTATGACACAATAAAAAAAATCGATATCGAAAGTGCCGATTGGGCTTATAAAGTAAGAAATTGCATGGACAATACTGAGAGTAAAAACGGAGAAACAAACATGAGTTCTAGACAGGATATTGTTAAGAAGTCGCTGACTCTTAACTTTTGTGATTCAACATTCGACGAGCCGAACGAGAGGATTGTTGTGGCGTCAGAGGTATATACTTATGTTTTTTTCTTAATGCTCCATCATTTATCAAACATTAATTGTACGGTCATCCCAACAAATAGTTTGGAAAGCACAATTAGTGTCTAAATATAACATGGGATACATTTGCTTCAGAGTCGTAATTCGTCTGATTACGCGCCAGTGAAGCACCACTGGTTCTACCGAGTCGACTGCGAGGGAAAGTCGATATGGCGCGGATTTTCCGTAGCTGATTCGAGGGCGTTGGAAAATGCTTACAATAGTCGTAAGTTACTTCCTTCTATCTAGATCTAGATGTCACAACATAACGTCTTTATTTTAGATAAATATCTTTAAACTTTGTAAATTTGGAAATTTTGTATAGAAATATTCCCACCTCTCAATCTATATCAGATTTTTAATGTCTAAATAATTAAAATAGTTCCTTTTAATTCATTATAACATGTTCATCTACAAAATTATAGTCACCAGTTTGTTAATTTAATAAAACAAAACTTATGTTACAAAGTACTAATACTATTTATTAGCCTCGGTCGTATGTTTGTACTTAACGGAAACTTTGAACACGATCTTGACGTACTTGAAGATATTAAACCTTGCATACTTGTCAAGGACCGCTAATACGAAATCAAACTAAAAAAATAACAAAAATTAACAAAAACTTAAAAACACGCTTACATAAAATGTATTTCAATGTAAAAAAGTGTTGGTGCTTTTTAAGTGGTCAAATGTTTTTCTTTTAACTAAAAAATACATTTAAAATAAGAATACTGTAATTTTTTTTTTTGGATTTTATGAATGCGTTTTTTTTTTAGTTTTTTTTTTTAATATTATTAATGAATAAGTTAATAACGCTTTGAAGAAATCGTTACTTGTGTTAAAATATTCTCTGCACTTACGTACAGCTGATCTAAACGAGGCGACACTAGTTGCAACAGACGGCGGTAGATTTGACGTAAATGTGGTTGGGAGACTTCGAATACCAGTGTACTGGACAGACAAACCTACTAATGTTATGAGGTAAGTTGTATTTTGTTACCCTAGGGTATGTACCTTGGGTAAGCGTTATTTTTGGTCGTAAGTAAATGTTGTTTTGTTACCTTAGGTAAATGTTATTTTATTACCTTAGGTAAGTGTTATTTTTTACCTTAAGTAAGTGTTATAATATTATTTGTTTTCGTTATTACAGATGCAGCTGGTTTTACAAGGGCAATATAGATGCAAGATACGTTCCCTACGCGGAATCAGACGCGGAGAAACTTGAGGTTAACTAAAAATTATAGTGATTCGTTGTAGACAATTATAAATTCTAATTATCTTTATTCAAGTGCTCATTTACAGCCACTTTTGTATCGTCAATTATTACATTAAAAGGTCAGTGTAGTCCGTCTGTGAGTAATCTACCAGCTCAGAGTGCTGCTCTGCTGAGAGCCGACTGCTAACTCAACAGTTGCTCTGTTTTATAAATTTATCAATGTTAGATGTATACAATGTATTAACAGGAGGAATACAGGCACGGTGTGACGACAGGCGAATGGCACAGACGTCTGATGTTACCCAACAATGAGATGGTGGTGATGCACGGACCTGCCGTCATGGTGCACTTTCTACAGGCCAGCCCCACTGACGGCTTTGGATCCACACCTGTGAGTTATACAGATAATATATCACAATAGTAACACACACACACTTAAAACAGTCTTCAAGTTTTAATTATAAATAAGATTTTTAGGTAAAACTCGTTTTATAAAAAAAATACATTCATTTTATAAAAAAATTACCCACCTTACCTAATTTTCCTTGAGTCCAATGTATTTATTACCTATCTTACCTAATATTCCCTGACTTCCCTGTTCCCATCCCAGCTATTTACGTTCGGAAAGCGAGTATACAGGAACCCTCCAAAGATAAAGGTTGCCGGCGACCAACCTAACAAAATAGATCACCTAATCTTCTTAGTCCACGGCGCGGGGGAATACAGACACCAGAAGGAGAAAATTGTTAGTTTATATATATTAATGTCTTTCATAGAAGAGATTTGTGTAATAATGTTAAAATTCTTTCTTTGTTTATGGAGCAAAATGTAGTTGTTTTAACTGTAACAGTAAGCGTTATTTAGTTCTAATGTATATTACAGTCAAGTTTAACTACAGTTAAAATTAAATTAATATAATAATCAAATTGCGTAATGTAATGTTTATAGACGTTGGTTTTCATTGTATTATTGTTTATAGATGCTGGGTAATTTAGAAAAGACTTGAAAGCCAACAGCCAACAAAGCCCTTCCTTTCCTACTTTCTTTCAAACGCCACTATTCCTATTAAACATATCTATACATATATATCTATATATATATATATATATATATATATCTATATATATATATATATATATATATATATATATATATATATATATATATGGAACGAAAATTTCATCAATAACACGGAGAAGTTAGTCATTACCCGGTCTGATGAATTTGATATCCTAGTTGCTGTCATCTCAATGAAATGTATTAGGTTGCTATCAAAATTCTTCACCAATATTTCTATCTTATATAACATAGAAAAATCACAAAACTAAAATGATTACATGATATTGTATATAAGTATGTTAGCCATTTTGCTTACTGTTTATTTATAGAACTTTTCCGTGTCCTAACATAGCAGTCGACGATGCGTCCCCGAGTAGTGCGCAGGGGCTACGTGGAGTCCGAGATAGAGGATACAGAACCGTCTAGTATAGATCATTTACTATTGCTGTGTCATGGCGTCGGTTCCGCTTGCGACATGCGCTTCCGGTCCGTGGAGGAAGTCGGTGAGTTTGACTTTTGAATAATAGAAAGCTTTAATCTTTTTTAATAATAATACTGATATAATGTAAATACAAAACTGTTCAGAATAAAATAATATTAATTTATTGTTTTGTCAAACACCGCTACACTTAAAGGTGAGATCCTAAATGTAACATTTTTGTTTCAGTTGATGATTTCAGAACGACCAGTCTTCAGTTAATCCAGTCTCACTACAAGAACTCTTACGACAGCGGCGTCATCGGACGTGTTGAGGTGGTTATAGAAAACAATTATTTATTATTTAATAAATAATATACTAAATACTATGTAATAAATCATTAGGCTTGTTTTTATATGAAAAAAAACCTTTAAATTTTGTTCGTTTATCAGTTTGTCTGTGCTTCAACTGACATTCACTATTTGACGGGTTCAAATAAAGTTTGGTTTCATTACAGCTCCTTGCCTTAGTAACTATTATATTTATACAAAAAACTTTTTATAAAACAAAAATTATACAAAAAACGAACACTTATTTCGGCTTTAATTAGATGATTTATTATTTGAGGGATGGGGGGGAGACAGCAAACCAGAAGGCCCTGGAATTAGCGACATCATTTAGGAACAAAATTACTTAAGTAGTTATATTACATATTTATTATTGTGTCTTAAATGTTATGCCAAGGTGCTGCCGATATCCTGGCACTCCAGTCTCCACTCCGGGGAGACGGGAGTGGACAGGCGGCTGGCCGCCGTCACCTTGGAGAGTATACCGAGACTACGGAACTTCACTAACGACACCATACTCGACGTGCTGTTCTATACCAGCCCCGTTTATTGTCAGGTAAGTTTGGTAATATTTTGGTAAATTTGGTAATACGTGAATATTTCAACTTTTAAAAATATAAAGTATTTACACTTTTATTACTATTCTTTCAATCTTACTTTCGATTGTGAAAAAAAATATATAAAAAAAACTATGAAATTGACTACTTCGACACTTAAAATGCAAGTGATTTTCCAATAATCCCTCACTTATTAATTTCAGACAATAGTGGACACTGTGTGCAAGGAACTGAACAGAATATACAAGCTGTTCAAAACAAGGAACCCCGACTTCAAAGGCGGAGTGTCTCTGGGAGGTCACTCCTTGGGCAGCGTCATATTATACGACCTCCTGTGTCACCAAACGCACGAGGTGAGTCATATGAATATGTTTACTGTTCTATATTATTAAATTTTACTTATATATGTAGTTTCATACATGTATATATATTACAGAGTGTAAAAGCAAGTTCGCCCGCCAAGCACTACGTGCGCGGGTCGGCGGGCACCGGCCAGCCCACGGTGATGTACCCCGCGCTGGTGTTCCAACCGGACGCCCTGTACGCACTCGGGAGCCCCATAGGTGAGAGGAAGAGCCCTACATTTAATTAACTAAATTTCGCTGTTTGAAACACGTTATATTCTACATCGCGGTGGGAAGATTTTACCTTAATTAATGTAAACTGTGGATAAAAATTAAAAGTTTCAACGCTTATTTTCCGATTAATGATATATGAATTTTACCTTTCATTGTATATTACTAATGGTAATATCAGTAATAATATGAAGTATAATGTGTTTTTTTGTCACTGTAGCTATATTTGAGTGCATCCGTGGCGTAGAGACATTGGGGCAAGACTTCTGTTTGCCGACCTGCAGGAACTTCTTCAACATATTCCATCCTTACGATCCCATAGCGTATAGGTAAGTTGCAAGGTAAAGGTAACATGAGTAATTACGTAACATTTATTAAGGTAAAGGTAATATATGTAATATTTACCATATTATAATTATTTTTTTTCAGATTAGAGCCAATGATAAATCCATTGTTACGCGACGTCAAACCGTCTCTGATACCACATCACAAGGGAAGGAAACGCATGCATTTGGGTATTACAAGTCATTATATGTACTTTTATTATGTTATTATTGTAATATTATATAATATAAGGGTTAAATTAAGTTTTAATTATTTTTAAATAATTAAAACTTAATTTTTATTATTTTGGAAAATCAAATTTTAAAATTTTCTTTGTTATTATGAATTGTTAATTATCGAATAACTTTATAAGTATTGAATAAATAAATTAATTAATGATACTTGAAGTTGAATTTTCGTTTGAAAAATAAAACAAGTTTGAAAAAATTATAAAGATACTCGAAATGCAATTATATTTTTTCTGTCATTTTTCTATAAATGTTTGCTTGTGCATATTTAATAAATATATGTGTGTGTGTGTGTGTGTGCGTGAGTGAGTGCGTGCGTGCGTGCGTGCGTGCGTGCGTGCGCGTTTACAAATTCTTTATTTTCTTCAGAATTGAAAGACACAATGGCGCGGGTGGGTGCTGATATAAAACATAAGTTAATAGAATCTATAAGAAGTACGTGGTCCAGCATGTGGAGGACGTCGCCCCCTCCGGAACAGCACCTGGAGAAGGTGAGAAGAGAACGGAAGAGAAGGAGAGAGAGGGAGAAAAGAGAGGGGAGAGGGAGATTAAAAAAACATTACAATGATCTGGATTTATAATATTAAAATCTATTTATATTTATGTATATAAAAAATGTATATTTGATGAAGAAATAATCGATTCCCTTGGTATTATTTTGGATTATAATTCCTTAATACGTGATTCCATAAATATAGAAATTTCTCTCTCGTTTTTTTGCAATCAAAGTCTGATGTTTGTTATAAGAAACTTTTGCTTCTTAAGACTGTTTTAGCAGAGATTATTTAATTATGATCCAATTTTTGCGAGAATTAGCAATTACAGAGAGTTTTTTGACTTATCACTCAATATATAATTACTATGACCCATCCAAAATTGATTTTAATCCCAGATATTGGATTGAATATTAATTTTCAAAATGTTATTTTTTAATGTTATCACTAATTGTAACACTCTATAACCGTTTGCGTGACCTTCAATGTGTTTCAAGGTCGTTGAAGAAATGGAGAAGGAAGAACTGACTTCAGACAGTAAGGAGGAGCACAGAGAGTATGAGGTAAATAACATTTAGATATTACTCTTATAATATAAGAAACACAAGGCACCATAGCTCAGTTGTTAAAGCGCCGATTACTGCTATAAGTGGCGGGTTCAAAACAATATTAATATTAATTTATTATGTTTAAGGCGACCCCAGACACGCTCGGGAGACTCAATAATGGCCGTCGGATCGACCACGTGCTGCAGGAAGCGCCCTTTGAAATATTCAATGAATATCTGTTTGCTATGACCAGCCACGTGTGCTACTGGTGAGTACACACACACACACAACATATACATCTCGTTACAAAGAGAGAGAGTGAGAGAGAGAGAGAGAGATACAGAACACAGCTGTTTATATATATATATCAATCTCATCAATTTATTTAGGTCATGATATGAATACTTCTAAATTTATAATAAAAATAATTCCCTTTTCATTTTACATTCTCATACACACTGCAATGTTAGCGTTGGTTAAGATAATCAGCTAAACCTAAGTGTTACCTAAATTTAGATGAAACACACATACAATGATAACACGAATATAACCATAACGAACTCGGCTCAGTTGATAGAGTGACGGAATACGATCACACAGGTCACAGGTTCGAATCCTTCCAATGCCGCAATATATTTATTAATTTATATAAATGTATAATTGTTTAGGGAGTCGGAGGACACCATGTTAGTGATGCTGCGTGAGATCTACAACACCCTGGGGATCAGCCCCGACTGCAGCCTCCCGCAGCACACCATGACCGTGGAGAGGAGCCGCCTACTGGTGAGGGTTACACACACAAACGCACGCACACACACTCAAACAAACAAACACACACACACACACACACACACACACACACACACACACGCACGCACGCACACACACGCAGCACGTATGCACACACGCACATACACTCGTACACACACACACGCACACATACATACACGCACACGCCTAAACTGACCATTTAGATCAATAATAATATTTATAAATACTATATTCCAGGATGATCCAGACAACCCGACCGCCTTGTCAGGTATAATTAGTTTTTAATTATAATATAATAAATATATTTTGTCAATGTTATAATTGTCCAAAGTCAAAGTGAATACAAATATTGTTATATATTTTCCAGATTTTCCATCCACAAGTCGCGGGAAGTCGTGATTCCTTTGTTAAATAAAAACGACCAAAAAAAAATGTATATTACACTAAAATTATTATTTAATATATAATACCTTTATTTTGAATGTCGTCCATCTTTGAATTTATATATTTAATTTTTTTGTTAATATAAAAAAGTGAATGCATTCTTTCTTCAAATAAATATTTTACTTACATTAATATTTTTGTTGATTTCAATAATTTGAATAAAATATCGTGATTTGGAGTTTGTTCGGAATGAGATATTGAAAATAAATATATTAGGAAAATATACAATTTATATAAAAATCACAGACATTGTTAAAATATTTTAAAAAGTCCCATTGCTTTTGTAAATTTCATTAAATTAAAAAAAAATTAACTTTTTTTACATAGTTACCTTTCAGAACAAAAAACTTTAAACTTGTGTTACTTTGATACCAAGTGATGTAAACAATTTAACTTAAATTATCTTCTGCATTCCGTTTAGGTTATTAGAAACTAAAAAATACGTTTTATTTTTGAATAGTTATATAAAATACCACCATATACCTACTTGGAAGAGCCTTATCAGTAAGATGATTAGGATTTCTGTAATATTATTATAAAAATGTTTATTATTTCTACTTAACTTATTTCTAATCGAAATTATAATCCTGCAAAATAAAAAATACGTTTTAAAGGACATATTTGACAACCTTGAAGTTATGTTGTTTTAATTTAGTCATATAAAAACAGGCAAAGGTATTCCGCCATACAGCATAATTTGATGAAAAAAAATTGAGGTTCACGACAGCAGGTTGTAAAAAAGTGCAATATACGTACGTACGTACTGAGAAGTTTGAAAAAGGTTGTAGTTTATCTTTCTCTTATTATAATTAAATTTATTTGACGGACTAATGAAGTATAGTTTCATTTAATTTCATTGTTATTTTAGTTTTTAATAGGTATATTTATTTATACAAATATATTGTATACTAACATTAATAAATAAATGTTTATATTTTACTATTTATAGTTTTATTTATTATTCTGTATTCCTTATTACATAAATTGTTAACACCAGAAGTTTGGATTAGATCCGGATTTTCATATTATATAATATATAGTTATAGAACAATTTGCGCAGTGTATAGTTTAAAAAATGTATAAATAACAAACATGAACTATACTATACAAAATAATCGGTGAGAGTAAAAAAAACTGCCTAAAAGTAAATCAACTGGAAATTGATCTTTTGTTTATTTCTTATAAAACTACTCGTATCTAGAAAATTGGTAATTTCTGTCTTAGGAGATTTTACAAACACAAATAATGCACATAGAGAACACTAAAATTCTTACAAAATGTGATGTAAGGTGATGTAATTATGTTTTCGTATAAATTCGTTAAAAAGAAATCTTTGTCAGTTTATATAATTTACTTATGAAAGAAATGATGGTAGTGAAAAAGGTAGTGTTCACCTTACAAAATGTATGTCACTGGTTTGAACAGTCAATTATTCTTCTGAAAGGAATTTACCCAATTGATTATGTTTCTCAATTTTATGTCATTTAAAATAAATCACCTAAATATCGGTACCAATGTTGGCACTGCGAATACCGTCCCAACTGCCTTCTCTCTGTTCTCTCTCTCTCTCTCTCTCTGCCAACTGATCCAACGTATCTTTACTCGATCTGATGCATATAGCTTATACTTTTTCAAAATGAATAAAGGGATGACGTCGCTAACAACATTTTGATCAATTTAAAAAATATTAGTTGACTATTATATTTAATAAATTCTTCGTTTGCATTTGGTACATTGTGTCGTCGCTTGCATTGGACCGAATAACGCATAACCGCAATATGCGATCAATGTACAAAAAAATATCATGAAGAAGTTTACCGCCAAATTTAATGTCAATTCATGGACGTCTTTTAAATTGTCTGGTTTCTCAAAATTGGAGATTTTATTAGCTTTTTTTAGTCGAAATGGTCTCATGATGAATTTTCTTCTGTAACTTCTGTTCTGACCTTCCACTTTCGTTATAAAGGCACCGTCGATATCGAGTTTGTACCATGACTTGTGTTTGTCGAAGCTTACATTGTTTGTTTGGAAATTTAATTTATTGTTATTGTTTTCATTTTCCTCCATTAACTGTAAATTTATGATATTATGAAAAATAGAAGTTTATCTGACAATACTGACAGATTAAATGATAGGATAAATGACAATTAAAGCGACTATTAGAAGTAACTCTGTGACTACGTTAATAAGGTTTTCAAGTTCTAAAGGTAAGTACAAATTAATGCATTGTCCATTAAGAGTCGTTCATACAAATGATGTCTGTTTTCAGTTTCTTCGACATCTATTGACGAAGAATAAAGGAGTATTATACTGGGATCCGCCATACGTTCGCGGAGGGTGTTGAGCTGAGACAATCTCCTTTCTTTTTTTTCTTTATAACTTCTGAATGGCTAAGTATTTTTTCAATCTGTTTTCTCTATAACATCCTCGTTCGGCTCAGACATACATGAGAAAATTTTTAGCTAATTATCTCGTCGCATTTTGGAGACAACTAAACGCAAAGAACGGTCTAACCAAACGGTTAAGAGCTTCGCTTACGCTCACCTCAATAAAATATCGAAAATATTTTTTTTCAACAATAAAGATATAAATAGGGTTTTCATAAATAAAACAAGATAATAGCAACTTAAGTTTATTTCAGACGCTTACAAAATAAATGCTACATTGAGAAATATAATTTTGAGTTTCTCTTAAACTTAAAACAACACTTACAAAAAGTTTTAAAAAATATATATTTATGTAGTTGCCTTAACCGATTTTGATCAAACTCAAAGAGAACACATACTTTTAAAATAAATAACTCAATAAAACATAGTGGGTAATAGAAATTAATTTTGAAGTCTTTATTTCTTATCATTAATTAGTATATTTGTAACATTTTAAGTAACATTCATATTTATTAAATAAACAAAATCCAAAACAGAATATCAAACTGCAATTTGATTTTATAATGTTAATATAAGTAAAGAAAAAAAACAGAAACCAATATTATAACCTATTTCAAATATTTATTAACAAATTGATGAAACACTGATTAAATCTTAAATAAAAAATATAACATAAGTGTTAATAAAATGTGTTAAATTTAATTTTACGTATCATTTAACAAATATAATATATTGTAAGCATGCATTTTTACATATTTTATAGATAATATTATTTTTATTCCATCACTAGTGAAGCGCTGGCATATGACACGGACGAGTCCTGCATCGTCATGCACTGAGAGGACTGGGCGTACTTTAGAAACTTCAAGGACATTTGGGGAGCCCCCGACTGACTCCGGAGCTTGTCTATGGCCTGAAACAATGATAAATTAAAAAATATACTAAGGTGATTTCATCAACATTAAAAAACAACAAAAAATAATAAATATAACATTATTATTTACATATGTAGTGTGATTCACCGTCAGTGTTTTTATACATTGCAAGGTATAACTTTAGTGTTAGTGCCGCCATTGTTTTATTGATTCTTTACTCTTAATGTATTACTATGTACGCATTTAAATAAAAATTATAGATTATAAATATATATTTATATATATTATACAATGTGATGTACCTGTAGCAGCACTCCTATGGGATGTCTCCCGCAGATGGTGTTGCCGTATTTTTCGAGGTAGTCGTTAAACCCTCTCGGATCCAATTTCTCTATTATATTCATACCCTGAAAAATATTTAACATTTAATAAAATAAAGTTCAAATATTTTTTTTTTCACCCCAGGTATTATTAATACTGCTAACTTATTCCACGGGTCACTTGTTTTTTCACCCAAACATATTGCAATGTCAATCTAATTTTTTCTCTAAAAAGCATTTAAAATTAAATACGGACGGGACTCGAATCCTTTGAGATATCGCTACCAACTGAGCTACCGTGTCGCTACATGTTAAATGCCTTCATGAAATCAAGGTCCAAAGAAAGAAAAATTAAACAAACATCGGCTAAGATTTTGATAAATAATTTAAGAAACACAATCTTTAGTTGCAGAAAATTATGAGGATCGATTATTAATTCCGGTTATTGTTGGGGATATATTGATATAATAGTAGATATCAATGAATATGTACTTTACAGTCAGACAGTCCCTTCACGGAATATGTATATGTTAAGTTAAATTTTATATTATTATTATCATTTGTTACCTAAAAAAAACATACATACAAAGACATGTATTAAATGTGTCTTTGATTTTTGTTTGCCTATTAGTTGGTTTGTACCTGATGATCGAGCCACTCGATAGACTGGTGTATGTTCCTGGAGCTGTCCCGCCATGTGTACCTGAAGCGGGAGCCCCAATGACAGAAGTCCGAGGAGATGATGAACAGGTTCTGAGGATCCGCCAGGTATGGAGCCAGGATGGAACCGTATCTGGAAGGTTTGTGATGAAATCTCTAAAAAACTTGACACTTAAATTTTTTACAAAAGTTTAGATCTTTGAGAAAAAAAAACAGTTTCACACTATTAATAAATTTAAGTTTCAAAATAACGTATTAATAACATATTATGTGGTAATTAAAAATAGATTTTAAATAAAACTACAATTTTATTACAACGTTATTGTTTATAGATTATATTTTTTAACTTACTTTGCTTCTTTATCTGGAGAGAGAGAACCAACCAAAATCGGTATTATAGTAAAGGCAGTTTTAAATCTGTAATAAAAGATAAAACATATTGTTATTATTCAACAATTAACAACTTTACTGTATAAAATATGTATTTATATATATATATATTTATCATTAATATATATATTATTTTATTTGATTGTAACATAATCAATACCCATTTATACTACTCACTCCTCCATAACCTTGGCTATATACGGTAGATGCATCTCTATGGAGTGTTCCTCCTCGTCCGTCTGTATATTCATGAATTCAAACTGACCGGTCGCCTCTAGTTCTGCGTATACTGAAAGACAATTACTACTTTATAGGGATTATCTGACTTTGCAAGATTAGTTATTTTTAATAATTTTGCATGGAAATGATCCAATTATTAAAGTTACATTAACTTTGAGAGTAGCTAAATTAACAGGACAAGGATTTTTGATTGTACTAACAGTCTATAAAACTGTTTACCAAGTTACTAAAAATTTGTCTCTGAAACTGGAGATGAGAATAAAGATAAAGTTACTCTGTCTATGAAACTAAAGATCAAGTCATTCTGTTTCTCTATGAAACTAAAGATCAAGTCATTTTGTTTCTCTATGAAACTAAAGATCAAGTCACTCTGTTTCTCTATGAAACTAAAGATCTAGTCACTCTATTTCTCTATGAAACTAAAGATCAAGTTACAAATTCTGTTTCTTCATGAAATTATAGATAAAGTTACTAACTCTGTTTGTCTATGGTGAGGCTGTAGAGCGGTGTGTCGTACTTGTCCAGTGATGAGAGCGCACATCCCCGGAGACGGACGTGGTGAGAGGGACCCAGGATGAAGATGCGTTTACTGAAAACATATTATCACAGATGTACCTTGAATTTTGTTTATTTGCCTTTTTCCTTTTTGTAGTCGATGAAATAAAATTGAATATAGATATACATTTGTATTGAAATATTATAATTTTACAGTATTCAATTAATGCCACGATATTACAGTGCTAGGTTCGGATGGCGACTGACTACAGAATATATAATTAATTATTAATTCACCATGTAGCATATTGAATATGGATCTGTATCTAGGTGCCAAATGTGGACCGAGGTATTTACTTATAATAATAACATAATATGTAGGTACATTTACTTAGAACTATAGATGTCAATAAACAAAAAAACTTAGTCCTGAGAATATTATTAGGTAAGATACTCACACAACTAAAGGGCTTATTTGTCTGTATGCGAAGGCTGCGCAGGCGCCGCAGTACGAATAACCGGCGTGTCTGTAAAAATATTTTTTTACATTTACAGTATTTTACATAAAAATGAAAAAAAATATCGAAAAATATAACGCAAAATATAACGCAAAATACATATAATCAAATTAAGAACAATTACAATCTGTAAGGGGAACATCCACGTCTTTTATCCCAAAGGTGGGATGACTTCTAGCCGAATAGATGTAATTCGTTGAAACATACATATAGTGGATGGTTTCATCCCTAATACAGGGATGATTTATCATTATTAAAGTATGACTGGAATCTTACTACTTGATGTACTGATAAGAAATACATTGTCATATAGTAACAAATAGGTCTATCTATTTCATAGCAATCATACTTAGCAATCCAAGACATAATTGAGCGGAGCGAGCGGAGCGCTCTACTGGAGACTTTTTCACATTTGTCACGAATAGGCTCGAAAACTATTTGACGTAAATTATGAAATTTTGCAATCAAAAAGACACACATTATGTGATGGTTTTAAAATATTTTTTTTGAAAAATGTCATGTTGAGAAATAATCGTCAAAAAACTGATATCCCATTGAAGTCATGGGAAACGATGAGTCATCACACTGGAATCGCTACGCTCAATATGCAAACAGCACCCGAGATTTCCCGAGCGCAGCGAGTCGAAATTGAGGGTCTGTTGGCGCCCCTAATATTCTTAAACACTAAAGACATGTATAAAATATGTCTACTTACTAACTAGAAGAGAAAATTTGCTTGTTAATTCTACATTTCACACATTCCAAAATAAGTATATTTATACTTACGGTGCAATAATAGCTCTTGCTGGTCCATGGGTCAGATCAGCTTTTGAGAGCCACAGATCCAGCTGTCTCGATAACTCAGACCCTGAAACAAGATGTTGAAATGAAATAACCACAAGGATTGTAAGCATTTTGTTGGATAATCAGTTTAATACATTTAATTACCTGTCACACAAGAATCTAGCAAATATTATTTTGTAGGTAGAAAGGAAAACACAATTAATTAAAAAACATTGGTCATATAAATCCCAACTGAATATAAAAGATTCTGTTTTTAGAGAGAAATTTAAAAATTATTTAAAATATTTAATACATTTATTTTATCATTTTGGTTAAAACAAGCAACATATTTTGACTTCATAGGATTGAATATTTGGATTTTTTGTTCTACATATTAAAACTAGCTCTGCCCACGACTTTACTTGCACAAAATATGTTTTCAAAATAAAAGCAGCCAAGTTACTCTTTATACAATCTGCTACGCACCAGTGAAAGTGCTGTTAAAATCAGTCCAGCAGTTTCAGAGATTAAGAGAAACAAACAGACAGAGAAAAAAAAATATATAGTTTTTAAAGTATATAACGTATATATTTTTATATGCATTTATCAAAATAGTGTTAACTTGGAATTACAAAGACACTGTATTTATATGTAAAGATTTGTAGTAAGTATCCGTGCCATGTTATATTGTGCCTACATATTATGTTATTATTATAATCAAATATTACTTTCCACATTTGACACAGATCCATATTCAATATGCTACATGGTGAATTAATAAATAATTATATATTCTGTAACCAGTCACCATCCAAACCTAGCACTGTAATATTTATGCATTAATTGAATACTGTAAAATTATATTTCAATACATATGTATATATTCAATTGACTTTCATTTTATCACCTCAAAAACGAAATATGCAAAATATATTTAAAGATTAGAAAAAAAATTACACATTTGTTTAAACATTTATAAGATTATAAAATTTTATTACTATATTGTTTCTAACACAATTAAATGAACCCAATATATTTAAAAGCATAGTTTTATTTAAATAATAGTTAATAAAAAATATAACGTTTAATAAAACTAATAAAATAAATTAAATCAATCGGTATCTTCATCGTTATTATCATTGTCCATGACAGATGAGATCTTTTCTGATATATCTTTCAGTAATTTCTCGCTAAATTTGGGAAATTTGATTTCAAATTCGGATTTAAGACTTTCCAGATCAAATTTATCCTTTTCCAGCTTATCCAGACTCTTGTGGGACTTCTCGTACTCTTTAAATTTATTTATATCGAGATAAGAATGCTTCTTTATCTGTTCCAGGCCGTCTATTGCATCATTAACGGCATCCAGGAGTTGTTTGTGTCCCGATTGTTGGTTGTACCCAAAATCAACATTCCTTGTTTCAAGTTTATCGAGACATGCCTCTTCTGTTATTTTCAGGTCACTCAACACATTATCTATATTTGAATTGTCCGTTATGTTGTAAAAGTTATTGCAGTCTTGACTTTTTAGATCTAACAGGCTGGAAATTAAATAAAGTTTGTGTTTACAATTTCAATTTAAATTTCACAAGACTTGACTTGTATTGTATATTACTATTTTTTTTTTATATTTCCACCCAAATACAAAAGGAATTATCAGGAATCAAATAAATTTAAGTATCTGAGTAGAAATTAGAATTGATTACTTATTCCTGAAGACAATCAATAAATTTATGGGATAATTATAAATAATATGTTTATATGCACATTATTAATAGATTGTTTTATATGAATTTATAATATTTGTTTGTTTAATCTATGATTTTTGCTTTCTTTCTTAAATTATCGTAAGTACTTACCGTTTTTGTTCTACTACAAAATTAATATCCTTTAACCTTCTACTAGTTTTATCCAGTTGATCAACTGTTTTCTGGAATCTTTCAGCTAATTGTGCCATCTGAATATCCATTTGAGTTTCTTCTCTTTCAATTTTTTCTTCCACCAAACAATCTTCTAGCATCGCGCGTAGAAATTTTCCATACGCGACTTGGCGGTATTCAGCATCGAAATCCGGAATTGAATTGTCCGTTTTACAGATTGTTGTATCACCATCGCCGATAATAGTCGTATTTTTGTTAACTTTAGCTCTTAATTCAGAACTTTTATCCTTGTTTAGCAATACTTTTCGGGAGGTTGACGCCACAGATACAGTTGATGGTCGTTTGGATCTAATACTTTTAGTTGGAGGAGCCATATTTTTATTTCTCTCCATTTTCCTACTTTAATTGTTCGTAAAATATTTTATTTCAATAAGGGAATTACTTCACTTTGCGAGACGAAAATTGTTCCCTGTTTAGTAATCCGTTGACACTTGTTTGAAACTAATGTCATGACAACAAAAAAACAATTTCCGGTTTGACGTCCAGTAATGTATGTTTTTAGTTGCAATACGAATTTTTAGATATAATCAATAAATGTTTTGTATAGTAAGACAAAAAAATGAATTTCAATAACGAATTTTAAAAAGAAAGTAAATATAAATATTTCTCAACACAATGTACACGAATCATTTTGAATCTAATTCTGAACGCAACTTTTAAACGTCATAACCAAGGACATTATTAAACAAAGATGAAACTAAAATTTTGATAAGTAAATAATAATATTACACGACAGAAATACAGGCTGCATTTTTTCGAATTTTCGACTATCGCAAAGCATTTAAATAGAAAAAGAAATATAGAGAAACGTCATTAAATAAAAACGAATTATAATTAATAGTTTTGAATATTGAATGTATAAATATTTACCCAAGAAAACACGAATTACAAACTTTTAATTAAAATTATATTATTATCACCGAGATATATAACGGGACCGAAAATGCATACATTGTTCTACTGAACAATGACCTTTAAAGTCATCGACCCTTTGACTTTTTATTCGAAAGATCAAAGTAGGTAGTGTCTGTTTTGTAATCATAAAAAAACGATTACTGAATCATAAATAAATATCATTTTCTCTTTTAAATAACATTGTATTAGAAAATAGTGTTTTAGCTTACCATTTTCAGTGTACCAACTCCCCGCGTGAGAGGCATTGCGACAGGACATCTTTTCTAATGATTTGAAAAAGGAACCCTTTAATATTAGGAATTAAAAAATATTTTTACAATCACCTAAATAATAATTTGACGTTATTCATTGATGTAAATAATATATAAAATAACCTACAGTGTTGCCAGAGTAAAATATAAATTAAATATAGATAAAAAATTTGTTAATTGATTGATTTTCAATATGAATATCATTTTAATTTAGTTTTATAAAAAAAAATTGGAGTATTCTTGTAAAAACAGATTATAATAAATTTATAAAAATAGAACGTCAAAATTAAATGCTTTCATATACTTGTAGTAAGAAAATATAGCTCAATATTTACTATTTTTTTTATTTTTTTAGATTCCAATAGTTTTGATTTATTTTTTATACAATTTATTTAATACATATTTTCAAAAAATAATGTGCAATGTGTATTTTCAGATATGTGATGACAGTAATGCAGAGATAACTTTGATATTTGACAATAGTCCAAAAAAATTGAAAGTCAGCGAGTTTTCACTGTATCTTAGATAACGTTAAAAATATTGATAATACTACAAAACTTATATTAATTTTGTTATTTTAGATATGTTGTTTGCAATAATAATAATAAACGTATAAATTGTGTGTGGTTGCCGACGTCTTCTAATTCAAAGTTTCATGTTATAAACTCTTATAATCTTCCGGTAGTATATTTATAAAAAAGGGGTTAAAAATGTTTACTTCTATTTGTAAGTATAATATGCTATGTTGTAGAAAATGATAATATTTCTTTTAAAATTTATAGTGTACATTTTAATTTTAATCATATAAATAAATAATTATCTTTAACATTTAAATTTATAGTGATATCTTTCTACACCATTTATTAAATCAAAACGATAATGATATTACGCGTGTCAAACAATGTTTGATATATAAACGAAAATAACTTATTTATAAAATTTATTTATGAGAAATATATAGTTGACTATGTTACACATTATATTTATTTCAGAATGTGTATAAATAAATTACTAACTTCCTTGGTTTAATATTCATGTTTGGTTTACTATTTTTTCTTATTTTAATATCTCACATAACGTCCCTGTGATTTGAGTTGGTTATTGTTGTTGTTTCAGTCAATATTTATTAAAAATAATCAAATAACCAAATATCGCTATAACTAAATTTATATATTTTGAATATTCCAAGCTTCTATTTTGTAACAAAACTTCATAATTTATAAGATAATTACTGGTTTAGAGATAACATTAAAAGTGTGCAAACCTAGGTTGGATCCATTCCATTCTGAATTTATTTTAATTCCAGACCAGAACGCCAGACTTCAACCTCAATTGAAGTCGATCATCCGATATGTCTCTCAAAGTGCTCAAAAGCCTAAAACAGCTATCGTTATGTTAAATATGGGTGGACCAAAAACTACCGACCAGGTATATTATAAGACTAGTAAGATTAAATATTAATTATGTAATTTGCACTACAATTGTTAAATTTATTATTAAGAATAATAAATATATAGTCCTAAATCCACAGGATGAATATTATGATATAATTATATATTTTCAGGTAGGTGATTATCTTCTACGTATAATGACTGATAGAGACATGATCCAGCTGCCAGTACAGAGCAAGCTAGGTCCATGGATAGCGAGCCGGAGGACTGAGGAAGTTAAGAAGAAATATGCAGAAATCGGAGGTGGCTCACCAATATACAAATGGACCGATTTGCAAGGTTTGTACAAATATAATTTTATTATGGCAATGTGTTTATGGGTTTGCTTAGTAAATAAGTTGGTTTATCTGATAGCAAGTGGTATGAGATTGGACAAATGCAAATTTAAAACATTCAGATTTGTAAAAAAACATGAGAAATGAGGATGCAGGAGATAGGGAGAGAATTTATGCAACCATCTCTCACAGCTTGACAGAGTTATACTTTTACTCGAGAGAGCCCATATATGAGCAGTCTAATATCAAGCTAAGCTATGTAAGCTAGATGCTTTTGGGTTTTTTATATAAAAATCTTTAACATGACTACCTTGATAAATAAGATGTTAGTGAATGGCTTACAAGAATCCAAAATCAAAAAAATTCTAGTACTTCTATAATTTTGGTTTCGGTTATACATTTACTTAATATGAAATATATTATTATATTTTTTATTTATATATTACATTACAGGTAAGCTTTTAACTGATGCTTTGGACCAAATGCTACCTAATTCTGCCCCTCACAAGCATTACATAGCATTCCGATATGTACCACCATTCACCGGGGACACGTTGACGCAGATTGAACAGTAAGTTATTTTACAGATATCTTAATAATATAATAAAAATTAAAAAAAAAAGATACCCACAATCTATTCCCAAAGTAAAGAACTTCACTATATATAGACCAGAGCATGTTAGGAATCTTTCTAGCCTTTTTTAATTAAGCTCATTTTAATAAGTACTGTATCAATATAGTCCCAAAACTCCCATTTGATACACAAGTGATAACTGGTATTGATGTAAAATGGACAAGATGTAAATAAATAAATAAATATATATATATTTGCAGAGACGGAGTTGAAAGGGCTGTTATTTTCTCTCAGTACCCACAGTACAGCTGTGCTACAACCGGCTCAAGTTTGAACGCCATCGCTGATCATTATAAAAATAGGTATTTTAATTATACATACTACTGTATGATTATTTTGACAATATTTGTTCATTGGCTATTAATATAATAAATAATAATAAACTGATCTTTATGATAATAAGGATATATGAACATGTAAATGAACAAATATATAAAATACATTAGCAATTCTTTGGACAAAACAGCTCAGGCGAAGTCGCTGGCAAAACTTTGTTTCAAATTAAGTTCCATAGCTATCAAAATTTTTATTGCAAATATTGATATAATTATTACAAATGATATTTATATATACACTATAGTCTTTATCAATGTGAAAATTTGTATGTTTGTTTGTCACACAAGATATATAGAAAAACCCCAAAACAAAGGAGAATGTTAAATCTTTTTTATGTTATTTACAGACAGCTGCCAAATATTAAATTCAGTCTCATTGAGAGATGGGGGACGAACCAGCACTTGGCCAAAGTTTTTGCTGAACGTATAAAAGAAAAATTAGAATTATTTGATAGAAAGATACGAGATCAAGTACTCATAATGTTCACAGCACACAGCTTACCATTGAAGGTAAGTTTTTGAAATTAATAAACGATCCGGATTTATTTATATCAAGAAAAAATTTATTATTATTTTCCGTCGTTATCGTAAAATAAATAATGAGTTAATATATATATATATATATATATATATATATATATATATATTTCTTTTTTTTTAAAGTATGTAATGTAAAATACAAAACTCATTTAAACCTTTAATGTATGAATTATAAATTTTATAACATTGTAGTCAGCTTATTATTTTATTTTTATAGACAAATAATGTTATCCACAGGCCGTATCCCGAGGTGATACTTACCCTCACGAGATAGCTGCATCAGTGTCAGCGACCATGAGCACCCTCTCAGTGCCGAACCCTCACCGGCTGGTGTGGCAGAGCAAAGTGGGTCCCCTACCCTGGCTGCAACCATACACTGATGATGCCATCAAGGTACCATCACCATGTATTTGTGTGTGTATGTATGTATGTATATATATTACATACAATTTACATTTAATTAGATAATTTTAAGAAAAAAAACATTTGTTTTGTTGTTGACACATTTAATCAAATTAAAACAAATCTCTCAAGCAGTTTTATTTTTTAAATATTATATATTAAAAAAATAATAATAATATTAAACACGCTATAGCTTAATTAAATTTACTAATAAGAGAGTGGAGTGGAGTATCATATTTATTTTATTTTCGTATTTTTTTTATTCACCCTATATTAATATGCATATAATATTATATTTTCAGGCTTACTCCAAACAAGGCGTCAAGCACATGATATTGGTGCCGATAGCGTTCGTCAACGAACACATCGAGACATTGCACGAACTGGACATCGAGTACTGTGACGAGGTCGCTAAGGAGGTATTGCATTATATATATATATATATATATATATATATATATATATATATATATATATATATATATATATATATTTTATTTATCTTCACGCCATATCCCTTACGGGGCAGCCAGAGACGACGGAGCGCCAAACGCTACGGTCCCTGCATACCTCTTTCGCCTCGGCCACAGACATCAACCTCTTCATACATGCCCTCCGGGGGGTCCTCATGCTTTTTACGTGACCTTCTTCCAGTATCATAGATACTGTGTTTTCGAAGGTCACTCGAGGTCTCCCCGAGGCGAAGTATATTGTTGTTGAGGTTGTCATTATTTATGGATATATTATTGATTAAATTAGTGAACTATCTTTTGCCCGTGACATCTTCTGTTGAAAACTAGAAATTTTAACTCCTATAACAACTTCAAAATGAACATTCTATAATAGCACTTGTAAATAAAATTTATAAAAAAAAATACATTAATTACTTTTGAACTTTGAGTACCACAGACATACATACACATACACTTTATTATTACTGTAATGGTGTAATATCTTTCAGGCTGGTATAATACAAATAGAGAGGGCGCTGGCCCCCAACGACCATCCCACCTTCATAGCGGCGATGGCGGACGTCGTCGCTAGACACATCAACAGTGGCAATGTTTTATCACGACAGTTCTTGTCTAGGTTAGTATAATAATAGTATTATTTAATGTAAACTTCTCTCACGAAATATATTTCATCATATCTCATCTCATCTCATCAAATTTTGTCGCATCATATCTCATCTCATCTCATCAAATTTTATCGCATCATATTTCATCTCACCTGAGTTGATCACATCTCATCTCATTAAAACTTTTCAAATCCTCATCATTTTTATGTATCATCATCAGATGATAATATTGCTGTGGAGATATAGACTAGGAGTGATTCTATTGAGATGAGATGGAAGGTGATGAGATAATACAATTCACATTAAAAGTAATATATATGTAAAAATATAATGATATTAAATACTGTATAAATGTTTAATAGAGATGAGATGAGCAGAGATATCAGGTGATCTTATAGAGTTTAACTTAATATTATTTTCAGATGTCCTCACTGCGTCAGCCAGAGATGTAAATCATCGAAGGAGTTTTATAAGAAACTATGTAATTACAAATATGATTCCGATTTAGCATATTAATAAATAATAATAAATATAAATGACAAAATCGTTTTTAATTATGAGTTTATATATTATGTACAAAATGTTATGAAAAACACATTAATTTATATATATTTTTTAATCTAATAGCACGGTAGTCACATACATACAAAAACAACTTTATAACTTCATAATAATGATAGATTAAATAATTAAATGGCTGCTGTATATATATATATATATATATATATTTATATAAGTATGATTGTTTTTGGATTTATAATTATTATGTAAAAAAATTGGAAAGTTTTTTTGTATAGACATAGTATTATTGACTGATTTTATTTAAAAGGTGCGTGGTGTAAACTGCATTTATGTTTTATTAAAGTGTTATTTAAAAGCTGTGTATTATTTACCTTACCCACTATATTGTCTTTTACCAAAAAGTATTTATTGGATTATATATTGAATACAACTTTTAACCCGACTACGATGAAGCAGAGGGTTATGATTTTGATCTTTAAACCTGTTATAATATTAACAATAATATGTAATCATAAATTGAATGGCAACCTTTTCAGGACAACGTTCTGAATTTTATCTTTTTACTTTTTAATATTGTAATCTTAATATATAAAGCACAAAGACACTCACTCACTGACTCATTCATCGCTCTACAGCCCAAACCGTTATACCTAGAAAGCTGAAATTTGAACACAAGACTCCTGACATATTGAATAGGTGCAATAAGAAAGGATTTTTGCAAAGATCCAAACCGTTCCACAGTTACAGCTAAAAAACTGCAAAGTTTACCCCCCGCTCCCTCCCTTCTCCCATTCCATTGCAGTAGAAATTAAAATTATTTGGCCTCTCACTATGTTTTTTCGTAGGATTAGGGTTCCGTAACTCACATACAGTATGTGATTATTTGTAATTATTTTCAATTTGCCCACATACAATTTGTGATTATTTTCAATTAACCCACATATAGTTTGCGATTCTTTGTTATTATTTGCCCAGCAAAGCGGGCGGGAATCAGCTAGTATAATATATAATTATAAACTATTTGTCGTTGTCTAGGGTTCCGTGGTCCACTAGACTTTATAATTCCGTCGAACTGTCCATCTGTCCGCAGCTTAGCTCAAAGACTTAGTACTGGAATGTTGTTATTCGGTATTAACATACATATTATCCAAGATAGTAAGTAGAATAAAATAAATATATTTTCTAGGGTAGCTCCTCTACACGTACGGAGTTATTATTTTTCTTTCTACTACCCCATATGGGGTATCGTTAGATAGGTGTTTAAAAATACAGTGGTTTTGTTACAACCAATTATCATATAAAAATATAAAAGTGCATATTTTACCCTCAATTCCCCCCCCCTTCTTCTGCCAGCTAAATAGGATGGAGGTGTAAAAAAATCATGATAGTAGTTTAGATACCGAATTAAAAAAACTGTCACGAATAAGTAGATTTTACAAGTTTACGAGAAATAATCGGTTAACTAAAAATATTTAATTTTGTCTTTTATAAAGAAAAAACTGAAGATAAATTTCTCGAGTGTATATGGCTACATATCCATCATGGACAACTACGGAACCCTACATTGTGCATATTCTGACACCTGATATTATTTTTATTTTACTACTCCCCTTTGCAAAATATTTTTTGCATGAAATTTATATAATATAAGAAAGTATGTTTTAACACTTGTAGCAAAATGACAATTCTATTTTACTACTTACTATAGGAAGTTACAAAGGTGTATCTTTATATTCATGCGGGCAGAGTCGTGGGTTACAACTAGTATGTTTATAAAATATGCGTAATGTTCTTCCAATATGTAATTCTTGACACATACATGACATACAATTAGAAAGTATGACAATTGAGTAACAATTCACACTATATATTACTAATAGATTTCAAATCTATATCTATAAATGTAAATGCTTTTATAATTTATTCTGAAAAGTCTGAAACGAGCGGGACTCCAAACAGCGGGTTCAGGTGATCATCCTTGATAAATATGAAGGAATAAATAATAAATAGGATAAATATAAAGGTAATTGCAGATAGATATCTGCAATTACCAGTAAAGAATCTTATCAGACACAGTATAAAATATCAGATTCTTATTTAGGAATAGTCAAGGTTTTTGGCCCCGGTTTTATAGATAAAAATTGTAGTAGTCGCTTCTTTAAAGGAATATAAATAAAAAATGCAATTCCCTATTTACAAAGAAAATTTAAAAAGACAATAAAAATAGAATGCATTTTAATAACCTTATTTATAATTCACCCTTCAACTTCTTCAATTCTAAATTCCAAACCATTAGCCGTCTATTATGTTCTGGAAAAACCAACACATTTCTATTTACCAAGGAACACTGCGTACACCACGAATTAATCTCCTTCATTAATTATATGAATTCGTATTAATCTCCTACAATACAAGTGGATTCATTGTAATAAATATGCAATTAAACTTGAACAAATAAATCGAAAGCGAAAGTTAAAGACATTGCCTTAACAGTTAACTATGAATTATACATGTATACTATATAGGGAATCATATAGTAATCTCGACAGACGGAAGTATAATGGTGGGAATACATAGTGCATATCATGCTAGTGTCAAAACGACTTAATAGTATTTAATATTTCAAATTAACAGAAAATTTCAGTAATAATATTATTAGATTAACTTCAAACTAAATATATTTTAAAAGTATGTACCTAAGATAGATATAAATCAATATTATATTACAATATTTGGATCCCACAATACTTACGTCTTTATTTAAAAGCAAAACAGTGTAAAGTATCATTTATTTCCACCAAAGAAATGTCATTTTGATGTTATCATAATCGGTTTACACTTTCACTCTTACTTTGATTCACTAATGTTAGAAAGAGATGCAATATAGGAAACAAAATGGCCGCGACCATCAGCTGTTAAACTAACTTCACTCCAAACGTTCCATTGATTAAAAAACAACTCAGACCTCACTTCTCAGTGTTATCGCTTTGCTAGTGATGAATAGATGTATTTATTTTCGCTTTTATTTTTAAAATGTAAACAATAGTAGTTTTTTAATTACGAAAATGTCGCCGAATATCATCCGTGTAGTGACAGTGTGTGTATTTTGTGTGTTAAAATGTGTTTTGTCTAATACATTTGTGAACGAATTGGTTACAAGCAGTAATCATGTTGCGTGTTCACATGAACACCCTAAAGTTGATCAAGTAAGTAATTTAATTATATGAATATACGAACTCTTTTGATGTGATTAAATTAAAGCTTAACAATGTCCCAAATCACCATAAAGAAGTACATACATTTATTATAATGTCATCGTAATGTAGACATTGCAATTCGAATATAGGATTATTGGACGTGACAAATAATTAAAAAAAAAAAAATAAATGTTTCAAAATATGTAAAAAAAGAAACTTTTTACTTTGTTAGTCATTTCAATATTAAATATATATAAATTTTGGTTTAATATATTAGGAAGAAAACATTAATGAAAGTGAAATTTTAAAATGAGATCACTAATTAGTTTTAAATTATTTAAAATTGATTTAACAAAGGAATATATAAATATTTTATATTAGCTGTTGCCTCTGACTTCGTCTGATTTTTTATCCCTGTCCCAACTTTAGTTGTACGTGTTGTCATCACTTAAATTGTATACAAATCCATTCATTCATATTGTTATTATAGTTAAAATTAGTTTTTGAATTTTTCCGTAAATATAAAAGAGAGGTCAAACCATAATAAATGTCACCTAAATTAACGTTATATTAATAAAATATATTATTTTAAGCCTGTATCGTTTATATAACACGGAGATATTATTTTAAAGAAAATATTTAAAATTATCTATAAAAATATTAGTCATGCTTATAAATTAAGTGACGGGTTCAAATCTTCGTCCTAATATTTTTGTACAGTATGTACAGATTTTGCGTCATTACCATTTTTTACATGTATACACGACGAAGGAAAGTAATTAAGTTGTCGACCATCTTAACGCTCTCTAGACATTAAAAACAACTTTAATAATTATTAGAAAACAAATATTTACTGTGAAAGATGTTTTAGCTAGATAATGACATACATACATACATATATACATATATACATATAAAAATGCAATAATACTTGTATGAAATATTTTTAAACACAATAGTTTATTGGAACTAATTTAATAATACGTATCGAATGGAATATAATAATAAAATATTTTCTACATTGCTGTATATACAATTTTTTAAATTCTTAAATAATTGACGTTTCAGAATATTTTCCTTAAAAAATATATGTATCCTATTTTATTATTTCGAATCTTCCGTAATATAAAAAAATAACAAGATCATTTATTTTTTTGTTTGTTATATAGAAAAAAATATTTTTTATTAAAAAAAACTCTTAAACTGCCATTTTTCTGAATAAAAATTGTCATACCTGTCAAAATATTGTGTTTTGCATTTGTTTTGTGTGTTTTTAACTGACGTAACGTGCTTTTTACTCTATATACATTTCTTCAAATACTTTTTAAAAATAAACCATATTATTATAATAAATTATCTCCATTAATAATTGTTTTTATTGAATACAAAGAATATTCTCGGCATTATTATAATATTAAACGCGTAATTTTATAACATATTCATAATTATTAATATTAATTATTTACTGATTGTTTATATTTCTTATATTCACGGAAAGACGAAACATTAAACAAAGACCTTGTTAAAACTAATTTTATTGTATTCTTCCTATTTCGTAAGAGATTCCTCATTCGTTTACATAAAAATAGCAAAATTTTACAAACAGCATTTACATAATGGCGTTTAATTAATACCAAAATGGCCGCCATAAAAATATTTATGCAAATATATATTGACTCTTTGTTTTGATGTCTGTTTGTATATTTAAATTAATCCTTTTATAGAAAGTTTTTTATAATTTATTTTAATTATAGTAATTAAAACGTTCGTGTTAGTTTCGATACAGTTTTTGTGTAGATTTTTTTTATTATTCAGTGAAAATTTTGCTACGGATTGATTTAAAAGTCATTATGTTTATTTTATGCGAAAATAGAAATCTTATGTTTAAAAAAGATCCTAAAAATAAGTTTTTATTGAAATTAAATTACATTATTTTTTAATTATTATAATTTTATATATAAAAAAAAATTAAATATGTATATATATAATAACTGAAATTGGTTATAACTAAATGTTGACCTCTCGACAGTAAGAAAAGACAATACTAATAGACAGACAATTACTTATTATCTACTAATTAAATTTATATATATTGTTAGCGTCAATGGCTTTGTCAGTATCATTAGGTAGTGAAACTTCGATATGCCTTCCTCCTAATAAGGAAGAGAATTTTGAAAAGGGGCCCTGTGGAGGGGTTTGTATTTTGAAAAGGAGCCCTGTTATGGGAGGTGGTTTTTGAAAAGGGGCCCTGTTAGGATAGGTGGATTTTGAAGAGGGGGCCCTGCAAGGAGAGGTGGTTTTTAGGAAAGGGGCCCCTTAGAAATTACCACGCAAAAGTGTAACAAAAGCCCTCTGTTCATGTTGTAACAATGATAGTTATGCGTTAACATATAAACTCGTTCAATTCATAGATATACAGCACTACCGCGTTCTTGTATAATGATTAATTAACAATGACTGGGTGGACTGTTTACTTTTTAGTATCATTATATTTCCCTTAACCATCATATTATTTATTATTTGTTAAATTAGTTAATTCAAGAATAATTTTAGGATTAATTAGTGAAAATACTGTCAAAAATGGTAAATATGTTTAAAAATAAATGTTACGTACGCTTTCGTACGCACTACAAAAGTTACACTGTATGAGCACAGGATTACCGATTGAAACGGGACAATATGACAAATGAGTATGCTCACTCGTCATATTTAATTGCCTATAACATTCCTGTTTAAATGCAAACGATCCAACTAATACTTAATGGAATAGCACGAACAAACAAAGAAACTTCTTTTCTATATTAGTATATTATACAAAATATACAACCAAAAGACCTCCCGGCGACTGGTTTTTAGAATTAATTATTAGGTAATATGTATACTCAAGTCAAGGTTCCCTATTCAAGAATTTGTAATATGGACTATTATTGATAGGTAAATTACCTGTCTTAGTGTCATTTATATATATATATATATATATTATTTATATGAAATGTGTTTGGAAATAACACTTAAATTTAGATACTTGGTGACATTAAAACCTTAAACTATCAGAGAAATTGAACGGGAAGTGTAAAAAACGTATTCGCTAGAAAGAAAGTGAAATCGTTTTCAGATAAAAAATCTAATTCGACCGATTTCATAAATGTCGTTGTTAAGGTGCACGTGCCCTAGATGAATATTGTTTGGGGGCCCGCCAGGCCCCTTTGATACATTGAGGCTCCATTTTACTCAGGCCTCTTTAACCATCTAACCGATATGATTTGGCAAATGTAGTTGATTTAATACAAATGAGAGGAAGTGGCGTATTTTTTTTTATTTTTTTTATTTGTACCTTTTCCACTTTGAATAAACAGTGATCACTTGTGTACGTCGAATGGAATTGTCAGGAGGGTCTATGATATACTTATCAAAATAAGTACTGCAAAGATACCCTACTAATGTGCTACTAGGGTTACAAATGCGCCCTGCTCTGAGAAGAACCACACCACAAACTTAGCCAGGTTTTTTTTTGTGATCACTGTTTCACAAACGTCAATATAATGAGCAATTTAGCAACTAGAACTATCTCAATAAATTCTATATCTCTATTAAAGAAACGAAAAAGATGATAGAAGTGATAGTTGTGATAGCTGTCTTACAAGACTACAAAAATCAAGCTATTCTTCTGAGGGTACTTATTACCTTAAAACTAAGCGAATATAATAAATATATGATAGCATTTGTAAAAACAGTGTTGAAAGGCAATTAGTGATTAACGATTTGCGTAATCTCCAGTTTAATTTAGTTTTTACTGGATTTAACCGATTACACACGTCTAGAATGTTGTATGGTATACGAGTATATTGGTTGATATTATTTTCGTCCACCATTTTGTTTTTACCGTTTGTTTGAGCTCAATTTGAGTGTTAAAGTTCAACATTATAAGATAATAAAAATATATACGCCTGATGGGATTTGATATACTTGAATTTTAAGAACGTATTTAAAATATTATTTATATACAAACTTAATACATGGAACTTTTTATTGAATTAAAAAAATATTTCAAGAACAATTCGTATCTATGTTTTGTTTCTCGATGAATAAAAAAACTAATTTGTCAAATCCCGCCTTCGTTCCGATTGGTTGATGTCATAATGACATTTAACCAACACTTGACAGCTCAGAAATCATTTAAGAATAAAATAAGAACATCAAAATTTAAATTCAATAATTTTGTGACAATATACAACCCGTTTTAGAAATTGTTGTTATCTATCTTATCTTATTTTATCTTATATATATATATATATTATAATTGTAATCTATTCAATGAACATTTCCCTCATGGGACGCTTAGATGAAGAGTTTAAAAATGGAACGTATTGGCAATGCGGGACAACGATTTTGAAATTGGAACGTTTTGAACACTTTTATTTTGTTTTTTTCTTTTGAAACAGACGCAATACTATTTAACTACAACTATTTCTCACACATGCAACAAGAATACGACACTGATAAGTATGGCAGGTTAGAATTAAAATATTTATATATTAACACTAAACCTACCAAGTACCGGTCAAATTGACCGTTCTTAAACTTTTGTAAAACTTACACATTTTTAAACGTTATAATATCGATATCAAACTACATGACAATTCTTATAATATGTATATAATATTTTCTACACTCGCTACTTTTAGTTATTTCCATTATTAGCTGCGTTATATAACAAAATAACTTTTAATTACCGGTCAATTTGACGGCGTGCGGTAGGAACAGGTGTACAAGAATTGTCGGTAGGTTTAGAGTTAAAAGACTTATGTAGATTAAGATTTATTGATAACATGTCAATTTAGTAATTGCTTATTTGGTCTACGTGATGTAAAGACGTAAACAGTCTGGAATGTTCGTCACATCAGGGCATTAGGGTCAATATCTAAAAGGTCCGGTTGTTTTACTTGGATGTTTTCGGTTTCATATCTAATGGGTGAAATTTCGACTTCCAAGTAAAATATTACTCAGATATAAACTATTTTAATTGATAAAAAAAAAATATCGATTTGAAGATTTTTATTCATTCTATTTTCAAATTTCTAACTTTTTCCCGCTCTTTTTAAAAAAAATATGTATATGATTGAAATTCAACCTTCTTTTTATACTTCTAATCGTATGTACAAAATGTGATGGTGATCGTAGAGCAGTTATGACGTAATAAACAAACACCCACATTTATATGTGATAAGTTACTTGTCAATTGTAAAAACATTTCGACAAAAAAAAAAAAGAAAATATATATATTATTAAATTTAATAAACAATTTTAACATGAATTAAAATGTATGCTTAAAACTTTTTTATATAGAATCGATAATAAATTTCCGTGTTGTGTTTCTTTTCAATTATAAATAATTGCTTCTTCCTATCACACGAACCACTACGTAACAGACACACTTCAATCTATCATATGTTATATACGTGAATAGCTTTATCAAAATCGAAACAGTCTTGATTTTATTTATAATTAAGAGAAACGTTTTATCGGCAACATGATCCATTTTTTATGTTTTCCTAAAAAAATCGTAATAATTGGTAAAATCTAATCTATAACCATAGCATATTTCATCAAAATCTGGCTAGTAATTTTTGTTGTATATGATAATTTTGTTCGAATATTATTGTTTGGCGTTCTGTTCTTATGATATACCATTTTATAATACTGGGTGCGCGAACCGGACCTCGATTTTGACCCGCTGCGCTCGCAACATCTCGGTAGAGTTCGGCGAATTGAGCGGGAGTAATCCATCTTCAATTTAACGCTCAAAGCAAAAAATATAGAATAATCAAATGTCACATAGCGATTTTTTTTTACATTGAAGTCTATTTGACTGTAATTTTTTGGTGATTATTCCTCAACGACGTGAGTATTTTTTTTCACTTTTGTGACTAAAATTTATCAGATATTTTAAAATGTATCCCAAAAATCTTGCTAATTGTTAAAATAACAGTTGATGTCTTGAAAGCTCAATAGAATTATACAAATAATTCTCTATCAAAACCCATGTTACTTCTGATTGGTTGACTGTTTGATGCCGTGATAACCAACCAATCACAGCTCTTGTCAGTCTGTCAAATCAAATTTACTTTAACCCATTACCTGCCAAGGATAGAAATAAATGGAAACTTGATATTTTTTTTATTTAAACGTTTTATTTTGAGATAGCTGAAGAAGAAATAGTCATTAGAATTTTTTTTTCCAATTTAGTATACACAATATGGAACCGTGCGAAAACGCATCGTTGGCCGAAACTGCTGTCACTTCTTGTGAAATGCTTTGAAGCATTCTGGGTGGTGGCATGGTGATGGTGGTGGTAGGTGAAGGTCACATTTTTCACACAGAAATACAGTTTGTCCTCCACAGAGTCTGCATCATTTCCGGGCGGCTGTAGGGTGTCGATCAATTCAATGATCAATGCGGTCGTACCTTACTTCATCGTAGATTCTCTTCCCCCCACCAGAACAAGGCCTATCAGGAATGTTTGGAGCTTTTCCTTCCAAGAGCTTTTCTTCTTGTCGAAGCAGGCTCAAGCATAATTGCGAACGAAAATCAAGTTGGGAAATGTTGTCGTCGTTAATAAATCGGTGATGTTTCGAAGCATTGACTACGGCATTGCCGGTCGAATTCGTGAAGATAGGCCAAAACCACTTTTTTCCTTGAGCGCCAATGCGATAATTAGCAACACTGTTGTCATGCAGGTCCACCCCCCCCCCCGCATGTATGCGTTGTAATGTGAAATCATTTTGGGCTGATCGATGGCAACAGTTGCTTTCGCATTTCTATCATACCGTTTAGCTTTTTGAAGTGGGTGTACGGTTTCGTGATTACTAACGACGCATACGATGGAATTATCTTACCATTTGACAATCTGGGTTGTATGCAGAATCTAAAGATCCTCGCTTCTTCTTCTTGAAAGTTTTTGAATCCTCCAATGGATATCACTTCAAGCGATTCTCCAGAACCGTCCCAGTAGATCGAAATCCTTTCTCATTGAGTTTTTTGAAGAGAGCATAAGCCGTGAAAAAATTGTCGAAGTATATAGCGTGCTTTGAAGGATCACTTACAAATCCCAACAGCTGAAGAACAACGCTTCCAGCTAAGCGAACACCTTCTTCACTCACATATGACGATGCTCCTCCGTACGGTACAAATTGAAACAAGTATCCGTCATGTGAACATAAAGCCCACAGTTTAAATCCAAATCTAACTGGCTTCCCTCTGACAAATTGTTTTCCCAAATGACGACCGAAATGTGGCACCATTTCTTCATCAATTGAAAGACTGGAGGCAAATATCCCGAATTGCATAAATTTTTCATTAAAATGAGATATCAATGGTCTCAATTTCGCAAATCGATCTGATTTATCCAATTTGTCGTTGTTTGCAAAGTGCAGAAATCTCTTTATGGTTCGGAATTTGTTTCGACTCATAGCTCTAAAGACTGAGCTCCATGATCACGCTTTCAGCCAACCGTGCGTTTTCGCATCAATCATTTGCTAAGCTCGATATACCATGTGAAAAAAATATTTTACGGTTTTTAATGGTATTTTCTTGTTTTTTACTATCCCAACTTGGAGAATAAACCATGAAACGAATTTTTAAAAATCTATTACCACATCAGAACTACCGTTTAGTGAGCGCCCCTTGTAACTACCATAACGAGCATAGATGGCAGATGTTCCCTAGTATCCCAATGAAGCTACAACCATTGGAATATTTTTTTTTTTCAACAGTTTATAAGAAGTAGAAACTGGGAAAAATATAAATTTGAAATATTTATATTGCTGAATACCTGAAAAAATATCATTAACTTAACGGTGTGAAAACGCATCATTGGCCAAAAATGGGTTAATCATATAGAAACCGCCATTTTGGGCAAAGAAAATTATTATAACAAATTATATCACCCGGCTTTGTCTGTGTTTTATGTTAAACAATGAATATATTAAAGTCATTTAGATGTTAAATCTGTTCGCTTTCTTATCTCGTACGCTACTTTCACTGAGATAGCGTGATTATGTAATAAATTTTATACTGTTGTTGCGAGTACCGTATTCGATTCCCGATTTTCACACGGTATTATAATACTTATTACATAGCGATTAAAGACTAAATTTCCAAATCATGTAAATATAAGTACTTATTTGTATACAAAATATTAATAGATTAGGTTGTAATTAAGTGAAATCATAAATTGAATTATGTTAATATATATATATATATATGAGGATGTGTCTTAAAAAGGATAGTATTGGACAGTTTAACACACCTGCCTAATTTGTGATAGATTTACGATTACACGGTTCCAAATAAGGTCCACAATAAAGAACCGGGAATAATTTACAACGACTTCCTCATCAATCAACGCTGGGTGAAAATATTAGTTATTAATGTCCCATATAAACTAAATACTTGTTTCATAAGATCTATTTAATTTAAATGTATCTGAAGCAGTGTTGTATGCACTGCAACTAACATTACTACCAATCCCATATATATATATATATATATATATATAAACTACTGCAACCATATATATATATATATATGGTTGCAGTAGTTTTCCGTGTTAGGTTCGTGGGAATCGTGGGAATTCAACATCCACATCCACATTCAACATGGTTCTTTATTGTGGACATTCTTTGGAACCGTATAATCGTAAATACCACAAATGAGGCATGTGTTAAATAGTTCAATATATCCCTTGTCATCCATCCATCCATCCATCATCCTCCCATATCCTCCTCCATCCTCAATACTAATTCTTTGTTCACTCATCGATCTGTAATTCGTGTCAAATTACAAAAGCATTCGATTAATAATATAATAATCTGTGAAAATTTTAACGAGTAGACATATTTTAAAATTTCGTAAAATCTTGCCTAAGCAATGTCAAAATGTTGAGTTATCAATCTTGATTTGGGGCGTATCATAACAATGGAGCTGTGAAGTATTCAGGGTCACTTGGATCTAGATATGGAATCTGAATTCAGGGAAAAAAAAATTGTATTGCATAAAAATTCAGTTCCCCGATTTTGATGTTTTAAATTTTTGACCAAAGTCCAGTATAATAAATATTAAGTTTAGTAGTTTTACATACGTATATATGTATACATACTTGTATAATTTTACAAAGAGCGCACAAGAGCTATCTATAAAAGGTCAATAAACCTTCAAAATATCAAAACTACTCATCGGAAGCGGAAAGAACAACATT